>JAZDUH010000354.1:7470000-8670000 GCA_036419115.1 Scarus forsteni | reverse complement strand
AAATGTCGTCTTCTTTGGGGATTTTTACCAGAATTGAATGGCGGGAAGTGGCGTTAGGTCTTATGTTTCCATCGCTGAGATAGATGGCTGATTCTGGTCGCTGCTGCAACAGGGTGCTCACTTTTATTACTCACTGCTGTAGCCTATGGCTCTGACATAGCACCGAAAATCTTTGACATTTTTCACATTTTTTGTAAAGAAGCCCGGCCATCCGCCCCTGTAAGAGGCGTCAGAAGCCGTGTTGCCCCGTGTTAGCTCCTCAGAAACTCCCGGAGGGATTCAGGAGGGACTAACAACATTACCGCACGAATAACAGTTTGGACAAGATGACGGTTGAAAACGCTGCTGCTGTTTTGCTCTCCATAGTTGGCTCAGCCGGGAGTTGTTGGACCATTTTCGGACCACCTCGAAGGAAACACCGCGGAGAGACTTGTTGCTTCAACACGTTTTGACGAGGCTTTTTGGGAAAACGCCGTCGAAGTTCAGTGTAAGTAGCCCTAATGTTTCTATTCGTGTTTTTGTTCAGCAGTCGGTGTGCTTTGTGTTCTCCATGTTGTTACTGTAACTCTGAACCGGAGGGAAAGGTTAGCCCCAAACTCCTGCCATTAAAGCTCCTCTGTGTCCCTCTGAAACTAACTGAAGTCCAAATGTGAAGCACCAGGAATAATTTTATAACTTTAAATGGGATTAGACAGGGACTTTTAATGCGCCTGATGGGACTCTGCCAAGCTGAAAGTAAACTTGAACACAGGGCACTTTGGGGTTGATAAGTTTAGGGGGTTCAGCTTTCAAGGAAATTGTGGCATATGGACCTCCCTTGAACCCCTGCTTTTTAATTCATGGAAAAACTTGATTTCTAAATTGTATTTTATTTCTTTATAACAGTAATATCTGTTATATCTATTAACCTTGCTTTACACCTTAAGGTAGTCTATGTAGAAAGGAAGTACAACATGGGCCATGCTGTTTTGGCAATCTGTTCAATTTATCAGGCTGATATGATTATACTACTACATGTACATTAGTTTTTAACCAGGCAGTGTTATAAGATATTCAGTAATATCTTAGGCAGTATTTCAATGCTTCTGTTATTTCAGAAAAGTGCTATGTGCAGGACTTTAACACTGAAATACCACCACTGATGCTAAGTGACTTATCTAGAACTTGGATTGATACTTAGTACACATTTGTCTACACAATAGCAGAAAAATTAATATTAAATAAATGTGGTAACTGTTTGTCATGCTCTAAAAAGCTGGTGGGTTGTGTGCCCCTGTAATTAATATTTTAATGGTGCTCGGATGTAAAATCAGGAACTTGTAGCACACCTTTAAAAGGGTTTATCGCTCTCATAGTTCAATAGTGTATGCTTGATGTTAATGGAGCCACTCTCTGGGGTGTCTATTGTTTTCCTTTACCTTACTCTACTTTGGGAAATGCAGGCTCAGCTAAACCTTAACCCCCTCCCCTCCACTGTCTGATCAGCTGTGTGTGTTTGTATGCGTGGGTCTCAAAGTTTAATCCTCTCAGTGTTTCTGTCATAAAACTTTCTGTGAGAAAGCCACTCTGAAAGGGAGGAAAATAAGGCTTTGAAACAGAATATTTGATTTAACAAAGGGGGTGGTCAACTTGTTGCAGCGAACACTTGGATATCCCCTCTTTGTTGCAGATTTCTATTGTTCTTTGTGTAGCCTGACTGAATATTTACCTCTGTAAACTGTCAGATTTGGTTTGCCCTAAACAAACAGCCTAGTGAGGCCATCAGGCCGTGATTCACACAGTTAAGATATGCTGCTGTGATTTAATCAGGGTGTCTTCATACTTCACTTATTTTACATGGAATCACAAAACAAACTTTCAAGGGGCCTAATTCATGAACATGAAAGCTCTTTGGAAAGTTAAACCGAACACTGATCTGATCTTGACATTGCACAGTGTCAATTGTGGCTCTGTAAACCTGTTTTTGAATTTTAGGAGTACAAGTATCTGCCTCTGTGAAAATGAATTTCAGGAAAGTTGCTGTATTGTAATCAGCTTAGCAGAGGCTTGACATGTCTGAGTGGTTTATAGACCTGAACTTGCTTTATAAGGACGTTTTGAACCAAAATCAAAATTCTGTTCACAACACTTAAAGTTTTTTTCGTCTCCAGCATTTCTGTTTTAATGTGCAAAACATCTGGCTCTCAAGTTTATTTAAATGGCAGTTTAACATTTTATGTAATTCTCTTGACGGCGGTGATGAAAAAAAACACCAAGGCGACACAGTATTTTTAATTTAATTAACCTGGAAAGAGCTGTAATCATTTTCCAGGAAAGTGTTTGAATGCAGTCAGGCGTAACTCCAGACAAGTCACAGTGTAAATCAGCTCTCTTGGAATAAACATCATGAAAGAAAACATTGGGGTTTGAAATAGATTCTTTGTTTTCAGGTTACACAACCAGTGGACCTGTTGGAAGAAAGCCTGCATAACATTTGTATTAGAATAGGATGTTGTCTTTGTTTTAACTGAATGAAGCTAAGAGTTTTATAACTCCCAGGGGTATAATAAGGCACATAAAACACTAACAGTAGCTTTCTTAAACATACTGTAAAGAGCTTATACAGTATGATTCGTCTTTATTCTGATTGATTATAATTTAATGAACCACTGAGTCTCAAGAAAAAAAGCTGACTGAATGTGTAGGTTAGTGAAAGGATAGTTGTGTTGTGGATGTATTGCATCATATTCTGAACTTGAATGCTCTGTTCACTCACATTTTGTCTCTTGTTGAGGTCTGAGGGCAGCACTACAGAGGGTGCAGTCTATCTGTTGTGAAGTGTGGAAAGAATAATGTGCTTTTGTAGAGCTCAGAGTGGACTGTGTTACTTCTCCGAGTAAAGTGCGACTCCTTTTTTCCTGACTGTCCACATTTCTTGGGATTTAAGAATAGTAACAGGAGAAATAAATCCTGACAAACATTTACAAAATGTCTCTGCACATTTTGTGCTGTGCAAGGAAATGTGGCATATATTGATCCTTTTTTTGGCCAAGTGTGTTTTCCACTGTTAGCCATGGTGTGTCTTGAGCCTGTCTTAGCTTATTTTGATTTCAATAATTGCTTCGGTTTCAGAATAACCTCAAATAGATGTAGTTGGTAGAGCAATGAGACACCAGTCTGGGTTTGAGAGTCATACACTGCTGTGGAGAGGCTTCTGTGCAACAGGTGCCACTGAGCAGTCGTGTATCAGTGCGTGTGTCAGCAAGCACCTTGTTCAAATCACTGCATTTTATCCCCTTTTTTGTTCAGGATTTTTTGAGTAATACAGTGTGTCTGATTTAAAATACTGTTTTTTTACTATGCCAGGTGATACTCGATCACTTGAATCACCTACTATCTGTTTTTGTGTACCATATACAATTCAGTGCATTTATTGAAGCTATTTTGGCATTATTTACATCGGCTTGAATAGTATAATCAGCATGTCAAGACTGTCTTTGCTTAGCATATACGGGGCTTTCACTGTATAGAGTGGTTTGCCAGTGGAAATAAATGGCCAAGCGAGGAGGCTCAGCTGTCACTCTTATAAAACCAGAGGACAAGTTCTTTAAATCTCTGTTGTGCATGTTTGATGCCAATCATCTGTCGAAAGTAAACTGAGACTTTACTGCACTACAGGTCAATTTATTTTCTAGTTTAGAGTACCCACAGGGTGAAAGCATTAACAATAGGAGTGTCTTTTTGTGTTTTGAATAGAGAAAAGTTAGTGTTTAAATTAACGTTTTCTTCCATTTAAATTGTACACGTATGAATAATTAATGTTAAGTAATTTCCCTTGTTTAACCTTGTATGAAAACGGGAATGAAAGAGGCCAATGCATCATTCAAAAAGATGTTTTTGAAGTTGGTATGTGATTGTGAAATGAAAAAAAGAGTGCATGAATTTATATTTCAGAAAGGCAACATATGCTAGGAGGAAGAAACTGTAAATGTAAAAATAAATGCTGTTCTTTGAAAGAAAAATCCCCACATACAGTGTTCTTACCCTTTGTCCAATGACAGTAAAATTAATTTCCCAAAATATCTACACATGTAAACCTGTAATAGGATTTAAGTAAACGGAAGAACAAAGTAGCAGGTCTGTCAATGGGAGGGTAGTTGCCTGTTTGGCTGCTGGTATTTTTGGAAAGCTCTGTTGTATTTCCACATGAATGTTTAGATACAATTATTCACCAGTCATATGTTGCAAAACCCTTCCATATTTACCTGCCATACAGAAAAATTGCTCGCATCTGGGGCTTGGCAGGTGTTAATTTCATACCTTGGTCACACTGGTTTAGCTAAAACAAGTTTTATTTTTAGTCATAGCTGTTATTTGACTTATTTTGACTGTGTTACTTTGAAAAGGCTGTTTTCAGGGATGCTGTTGTATAATCTGTTTTGATGCAAAAATGATAAATCATTCATATTTAAAAGAACAAAAGTCTTATCTCTTGTTCTGCATTCATGTTTTCTATTAGTGTTTCATGAATGAGATTTAAGAGCTTGTATTAAATTGATTATTAGTATCAGGAATTTTAAGTTGGGCTATTATTTTATTGATTTTGAAGCAATTCACAGTAGAGCAATGACTTGAAAAATGACATGAAAAACTAAAAGCTTTTGCTGACTAAAATAAAGCAAATGCATTGTATGCGTATTACAAGGAATGTTTTTTCTATTTGTGGTGTGGGCCTGTGAAATACCTCATGGGAATGCAAACGCATTACATGTCCTGTATTTAATTGAAAGGATAAAACACAAAAATATTTTTTGTCATGAAAATTCTGGGCCAGAAAAAGATGTGTGATCTGTAATTGAGTCTGGCCACAGAATCATTAATGGTGTAATTAGATGTGATGCGTGGCAGGGGGAGAATCACATCAAAACATCAGTGTTCTCTTCGGTCAGTGCGCGCTTTAAAAACAGGACACTCCTGCAGGCTTCCAGACTGTGTGTGCCCTGAGGTAAACCCCGGTGTAGAAAGGGAATTTTAGAGTATGCGCTGCTGCTCAGCAGTTTGAGCAGGGCCCACTGAGGCCAGCCGAGAGTGCCACCAAAAAGGAAAAGCTGGCTCAAAGCCACTGACGTCATCTAAGTAAATCTGCTTCAGTGCTGCAGCCATAAAATGACTGCCAGCTACCGAATGCACTTTGGCCCTGTCAACCACCTTAGTCAGAGAAACACATTTCTTTTTTTCTCCATGTGCATACTTACAGTAGACAGGCTGAGTTCAAGTTGAGTCCCATTTTCATGGAGAGTAGCAGATGCCCTTTTTCATTCAAAAGAAACGAGCCATGTTTGAAAGTTTTATTTAAGGCACCAAATGGTTGAGCTCCTCTGATCCTTTGAAGTCACCACTTTAATATCACAGCCTTATAATTTTTACCATATGGCAGTCATGTGCCTTGGAAAAAAAGCATTTAGACAGCATAATGCCTTAACCACTTATTATCGACATCCACTGCTTTGGAAATTATTTTGACTACAAGACGTGCTCCTCTTCTGCTTTGCTTATTTGAATAAAAAGACAAATGTATGAGCTGCTGGTGATCAGACACAGATGAAAAAGCAATATGTACACCATGCACCATTTGATGATTCAGTTTTTTGAAACCACTATAAACATTTTGAGTTCTAAACCACAATGAAAGCAGGAAATCTCGGCTTCAACAACTTCCCCTCTCAGTAGTAGTGACAGTGGCGTTCAGCTTCCCACTAGTGAAAGGAAAGCCGTGGAACAAAAGGCACACAGTCACTTCATTTACTGAAACTGTGTATAATTTGTGGCTTGTATTCAAATTCGGGTTATTCAGTCTCTCTGGCACCGTGTTCCCCAGTCGTTGCTTGTAATAAATTCCCACAAGACCTTTCATCAATGGTCGCTGTATTGTTATCATGGCCGACACAGATCGGGCCGGCTCTCTCTGCCCTGAAGGTGCCCTGGATTCAGTGGAGGCACAGATAGACTGGAGGGTGAGCGCCCAACATTAATATGCAGGCTGTTCCTGCTAAATTAGTTTGGAATCCGAGCCCGGAGCACAGCAATGGAGTATTGTGCAGACTGTTTTTGTCTCTGTTTAGTCTGTTTAATGGACCCAAATAGTACACATCTTCAACAAGGAGTCTTGTTGGTTTATAATTAAATCATTAGCATGGGTTAGCTGTGTGTCAACAAACAATACTTCTTTTATCTTCCCTCTATTTCAGAGTGTCTGGGTTTTTCTTTGGCAAATTAAAATGTTAGATGATTATGTTTGTTATTTCTTTATTGTCTTTCAAAAAAACTTCTGCCAGCCTGTTGGTTACATAATTCAAAGTGACAAATTGCCTAACTAAATCAGAAAGTAGACAGGCAGGAATGGAACACAGAACAGATTTATTACTGAAATTAACAGGAATTTATTCAAAATAAAGGCATTATGTGATACTGTGGTAGTCCCAACACTTAATGTAACAGGCAGCTTTTGAAATGCCACTAGGAACAGATCGAGGATGTATTGACAGGCAGAGCTGGCTCCCAGTTAAGCTCGTCATTAAACGGGTCATATTTTGCCTCAAATCAGTTTCATATATTCATTTTGATGGCTACTCAGGTACATTTAGAACCACTAATGCAGTGGTTCCCAAACTTTTCACAGCCTGTACCCCTTCAGACACCTGATCTCCAGCCATGTACCCCCTATACTCACACACTTACAGCAGCAAGAAAAAAACGTGTCCTTAAGCCTGCTGCCCCACCACCACCTCCCACATTTAACATGCATAACATACAAATAAAGTCTCTTACAGTGAATTATTTTTCACTTACGGAAGGGTAGTGGGCCATGTCAGATGGATAAATGATTTTGGTGAAGTCAAGATGAAAGTCAAAATTTCTTGATTAAAGTTGAAATGATGAGAATAATGTCAACATAAAGTTTTTTGATAAAAGTCAAATTGTTGAGAAAAAAATTTAAATGTCAAGAAAAAAGCAGACATGTCGAATTATGTCGAAATACATTGTCAACTTTATTCTTGACATTTTAACTTTAATCTCATCATTTGGACATTTATGACAAAAAAAAACTTAATAGTCAAAATTTCAATTTTAATCTCAAAATTTTGACTTTATACTCGTCATTTCGTCTTTTATCCTGACCTTCCAAAAATTAATTTTTACCAACTTGAATTGCCTGAATACTCCTCCGCCGGACTCACTAAAAAAGATTTATTTACCAGCAATTTCAGTGGGCAATACCAGCTGGCTTTTGAAAATAGAAATTTCCATTTCTGGAACGTATACATTAATGAACTTAAAACTAAAAAGTGCAAAGTCATCACAGCTTTATTAAGGATGTCTGATTGAATTTATGTTACTGTAAGAATCTTCAACAACTCAAGACAGATTTCCTTCTCCAAGACGCCTCACAAATCCAGCCTCTCTGCCAACACTTCAGGCTTTTATCAAATTTCCTTTACCTGACAGGTCACATTTTGCCTCAAATCAGTTTCATATATTCATTTTGATGGCTACTCAGGTACCTTTAGAACCACTAATGCAAAGATAAAAACATTTTTTTGATACTCAGTATCTCTGGTCATGCCGTATTCTCTATCTCTCTGAGATGCTGTGTTGGAGCTCCTTTTCTCACATGGGCTCAGTTAGGGCTGCAAGATATATTGAGATATGAACATTCAAGATATTAATATCGAAAAAGCAATGATATGAACAATATAGATTTCCCCCACGCTCGCCCTGCGTGTACAGCTCTGGAAGTCACAACAGATTTTATTTTTACGATTACCCTTGAATGCACAGCTTGGTTTTCAACGAACCTGTAGTAACATGGTATCGATATCGAGATATGAAATTTTGTCCATATTGTTCAGCCCTAGGCTCAGTCCACTCTGATTGGTTGACAGGTCAGCTTTGTGGTCATTGGTCAGTCTAGTGCTGTTGTCAATGACTCTGCATTCATTCTTTGGTCTTTGCTTTTCATAGGCTTGCCATCCCAAACCAGTGGGTTTATACCGCAGACAAGACAGGGGCAGGACATCATACTGGCAGTTCCTTTTGATAGGGAGATAGAGTACTTCTGAATTACTCTATTACACCGTGGAGACTTGTTAAACAAACATGAGGGAATATCGAACTTCAAAGGCCACAACATGGTCTCTTTTAAAACTCCAGCGTGAACTACACTTACATTTTATCCATGATTTGAAACTTGAACACTTATTCAGTTATTCAGTTTATTCAGTGCATTTAGGCTCAACTCAGAGGAGCAGATGAGCTTCACTTTGAGAGGAAGGAGGGGGAGGCGATAAGCCCAATACCGGACATGTAGTACTGTAATGTCTCATGAAAATTATCAGAGGTGTCCAAAACTGTATCTGTATTTGATTCTATTTGTATTCATAAAAAAAATCTATTGAATTCACAACATCCATGAAGGGATAATACATTTAATAGACCCATTTTTGAACATGGTAAGCTACTTGCAGTTCCACATTGAGAGACAAACAACTATTTACCCAGGGAGAACCCACCCATGCAATCTCCCAAAAGAAAGGCTCTGACTGGCACAGGTTTCAAACCAGCGACCTTCTTGCTTCGAGACATGCACACTACCTGCTGTGCCACCTTGCTGCCCTAGCCTTTTCATGTAAAGTCAATTATCAGTGGTGGCTGAACACAGCAACTGTTTCTTTTTATATTTTTTAAAACATCTCTCTCTCTTCTCTTTCTGTACATACCGCAAAGAGTGTGTGTTGTTTCTGCTGTGTTAACTTTATGTTTCTAGCTTTCATATTCTTATTCTTATTCCTACTATAAATGTTTTTCTGTTTTTTTAGGTTGTTGGCAGTGTATCTATATCATTATATCTAGCTGACAAAACAATGTAAATACATGAGCTGTATTTCATTAATGTAACAAATGGGGTATGCTTTGTGAATCTTGAATCCATTTGAATCAAAAATCAAAAATTCTGAGTTGAATGAACGAACCCAGAATCAGAATCCAACTGATTGGGGCCTATTTGAAGATTCACATCTTTAATGATTATAGTGTTTGTGATCCTTGTAGACTACAATCATGATCTTAATTGAACTCAATTTATCATCAATTTAGCACTAATTTTGCTTCGCTCCTGTGTATGTACTTGTTCTTTTTTAAACCATTTTAGTTAAAAATCAACATATGCCTGTTTTTTTAATATGGATGTACTGCAAATTTAAATGAACCTACCTTGTAATGCTACCTTATAATGCTAAAATGTTGGAGTTGATAGTTTCGATGCATAACATATTAACAAATTAACATCAAGATTCCTCCTCATGCGACTCAGCTGTAAGCCAGTAACAGCAGAGTCGATCGTTTTCGTATGGCAGGTAACACAAAAGTATCTAACCCTAATAACACTGACTTTTGAAATGTATGTTGCTAATTTTTCAGACAATTTATGTTTATGTTTGTTTTATAGTACAGTAGAACATGGTATGACTGAAGCTCGGATCTCATCATTTCTCTGAGATTTATTTGAGATGCAGAGCCTCAGGAGGGATGATATTGTATCTTTACAACTACCATAGCCTACAAGTGGATGCTTGGGTAATGGAGGGTTGAAAGCAAGAGTGCAGTACTGATGCAGGCAGTGCTGGCAGGACAGTAGAGAAAATGAATAGCTTACATACTGCTTTCCAGAGGACTGTTTGTCAGGGGATTGTAGGATGGTGTGACATCAGTGCAGCTAGTTGCTTTCAGGTGTTGCTCCATTGAAGTCAAGATTTTTTAAAGTTACTTTTTAGCTTTTTTGTCTTGACCTAAAAACAAAACAAAGCAGCAAATAGGCACTTAAATGGGGTTGACAGAGCAGGAAAGGGGATGCAGGAAACAGGCTGCAGGGAGGAATCAAACTCAAGCCACCCCCATGAGGCAAGAGTCTCTATACATGGACATTACTCTGACGTAACCCACTTGGCTACCAGCAACCAGCAAGAGGAAGATGAGCAGTTGTAAGAGACTCTTAGCTTCAGATAAATACACATTAGTTGTAGAACAAGCATGTGGGATTGACAGAGAATTACAGTGCCCATAGTCATCATAAAAAGGGAAGAGATCAGCCAGTGCAACAGTGAGGCTCATTAATCTGCTGCTCTGTGTCACAAAGTGTTTAAGCCCTTCTGTAAATGTTAAGTATTTTGCTGATTTAAACATTTAGAAATCTGTTCAAAATAGGGACATTGTGATCATTTTAAAAACTTATTTTCAAAAGCTGATGTTGACTTATTCAAAAGTAAAAGCTTCTTTTGGTCTGTTTTGACATGTTGGGAACATGGACAACACAGTTGTGTTTGCATTTCAGGTCTGACTTCTTGCCTACCAGCTTAGTGTGTCACAAAATGTTAACCTTGGATTCTTATCTTTTTATATTACTCTGATAACCAGTAAATTCCAATTACAGTGGTCCACATGGGTCAACATACAGTTATTGTGTGGATGTGATTTAAAAGCATGCTTATCTCAGAAATGAAATAGACTAAAAAATGTAAAATATGTGACTATTGTGCTATCTTTTGAATCCTGGAGTCAATTTTACTACTTTTATACAGAAGTTTCTTGTCTTCAATTGTTAGGATGTAGAATTGTTGTAGACATTTTTCATTTCTGCATGTTAAATCATAGTGTTTATCCTGATTTAATCTTATAAAGCTTAGTTGTTGAAAGATTGAACCAAGAATTTTCCAGAGAAAATTTCATGGGTTGCAAATGTGAATTGTATCTTCATTGGAAAATAAATGTTCTGTGTATAGAAAAATGACTTAATCATCTCAGAATTCCTAATAGTTGTATTTTTTGTTGCTTTGTGTGTCTAGTTCCACAAGATAATTTTCAGAAATATGACATGATTGCAAACACAAAACAAAAAAATGTTATTACTTTGATTAACAAGATTAACATCTCAGAATTATGTGATAGCTTTTAATGGAAAATGAAGAACCTGCAGTCAGCTGACACGAGTGAATCTCTGCAGTATCCAGCTGATCAGACTGTCTAAACATTTGTTAAGTGTCATGGTGCCTGTTTTAAGACAAATTACTGACATTACCAGCAATGAGAGTCAAAGTATCTTCTTATGTCTTAAACCCAAACAATACAATTGGTTAACCAAATTGGGCATTTTTCACTTCCTTGAACAACCTGCAATAGCACCTCTGCCGGGATTTTAAAGAGATTCTATCTTTTAAAATCAGAGTAGGCATATTTTTATTTATTGATTTGTGGATTTTGTGCCTTTATTGATAGAAGAGAATGACAGTGGATAGGCTTGTGAAAGGGGTGAGAGAGTAGGGGAAGACACTCTGCAAACTGGCCACAGGCGGGATTCGAACCCAGGTTGTCAGAAGCATGGATATTGGACGTACCTGGTTGCCAACCACTCCGCCAAACCAGCACCCCATAATTATTTTTATTTTGTAAAAAATGTATTCAATAATTCCAAGAGAATTGTGTCAGTTATTTGGAACACAAAACAAATTATTATTTTTACTAATGAATGAATGAAATTCACTGCGGTAAAAGTGCTAGGCAGCAGGGTGGTGCTATAATGAGCCCTAACACTTAGAAGTGAGTTTACATTTTTGCACCTCTGATTACCTGGTCTTAAAGCATTTGAGTTTTGGGATTTGAATTTTTTGGGGGGTTAAATTCTGATTTAAGATCTTTGGTGGAGACTAGCACAACAGACTGAGATGCTTTCTTTTCTACATCAGAAAATACATCTGGAATTGTAACACTTGTGTTTCCTTTGCGAGTTTTTTTTTGGTTTTGAGAAAAGATGGTTGTTAACAAATTGCAAAGTAGGACTACGAGAGTGGTTGGGATTTCAGGACTTTTGTGAGAAGAAATGAAAATACAAAAAGAAAAAAAAGCAGCACAAGGGGGTAAAATGGCCTGAGAGTAAGAAGAAAAGAGATGGATGTTGCTGTGAATTGGCAGAGCCAAATGCAAATGGTGGCCTTCATGCTCATCACTGTGATTTGTTTTTTCATGCCCATCCGCACGCGTCCTGAATGAGCCCGCAGCCAGCCCTCGGCCTGTGCTGCTCTCATAACTGTCAGGAGATCCTTTATCTGACGGACCTTTATTTACAGCTTTAATTTCCTGAGCTTTATGTGTTCCGCTCCCACTCCACACCACTGTGACACTGGCGCATGCTGTCTGGAATGCACTGCAAATTTTTGATAGGCAAATGTCTTCTGTGCCTTCATTACATTTCATGTTCGAATGCTACACTGTCTTCCTAATATGTTTTTGTATTACTGGCAGGACAGGGGAACATTTTTGTCGCTTAGATACGCAGTTAATCTTGCCTCTGTTGTTCAGAGTGGTCTACCTTTTAGACATGCATCTTTCTGTGCTGCCCACATATCTGATGCAGTCCAGGTCATGTTGTTGCTACCTGTTTCGTAGTCTGCTGCAGGTGGAGAGGGCTGCTTTGACAGAACCTGTAAATCAATCCCATTCTCTGGCAAACAAAGATTGATCCCACAGTGGTCTGATGGTGACTGGGCGCAGGGATCCAGGCCTCACGTTTGAGTGGGATGATATCAGACAGATTCACGGCACCTAAGCCTCCTGCTTCAAAGAGGCATGAAATAAACACCGGGCCATCGCCAATAACAGAGACAACATAAGTGAGATTTCTAGCCTCTGCAGTGGACCTTAGGAAATTGGTATTGAAAACCTTGTTTATTCATTCAGCTGTACTCTGTATTTATTCACGAAACCTAGAGGAAAATCCAATACATAATCAATATTTCTGTCCGAACATTCTACTGAAGTTTAATAGTGACTTACTGCATGAAGGCTGCTCAAAACGTGACTGTGGTAATTAAAAATTTCCTTCCCATTCAGCCCCCCCTTTTTTAAATTAAATTTCATCAGGTTAAGTGTATGCTCCAAAAAAGATTTTTTAATAAGCTTCTCACCTCATAATCATCACTGCAGCTGTGTTTAGTTGTTTTTGATTTATTCTAAACACTGGCAGCATGCCTAAACTTTACCTTGAGTGTTAATTTCCTCTAAATGAATTAATTTCTGAAAGTCTTTGCATTCCAGATTTTTTTGTTCTATTATATTTTTTTGTGCTCCCAGCAGCTGCCTCTCAAGGCCCTCGAAGACCTGCTGTCAAACACTTCATTCCATAAACATGCTCGTCCAAGGTGATTAATTTGTTTTAGTGACAAAAACTAAATGGAATTTCAGAAGCTTCTGTCATTGTGAATGTCCTCAGTTGGATGCGTGCTGCTCAAAATGGAATACTTGTGACATTGCTGTTGTAATTATGCAAAGGCCAGGATATGTCTTTACAACAGGAAGAAAATGTTGAGTTTTGAAATCACATGGTAATTATAGTTTTACACACTGTGGCCTTAACTACTGTGGGCCATTATGGGGTGCACAAAAGTCATTCACAGAATCATTATTGCACCCTCTGAGATAACAGCACAAAAGAACTCCACATGGAAAATTACATTTGAGACCTCTCATCTGCTATTTCATTACCTTGCTCTGTCTGATGGGTGAAATGGGTTCTCTTAATTTAAGGAGCTGGATTCCAGCTTGGTGAGTGGTTTATGTAATCTCGCAGTAAGTGCGATTTCCCATAATGCCATGTCACAGCTACTACTCTGCTTAGCTACCAAATTCACTAATTGCATTGCGGACTATCTTCACCTAGCATCTCACAAATAAGACCATTTCTATGGTGCAAACCCTACAAAGACAGAAGTATGCACTTATCTGTGAGCTACAAGTGTTTCTGCAGGTGACATTCATACCTTCTTTTGACAGACATAATTAGCCCGCAGATTCTGCAGTGCTAAGAGACCGTCTTCATTGACAACCCTGCCAGGTTATTCACGAGATGCACACGGCAAAGGCAACCATAGATGTGACAGGCTGTAAAGAAACTAACTGATGAGGATGGGCATGGATTTTATCCTCTGTTGTTGTAGTGGTTGCCTGAGGACAGGTCAACAAACCGTCCTCACTTGATGAAAAAATAGGGCTGCTCCTTCTTTTTTGATTGATGGAGAGATCACGATTTTTAAACAGTTCCTCTCGCTGAGTCTGCAACACTGTATTGTATGCATTTATCAAACTTAAAGGTAAATTTTTGTCCTGAATTTTCTTCAAAGAGGTCACACTTATGATGCATATTTTCAAAGTTGGATAGTTCCAGTAGCTTAATCAGAATTTTAAAAAATCAAAACTATTTTAAAATCCAAAGAAATGCTGAGTATTTATACATGGTGTCGGCGGGACTTTGAAAAGCATTCAAGTTGATCAAATAATTGATCTAAAAATGACCTTAAAATGTAATCAAAGGTCTAAAGTTTGAAAGTTTTTTATGAACTGTTTTAAATTTTTGAAAAATTTGAAGTCTGCATAATTTAATAAGGCTTCCCCACCTTTGCAGTTTATTTGCCTTTGCCCATGTCTAGAATGGAAATAGCAATTTAATGCACGTAGGAAGTTTTTAATGTAAAGCTGTGCTTGTTTTAACGGTCACACATTTCACTGCTATTCAACAACTTTCCACTGGTCTCAGATATGCCCTAATCTTTTTCTTTTGGGCCTGTCTAAGTTTAAAGTCTCGTATGCTGTTTCTGCTCAGCTTCAAAAATGTGTTTGTTAGTTTGTTGAGTGCTTATTTCTATAGGCTTTTATTATGCTGTTTTCACAACCTTACTTTACCGGAAAACTCTTAAAATTGTGACCAGGAGGTGGTCCCATGTCACCTATATGTAGCTTTAGCTGCAGTGCTGATGTTTTCTTTGCAGACACATAGCTCAGCTCTGTTGCTGTGGGTAATGTTTAGGCTAGTGCTATGTACTTCATTCAACCCCATTTTAAAATCCTGAACTATCTCTAAAGGGTCAAAGAGAGCTGTCCATTTTATGTGGTGCAGTCAACATATTGCGAATATCTACTCAGTTATTCGTTAAAGAAAATGTACCCAAAAATCTTTTGCTGCCAATGTCAGTTTTTTGGAGAGAGAAATCATATTAGCCAAAATAGGTATGTCATATCAGACCAGGGAAAACAAATGGTACGAGGAATTGGCCTATGGAAGAGAATCAGTCCATTTCTACTAATGATAATAAAAATGCTAATAATAATGACAGCAGCATTATCAACAAAAATGATAATGAAGTATTTCAGGGACTTGTGGTGGTTTACATCTTCGGCAAAAACATAGCAGATTGAAATATGTCCCTTACATCGACAAAATTAGTGGAAAGAAAAGAGTCCAGATTTTGTTCATGTTTGTGTGCCTAATTAGTCTGAACTTACATTATGGAGATAATTCAGATACTATCAGAATTATCTGCAGCCTTGCAGATCATTACAATTCATATAAGGTGTTACTTTAATTTTTGAAATTCAAGGCCAAAAACCCTGTGAAAACTATTATTTTTACCAGTTAAGTAACTGTCAGAGATGGTAGTTCATAGGTTGCATATTGACTTATGGAATCTGTTTTTGGCTGTTTTGAAAGCTGCTTCAAAGAACACAAAAAGCAGTCGCAGTAACTTGACACTTAGAGAGCTGCATGAAACAGTTTCTTAGTCCATATGTATGTGGATGCCCTCTAATGTCTTTGTCACTTTCACTGTTTGAATAGCAGTGCCAGTTGATCCTGTTATGTAATTTAGATTTAGCAGCTATGGTTTGTTATCGTTTTGTAAAACAACGATTTTGCCTTTCAGATCAGCATTGTAGGACAGAGGAAAAACACACTATGCCAGACCCATCTTGATTGCTGTTTCCAGTTAAAAAAATGTATAAATTCAGCTCTGGCCGTAATAACAAAAGATCATTAAAGGATATTTTAAGTTGTTGAATTTAGGGCTGGGCAATTAATCAAAAAATAATCCTAATCGACATTTAGACCCTGTAATCAAAGTAATTTTACTCATGATGATTATTTTGATTATTTTCCCTGTGGAATTCACATGACCGCACCCCTTCCATACAGTCTTCGTTCACTTTCACCAAGAACAATGGATGCGCCAAGAAAACTATTGTCTCTGTTGTTTTGGCACATTTTGAATTCTATGCAGAGAACATCGAGCAAAAAGAAGTGTGAATACTGCAGGGAGAGCGTGTTGACGGTCATCGGTATCACCACTAATTTCTTCCAGCATCATATAAAATAATCACTCATTAATTACAATCAAGGTAAGAGAGTCAATTAATTGGAATATTGTGATAAGATAAAATTGTCCAGCCCTAGTTGTATTTAAATCTTAATGCTGCCTTGATTTCTTGTTTGTTCATCAGTTTTTTATATGTAAATACTAATTTCAGGAGTTATGAATGTATTGCCAAACCATTTCAAAAGCATGATACTAAATCATTGTTATTAAAACAAACAAGTACTGTTAATATTTTAACACTTCTTTGATAACTGCTTAATAAAAATACATAAATTAATTTTCAGTCAGATAGACACTTAATATTTGCAAAAGCAATAATATTTCAAGTTTGGGTTGATGAAATACATATCTAGAGGGAGTGATGATGTCTCGGCTCGAACATCATTATTCTTCTAGATAAATTTTATCAATCGATCACTCCTCAAATCAATAATCTTCATGTTATAGATATACATCCAGTGATGTATTCATCCAGGCTAGGGCAAAGGGATTGAAAATAAAAATTTTTGGTGGTGACAAACCCATGGACGCCCAGATCATAAATCTGACCTCATCACATTTGTCTCTGCTGAATATAGCTGAAATTAATCTTTATTAGCAAAGGGTCATATTTGTTTTTGTTGAATATAAATGTATTAAAGGTAAGCCTGATTTCAAGAGGGCCCTTATGCCTATATGGTTGTAAAAATAGATACTATGGAAATTTGATCAATACAATCATCGATAGAGATTAATCTAATATTGCGTAAGTATTTGTAACGAATATAATCTGGAGAGGATTTATATTGCAGAATTTTGCTGAACTGCAATTAGAATGAGCTTAACTGGTTTAAATGTAGGCATTTATGTTAAATAATGTAATATCTGTTGATGGTTGATGCAGGATAGAGCACATGGAGTTGAGCGGGTCCACAGAATACTAATATATGTATGTGTGCTACAGGAACTCCTTTGTATTTAATTTTGTTGATCTGTCTTAAGTTGATATCAGGGACTGTGAAGATAATGGAATACGGCTAAATGAATGGTCAAATAATTGTATTTGTTGTTATTGAACCTTCGTAGTCCACAGCAGGTGGTCTTCACCAAGGATCCCAGGTGACCTACAAGACGAGAACAAGAGAGGGCAGGAGTAAACAAAAAGGGACATGGCAGGAAGATGATGGAGAGAGAGTGTTAGAGAGACAGAGAGGGATAGATAGGGAGGAGCTCAGTGCACAAAGTCCCCCGGCAGTCTAATATTTCACATGCAGAATTGAAGATGTGACATACTAGTATTTTTATCCCACTGTTGGAGCCTGGACGTTGATTCTGGGGTGGAAGGTGGGTGAAAGCAAGAGTGCAGTGTTGTTGTGGGGCAAAGCTGGCAGGTGTACAGCCATGAAATTTAACTGGAGAGTATGCAGCTTAAATAGACCTCCAAATGGGAGGTTGCTTTTTAGTTGAAGGAATAATGATACATGTCAGTCTGTGGGACATCGGTGCAGCTTGTGGTGCAGTTTTGTTCAATATAAAAAACGTTAAAAGAGAACTTCTTCAACTCCAAAAGAAGAGTTTGTTTGAGGTGCTCTTTGCTGTGTGATTCATCCAAGTGATAGAACTGATAGGAAAATAACTCCAAGGCACTTTTTAGCTTGTGGAGGGGCTTTTGTGTTCATTGCATAACTATGTAGACGTTAACAAAAATCTCTGATGCATTTCAGCACCAAGCCTTCATCAGGTATGTAGAGAAGATATAATGGCCTGGGCTACTGTTATAAATTACATGCTCTTAAAAATGCATGTTTTGTAATCAGGCTCATTTAGGACTCACATTTCCATGACTTCACTATGACCATGGATGTAAAACTAAGTACATTTGCATTATCAACTTAACCACCCAGAGACATCTTACAGTAAATGGTGTTATTCCTCCACCACCTTAGAATCCTCAGTCTCTTGTTCAGGGTCATATACAAAAAAACAAATTCTGCTGGTGGCAGGCCCATCACGTTCTTCATTGGATGCATGAGTCATGATGGATGGATTGTTGTTGTTTTTAGAGTCACAACCCTCTTACGGGTGCTGTCCTTCCTTCCGCCCCTCAGCACACACCTCATTATCATACTTAAAATGAGCATCCAGGCTGGTCCAAACATTGTGTGTATTCCTGAGACAAAGTTGCAGTGTAACAAAAGCCACCAAAAGCTCAATATTTGGCAATACACCCCTGAGCAAAATTTTAAAACTAGTCAAAATATTGCAAAAATTTACGTTTTGCACTGTTGGATCTTAAGAAGGTTTTAAGTAGAGCTTCAAAATGCAAAAGGAAGAAGGTGGAAAAAAATGTGTAATCAATTTATTTGCAAACAGTCATTAAACTGAAATAAGCTGTTCATCAGCTGATAAAAAGTTTAATACCACAACTGTTGAAAGCCAAAATCTATAGAAAAAATGTGGATTCAGTATCGTTTTCTGTCAGGTATTCACACTGTCATGAACTCCTGATGGCAACAGCAAAAAGCTTTTCACTGTTTGAACTTGATAAGATTGCTGAGCTGCCTAAACAAGGCCTCTTGCAGTGCAACATTGCTGCTGAGGTTAGACGCAATAAGACAGTCATTTAAAACTTCTTGAAAATCCTGAGGGTTATGGAACAAAAAAGTAAAGTGGTGCATCCGATAATGCTCTTTTTCTGACCATCCTGCATGTTCCCCCTGGGGGGCATGAGAAGTTTACAAAAATTGACTTCAGTTCCAGACAGTGGATGCCCTCTGTGAAGCCTCACTCAGAGCAACATTCACACTTGCCTCCTGGAAACACTTCCATCAAGCATGCTGAAACAAAAATTTTTGAGGTGATTAACAAAAACGGGACAGCTACTCATTACTAGGGATGCATACCGTGGACCGGTACTTTCATGTACCGCCGTCCGGCTCAAGCATGTCGGTCAGGGCTAAGTGCTCGAAGGTTTGAGCTCACTTTAGCAAAGTTAATGAAAACTTGGCCCGATGCAATCTTTGTCAGAGAGAAGTTGCGTCCAAGGGGGGAAATGCTAGCAACATAACCAAACACTTGGAGCGGGCGCATAGTATAAAGCTTAAGTAGTGCGGGCTGTTTGATTGCTATAGCAACACAAGTAGAGTAAGCAGCCCGGCCAACACTAAAGACTGCAGCACCGACAGATACAGAGACTTTATTATCCGCCCCTTTGGTAAAAACCCTGCCAAAAACAACACAGTCACACGGGGTGAAACTCTTGACGAAGCGCCACTGCACTCGGCCGTATAACTTGGATGAAAAGCCGATGGCACAGCTGTCTTCCGATGAATCAGAGCTATTCATGTCCGCTCGGAGCGGAAACTCTTTGTTTACTGAGGTCAAGAGAGCACCGGATGTAGTATTGATCAGAGTATCGATAAGTATCGATACCGATAAGGAGTATCGGTATCTGTATCAGTATTGATAAAATCATAACGATATACATCCCTACTCATTACTGAGTACGTAAAATATTATTTCTATTTTACGGGGTTTCCAGTTTTTTTTGAGCAATGGTCTTATACTCTTGATCAGCTGATGAACAGTCTATTTCAGTTTTATTTTTGTTTGCTATAATTTGCTTCTTTTTTCTCACTCCCATTTCTTTTTTCTGCATTTTGAAGCTCTACTTAGAACCTTCTTAAGATATTTTTTTGTCAAGCTTCTACAATTGTTCACTCCACTCTATGGATCTACTTTACTCCTCGCAGCACCCAGGATGTTTTGCTGGTTGACTCCTGGTTGTGTGTTTGGCCAATCAGGGGATGTGGTAGACAGGATAGAGGTCTTCAGTGTTAATTTGCTGTTTCATGTGACGTCTGGCCAATCAGATCATTTTGTGGACAGGACGTTAGTTCAGATGGAGGAAGGCAACAAAGTTTCAAATAGACAGCCAGACAAACAAATTACCGTAAATAATGGATAATTGGTCAGGCAGATTATTGATCCACTCTTCATTTCTAACCATTCTCTAAATACATTTATTCAACACTATCACCTCAGTTTTTGACCTAAACAAAGGTGAGTGTGTTCAGATATCATGTTCGCTAAAGATTCATATTTTCAAAGGAGGTAAAACTGACCTAAAGGATAAAAATCTCAGAATGTACAACTAATGAACCAAAAGCTATATAGTTCACTGTTACAAAAAGCTAAGTAAATACTGTATGCTTTCAAAAACTTCTGTGGTTGATTTTGTGTTTTAAAAGTTTTATTTGTCATAGAAAACACACGAGTTGGCAAACTCATGCTTTTGCAAACGGAACTGTTCATCATCTATAGGCTTGATGAGGAAGGAGACTAATAATTCTTCATCATCCAACTTGCTCTGAGAATCAAAGCTGGAAGTGATTATGAGCACAGTTCATCATTTGGTTGAGATGAGAGGAGCACATCTAGAGAGTCCCGGGCCTTTTGGTGGTTGAAATGGAAATTTTTCCCCCTCCCTCATCAGTTTGTGAGTTCGTTCTGCAGTGTCAGCAGTCAGCGCACAAAAACGGAATTCAGTAAAAGCTCCCTGCTCTCTGGGAGTTTTTTTCCCCAACAGCTTGCACCCATCCCCCCCTTTCCCCCTCACGAACTGACATGCAGGAAGAAACATATGCTGCTATTCCCACTTCCTGACAGCTTGTGCTGCTTGAATGGGATCTTGCTCAGGGAGGAAGCAGTTGTCTGGAAAGAGTGCAGAGATTTAGAGGAAAAAAAACCTCTCTGGATGTTAGTAAAGGAAGAAAAACATACGAGTGGATTAAGGCTTTATACAGACATAGTCCAATCTGTTATACACTAAATGTAGACTGAATGTAGCCTCTAACATTATCCTCTGTATGAGTGTTTACTCAATTCATAGAGAAAGTTCAGAAGCCAGGCTCAGTATATCTTTGTGTCGGGCTAAAAAATCAACCAGCAGCTAACTCTAGAGGTTCAGTGAACAAGCAAAGCAGGAGCAGTTACATTATAAGCCTGTATAATACCTGTATTGTCCACTTGTTGCTTTACCTTTTTAACAGCTCAAAGAATCCGTAACCCCTAAAATGTGCCCTCTTGGCTGTGTTTTCTGCCCTGTTGTTTTGTCTCAGAGCAGACTTTTTAAAGCATCCTATGTAGTATTGTGCCATATCACACCGCCCACAATGTCATACTGAATACTAGAATGGGGTTGTTCCTCCATTTGCATACAGATATTTATTTCTCTGTGCATGTTCACTCAAGATTGTAAAACAGTGCTACAACTTATGTGTATATTTTTTATTATTTCTATAAAAAATAAATTTGTACAGTTGTTGTTGTACATATGTATTCTGTTTTGTTTTGACCTTGTTTTTAAAGCTTGAAATGTATAAAAAATTCGAATCAAAACATACTGCAATACCAATGATTAGGAAACGATGCCAACCCTGCATGGAGACAGTGGCTTATTAAAAAAAAATCTTCTGTTTTCTTGCTATATTGGTTTATCATTATGACAAATTTCCTTCAAATATTGTGGTATTGTTTTAATTTCATATAATGTCACTCCCTCTAATGTCCCTTTGTTTACTTTTTGTCTAAAAACTTTTGTTTTAAATGCAATAAGTTTACTTTGAGATCTGCCATTCTACCAAAATGGGACGCATTCAAAACTCAAAACCAGATTTTTAGCATTTGAAAGCAATTAGACAACATGTTGTCCCAAGTTTGAAGTGCTTAGAATCCATGCTTGATGAATATTTCATTTCTGGGCCTTGCTGTGGTGGCCCTGATGGTCAGCCCCCCCCAAAAAAACCCCAAACCAAACCAAAACAAACTAACAAACAAAAAAACAACAGAAACATTTGACTGCAATTGGTAAAATTAATTGTAGTAACGCATTTTATGTGAAATAGTTTTTCATGTTGTTTTGTTCGTTCTATGGGATTAAAGTTCTCTATCATAAAGTTGGATTTTTTAATTTATAATTAATTGTTTTGTTCTCATCAAACTCATCTGTAAACCTCCCCAAAAGCCATCGTACTGGCAACCAGGTATTTTAAATTTACATTTCTTGCACACAATATTAGTTTTTTCACATTACAGTAAGTTTCTTTTAACTATTATCATACCAGGAATGTGATTTCCAGTCTATGCATCCCATCGTCTCCTTATAATAATGCTTTTTAGTAGGGTACATAAGTGTACATTGCCCTGTCAGGTCTGTCTGGCCTGAACAGTTAACCACATTTTCATCATTATGATGCTATGAAAATACACGATGAGTCCATCACAAAAGATGCCTGTGAGGTGATAAGTAAATAACAAACACCCACAATTAATACCACCCCCCCCCAAAGCTGTGTTTGTCCCCTGTGCTGCCTGTCTAAGAGCAGAGCGGCTGTAGGCTGCAGCGTGTCGGCACAGAGAGATCGTGGCCTGCTGCTGCTGCGTAGTCCATGAATATTAACCTTCTTGCTCAGCTTTTCACTTTCACTGCATATTCGGCAGGTGATTGGTCAAAATCATTTTATTGTGTTGGTTTGTAGGATGTATGCATCTCTCCACTTCTGTAGTAATTTTAACTCAGCTGCTGCGAAAGAGGAGTAGAGTAAAACTTTAAAAGCATAGGTAGATAGAGTACAAATGAGTCTTTTCAAAGAGAGATAGACAGAGGAATGTGATGTTTGTCAGCAGTGTTTTCAGAGGAGTTATGACTCAAGTGGTTTTGTTTTATCTTCTTAAACATTGTGTCATTTTAATAGTGATCTATAATATTAATGATGTTGTTTGTTAAAGTACTTTGATCTTTGAACACCTTGCTATTTTTGCTCACTACTGAGTTGGGATGTCACATCGCCAAAGCATAAGTCACACTGAACAATTACATATTTGATGATACTGTATATATTCAGTTTAACCCTGAAATAACTACTATAGTGCATGGTAAATCCTTCAGTAATATTCATCAAACAGACGTCTGTCTGATGAGAAGGAAAAACACACTGAAGCAGATGTGATGATAAGCATATTGGTAGAGATGGGCAGGATGCCTGAAATGAACTATAACAAAAAAAAAATGTAAGGAAAAATCACTGATTATGATCAAGACAAAAACATTGCAGTAATTACAGCTAACATTACTTCTAAGGATTTCATGAGTATGAATTGTATTTTCATGAATATTACACAACATCACCGTGAAATGACAAACGTCATGACTTGTTATTTTTTTAAGGATGTGATTTGTTTAAAGAAAATAATCTGTAGTTTATGTGCATCAGAGTTGGACCTTGCTCTTCTTAGGGTACGTCTTAAATTCAAATAGCTGTATTTCATCAATTAACAAAACGGACCACTCACACTAGGGAAACAGATTTTTTTTTGTTTGGGGGGAGATCAGCTGTATGAATCAAAAACATTTTTATTTTTACCCCTTTCATTAACGCTTTATTGTCTGACTAAACATGTCACATTTTCCCTTTTGTAGACAGGTCTTACCTGCTGACACATTAACACCTGGAAACTGGCATTCAAACCTGTGATTGTCCAGATGGTCAGGAATGACTTCATGCCTAAATTCATTTGTGCAATGACACCTTATAAATAATATAAGAACGTGGCGTAAATGCTGTTAACTCATATTTTTCTACTGTTTAAAATGTAATTCAGACCTTTCAGTTATGTTGGCTAGTGCTGAGTGGTGGTAAATAACAGCCATAGAGTACATGACCAAAATGATGGCTACTAGTAAATATATATCTAGAAAAGGTCATCCATTTTTAAGTCTTTTTCATTCTCACCTCATCTCTCAGGCTTGCTCATCACAGTTTATTGACCTCAACTGATTCTCAAACTAGTCTGTAATCAAACCATTTATGCTGTGGTTTGTCACTCAATAAGAAGGAAGCACTAGTCCGTAAGAGAAACAGAGCAATTGCTAAAGCCCATAACACCCATTGTAAATCAAGTCAACAACATTCTTGGCAATGTCCGAGCTTGTTTGGCGGCTTCTTCTCCATATTGTGCTCTCATCTAACCCTCTCTGTGTACTGTGTTGTTGTTTTGGAGGCAGATGTCTTCTGTTCTGTGTTGGAGAGTGACTGTTTGGTTGTGTTTGTTTATTTGGGAATTCCAGGTCTCTCCCTAGTCCGCTCCAGGCTTCAGCTTGGAGAGCCCAACCGCCACGATTGATCCCAGCAGCTGGAGCGGCAGCGAGAGTCCTGCCGAGGACATGGAGAGGATGAGCGACTCGGCAGACAAACCTGTAGACAATGATGCAGAGGGGGTGTGGAGCCCTGATATTGAGCAGAGCTTCCAGGAGGCCTTGGCCATCTATCCTCCATGTGGACGCAGGAAGATCATCCTGTCTGATGAGGGAAAGATGTATGGTGAGTGCAGATGTGTGTCTGTGGAAGAAATATCGTTCTTTGTTGTGATGCTTCTCCTAGTGGGGCGTTAGGGTCACTGGCTTAAACAGTAATAACAGGAGAAAACAGTTAGCCTAACTCTGTCCTAGAGTTACCGGCTGACTAGTAAACATGAAGCTGAATACAAAACATTTCTCTACCAACATGTAATATGCTCATAATGAATATCCAGTTGACGTTGCACTCAAGCGCTGGTGCCTCAGACCAAAACAGCCCAGAGTGCTGCCCCACCTCCTCCCTCAGTGTTCAATTCATTGACTGTATTGAGCCCTTATTTTTTAGGACAATAGGTATGCTGCTCAGAATTGATATGAGTCATTTTGTCATTGGCTCATATTGGTTCTGCTTTGTTTATGTCTGTGAGTCAGCATGGTGGGTTGAAAAAATGTGCTTAAGTTGCAGCAAGATGTTGATCATATTTTAATATTTTGCAAGGGGAGGCAGCAACATAATGAAGCACAGTACCTCTGTGGTTTGGGTAGGAATGGAGATAGTTTGTCCTATACAAACCTAAAAAAGCTGATGTGTCAGCTAAAGATGTGAATCTTTTAGTAGGGAACAATGATTCAGTTATACAGGACTTCTTAGGGGATTACAATTTGATTAAAAATCATTTTTTTGATTCTTACAAATTCATGATTCGCAAAAAAACACACTAAAAATGTTTAACCTTTTCATGCATGAATTATTTAATCACAAAGAAATACTTTTTAAAAATCACAGTCAGTTTTTTCAGTCTTATATTTTGAGGAAGTTATGCATCTGTCCACTTCATCATACATTAACTGTACAAATAGTAATTTAGTCTAGCTCAGTTAAGATCCAGAAACACATGTTTTGGACAAACATTGGGTAAGAGCAGATAAAAGAAAAAACAAAATCTAAAATATATGTATGGACGCTGTTTAATCAAACTATTCACTTGAGAATTACATGAAAATTAAAAAAAAAAAAAAAAGAAAATATTATGTGAAATCTGACCACAGGCACAATACCCAATTTTCCCAACTTTATTGGATTTAAGATGCAATATCACGATATGGTAAAAATGTGAAAAGATAATATTTTTTAAAATATGACACAAGCCTTTGGGAATTTCCACCTTGTTGTTGGACATGCAACCTAAAGAGTGTAAAATTTATTTCAAATATATGTCTACTGTACTGGACACCATGCGTGAAAAGGTTAAAGATATACAGCTTAAAGATAATTTTATATTTTGTTTCAGCGTATTACAATAATAGAGATACACTGTAGACAACCTAAAGCAGAACAACAGAAACCTACAGATATGAAAGCTGCCAAGACTCATCTAACATATCAGAAACAACAGTTCATTTTGTACAGCGAAAGAGGGAGGGCTGAACAAACCATAAAAAAGAAAAAACAGTTCCCTGTGTTGGCCCACTGGTGGAGATAGACTTCACATTAAAGGAATATGTTTGTAAATTGTAGTAAAAAAAAAAAAACAATTCGCTGATGTTTTAAATCGATTAAACATCTTTTTTATGAATATGACTTTGTTTGAATGCAAATCCTTTTTTTTTTGGACAGCTTTTTGGTGCAGCTGTTGAAACTTGTGGGTACTGGGACATTATTTTATTTGAACAAATCAACTAAACATTTGTCAGTTCTTGCGGGAGAGAACATATCATAATCTCCAAGCATGTAAGCATTGTGATGAAACCAGATGAAACCAAAATGTTGTAGCTGTGAGCTGTTGCCTTGGTAAAAAGAAAAACCTTCTGCCAACTCTATAGCAGCCTCAAAACTTTCAGAGCACTTCTAGTTTTACCCAGTTATTACCAAACAGCCTATTGGGGTAAGATGTATTTAAAACTGTTTATGTTAATGTAAAAATGATTCTTATTATACCTTAAAGTAGTAGGTTGGTTGGACATGGACTGAATACAGCCCCTTTTCAAAATACTGGCCTTTGTCTCTTTGTTTTCTCTAACATTAAATAAAGTGCTCTCTGAATCTGACCGTACAGCGTCTACTCTTTTTTTCAAAGTAGTGCAAGTTTGTGAGTAAAGCAGAATGAACTATTAGTCGGTAGCAGATGGTACTGCGGCTGCCACCAGCTGTGCCCCCCCCCCCCCCCCCCCCCATTCCTGGCTGGGTGATGTCATGGAAAGAGGGGATTTTTTTTTCTCTGTGGTGTTGGACCGTCTCGCAGCCTGTCAGTGTCAAGTGAAAGCAGAAAGCCCCTCAGAGCATTCGCCTGCAGCTGTCATGTGACCCCTCCGGCCAAACGAAATTTAAATTGTAGGAGTTGCAGTGAAGCCCCTCAGCTGCCACTACAAAGATGTGGGCTCAGACAACAGGACCCTCCCCACTGTCTCTCTCTCCAACCCTACTGCCTCCAAATATAGAGCAAGGCTGCCAGTGAAGCTGTCCCTCTGCAGTGGATTAAAGCATGACAATTCCCTATTACTGGAGTTGTAAATGAGCAAAGCTAAATGCAGGCCTCCATGTTACGGGCATCTGTAATATGATGCAAATATTCAGCTCCCTGGTAGACTGCAAAAAATCTCTTGATTTGAGTCTGTCAATCTATGGAGTAGGTAAAAGGATAGCAATATATAATATAATTGATGTGTTGCAATACAAACTACACTTCCAAATACCTAGCTTGTTGGGTTTTTTTTTAAGTTTCTCTGCTCATACAAATTAGATGACAGTACTGTGATGAGCATTTTCTTAAGTAAACAAAGAAAGGTGACTAAATGACAGTCACCTCATTACTTTAACGTTAAAAGGATTTATTATAAATGTTGAAAAATGCTCCTCGAGTTTTTTTATCCTGAACTTTAAGGATATTGCTGATTTAAACCTCAAAATAAACCAGAAGAATTTTGGTGCTGAATCAACTTGAAAAAAATCTGCTGAAGAGACAAATGTGCTGTTGAATAGAGCTTCATCCTGCCAGATGTGCTCTGTATCTGGTTACACATTGTCTCGACAGCAGCAGAATCACTAGACTGTCTCTCTCCCGCCAGGAAGACAGAGCGTCAAGACACAATGATAAAGTGATTTTTCATTCATCTTCAGTTAAGCAAACTGAAAAGATATAGAAGGAACCTGATCAACTAAAGCAAAATCAATAGTTGTCTGTTAAAAATAATGTAGAAGGCTGAGGCAGACCAAGTTTTTGTTCCTTTAATAGATTAATAGCAGAAGAACAGAAACAGTCCTTTAACAGCTTGTTGGAATTGTTTAGCAGAAACACATTGTTTTATCAGTCCAGGTCTGTTTGTTGAGCCCTGCATCACTTCCATCATGCCTCAAACTGAGACAGTTCCTGAAGCTAAGAAAATATAGTCAGGCAGTCTGTTTGAAGGAAAAAGGCAACCAGGTGTTTTAATAAGTGGCTATAGGAAAAGTAGAGGAAAAATAAATGTAATGCAATAGATCAGGGAAGTATTCAATATATGTCGAACATGTCATTTATGTTGCACTCTACTCAACTGTACAAATAGTTAGCAGTTACTACTTTTGTAAACCACTCTATGAAAATGTGTTATCACTGTATTGAAGCTAAATAGTCATGAAGATCTACTTTCTGAAGGAAAATATAATGTGAAAGTTAAGCATGCTTTCCTTGCTGCACCTTCCATGTCTCTCTGTGTCTTCCTCCCCTCTCATAAAATTTGTGCTCAATTAGTTCTTTTAAAAATTTTTCCTTAATGATGTCAATAGGGGGTATGACACCTCCCCCAGACTGGATACACTCCCTGAGTCAGGTGTTTGTTAAGTCTACAGGTGGTTCCACGGGAGGGAACATGTCTAGCCACCCAAAGTAAACAATGGAGCGCAGCTTTGGAAATTTGAAACCAAATCCACTAATTTAGATGTGATGTGATTGACCATTTACATCATGGAATTGCCAAACCTGGCCCACCAGTAATAACTTCTAACCCTTACCATGATCTGGAAAAGAACTTTTATATATGTATTTACTCATTTTTCTCAACTAACAAAGCCTTGACGGTCAGTAACAGATGCTTCTGTGGTGAGTGTTGACAAAGACGTAACGAGGCAAAAACACAAATTAACCAAAAATGTCCTGCGCAATGCTGGAGAAGTTTGAAAACCGACAGGACTTTACGCAAACGCAACATCAACAATGACGTCTCCTCTTACCTTGGGCTTATACGAGTCATCGCTGCTCTGGTTCAGCCAGCTTCCTGAAATCCCCCCTCTGCTCAGGCCCATGTCAAAGAACCTGATGCATACATTGGATCACCTTGAGTGAGCCATTTTTAAAGTAATTATGGGTTAACTTTATTGCTTATGAACCTAAAGGCTCATTCCCACTGACGACAGATTGCTGCAGAAGAGAAATAAAACAGCAGAGAGCCATACACATCTGGCTCTTTTCCATTAGCCCTACTCTACTCAACTCTACCCGGCTCTACTCTACTCGCCTTGTGCTGCTTTTCCATTAGCCCCAGTCGCCTGCCCAATGGGGTGCAGTGTCGCTGTAAACAGCTGAGCGGCACTACGTTGATGTCATTTTGAGCACGACACAACAATCTGTGGCTTTCTGTCACAAACCGAGTAAAAAAGGAAAGCAGAAGAAGGCTGCAGGTGGCAGGAAAAAATACCCCTTGAGAAGCACAGGAGAGTTTTGGAAGCTATACAACAGAATGAAGCCGAGGATGAGAGCAATCGAACTGCAAAGAAAAGACGTATGAGGGTAAGCTAATGGTAGCTACCGCTAGCATGCTAGGTTGTCGCGCTCATTACTCATCGATGATGATATTGTCTGACCAATCAGTAGACTGCAGTCGTTGACGTCATCTTTTAGTATTGACTCAGCTCGCTTGGAACCAGAGTGGAGTAGGTACTAAAACTAGCTTGTTTTAGGAGGAACCAGGCCAGTGGAAACACGCTGTAAATCGAGCAGAGCCGAGTAGAGTAGGGCCAAGGCATGCTAGTGGAAAAGGGCCAATTGAGTGAGCCGTCGCGAGTGAAATAGACAAAAAAAGAGACATAAACTTTCGTCTGTTCTGGTTTCTTAGTTTATCTGAGAGCAGATCAGACAGGAACAGACTGTTCACTGATTGATGTGGTCTCGTAGAAACACACAGTAGTGAACAACGGATGAGATGGACAGTAGTGGATCATTAGTTATCTGTTAGTTATAAAAAGCTCAGGAACACGTCTGTATGAAACTCCACTGTAAATTGTCTGTTTTTTATGGAGAGCTGTAAAAAGCCACTTCCGACAAATATTTTCTTCATTTGTCCAATTGAATAAAAACGTCCTATTCCTGAAAAATATCTGCTTAGTAAATCCCATTAAAGATGTTGGTGCAGTGTTAATAAACCAAGTATCTCAGATATCATTATAAAAACAGTGTAAAGACGTGTGATTCATCGATTTGTATCACATTCTGTGCGCAATGGAGACCCCAAGTGTCTGCCATACTCTCATGGTGGATTAATGGTGGGTTTGAAAAAAAGAATACAAATGAAATTAAATTCATTAAAATAATAAAATGTATCAAAACATTTATAAAAAGAAGAACAGTATGGCAATAACTCACTCTTTTGTAGATTGTCTTGAGACAACATTTGTAATTATATAGTGCAATTAAAGGAAAGATTGATTGGCATGGGAGGCTATGATAATAAGCTTTGCGCTGATTGGCTGCTCAAATGATGTCTGATGGGAGGAGATGGAAGGGGTTGCAAGCTGTGGAGCAGAATATCAAAACAGTCATGGTGTCTGCTGAAAACACACATGTAGGTGGAGGCTTTTGAGCTATTACATAATAAACCCCAGGAAGTAAAAAACTGAGCCTGTTAGAGGGTATTCTCTTCAAAGAGGCGTAGCACATTTCTCAGTGAACTGAGAGTTTAGTAAAAGCGGTGACGCTCCTCTGCTCCCCAAGCCCCATCTGACTGCATTAAAAGCAAATAAAATCTGATTTTATAGGTCATGGGACCCTGAAATAAATAAATATTCATGAACAAAGTGGCATAAATGATAACCCTGATCTCAGATATCATTATAAGTTATTTTGATTGTTTTTGTTGTAGTTAAGATAGATTTATGTAGTTCCCTTATCAAGTCAACATATTCTACAGTTGATTGAAACATATCATTCATGTATATTATATTTATTTTTGTTGAAAACCTGTCATAGTTTTAAACGCATATTGTTTTTTCTGAGATTTGTACGAGAAATGCCATCATGGATGATAAGTAACAAATAGAGTGGTCCTCGATGCTGCTGCGAGGGATTGATTTGCCTGAAACAAGCAGTGATTTGTCTTTCAAGAGGGGAAGGGTTCAGCTGAGCACTGGGTTGCTGATCCTGCTCTGTAATCCAGGTCCATAGGGTTTATGACAGGCGCAGACAGACACTGTACAAAACCTCCTGTGGCATCTGAGATGAAAGTTGGCTGCAAGGAGGACAGGTATTTTGTAGTTGAGAGACCCTGGGGATGGCATAGTGTTCCATCCACAGAGCTCAACGCAAGAGGAGCCGCTCTGAGTGCCCTTAAGCCCTTTGTTATCCTGGGCTGGAGTGCAGTTAATTAGCAACAGTCACTATAGCAACTGTGTTGCAGCACAAAACAATTTCTAATTTCTGCTTCTTAGCTTATTGTGGTATTTACCTGAAGTGTTTCGGGTGTGCTGAGACCAGTGTTGGCTGGCACTGTGCCCATCCTCTCAGGCAATGAGAGACACCACATCTGCATAGGCTGCATCGCAGGGCAGTGTGCGTGGCCCCAGAGTTTACTTAGGAGAATATTTTAAAAAGTAAAGCGAAATGGAGGCCACTGGCCCCTAGCCAAAGGCCTAAGACTCTGCACTTGCATAATTCACCTGCTGTGCAAGGCTGCATTCATTTATTCCAGAAATAGAGTTGATAAATGAAACAACACGCTTCACCCAAATTGTATGTTTATTCATTGAGTCATGTATTTGCACTTGCCCCGCAAGCTAAATGACATGGGTGAATTTTTCTCAGTTACTGTTGAAAAAAAAGGGAGAACTGATTTTTATTCCATTTACTCACAAATAAATATGTAAATACAGGCTCTACTTGTCAGCCATACCACATCCATGTTGTCTGCTTGTTACTGTCACAGAAGAGACAAGGACACCAGCTGTGATTTAAGATTTTTAAAATAAATATTCCAGGTTTATATTAAGCTTTCAAGAAAAATTTACAGTTATAATAATGATGTTGAGATCACAATAACTAGACAATATTCTACACTGGTTTTACAACATTTGCATCACATATGTATAAAGTGTCAACCCATTTTTGACCAACAATTTTACTAAAGCTTTGTAAAACAAATAATTATTGCAAGAACAAAGCAAAAATGTACTTGTTCAGCAGTAGTAATACATACAATAAATGAATAAATGAAAATTATTTAACTATTTTCAGTAATCATTTGATTATCTTGTTTCCATGATTGTGGGAGGTCAGAATTGTAAATGAAATTGAATCTCTGTTAACTTCCCAGCCCTAATCCCTAATTTGCTTTTCGTCCCTGTTATCGGCATTGCTGATGAACCTCTAAATGAACATAAGAAAATGCTGCCATCAACAATGGTAACATATCATCATACGGAGGATATTTGCCTCCTGGTGAAACCGTGTGTCTGCATTTGTCTTTTGATGCAAAGCTTTTTGCTTCTCCTCGCTGCTGTTTGCTCTGCCACCTCGTCAGTGATCCAGCTCAGACCCCTCCTGTTGGAACTAAGTGGCACTTGGTTTGCAGAGATGCCAAGGATGAGTTAGATATAATGAGCAGACCTGGCTTGCCCCCGATGGCCCAGCGCTGTGCTCCTCTGGGGCTCGTCTCACCGGGCCGAGCAAGCTCCGAGACAGAGCGAGCGAACCTGATCCTCCCTGCTGGGTGGATAATGAGGAATTCTGGGATCAGCTCAGGCTCCCCGAGTCACCTACATTCATTCAGAATGGAGTGTGAGGAACTTCAATGCAGGAGAGGCATCACACACCTCCAGAATAATCCCTCATTTGTTCCCTGCCATTGTCAAAGGAAGACTACTGTGTTTTCACACAGATGGTAGTGGAAAAAGTCCAATTATTTTATGTCTTCTTCAAAAGGTGCAGGCGTTGAAGGTGTAAATTGTATTGATGCAGGTATGATGAAGGAAGAGGGATGTCATTTTAAATAAGAGCGAAGATTTTAGGGTTGTGATAAACTAGTGACAGTCATTGTAGGTCGCTATGGAGATGACTTACAATTCAGAGATCAAACATGCGAACAGGTCAACAAGTACATATCAACCTGTTCTTGCAACTCTAGGCAGAACACATGTCAACCAAATCCTTTGTAAACTGTTTTTCCTTTTACACTGGGAATTTAAGTCAATGTCGGTTTATTATGCCAGGCTAATTGAAATTTGCAAAACTAGAAATATGGGGTTATTAGTCCAAATCTATGTAAAATTTCCACCCATTTGAGATAGATGTCGATGCTACAGATGCTGGAATTATCTTGTGAACCTTGGGTTGAATAATGTATTAGTTGGTAAGTCATTCCAACTAGGGTTGTCACCATACCAGAATATTAACTTTGACAAAATCTTAGCAAAAATCAAATGGTATTGATTAGTGATGCAGCAATTAGCCAACATTTCTGAAGATTCGATGGAAAAGTTTGTCTCTAGCAGATTTTATTGTCAGTGAGCTGTTTGCCATTTAACTTGTCTTGTGCTTTGCACAGATGTAACACAGTCATAAACAAAGTTGACAGAGAAGTGAGTCATCTCTCTCTCCTGTCTTTGTTGAAAGCAGTGGCAGGAAACAGTGACTGTAAAGGAACAGCAAAACAAAATATGTAGTAGCTGCAGTGGCCAATATGACACCATTGCATCCTGAAATGTTCAAACTTAGAAAGTATTAAAGTCTCTATGCTGCAGGAGAATGAATTAAATGTCCTTTATCAAAACCTTTGTTGTAGTCAGAAGGCACAAAGGAGTGCTTTTTTGGTGGTGCCTGGGCAGACATTGTGGCTAACTTAACAACAACAAGGCTAGCCCTGTCACCTTAACCCTTCAGCAACAAGCAGCAAATGGACACACAGCTCAAATACTGGGGCATTTATAACTGCTCATACAAAACTAAAACTAAACATCAGGTCAAACATTTCTTACAGCTTGAGTTAGCCACCTCATTGCTTCATTATTCACATCAACAGAACTCAGACACACTCTGTCGTATTTCTCCTCTCTGTCTGGACTCAGCTATAGCATTAACAAACCTAAATGAAAGGATCATCCCAGAGATCTGTGAAGCAGACCTTGCTTGTTATTGAGGCATTTAAGTGCCTCAAATGCACAAATATTTACAGAGAAGGCACTTAAACAACCATTTAGAAAACAAAATTGGAAAAGTTATGGCCACACAGTAATGTTGATCATTTATATTTTAGGTCCCTTTTTTAATAATAATAATAATAATACATTTTATTTAAAAGCGTCTTTCTAAGCACCCAAGGACACTTTACAAAACATTTACAGTACATAATAAAAAACACAGTGCATTAAAATCTCAAATTAAAATAAATTAAAATGTTTAAAACAAACAAACAAACAAACAAACAAACAAAAAACAAAAGATATTCCCCTACAGGACACTTTAATTTTTTCTCTCCGCTCCATCTCTTCATCTTCCTTCACTAAAGAATTTAGTAACTATTTGGCAAATTCATATTAAGACTAGATGACAATGTGTGTTTTTTTGTCTATGCTATGGTCACAACATATTTGTTGGAAACATTGGCACTCTTTGTATTTGGTTATTTCTTGTTTTAAAAAAGGCAAAACAAATAAATTAAATTACGTCAAACATTATAAATGATGTTTCTGTATTTTGACAGAATGTAGATTTTGCTTGTATTTCTTGATCGACTTATTTCCCTTCCAGCACTTGCCTTATGAAAACGATGCAGTCTTTAAGTTGGGGATGGGACATGGTTTTGGCAATGTAACATTATTGCAAGTGATGGTCACTGTGCATCTAATACTTTAACTAACTGCCCTTTAATTATTGCGAGTAACATATTTGATGCACAAAGAAAGGTACTTTGCTTTTCTTGATTCGATAAATCTTGTATTTTACTGAACCTTTTATTGTTGACGATACACCAAGGGAAAATAATATTTTGTGAATAATTGGTCAAAGCAGTCTGTTTGGCTGTCTTTTGAATTTACTTGTCTGCTAGCCGCAAGTTAACAATGTCAGATGTACATTCTGATCTGTCTCATAGAATCATCAAAGTTTCTTTGAAAAACGGATAGTTTCTTTAAAGAGGGACTTTCCTTGAAAGGCATATCTTGACCTGATAATGTCAGACTTGTCCATACCTTCAGTCATGAAAAGAAGTAACTGCACTGATTTCAAACGTGGAGTATAGCAGTGAATCATGGTATCAAACATTTTTGACAGCCTTAATCTGAATCATACAGCTAGTTAGTCCCTCTGACCCGTGTGCCTTTTCTGTGGCTCCTAAAATGTGAAATTAATGAGACTCAGACCCCAAAATGGATTCATATCCGGAGCTACCCTGTTGCTGAGCAGCAGAATTGATTTTGAAGTGCATATTATTCCATGGCACTCTGTTCCGAGGGCAGATTTCAGCTCTGACTCATGCCTATGTTGTGGTGACCAAGCATGGCATGTTGTGTTGTGACTCGTGTCTGTGAGATTCCAGCCTCCTGCACACAGACTTTTTTTCTTTTAATGTTTGTGTGAGAAGTTCATGCACCACACTATCAACAGTGATTTAAAGGTGCAGACAGTACTGACTACACTTTGGTGACATGTTGTAGAAATAGGGTTAATGATGAGTGTCTGTTATTGATTTGCATGTCAGGTGTCAAGAACAGAACAAGGGGATGGCTTTTCAACCCGTGAACTTTAATACTCCAAAATGTTACTGAGTGCAAACCCCTTATCCATGGTGACATTCATATTTATTATTTGGCTATTTAGATATTAATTCAAACATGCCTGTATTTTTTTTGGTAAAGCATAAACTCCCTACAGCCTGAGAAAAGCATTCATTGTAATATCCTGTCTCTGTGTTTGGAAGTGTTTGTAGTGACTGGTTGGATAGCAGTCTGTGGCTCTCTGCCTGCCTGAATCAGGAGCACACGGGGTGTGTCTCTGCTCTGAGGTCTGTGTGAGGCCCTCTGAGGCGGGCTTCTGGTTTCAGGTTGCACATTCCCAATTGGCTGCTTTTGTTTGACTAAAACATGGTCGGGGGACACTCTGAGCTTCTTAAAGATGCAGTGTCACTTTCACATTCTCCTTGAGAAATTGTTTGTTGCTGATTACATCATATTCTATTGATGAAACACTTTTATTCTGATGAGATCATCTCATACTGATGGGACCATTTTGTGTAATCAACATTTGAATGGAATCTGAATGCCAGTGTTATTCTCCTTCTGCACTCGACTGCTAGCAGAGACGCTCATCTGTTCCTCTGCTGTTTGTGAAATAGAGAAACGTCCCTCAACACTGAACAACAACCTTGGTCACAAAGAGGGACTGTTTCTACACCCATAAAATTAGCGTACTCAGTGTTGTGTTCAATTATGTCCTTGATTTTATACATAACCAGTTCTGTCTGTAATTTGAGATTTTTTTGATGCATTTTTTTAATCTCACGTTTAATTCCCAAAGTTAAAGGTTGCAAGGTTAGCTTTAAGGTGAGGTAAGGTTTGTGTTGATTTTACTGAGTCTCGCTTTCTGATGAAGAATTAAAAGAATTAAAACCTTTTTTCTAAGAGTCCAAATCAACACTTATTTCAGTTATTTTCTTGGGATAGGCTATTTCTCTCTGCAATGTGCCTTTACTCACTTTGTCTGACACCTTCTATATGGCAGTAGTGATAAGCATAAATAAATAGTTTACAAAAAATGTGTAACTCTTGTAACTGATGGTATTATTTGCTTTTATTAGGGCACGCAGAGGCATCAGCTTTCATTTTAGTCTCTAAAACTAAGATATTTTGGCAACTAATTTTCCAGGACTGAAAATTGGTTTATATTCAGTATTGCAGCTTTAAAGCAAAGACAACACTAAGACAGTGGCCAAAATAGAGCACAATTTATTAACATGGCTAGACTGGGGATCACAGCATCTGTTGGTAAACAAAGTCTGCTTGGTTAACTAGTGTGGCTTTTGTAACTAGTTTGAGCAGCAACACAAAAACTTGTGACACAGCTTACAGATAACTGTATCTGTATTTAATACATCAAACAACAGACTGACTACTATTCCAGTAAGTTACCATCTGCTGCAGTGCTTTTTTTTTTTTTTACATCTGTGCAGTAGAGCAACGAGACACAACAGCCATGGCTTCCCCCTACATGGTGGTGTTGGATGTTACTGGCCTTTTTGGACCAACAATCACATCTTACACAATATATATACCTTAACACACTACACAATGTAGAGTGTTGTTTGTTTTGAATCATACCAACATGGGTGTTAGGATATGACCGTGTGTTTTAAGGTTGGACCCAGAGCAGAGGCAGACGATCAGAAAAGGTTAACTCAGGATTTATTGTTGTCCAAGAAAACAGTCCAAAACAAGAAGGGTTTTAAGCAGGTGACTGTGTACAACAGTGGTGATGATGGTGGCAGGAGCCCATGGAGACCTAAAATACAAAGGAAAGGCAGGTGAGTCTTCAGGTGAAGCGAGCATGAGCCGGAAACCATCAAAAGGAGAAAATGAGCTCTGATTAGCGGAGACAGGGCTTAAGGCCAGCACTGAGAAAGACTTTAGGTTAAGACAAACCACAAAGAAGTGCAATCAGCCGGCGATCAGCAGACTGAAGCTCCCGGCTTAAATAGGAAAGGTAATCAGAGCAGCAGGAAAACAGGTGAGGCTCCACCGCAGGTCTGCTCCATGGGCACGCCCCTGCTGCAGCACTCAGGAAGAGAGGAGGAGCCCGAGAGGGGAGGGGGGAAGGAGCAGAAGGAAACTGGAGAGGAGGGTGAATCCTCACAATGGGTTTTATATTTAAATACACTTTTATTAATAGTTACCTGCACAATGCTAATGTATGTATCTATGTAGACTTAACATTTCAAGTGGATCATCTCCAGGTCTTTTTTCATGACAACATATTCAAATAAAGTTCCAAAACAAGTTTAATGCCTTGGTTGAGGTTTAACAAGGCCATCCTGTAGAGTGTAACACCAGGTCTTGCCCAAAGTGGTGGCAGCATTTGTACTGGATGCTTGTGAGTATGTTTACAACAGAACCTGGGAGTGCAACCTTGAGCCTACATGTAAGCATCATGTAAACAGTCGAGTTAACAATGTAAGAACCAACAAATAGGATAATGCTACACAGAGATGCCACACAGGTAAAAATGACAGTGTGATAGAGTAGAGGATTGAGTTAACACCCCACATCTCCAGAGGTAGTATCAGAGGCATGAAGTTTTCACTCAAAAACCATCACCAAGTTTCTCGTCCATACAAAGAGCCGCCTTGTGCTGCTGTTGTTTATGGAGATAAAGAGATAAAACACTGCAGCCTTCTTTCTCCACCGTTATTGTCATTCTCACAGTGACACTGCTACATATTTACTTAAAAAAAAAAAAAATGTTACTTCAATTTTTATTGATCATTTGCACATTTTAAAAACACACAGCCCACCACAGAACATGGTGTCTCCATATCAAAGGAAATAAAAGTAAACACAAATAAATCTGGTTCAACAGAAACTGTTTGGAGTCTATCTTCCAGATATCTTCTTCATTGGAAACTAATAATTATAAGTCTCTATTTTCTTGTCGTAATGTCACTTGATTTTGTCTTGAACAATGTCCATTTCTCCCACTTGCAATCCATCTGTGTTTCTTGTAATCTCAGTCGATGTGCCATTATGAAAATTTCTTCCGCTATCTCAAGCCATTGTTCTCGGGTTGGTGGTTCTACTTTACCCCACTTCCTCGTAATAGATTTCTTTGCAGCTACCAACAGTATCTTTGTTAAATATTGGTCTATTACTCATACAACACATGTTTAAAATAACACATGTAAAGAAACAGAAAACTCATAGGAACACTATATCCTAATATTTCCAGTAGGGTCTTATGTAGGGGTGGGCGATATGGCAAAAATATCATATCACGATTTTTTAAAAATAAAATCGCGATCACGATTTTATCACGATTCTTTTTTATGTTGAGTTCTCTAGACTAATTTGCATGTTTGACCATTTTTTCCCTATGTTTGACAATTAAAGCCAAAGAAACTTTCTAAACAGGTTTTAATTTAATTAGTACAGTTTTTATAAAAATGTGCAATAAATGTAAACATAAAAGGTAATGAACAACAATATCAACATTATCTCTTAAAGTGCAACAATTTAGAACAAATGTTATCTAACTGCAATGTCTATAATCTGAGTAAATAATACAGCTGCTTTAGAACAGATTTTTGTTCAGACACCTTCAAGCTTTTATCTCCTTTTCTCTTTCCTCCATGGCTTCATGCGACATAACCAAACAGGAGATCCCACCATGCACTGCACGTAATGTGCTACGATTGGCTAGTCGGGTGTGCATCAAAGTCTCTACAGACGATCTGACGATCTTTCTGCTTTATGAGATCATCCCCACGTTATAATCCTTAATGAATTAATATCGCCATATCGCACACCCCTAGTCTTATGTACAGCTTTCCAGAAAAACAGAATCGTATTACATTTCCAAAATATGTGTGAATGGTCAGCATTTATGGCTCCACAGTCTCTCCAGTATGACAAACTTTTTTTAGAGTGTTCGCTTTTTAATTTGGGGGTAATGAAGTAGGGAATCAGGTTTTTTCCAAGAAAACTTACTCCAAATGCGTGAATTGGTGGACGTTTGGTGTTTTTAACATATTATTCCAGCCATCCTTTGAAATTTTTATACTAGATTCTAATTTCCATTTTTTTTTGATATACTGAGTTGAGTGTTTGTTCAAAGTGAGTGACTAGTACAATGCAGAGATAATTCTAATATTAAGTCCCTTTTGCAGTTGTACAATAGTATTAGTAGCTTGATCACACCATTTACCATATTCACTTCTATGTGCTACAAAGCTCCTCCTAAGTATTTTGTGGATGTTGCTATGCTTTTTAACTTGTATCACTGAAGTAGAGATATAAACTGTGTCTAAATTGTATTGCCCTACTTCATTGTGACCACTTCCGCTACATATTTTTGACGTCATGTGTTGCCTACAGGCCAACCCCAGCGCCTCTGCATCACTGTCTAACTGGGCATATTCCCTGCTGAGAGGAGCAAGTGTAAGAAACCATGTCAGGGAATTACCCAGGCAGACTACCGGAAAATGATCCTGATAATATAAAGGTTTGCATGCGTGAAAGGGGCTTGAGTGTGCCTCTGCCTTTGTGTGTATCAGGAGCATGCACCCTGTCCTGCTCGCTATGGGGCGTCCAACGTGGTATCACATTAAGAATTGACACAAATATCACGTCTTTGCGGGATGAATGTTAATGTTTTGTGGTGTAACAATGATAGTGCTTTGTTGTGGCATTTATGCATAAGTGGACTGTAAAAACTGCTTATATGTTGAATTTTCGGGGGAATGAAAAATTAAGATGCAAAAAATAAATTACAGAAATGACTTGTTCTATTTTGTTTGTATTTTTTTAGTTGAGCAGTGACAATATCTCAGATATCTCTAACTGTCTTCAGAACTTTGCATAAATCACTGCAAATATGGCTACTGCAGAGTTAAAAAAATACACTCACTGTTACATGGTTTTCCAAACTACACAGAAGAAGCTTCATCTTATGAAACTCTTCCCTACATGTAGACAAAGCTCAAGTACTGGCAGTTGCAATGAGCATTATTCTGCTTATGGTTTAATGTTAGTGTGGGTATTTGTTTTATTAGGAATTAATTTTAATAGAATAATATCCTAAGCCACATCTTCTTCAGCTTATCTGAACAAAGTATAGTAAGCCTCAGTGTCCATCATGACACCAAATTAGACTTACATGTATTCATATTTGTCAAAGCCAGCATGTATTTCTTTGTGCTCACATGCTGAATTGATCCCCAAAGATAGAAAATATTGATTGAACTCGGTGTCTTACTTTGTTGTTAAAAGAAGGTGGAGGAGTGTGGGGATGTGCACCTTCCGCAGTGTTCACACATTGGACTTGCCACACAGCTGCTTCCTCAGGAGACTCATAATTACAGCCGTCCTTTCAGATTAGTCCAGAAGCCTGTCCAACTGTGGCTCCCGCCCCCCCCCACTCGATCATTTCATCCCTCTCTGTCTCCCGAGAGGCGCACCTCAGCACAGTGACCAGGCCGCCTCTACAATAATGTATGTGATGATAAACACAGTGGCTCTTAATTGATAGAGTGATTCAGACAAGGGCTGCCTGTGCAAATTGGTCCCCTGTGAGTTTGTCGCACAGAGTTGGGACTGGCGGGTTTCAGTTGGAGCAGAGAGAGGAAATAGAAAAAGGCTGGACCTGCTGAGTGATAAAGAGGCTGTCTTTGCCTCCTTCAGCCCCGTCTGAATACAGGCACAGTTCAGCAGAGGTTGGCTGCTGTAATCCTCTCAGTGTCTCCAGGAAGGCTCAGGTTAGTGACCTGCTGCTTTGTGATGTCTTGTAAGATTTTCAGAGAACACCTCACCTTTAATCCCCCACTGTTCAACTAACACATTAGCTCAACCGCTCCTGACCCAGCCCCTGCAATAAAGCCTTTTATCCAGCTCAATAAGGTCATTTCAAGTTAAGTATTGATTTCCTCAGTGTCCAGAGAAAAAATGGATTTTTAAAGAGCTGTTAATTACGACAGCACACTGCATTATAGAGAGAACTCAATTTAGCTTTGACTGCATGTTTAAACCTGCGGCTCCTAGTCACAGGATATGTGTTTCCATCTACCTGTTAATGTGCAATATTTGTCCATGTATAAATTAAAACAGAGGGAAAATAGAACATTTGATTAAAATGTAGACTGCTAAAGATTTTAAAATGTTCTAAAGTGAAGGGGTTAACAGTAAGAAAAGACACAAAATAACCAAATAGGACCAATAAGGCTACATGAGTTTTCAAATATGGACTCCTGATATTTCTGTTAAATTTCAAGCACTGTGCCTTAAATCTCCTCAAAAGGGTTTGTGCAAATGCACTTGTATGTGAGAGAGTATTTCTGTTTTGAGGATGAGTTGGTCCACTGTTTGATGCTGCAATGAAAATTTTGACTTATTATCACTACTTCCTTTAGTTTGACACAAGATTGCAGCGGTGCCACAGGATATGTACATCAACCCCTCCAACCATTTGCTTGCTTTCAGGTTTATTTTTCTGGCGACTCCTGCACCATTGTAAAATTGACAATGGCCATTCATAAAGTGAAATTGGAGTGAAATTTTTCACTTTTTGAGCTCACTGCAGCTCACCTTGAACATTTCAATAAGTTTTAAGAAGTTTTGGACGTATGTCTATATCTATCTGTCTCTGTCTCTCTCTCTGTCTCTCTCTACATGTATGTGCCATTAGAACGTGATTTAAAGAGGGCAAAGGAAATCAACTGGGCGATAGCTACTTTTATTGCTGTCGACATGAGACCCTTTTCTGTTGTGGATAACGCCAGGTTTCAGGACATGGTATGGACACTTGATACACTTATACAGGGCTTGAAGACCTCCTGCACGGTGCCGGAAATCCGGCGTATGAATATTTTGGTGATTTTTTTTTTTTCTTTTGATCTGTAACCAGTCGTTTAAAGTGATAGTTCCAACTACCAGTGGTACTCAAGGTAACTAAGGCGTTCTAGCCAATCAGGGGCAGAGTAGGGCGGGCCTTGTTTTCACTTTTTGGACAGCGTCAGCGGGGGAGCTGATTTGCTGTAAACTGCCAACATGGATAACCGGTATGTTATAACCGGTGAGGAAACCTCGAGATGGGAAGCAGGAGTAAAAGATAAGTGGCGCTGGGGTTGGATAGAGGAGGCCGGAACAGATGGAAAGCCTCATGGTGGCTGTTGTCAAAAGCTCAAGGAGCCAGGAGCTTCTTTTTGTGTACCGTGCTCCAGAAAACTATTGTATGGCAGCAGAGGAAAAAAGTTTTAGCTCATCGTGACCCGGGTCACATAGTGTCCGTGCGTGCTCTCTTCCACACACCGACCTCACCAGATGCTTAGTCAAACAAATAAATAACCAATTCAAGTAGCACCACGGACGACAGACCATTTTAACATGAACAGCCTGCTTGGCTCTCTAATAAGCACCGAGATGCACAACAAATCAGAGTGCAACATCAGCGTAGACGGGGTGGGGGATTAGAACGGGACATGATATCAGCGATTATCAGTGAACTGCCAACATGTGCGTGCGCCTGAAGGAAGCCTTGTCTTCAATAAAAACATTTGCTCTATAAGCGCTAGAGCATGGAGATATAAGCGCGAAGAGCTCCTCGCGGTGCCGGTGAGCGTGAAGACGTACAGTGGGCCAGGGTCCTGAATTACTTTGTGTGTTTATTGTAACTCAAACGGTGTGTCATTTGCACATATTCTCAGCTTTTAACAGAACAGGGCGTTTTATAAAAATGACGTGGCGGTCTTGTGGTTAAGAAAAAGTCTACATTCCTGAGCAGTCAGGCTCTTGTTTTCACATGTTCGAAATGATAAACTCATCCTGATGTTTCCTCCATCACTTATTCTCCATGATGTAAGAACAGTCTGTATAGGATCAAGCTCCAATGCAGTCAACTAGTACAGTGGTTGTCAACCTGTGGGTCGAGGACCAAAAGAGGGTCTCAGAGCTATTTACAACCGCATATAAATCAGGTAAAAATGTGCAAAAATGTCTTCAGTGTTCAGAGGCCCTGAGTGGACAAACTTCCATACATTTAATTTTACTCTGGTGTGCTGTATCAAGTAAATATTAGCCGTTCTCTCCGGATCTTGACATGTCTTGTTATCTTGGTATATAAATTGGGAGTTGTCCTATGATGAACTTTGACTTGAGATATCTAGAAAACAACTCACATGTTATTGGGCCTGCCACGATAACAAATTCTGCTGGACGATAATTGTCCCAAAAATGATTGCCGATAAACAATATTATTGTCAATGTTATTTTGAAACATATTTTTTTTCATTAATGTAATTATATGTCTTAATAAAGTGAGTACACCATATCAAAAGCAGTGAACTTAAATTTCTTAAGAGTATTTAACTGTAATTGGAAGGTCAAGAGCTTTTGAAAAAAAAAAAAAAAAAAATTAAACAAACAAAAAAAGAGGGAAAAAAAACAACGAAAATGAACTGGACTCTCTTTTGGGGAAAAAACTGCAATTAAAAAATCATTATAATTATCAAAAACAACAAAAAATAGACCCTGTCTCTGTGAAGGAAAAAGAACAAAACTCCTATAAAGACACACACAACAATAAATAAAATGTAGTTTATACAATTCATAAATTGTTCGTGACATGTACGTTCTTGCAGTCGCAGTACGTTTACTGCCTGACAAACGTTTGTAATATTTCTGGCTTTTCAACCAAATTCAAAGGTTGCATTTTTTTCCAATGTAGTGGACACCGCTGTCTGTGTGCACCATTTTGTGCTGTTTTATTTCCTTTGCCGACCAAATGCCTCAGTAAGCACTGACTGTCGGGACAAAGGCTCCGCTGCACCTCCCCTTCTTCGTCAGCACTGCTTGAAAACAAATACGACATATCGGCTCGTCGGTGTTAATGAGCTCACACCCTGTTCATCTGTTTAAAACAAAATAAAATATTCCCACACTTGGGCTGTGGCAACTGGCCTAGACACCATCGCTTTTGTGCCTTCATTCATATTAGTTTTTGTTTCCTTGTTACTCCTCACGACGCTCGCTTCATCTCTCTGTGTAAGAGCGAACGGCCCCGCCTCCCCCTCAAAGATTGAATGTATGACAGATGGATCACTAACCCTAACCCCGCTCATTCCGCTTTAGAACCAACGCACCCAGGTGTTGAGAAAGATGGACGTAGTGAGCCATCTTCTCATCCAGCCTGTTTGGTAAAGGAGGGAAACAAATACGCATGAATGTCAATTTATCGAGGCCGGCAAACCTACCGAGGACGTTTTTATTTATTGTTCGTATCGTTATTTATTGATAATCGCGACAGGCCTACATGTTATGATGGGAAACAGTGCATAAGATTTATGGATGTGTGATCTCACAGTGCCCTTACTATTATTTAATGTTTGAAACACAAAAAATGTTTTTTTCAATATTTTTTCACCAAGCAAATTAAAGTGGTTGATCTCTTTGAGATTTTGTTCATGATGACTTAACATGGTGAATGTTACTCAGGATAGAGCTGTAGACATCCACCACTTCACTGTATGTTTTTTTTTTTAATTTTTTTTTTGGGGCATTTTGTGCCTTTATTGATAGGAGAGAGACAGTGGATAGGCTTGTGAAAGGGGGAGAGAGAGCAGGGGAAGACACTCTGCAAACTGGTCACAGGCGGGATTCGAACCTGGACCGGCAGAAGCATGTACATGGGGTGCTAACCACTACGCCAAACCAGCACCCCCACTATATGTTTTATCTAAAAAGTGAAAATATCAACCCTGTGAAGGGCCTTTTCCTTCCAATTCCCAAACTCATTTCTTACATAGAAGAATGTGAGCATGCATAGATAGATACTTCATTATACAGTCATGCTGTCCTGTAATTCTGCTTCATGTTTTTCTCAAAATGCAACAGATTTATGCTTTTAAATATGAACTATCCAAATTTTCTTACAGGGGAGTATGGCCCCTGGACCCTCCTAGAGGGGTCCAGGGGCCTTCACCCTCTTTTTTAACCCCAACCTGTTTTCATGCCAGATATTATATATATAACAATATAGATATTGTTTAGCCTTTGTAGTTAGTTTTACTTTTTGTGTTTCCTCTGCCTTCCTTGATCTCATGTGTTTCACTCACCGTTGTGTCTATTTAGATGTGGCTTTTATTTAAGTCTTTGTCCAAGTCTCTTGAGTTAGCCTGTTAGTTTGCTGTGTTTCTCTGTGTTGGTGAGCCATGCTGGATTTGTATGTGTGCATTTTGCCTGTTAATGTGGCCTGTATTTTTCTGTTGAGAATAAGGCTGATAAAGCTTTTTGCAATAATTTAAATCATTTTTCCTACTGTGCTGCAACACCATATTTTAGGGCTCCCCCACCTATCAAATCCTACTTGAACCACTGTCTATGACCAACCATGTGTGTGAACAGAAAATTCGTATGACTGCGTTTATAGCTTAACACGATGTCTTGTTCACAATGGCAATCGGAGGCAATGCAAGTATGTTAGTTTTTCAGTTCTAGACCATTTCTACTATAGTAGAAATAGTAACTGATCATTTTATTTCTTTTGGTGAACTGGATTAATAACTTGGCTGTGGAAAACAGTTTTCAAAATCCTGACATGATTAATGTAAGACAAAGCTCTTTTTGACCATGTTGGATGAAAATGACTGTTCTTTGCCTGAATTATAAGAGGCATTACAAAGAAAATATACCAGGCATGCTGATCTAAACTGAAGAACGGGCTCAGAGTGACAGAAAAGAGTCTCACAAAACATAGACTCTCACTCGCTGTCTCATCCTCCTCTATTCACTATAAGAAAATGTAACTGTTTAATTGTATGGTTAGTTATTTTATGTTCCTGTTATTCTTGTCTAAATGAAGCCTGAGTAGAGCTGTTTCCTGTGGAAATGGGAGGAACACCCATGTACAGACATAAGAGACCAGAGCTCAAGAGCCTGTGAGAATTTTATGAGAGATTAAAAGACTGTACCATAATAATAACCTTTTACTAGATCAAAAGTGCCAAAGACTGCCAAGTTGGAAGCCAGTATATCAAAAACAGCCCTCCACACACTTTCAATAATGAATACTTCTATATATATATTATACTCCTTGATTATTTTTAGGTTCTGAAACCAATTCATGGTATATAAATACAGACAGTTCAAAGAGAAGATGCAGTATTGAATTTTTGTGTATAACCTGCAGGCACTTGGTTGGTTTGTGTGTGTGTGTGTGTGTGCATGTGCGTGTGTGTGTGTGTGCACGCAGAGGGAGGGATTGCCATTGTGTGTCAGAGAATAGCTTTAGTGTTTTTATCACAGTGGCGTTGCACATGCAATGTCTGGCCTTGAAGTCTTTTTATATGGACGCACACTTTCAGCGTGAGACTACAACAACACAGGATGTTAAAGCATTTCAGAACCAGACGATGGTGGTTTGGAGTCAGAAGTTAAGATTGGCAGACGCTGTCCCCTGATTTCCACATAATTTTTCATTACTGATGATTCTAAGTCCTGAGAACTGAGCAGATTTTGAAATGTTGTAGTTCAGTATGGGAAACACCTGCAGGGTCCAACCAGCTGAGCTTTGTAATACATAGATGTTATTGTTTTGTACTTTAAAGACCACAGTATTGCCCAATTTATACCATTGGATTAGGGTAGGTACATAATCGTCTGCATTATATTGATACAAAGTTGATGGCTTAATCGCATAGCATATAAAATTTGCCACAAGGGGGCTCCCTCACACACAGACTCTCCTCCTCCACCTACTTTTTGTTTTGAATTCATTACTATTAACAATATAATTGGACTCCTAAGGTGAAAAAAGTAAAAGTATTCTGTTAGAGTTTCCTCTCCACAACCCTCTTCTGCCAACTTTTAATGCAAAGAAGAGTGATTTAGCGGCACATAGGACCTTTGATTCAGGAATAACAATGAAGACTAGAAAAGATGAACATGGGTCTCTATTTGACTTAAAATGATCTAGTTTGACTTGTCTGTAAAGGGGACTGCTGGATGGAGTCAGGCATTTCCTAGCTTTGATGCAGGGTTCCCTTTGGGCTAACTAGAGTACTTTCAAGTCAGCAGCACAAAACATGAGTGAGAAACTAAGACATAAAGGAAAACATTAAGAAACAAGTCTCACATCCCTATACAGCCATCTTTGACAGAACATAAAGTGTTTCCACAGATGGCAGTGATACATGTCACATCTGCCATGGCATCTTGATCAGTGCAGAGGCTACAACAAGACATTTTCTGTTCAAAAATTTCAAAGATAAGGATGTCGCACAAAGCAAGAAATGTATTTTTAATCAATTTATGCATTTTAGTTTTCAATCTCCTGAATATTCAGTATATTAGAGCTTTTTACGGAGTTTTTATGCAGAAGAACCACAACGAAGCCCCTCATTACACCACAAGACATTCCCATTAACTATTTTTATTTTGAGCGCTCTAGAGCTTACTGTCAGTCTCCAGGATGTTGCAGTTCTTATGTGAATTTTGTTTAAATGTATAAAATATATTTTTAGTCTACATGTTGGTGAAGTAGGTAATTGTTATTCCTCACAACGAAGATGCTGCTGGTTTGACTCCCGTAGTCAGGCTTGATGTATGGAATTTGCTTGCGTTCACTCCCGTTGCATGTGTGGGTTTTCTCAGGGTACTGCAGTTTCTCCCACAGGATAAATACATGCTTGTGTGGTTAAATAGCTCTACAGCTATGGTGCGAGTGTCATGTGAATGGTTACCTGTCATTATGTGTTGGCCCTGTGATTTGCTGGGCACCAGTCCAGGCTATTGCCCAGTGGTCAGCTTGTAGGTACCACCTTACCATTTTCCCAAAAGGGACAAGTGGTATAGATGATGAATGGATGGATTTTGTTTAATATATACTGATAAACCAGTAAACTTAGTATCAGTCTTTCATTTCTAAATGTGTGCATTAGGAAAATATGGGATTTTTATAATTGTCCTGTTTCTATGTTGTAAAAAAAACAGACAGTACAGTAAGTGCAACAGGTATATATTATGGTATTATTTAAAATGAATCTGGAAATATCTACCTTACAGACAAATAATACTTTGTCTCCTGACCTGAAATTATTCATTACTTTGGAATGATCAATCATTTTAAGTTTTCCATGTGATGTTTTGCCTCTCAGCCAGAGATATACTTCAGTGCTCTCCCTTCAAAAAGCAACACTGTCAATTTTCCTTCAAGCCACAAGTCACAGGTCTTCCTCCACTTGGCAGGCGGCAGTCTTCCATTGATATAACAAGTATAAAGGCTTCCTGCCCCTTCCTATTCCCAAAACCTGGGCCGAATGCCTTCATATTGTTGGTTTAGCTTTTTGTGATGCTAATGTCTGCCTGGGACCCTTGAGTCATCTATCATGGATGACAGGAAAGCTTGGGCCATTGTGTTGGCTTACCACACATGCACGCGCTCACACACCTACACAAACACACACTGGGCTGCTTTCTACATAACATATAAAAATAAGACAAAACAGAGGCTTGTACAAGAGACGAGATGAATTTTTTTATGGAGTTTGGGGTTTTTTTTGTAGATAAATTTTCTGGGCCACTGTGAAAGGGTAAAAATGATTCATTGATGGCTGCCTTGAGCTATCAGTTCATTCATCTTCATTCTTTTGTCTGAGAATGGACAGATAAACATGACATTAAATGGTTTTAAAAGAAGTCTTCACAAAATTCCAAGGGATCAAAGTAACATTGCCACAATGTTCTTTTACTGGAGTCCAAAACTCAGAATTACAAAATCTGCATGGCTTTGAAGAGAACTAACATCAAAATCAGGTTTGAGCAGAGCAAGTTTGTATTTTCCTCTTGTATTTAGTCAATGGATTGATTTTTTCAGAACAACAGCTGGTAAGGATGGGGTAGTTTTGGTGACGGCAACACTAACAATTACATGGCGATCTGTCCACCAGTGTTTTTTAAAGAAAGGACTTGATTTGTCCAGGAAGTATCCAAATTAAAGGAAATAAAAAGCAATTAAAAACCCTTGTCATCTCGAGAACACACTTCCTCAAGCCCTGGGTGGTGTCATTAAATACTCTGTCGGTCCAAAAGTTTAAAACTCCTCAAGCTACAAGTTTTGAAGAGTGTTTAAAAATGAAAAAGACTTTGACCCCAGTAATGAAACTGTGACTACAACACACTATATCTCAGTTTCTTTAGTAATCCTTCTATGCTTAATATTGTTTACAATACCTTTGTTGGCAGCATAACCCTCCTGCTTGAAAACTTAATTTAAAAAGGTGTTTTCTTTTTACATTTTGAGAATGTACAAACAGTATAAAAGCACAATAGTAGCCCTTAGTGCTTTGTCAGATGGTTAGCCTAGAAGAACAAAATCATCTATCTTGTTTAGTGTAACAAACTCAGACTTCTGCTTTCTTTCTTGTCATAACAACATTAACATTTGGACTAAGTTAAAATAGTTTTTTTATGCATGCACCCTCTCATGTCTGCAGCTCTCTCCCCTTCTCTGAGGAGATGCGTGTGCCTTAAAATCCTATCAACAGATAACCGTGCAAAATCCCAGCTTGTTGTATTTCAGTAATGAAACAATTAAACTTAAACAAATTTGCAGTTTATGACAGAACAAAGTCACACTTCTGTTGTTTAGAATTTGTTCTGCAATGTAAACACTCAGTTTGCGTCTTCAAAGGTTTTGAACTTGATTCCAAACAATTTTGAAACCTGCTGTAATTCGTACTCTATTCTCATCATTTTAACAAAATGAACTGTTCAAGCATATAAACCAGGCATGAACGATCCTGGAAATTTAGTCGATATTGCAGAGTATTGTTGAGTATTGCAGATATTTCTGAGCTCATGATTGCCGGTATTTTGTCTAATGCATAAAGGTACCATTTATTTATTTATTCATTCATTCATTTTCGGGGTCAATCCCAGCTGTCATTGGGCGAGAGGCGGGGCACACCCTGAACCGGTCCCCAGTCAATCACAGGGCAACATAGAGAGACAGACAACCATTCACGCTCACATTCATACCAAAGGGCAATTTAGAGTCACAGAGCTACCAATTTATAAAAATTCTTTTCATGGTGACATTTTATTTGTGATAGAACCAGATGTAAAGCAAGAAAAACAAATAAATGAATAAATGACACTTTTGATTGAAAGTGGACATTTAGTGATGATAAGGTAGATAGTTATGTGAAATTTGCACAGTTTGCCATAATTACAGCCCATACATGGGAGAAATATACTGGATATGTACTGCCCAAATATGGGATGGGAAAAGGTTCATATCTGCAGAGACAGATAATCAACTTTCTAGTATCTGCAGGCATAAAGCCTTTTCTGATGATATTGTGCATCACTGATTTAAACCTTAACCCTTAAAAAATAAAAAATGTGATAAAACACAGGATATTCAAAAGTTACCGTGAAGAAACGGCTGTATAAAAGTTTTGATGAAACACTACATGAAGTAAAGGGTTAATGATAGATCAGTCCTGACAGTCCGGGCTGCAGCTCATGTGTACTCTCTGTTCTGTGAAGCTGCCCTCTCAGGGCCTGCACAGAAACACAGCCACACACATGCAGGCAATCTGCCGACTGATTCTGAGCCAGGCTCAGCGCCGTCTCATGGCAGAGTGCTGGGCCAGATGTGACTGTGGTTGTCTCTGCATTAGAAAAAAAAGTGCTGTTACAGGAAATGGATGCTTTTAAAAAGAGGGAAAGAAAAAGGAGTGGAGCAGTGAAGTATTGTTCTTGTTCATAGAAAGAAAAAGGATGGAGAAATAGTTTGATATGGCATTAGTTAAAATAACAGTGTTTTAGTTTCACAGTTGAAGAGAGACTTGAGTGAGGCCTTTGTGTTGAAATACAGCACTGCATTTAATCAGATCAACACTGCTCAATGGATTGTAAAATCTTAAATTATTACAAGATGTGAAATGACTCCTAATGTGGACTTTATGTACTCCATTTTACCATCCATGAAGATTTTTTTTGCAGAAATTGCATTATTATTGGAAGAGGTTTTGAATTTCCTAAGTATGTAAAATTGAAAGTTCTGTCCATTATTGTTATTTTTAACAAATACACCGAGACAAAACTTTAATACCTTTAAAGCTGATTTAAACCAATGGTGGTTGAAGCTGTAGAACGGTTTCCTGGGTGTGGTACCTCTGAGATGGATCCATACAGCACTGTAACAGTCCTCGCTTTTGTTATTCAGCATGTCCCAGGTTTCTCAGAAAAAGGCTTTTGAGGGTCAAATTGGATTTCTGACTGGATGAGGTGTCTACTCGAGGATGGTCCAGAGAAATTTTGGAGCCACCATGACTTTGTAAGGCTGCTGCTGCAGGAGTGCCATTCATACATCCACACATCCTCAAGAGTCTTTGAGATTCAGAGGAGACTTCTCGGTGGCCTGTGGGGGACTCCTTCTCCTCAGGGGTCAGTCCATAAATATATAATCCTGATCCTGCTGCTGTGAGTGACAGGGACACCACAGAAATAGTTGATTTTCTCAGTATTTTCTTGGTTTGGTGTATCAGCCGACCTCAAGTTTCAGACACAAGTTTGGCTCGAAAAGAAACAAGAAACTAATAGAAGTAAAAAAAATATTTCACAAGATTACTAGGGGTGGGAGAAAAAAAACTGATTCACTTAAGTATCGAGATTTTTGTTTCACGATTTTTGATTCGATTTTTTTGTTCAATTTTTTTTTTTTTTTTCCAAATTTAAATGCTTCATTTTAGTCTGTGTTAATAAGCCACTTTTAAATGCAATCCAGACTTTTAAAGAGAGAGTATACAGTTGGTTAAAATAAATTGATGAATAAATCCTAAAAACGGACTCACGTGATGTGTATTTTTCCTGATCTAGTCTGTAGGCATCATCATTGTTCATCTTTTTTGCTGGTGTTAAAAAAAGCTAACTAAAGTTTGCAAAAATCAGCAATATTGTAGAATTGCAATTTAAATAGAATCGGCACCTAAGAAATCGTAAAAAATCAAATTGGAGAAAAGCATATCATCCCAGCCCTAAAGATTAAACAATTTCCAACACTAGAGGTGCTCTGAGGAATGAATGAATGAATGAATGAATATTTATTTTGAAAATGTAAAAGATTTCCAGCATTGTCATGGTGGTTACTGTCAAATATGTAGAAAAACTGCCCTATCTTACAGTGATAAGAAATCCTTTAAAAACTAGAGATGCACCGAAATGAAAATTTGTGGCCGAAGCCGAAGCCGAATAATAAATAAATACTGGGCCGAATACCGAATACCAAACCGAATATCCAATGCGGCGCCAAAGTAGTTCACTATATTTTTTGATAGTGCATTAATAGTTTATTATTTTATTTATTTATTTTATTTGAATAACCGATCAAATATGGGAATAAATATCCGTAACGTAAATATCCTGTGACGTTGCAAGGTAACTGTAGGTCATCCTGAGATCCAAGTGTTTCAACGAGAGCTTGATAATGGCCTAAAATGAGGATTTTGAGAATGCTATTGGGGGGCAATGAAGGAACTAAATGACTTGTACTGAGGGCAGAAATGCTTTACAGGCATCCTAGTCTGGCATAGTGAAAAGGAGAAACAAGCATGATATGTCTCCTTTAAATGATTACTGAATCCCCATCGAATGGAGATCATATGCAAAATCAAACCACTTTTTTCTTGTGCCATGAAAAATATATCCATAACTTTTTGAGTTACCCTGTTCACAAACTGACAAACAACCAAAAAAAAAGCAAATCCTGGCTCCAACACATCCTCCTTGGTGGAGGTAAAAACAGTTGGAGACAGAAGTTAAGCTAAGAAATCAGGGGTGTAAGAAAACATTCCTGAACCAGTATATCATGATAATCTGTGGCTCAATACGAGCAATGATTTTTTTAAGCAAACTATAGATGTATTGTTAATAGATAATAATTTCAAGGAATTTTTGGACATTTGTTTTGTGTTGTAATTCAGCCTCCCTCTCTGTCTTTCTTGTACTCTATTTCTATACAGGTTTATGTTTGTATATATTGATAATTGCCAATTCATAAGAAAATGTCATCTCTGAACACTTTACAAAAGAGTGTGTAAAAACTATACTGCTAACTATGACCCAACAATTATCCACTATGAGCATAGCCATTTACAAGATCCAACAAAGATTGAAGTGTCAAGGAAAAAATCCTTTCGTCAAGCAGGCAGGAAATCTTAAGCAGAACTAGACCGCTGTGTGAGAGTGGATAGAGAGAGATGCAGAGAAGAAGAGGTGAGCAGAGACAAAGGAATAAAATACTGGCTGCCCAGACAATTGATTTATCATGTCCAACTTTATGGTTAAAAAGGTAGTCACTGTGGTAGTATTTGTACGAACAACCATAGATGGAGGAATTATTCAGATGTTAACAGTAACAACTCTAACGATAATGACATGGAAAGAACTAGAAATAGTAAGCTGTCACTGTCTTTTGAAAAAATTGTTTTTAATTTGACACTTTTTATGGTTAGATTTGGTATAAATAACGATTTGTAAAATGCATACAGTACTTCTGGAGCCCACCAGAGGGCAAGCCTCACACATTGAGAGCATTTTTAGAAGGTTAAGTTTATTAAACTACCGACAATGTAGTGGTGTTTAAACAAGAAAAAAAAATCTGTTTTGAAAAACTTCCCTCATTTTTTAAATTTATCTCATATCATTGATATTTAAGTCAACACAATTAAATTTTTAGATGACTGATTTCCCTATGGTATTTCCACAAAGCTTCCAAACTTTCTGAACTTTTTAAAATTTAATTCGTTTTGCAGTAAGCTGCATTTATTTAGTCCAAGACTTTCACCCTAACATTGCCCAGTACCTTTTCTTGCCTGGTGTAAAGCAAAAAGCCTAGCCTGAATTTTTTTTCTGGAAAAAACTATGTGTAAAAATGTCTTTGTTTGTCTCGTAAAAACATCAGAAAAAATAGACTTTTGCAAAGTTGTTCTGAATTTACAGAATATGTCTTTGATTCCTTTCTGAAAGGATCTTTATCTCCGTCCATATTTTAATTTCCACATTTTTTGATCTGCTCAAACACACAAATATCCCTAAACATGTTTTTATCTTTTTTTTAAAGAAACAAGAGGTGTACAAGGCTGCTATTCCACCTTCACTGCTGTTTTTAATATATGTTTTTAGAGACATAAATAGTGCCATGGAGTTGTCTTTCCTTGAATGTCTATGCGGTAAAAGCATTAAAAGATTTCGTCCCCTGAATGTAGACCTTTACAATTGTCCTCAACAATTGTTGAGCAGTGGAAACACGGGCAGGAAAAGCATGAAGGCAGTCCAGGACCCACAGTGTTTTTTTTCAGCCTGGTGTAAAGAATGAATAATTCAACAGTAAGCAAGCTTTCAGCGAGCCGTTTGTGTGCTTTGATGTGGGGAATCAGGAGTTTGCATAAATGCCTGTATTGTCATGTAATGTTTCCACGTTGTGAATTATTGAAAATGATGCAGTGAAGTTTACACGGCTCAGGCGGGCTGCAGGTGTAAATCCCCAGATGTTGTTTATTTGTCCTGTGAGGTCATGTGACAGGGTTCACCCAGGGCGGCCTCGCCTCAGTGTTTGGTGTGAAAAGAGTTTCAGGGTCAACCTTTGACAAACTCCAGCTCAGCGTCAGAGCCCGGCCCCCCGCCCACTCCTTTTAGAGAAACAACAAAGAGTGCAGGTGTGGCACAAAGCCAGGTGCTGCACAAATCAAAGACCTCATGTTGTCGACAACTTTAGGGCACGTGTGATGGACTTCCAGAGCTTTGATGAAGACTTACACCTGAACCTTGAACTGATAGTTATAAGCTGATGAAAAACTGTAGATAAAGATAAATACTTTATTTCAATGGATTTAAGCTTTGGTGTGGAGCCTGTAATAGTCATGCTATAGGCAGAATTTTGTGGTACCTCTGTTTGAGCTATTACAGCCTAGCAGAGCACCGAGTGGAGAAAATATCAGTGTTCTTTGGTTCTCAATTTTCTCTGTTGCATCCCCTTCAATGTTATCACTTCTCCATGCCCCCCATTACTCACATGTGCTCTGATGATTGTTTTGATTATTTTCCTTGTGTAAGTCACGTGACCACGCCCCCTCCATATAATTTACGTCCACTTTTGCCCAGGACTTGCCACCAACATGGCGGAGACGTGCCAATCTATCAGAGGACCTAGTAGCCAAGAAAAATACTGTCTCCATTATTTGGGCATATTTTGGATTCTGTGCTGAAGACATGCAGAAAGAAGTTCATGTAAATACGGCAGAAAGACCGTGGTGATGACCATTGGTATCACCACTAATGCGTTCTAGCATAGCATAAAATATTCATTCATTAATCATAATCGTGGTAAGAGCTTCAATTAGTCGAGATATTGAGATTAGGTAATATCGTCCAGCCCTATTAATAAGAATACTTAATACATGTGCACATAAAAAATGTTTACTAAGTTCTAGTGTGAAAACAAGAAACCAGTTCATTTGTAGTGTTTTTAATAAACCGTGTTAAATCCATTATATCTCAGTTATACTTATCACACTTACATACTATATTGACAAAAACAGTAACAGTTGTTTTTAGGGGTGAGTATTGGCAAGAGCCTCACGATTCGATACGTATCACGATACTTTGGTCACGATACGATAATATCACGATATCACAATATTGTGATATATTGCAATATTCTATGGTAAACTAGGAAAAATCTAGAGACAGTGAATATGTAACTTTTCCATTTTATCGTTATTGAAATATGTCAAATGCAGCATTACATACATACACTTAACACAGAGTGCATCAAGTCAATTAAACTAATGTTGCAAAGAAATTATTCTTGTTTTCCCTTTAACAAAGTGTTGAAATCATCCTAACCTGTAGTGCAGCTCAAGCTGTAACTAAACATAGAGGAACAAAGTGCTTTGAGTTACTGACAGCACAACAGTAAGTTAAAAAAAGTCACATATTTCTCTTGTCACTGTCTGAACTGAATAGTGCATGAAAAAAACCTGTGCATACATCTTTATAAGTTGTATTTTATTTCCAACTCTGATAAAATATGAGTTTTTATTATTACAAAAATATCGATACTAAGATTTGAAATATCGATATTATATTGGGAGTCAAAATATCGCGATATATTGCGATAGCGATATTTTTTCACACCCCTAGTTGTTTTAACCTTTTTTAATTTCAAGCAAAGGAAAGCATTCCATTTTGAAACACACACATGCACATGTGTATATATATATATATATATATACATATATATATATATATATATATATATATATATATATATATGTATATGTATAATATATATATATATATTTATACATACATACATATATATAAACATACTGTTTATTTTGCTTAAAGTGTAACCTCAAAATGTAATAAAAACAGCAAAATTGATCTTTTTGTCTTTTATCGACATCCCTAAAGATATTAATGGCACAAAACTGTCCACAGGTATGCCAAAATCTACTCAGACTAAAAGTTTCCCACAGTGGTTAAGGGTTGGTTTGTCTAAAATCAGTTTCAACTGGTTAACTGCGATCCAAATTGAAAACTTTTAAGTATTTTATTATTTTTTTTCATTAAAACAGTTCAAAGATTGATTGATTGAGATACAGTAAGTAACTTTATTTATTAAAAAATGTAAGAATAGCATATTGTAATCATTACATGCCATAGGCAACATCAAAGTAAAACATCCTTTGTGTCTTTTAAAGAACTAGTGAAACAGGTAATCAGGGTTAGTTTGCACATAAGCCAGTCACAGGGACTCAGTGGGGAGCAGGAGCATATTTAATCATGGACAGGGATTACATATTTTATACCCTGACTAACCTCCTTTTTTATTTGGGCTGTTAAAGAGCAAAAAAGATTCATAGATATTAATAGATGACTCTTTCCTCCTGCTATCCCATGTTCTCTCAGTACAAACTACAGATTGGCCAAACTGATAACATATTCTTTATTCTGTAGATCTATGCTACAGGTCTTTCATGTTCTCCTAATTACACCTCTGAGATGAATCCTTGTCCTTGGTCACGTTGACTGAAAAAAATGTTCCTCTGATTACCTATGATATGGCTTATTAGCACATGTGCGGTACGCCAAGCTCCAATTGTGTCCTTACAAAACTGAGCTCTTTAATTGATAATGAGGTGAATGTGGAAAAATGTCCCTTTGTACTGAATGTTCAGTGCATTTTGTGGAGGAGTTGAACAGATCCATGGCATCGGTCAGCTACAGCTGGACTCATAATTAGAGTGCCTCCTTACCTATAATTTCTCTAATAGTTTTGTTTGGCGGCATGTTATTACCATATGAAAGGGCTAAGCAGGGGTCATGTACATCGCAACAGCAATTAGAGGCGTGCTGAGGGCAGAAGAATGTTTGGAGCCGTAGTTAATTGGAAATCTGTACAAAGCTATGCTTTAATTATAATTTAGTCAGAGCTGCACTGTTTTAAACCCAATATATTCAGTTGCCATTATCTTCTGTAATAGTATGAATGGCCAGGTCTGTTTCCCTTCAGAGCGTCAGCCTTTGAAGAGAATGAGATTGAATTAGATTAATTTGAAAGGCTGAGCTACTGTGAGTTTTTTTTTCATGCTAATGCAATATGTTGTTTCACAGGCAGATAGGATCTGGTTTGTTTAAGAGATGTTCACATAACTTCTGATTTGCATGCACTTGAAATATGATTATAGACCTTATTTTGTTCAGAGCTCTCTGTATTAACCCATCACTATTTCCTGAAAAGCTTTTTGTACAAATTATGTATATCATGACTACCTGGAGAATGGATAAACAGACTCACTTTTGTAACCCTGATAAATGAAACACTGGTTATGTAAGTTTATATCCTCACCAATGTTTATTGACTGTTACTATAGTAGTAAAATAAATGGCAGTTTTAAACTGTTGATCATTTCCTCATTTGAATGCTTTACAGAAGTCTACAGTTATATCAATTGTAGATACAAAAAAAAACAGTCCAATAAAAGTCATGAAAAAAAGCTTGAAATAGATTACATTAAAGAGGACATCATTCATAACATTGTTGACCTGACCTCAGTTAGTTGCGTGTTCACATTTGAGCTCATTCTATAATGCTAACCTCGGCTGTGCTCATGATAACCCCTGACAAAAGCTGCATTTCCACTGAGCGCTCTGGTTTTGTTCAGTGCAGTTTGGTATGATTTGGAGCAGGAGTCCTGATCTTGCTTGCATCTCCACTGCCAGCTGTACCTTCACTTGAAGGCGGGGATGTACCCTGAAAGTAGGGATGGAAATTGACTTAGTGATAACAGTACTATTAACTATCCTGCTAATCGACCCAGTACTTAAACAATTCTTATTGTTTCCTGCAGATTTTCCATGTGAACAAATGTTGGCCTGTAGGTTTTCAGTAGCAACAATGTCAAACACACGACACAGCATAGATAACTACTTCTGCAAGTTACTGGTGTTTCCACTCACGTAAGGTTGTGCAGTAGGTGCCTTTTGTAAAAAATTAAGGCACAACTCGGACCACTTTTGAACCCCGTCAGTGGAAGGAATTGATTAGCAAAAAGACTCATGATATCAATACTTTGATGGGGCTGTTAACAATTCTGTACTGGAATTGGATTTCGATTCACATCCCTGCCTGAGAGGAGAGGGTCATGCCACTAAGTGATGGAATGACCACTGCAGTGTGACACAGTACAGTATTCTGAAGTACTCCGTGGAGCGATGTTTCATGTGGACATCCATACAGAAAGTCATTTACGAGTCGCTCACTGTTATTTTATGGGTAATTTAAATATGACAAGTACTGTATGTGTTTTCATGTAAACTGATGTCACGCAGGAATCGACAATTCTTGTGTCCAATCAACAGACTGCAACATAATTAGCTCCACCCTTTGGGGTTGACTTGGTATGCTTCACATCCCGTCAGAGGGGTGCAAGAAAGTGGAACAGCACAGATCAGTTAATTGGCACTTTCTCCTTATTTGACATCGGAAACACCTGTACTTGTTTACCATTCTGAGAACCAGACTGCTTGGTGGAAATGCATCCTAAGTTGAGAATCACTAACATTCTCACACAGATATAAAATGATGCAAACACACTTGAAATCCTGTGTGGTTCACTCATCCAGATATTTCTTTACAGTTTCCCTTCCTTTCCTAAGATTCTGAATTTGTCTTTCAGAGTTTTATGCTTAGACAAATTAAAAACTTTTGTTCTTCTGCTATTTGTCTGCAGGTCGAAATGAGCTGATAGCCAGATACATCAAACTGCGTACCGGAAAGACGAGGACTCGTAAGCAGGTAAGATGAGAGTCATGATCTCTATGTTGTATACTTGTAGGTGTCTGATGGCAGTCAGATTTCTATCTTGATTTCTATTTTTCAAAGAGAAATACAAAGCACGAAAGAAATTAAACAGAGTTGCTTACCAGTGCACACAGTTGAATTGAACCTACAGATGCTTTGTTTATTCTAAATCGCTCTGCCTCATATAAAAACTTAAACACTACTGTGAGTTGTTGGTATTTAGAGTGAAGTCTTAACTACAGTTAATGTAAAAGCATTGGTACCACTGTAGCATGACAGTTTAGGTGTTCTCCATCATACATAAATAGCTGTGCACTTGGGAATATTAAAAGCTTTATTAAAGGTACTTGGATGCTTTAGCAGATTTAGCTGATCTTCTGATCAGAGACACCGTCTGCTGTGTTGAAGTGTGCATCCTAACTCTCACCACCGAGCTAAGATCAGATAACAGGTTCAGTCTGCAGTGAATTAACTGGACTCCTCTTGAACATGTCATAATCAGAGAAACATTTGACTGAATTTAAGGACTTTTTTGTCTTGATTTTATTTTTCCCACATTTGAATTACACATTGTAATAATTTTAAATGTTGCATCAAGATTAAAGCTTTAGTTTGTGGGTCTGTAACCCACCTACTGGCCATGCTCCTAAACAGGAAGCCCCCTGCATGACCGCTGACCGACTGACCAGGATAAATAAGCCTGTGTCTCCACAAAAACATCCGATCATCAGTGTGAATTGATCGGTCTAGAGCACAGAGGCTGTATGGTTTCCCTCTCACTGTCCTCAGAACAGAAGCAGACTAAAACATTTAGAACACCAGAAAACACACTTCATTTTCTAAAGCTTCTTCCAATGTACGTTTTTGTTTTGTCATGCTGTTATTGACATCAGGGCTGAGATTTTAGAGTGTTATTATAACCCCCAATTTCCACATAGTCTGTCACCACGCAGTTTACAGCTAATTGCCTTTAACCTCTTGAATTAGCCCGTTTCTACAACCTGCTCCTCGCACCGTCTGCACACTTTAACGCTGCGTCGCAGGTAATATGCAGCAAGTCTATTTTCAGTGAGAGCAGCTTCAACTCTGCAATTTCTGCCAAGCAGATCGAACCAAAACAAGGAAACAGGCACTCAGAATTTCCGGGTCATTTCAAAATACAGCAGAAGTGGTGGAAATAATATGAATGCCTACAGCAACTCAACGTCAAGCAGGAAACAAAACCTGTTGTTTACATATTGCTCTTCCTGTTATTTTGTAAACCCACGATTACCTCTTAAATTTTGGTTCTCTCGTGATATCAGTGAACTTGTGTTTCAAACTTCCAGGGCTGCTGCACAGTGCCTTAAATATGCACTGTATGTCAGAGCAAAGCTTCTGCTTGGACATGACGCTGCACAGCCGGACTATGTGGAAATTCTGGGTTAGAACTGATGTATTTATTTGAAGAAAAATTAAATGACGGTTTTTGAAAATAAAATGATTGTATAATATTTTTTATCAATTCTACAATTTACAAAGTTACAAAGTGCTTCACAGCAAGAGAGAAAAAAAATCAAATAGAGAATATTTTTTTTGAAGATGTATTGAAAAACATTTGCTTAGGAACACTAGTTTAACTGGAGTTTAATTGACTTCTCAGCCAATCACATGGCAACAGTTAAGCACCTTTAGGCTTGACTGTGTTTAGCTTATACCTGACCTGCTGAAGCTCAAACAGAATGGAAAAGAAATGTCATTTAAGTGACTCTGAACTGGGCGTGTTTGTTAATACTAGCTGATCTGAATACTTCAGGAACCTCCCATCTTCTGGGATGTCATACACAATCATCTCAAGACTTTACAGAGCATGGTCTGTCATATATATATATACTATGGACCAAAGTCTTAGAGTAATGTTTCCATTGTGTTGAATCCATGCCTTGAAGAATGAAGGCACATCTGAAGACTAAAGCGAATCCAAGGTTGTAACATCAATGTGTGCCTTATAAAGTGGACAGTTAGTGTAAGCACGTTGATGAGGGGCTCAAAAACACAAACAAAACTTCCACATTAAAAAACACAATGAGAGAATTCAACCTTTTGTGAATGCATGTTTTAAAAGGCAGAGTTTGCAAATAGTTGAATTATTCAAGGGCTGTGGAGTCTGATTTTTAAAGCCTAACTGTTTTTCTGTCTTAAAACAGGTTCTGAGTATAACCAGTAAACCCTGATCTGCTGATCTGAGACTCACAAAGAGCTACCTTGATCAGCACAGTGAATTTTTGACAATTTATTTAAACATGAATTTGTGTCTTTGCCTCAACTTCTTCCACAAAAATAAGCAGATTTTTTATTGGATGTTGATGGTATCAGTTTGACTAAGAACTTTTGTTACACATTTGTACATTTGTGAAGCTTTATTAATACTAAGTGTTATCTTTTTTATTTAAATGAAACTGTCATTTAATTTGTTTCAGAAATACGTCACTGAAACCCTAATTTTCATGACTGGTTATTGCTCTAAACCTTTTTTCCTTGATTCTGTCTATTGTGTGTCCAAAAGCAATATTTTACAATTTCCATTGTTAAGCCAACAACTTGGAGTTTCAGGGTTTTTTTCTAAAAACAAATACATACAAATTCTCTAATTGATGCCTTTTCTATTTTTTGACTGTATAACTTGGCTTGTCTCTTCAATAAATAATAAATGAACTACCATTCACTAATTATACAATCACTCTATTTTAACTTGCATGAACACACTTTAAGCTCAGCTTTCTTCATAAACCACTGAAGAAAAAAGTATTTAAAAATCAAATATATTGCCTTGAATTTGAAACCCCAATTTTTTTTAAATAAACCACATTGTTCTTGCCAAAGCATTGTGGTTGCCTCTTGAATGAAATAAAAATAAACCCCTTCATTTCCACACATGACTTTTTAGAAGTCTCTGTTCATACTCAATTTTTATAGCTATTTATTCTGCTGTTGTTAATTATTTTTTGTATATTATCTTAATTTGCATTTTTTAGAATACCACTCATCTTTTTAAATGTCTGATGCTTTCTGTTAATATCTGTATTGCACAGATAGTTACATTTATAAGTTGCATATTCCTCTTGATTTGTTAAACTACTATTTATGGAAATACTCATGTCTTTATGTGCGTAGTTTAATGTCTGCTGCTGATCAAGTAACTTACCCCTTTTTTTTTCACATTCGTATCATACATTTGATGTTATGTACATGCGGTATCTTCTGTTTTCAGTGTTTTGAGAAACAAGTTTTGTTCTGCTGAACACAGCCTGGTTTAAAGGTTGAATGATCTTGAATACAGCTAAATGTTCAACTTGAGAATAATGAATTAAATTTGAGTTGTTTGAATGTCAGGGATGAACTTGGCCTGGGAATGCCTTTCTCTGGTCCAGAACGATTACATGAGCAGGCGATTGTGATTCAGCACACAGCAGACCACATCTGGGTGCTCTTAATGTGAGCTAAAGGGGCCTGCATCCTCCTTAATCAGTTCACTTAAGTGACGACAACACACAGCACAACACATTATTGGCCGTTAGCTTAGTGAAGGGTTTGAAGATGCTTTTGTTAAGCACATTAACACACAAGTGCTTTTTTTTTTTTTTTTTTTTTTTGATAAGACATGCACTTTGTAATTTTTTTGGCTCTTGTTTTTCATTTTCCATTTTCTCTTTTTTGAATGGAGGTGTCTAGTCACATACAGGTCTTAGCAAGAAAGAAAGTTCGAGAAATCCAAGCTGCCATTAAGGTACGTCTGGCTTTGCCCAGTTGCAGGGGGCTTTTCATTGCCATGGTTACAGGCTCTTCCTTTGTTTTCCTCCCCTCCCCTACCCCGCAGGTGTCTAGTCACATTCAGGTTCTTGCCAGAAGGAAATCTCGTGAGTTTCATTCCAAGCTAAAGGTATGCGCTTCTCTGCTTTTGGGCTTGTTGGTTGCTGTGCGTCCTAACTTCCTGTTTCCCATGGTGTCAGAGTGAATGCCTGTTGCTCTGACTTCCCTCCTCTAACCCAAAAATCTTCTGTTGACTGAGGTCTGTTCATATTTCTGACATCCCTCCCGCTCTGTCTTCTAAATCCATCCTTCAGCTGTCCTCAGTTAGTCTGTCACTGGCTTGTCTACCTGCTTTCATCCTTTTAATCACTTGTTCTTCACCGGCCTTTGCTTCAAGAGCGGCTGCGCAAGAGAAACATGACTTTGTGTGAAAAAGTAATCATAAATACACAAATTTAAAAATATTTATTTTAAATGTATTATTTTATCATTTAAACAAACACACACGATTTTAAAGGTAGCCTGCTATTTTAAAGTGTATGACAGAAACTGGATTTTGTGGCTAATATAAGGGGGCAAATCTCGCAATCATAGGCAAAAAACATTTAAGAACCGATGAGAGACAAAATAAAAAAAAATAAAACAAATCTCAAAAAAGTTATTAATATGTTATATTTAATGCATGTTAAAGCTGCTGTATGGTAGGTGTCAGATTTAAGTCTACCTTTACATTTTGTCAGATTGTTTTCACCATTAGATGGTGGAGAGTTAGATTATTGTTTAATAAAAAAATGACTTATGTACTGGACTTAAGCAGCAAGGAGAGAAGGGACTCTGCTATGCTGAAATTAACACAGAACCAGAGCAACTTTTAAGAGCTTAAAATCATACCTAGAACTAGTTTTTACTTTTTATGTTTCTTTGTGTGTGTATTTTTTTTAATAACAAACAGAACTGTTTTACATCATTCAAGCTATGATGAACGATGAGGCTTTAGCTTAAATGCTGAACATCAACATGGTAACATTTCCACAGTAACAATGACAAATTACTGATGTTTTAAGCTTGATTTGATTTTATATTTATGCTAATTTAACAGGAAACCACACCACATGGGTAATGATCAAATCTTGGTCAATTAAGACTTGGCTGCATATTTATAAAAAAAAGTTTATATATTGAGCTTATTGATACTATTATCAAGCCTCAGTGTTCCCCTGGCGTAGAGTAATTTACCATTCCTTAACAATAGTCCCTAGCAAACAACAAAACAAAAATAAAGCTCAAACAGCTCTACTGTTGCAGTTAGCATGCACACAGCTAACACAGCTGCAAGACATTTTCCCTCCACCCGCTAAAAGCTTTGAAAATTCCCAATCTGGTTAAACGTAAATATCAGCTTGATAATGTTTAAATGTACACAAAGACAATGAAATAAGATTCAGGTGAGAGCATGCATACATGCAGTTACTTGGAAGTAAAATTTGTTTTTCCAATAATCAAAACATAATTTAATTTAAACCCTGTCAACTACTTAGCAAAATCCTTTATCCACTTTTTGCCCATGGTATTAAATTATGAACTGTACAAATTATCAGTATGGTATTGGTTAAGTCATTTAGGTGCATCACTCAAGGTATTAATTCATATCTTCTAAATTATATTTTATTTAAATTTATTAGTGTTTCCTTGTCCAAAGGTTGGCCATTGGGGGTAAAACAAAGCATCAGAGTTAAATAAATACTTGTGCATACATTATGTTACACTACAATACGAGAGTAAATTAGGGACGGACAGTAAAATAGAGGATGAGCAGATACCTATCATCAGTAGTTAATTAGTATGCAGATATGGGGGGCATGCTGGGGTTGGCTGCTGGTGTGAGTGGCTGAGAGCTGAAGGTCTGATGTGTGGCTGGCCATTTTCTAAGATGCCCTCTTTTGCTTTCCTTCATCCCGCAGATAACTTCAGACTCTTATAAAGTTGTAACCACCCATCACTTTCCTTCCTCTCAGTTCAGATGTCATCGTATTAGAGTGTACTGAATTATTTCAACTACAGTTCATTTGTTAAAATGACAGAAGAAAGCTTTTCATGGTGACAGATTAAAAAGGGAGATTGTGAAAGAAGTAATCTTGAATAATACTGGCCTGTAATTTCAGATATTTTCTGATTTAATCTCCTCAAAGAAAGGACTCCCTCCACCCGTGTACTATTCTCCTCTTTTCTCCGGGAGACGACTACATTTTGACTTTAACACTCTGGTCCACTCCCAGTATTCAACACTATTTAATGACCCCTCATTAATCTATGTTTGTGTGAGTGTGCGTGTGCTGAAGAACTGAGAGAGTAAAACAAGGAGCGAGCGACATGAATGCCTGTTTTTTTAGATGGAAGGCAGCAGTGTGAAGAGAAACAGGCAGCTTTTGTATGAATCCCTGTCTTTTCTCATTTAAAGCAAATTAGAATTCATTGGCAAAGAGAAACACAAGTGTGCCCTTCATTTAAAGGGGCATCAATGAAAACCTGCTGTTACTGGTCTTGTCTGTGGCATTTCGGAGAAATAACAGTCATTACGTTACTGTTCCGTCGTAATGACTTTTGATCAAATTGTGAAAATTATAGAGCAAGACATTCTTGCAAGAAAAAAAGTCAGAGTCCTTTCTTTTAATTTGTCATCTCACATCTGTGTTGCACTGTGTGAATAAGGCTGGATGAATGACAACATTTGTATTGACTTGGCATTTCAGAGTTTCAAATACATCTACAATGAAACCATTTTTGTTTGCATTTAGGTTACAAGTATGGTAAGTATTTTTCTTGTGTTTGTGCTTTTTTTGGTCTGCCTCAGCCTTCAGCTGCTAGTTTGTCTCTGTGCTCCAGCCATAGTGATGCAGTAGCTGCTGTCCCGTGTTTACTCAGTGCAATGGTGTCTCTTTGTGCCATTACACTGTTACCATACTGTAGCTTGACTCTGCCCCACCAGCATCTGCTGCCAGCATGCTTACATTCAGCATCTGCCACTAGTCAGTCTGCATGGGTCTGCTCATATGCACTCTGATTATCGAGAAATAAAAAAAAGATTAGAAAAATAAGTGATGCACATTATTTCTTACATGATATCTGCTTTAGTAGAAGATTGCATTAAAATTGGATTCTTATACCAGCAGATGTGAACATTTTTACAGATACATGTAAGTATTGACAGATATACAGATGGATCATGTTAAAGTAAAGCTTCAAGTCTGTAAGTTTTAGGCTGGTGTATGTTCACACTAGGAGTCCTATAAAATGTTGATATCCCAATATATCATTGTCCATGTGCATACAATTATCAATATGCTGGTCTCAATTATCATTGTTAATCCTAAGGAAATATAACATTAATTTTGCATATATGAGTTAAATATGTCTGTCAAATATTATTTATTTTATGCCTCAATCATAAAATGTGTTTTTTCACTTGTTTGCTCCCACATTTAATTTAAAAAAAATTAAACATGAACACTATTTTTCAGTCTGTGCAATTAGGTGAAAATGACATTAAATTACTGAGCAAGTACATTAGTCCAACAATTTACAGAATTAAAACCATTCAATATTCCCCAGTCTATCAGACATCATGATATATTATTGTATGATGTTCTTGCCGTGTATCGATTAAAGGTGCACTGGTTGGATTTAGTGAGAATGGAATTTACAGCTTCCTGACTTGCCCGGCTCCCTCACATGCATAGCAGGTCGCCCTTTCGTGCCACACTCAAAATGAACCCAAAACAGCTGCAGACTCACAGCACACTTATATAGCCACATCTTTGCAAGCTAACACGGCAATCACTTCCACAGATAATCTAACATGTCTGTGTTTTGGATGTTTGGTGTCCTGAAGAGTGGAAATACAGCTCTTCTGCTCCTCATCCTCTTCTCCACTTGTAGTGGATCCACACATCCATGTTGTTCGTACCTCTGTCCCCACTGTCGCTGGACCTCGGTCTTTCCCTCTGCTGCTCCTCATGCATGCAGAGGACATTTTGTTAGTATCCTTAATTGATATTTCAGGTTTTTTTTTTTTTACCTTTGCAAAGGTGGCACATGTGTGTGATGAAACCTCAGCATGAGTATGTGTTACAGAGACTGAGCTAGACACAGACTGAACAGGAAAAGGAGAAATTGGCCTGTAAAACATGATAAAGACTCTTGATGTAAACACAGACATAAACTTTTCACTGAGGTGAAGAGAGAGGAAGACCAGCAAAATAATATTTGATGATTATTTTAATCAGTATAAGAAAATGAAGCCTTAAGGTGAAGCTGTTGATTTAATTTTTTAATGACAGATGAAAAGAGTGTTACAGGCGGTTGTGTTGAACATCAAACTTCATACAAATTACTGGAGAACATATAACCTTTTTTTTTTTAATTCTACTGTACAGATAAAAAATATTATGGCTTAGAATTAAAACAGAATAAAAACTTAAATCACCTGAAGGAAGCTAGTTACAATATCAGAGAGAGACGGTTATGCACTGGTGTTCACCTTTGAAGATTTTTGGAAGAAAAAGCTGAAGTCAGTCAAAATTTGATCAGAAACATACATTGTATTATCCTTTAAATATATGGTATGAAAATGTGTTTCTGCTGCAAATAGTGGCCTTTTGGAGAGAGAAATCGGTAGTAGACAAAATTTAGATATTGAAAGTCAGCCAATGGAAGAGTGATCAGTGCATCTCTAATATTTATCATTCTGACCATGATGTGTTGTCGACATCGTGTGCCACCCATCATATCATGTCCTAACGGGAGTTACCTTGTGATTCCAAGCCACAGTCCACAGTTGGGCGGGTTTAATTGAAGGACGGAAGTTTCCCCCTCAGTTTAAACAAACAAACCAATCAAAGAGCCCCCTCTCAGAGCCACAGCTGAGGGCCACTCCAGTCTGACTGATACTGTCTCTGAACTTGTTGCCTTAAGTTGTGTCTTCATTATTCAAAATGACTCAGAAAATATACACACTTGAAGCGATGAGTAAAGATTTAAATACTGATACTTGGTGCTTTGGTTAACTTTTTTGTTCGACAACATCATTAAAGTAAAAATAAAAAATATTTCGATTTATTTGAAAACTTGTTTCAGTGTCATACGCCCTGCTGTATTTTTGTCAAAAGTTTTTAAAAAATTAATTTGAATAAAAGTTAATTAAAAGAGTGAGTTAATTTCAGTGTCATACACCCTGCTGTATTTTTATCTAAAGTTTTTAAAAAATAATTTGAATAAAAGTGAATTGAAAGAGTGAGTTAATTTCAGTGTCATACACCCTGCTGTATTTTTGTCAAAGGTTTTTAAAAAATTAATTTGAATAAAAGTTAATTGAAAGAGTGAGTTAATTTCAGTAATTTCAAATGGGAAAGAGGCCAGAAACAACTGATTTTGTCTAACTCTTTTGTAACGGTCACCCTGGAGGGCAGGGATGGATAAACGGTCACTTTCTGTAAAGGACAGACATGATAAAGGGTGATTGCTGCCAAAACCAGTTAACTCTCAACTTTATTCCACCAACCCAAAACCGATTTAAGATTTCGTATGTAGACTTGGAGAACATTTGGAACTGAAATTATTAAATGTACTACATCATGTACATTTTATTGGTGATGCATTTCCATTGCCTTGTGTCTGTGATAGTGACATAAATGTGTTACAACTACAGCACACAAATGTCCCTTTAAAAGTAACAGGTAAACTTGAGCTCAGGAGAAATTTGGCATAGAACAATATCCTGTATCAACCTTTGACAAAACACTGTAAAATTATCTAATTGAAATAGACTGTATCTTGAATAAGTCCAAACAAGCCAACAATTGGATTTATATCTGTTTTACCACAAAATACCAATAATCAAGACATATTTTGACTAACACTGTGAGAAAGGAGCTTAAGTTGTGAAAAACACTTAACCAAGTGGGATTAGTGTCCTTCAGATTGACTTGAGAAATTCTTTACAGTGTTTAGACATGCAGACAAATGCAGCCTTGGCAGAAGTGCTGCTGAATTAGTTTTAAGAAAGTGCGTCAGTGGTAGATGTCAACATACAAACTTTTCTAAGTGCATACCTCTGCCAAGCATTGTATATTGGAACTCAGCTGTGATTGTTCGCTACATTCCTTTGAAAAAAAGCCTACGCTTAAATAGCAAAGTAGAGATGCATCTTCTTTTAACCTGCTTGCTGTTTACTGTTGTGTGAGAGGTCAGCGGTGCTTTCAGCATGTTGTTTGGAGTGCGCTTGTTGTTTCTTCAGCAACGTAGCCCATCTCCTCCCCCTTGTGTGTGAGTGCTAAGTCTTTTGTGACTGCTGTTAAAGGACCAGGCAGTGAAGGACAAAGCCCTCCAGAGCATGGCCTCCATGTCCTCGGCTCAGATCGTCTCTGCCACGGCTATTCACAACAAGCTGGGACTGCCAGGCATCCCTCGCCCAGCCTTCCCCGGAGCAGGGGTAAGACCCTCGCCGGCACCCTGCTATTGATCCCCCTGTGCAGCTTCACCCAGGGTGGCCATGGGGCCAAATGCTCTGGCGACCAGGCCAAATCACATTACACACCACAGCTTTGCACAACTGCCCCTATCAGATAAGCACATGATCAAAAGGAGTGGTAGTCAAGATAACTACATGCACCCAACACTGAGCTTACAGCCATTTTGATGTTGTTACTAACAGCTGCTTACAATTGGATAGCCTTTGTTGTTTTTGCTCTTTGTTGACTATCTATTCTTCTGTCTCTCCAGTTATGGCAGGGCATGATTTCAGCCGGTCAGCCTGGATCCTCACAAGAGTAAATATCATACTTTGGTGCTGGAAATAACTCACCAAAACTCCTCACATGCTAGGAGATTTGTAATCTTGTGTGGCTCAAATGTTTTTACTAACACTGTAATTCTTTCCTCTAGTATCAAGCCCTTCAGCCAGCAAGCTTATCCCATCCAACCAGCAGTTACAACAGCCATTTCAAGTGAGTATTTACAAACAAGAAGCTTTAAACAAAATATAGCTCACATTTTCTAAAGCTGTTGGAACAACTTGTCTGGCAGCATGGTTTTCTCATCTCCACCCAAACCATGAACTTTTCCTCAAATCTTGACATGAGATAATTGGCAGCTTTGCTACCTCTGAAACAAGTATTCTGATAAAAACAAGAACATTATGTAGAGGGTTGTAACAGATTTTGAAATCTTTAGACTTCTTCAGAGTTTTCTATCAGTAGTGAAGCTTACAGAGGAGAGTTTTGTGTTTGAATCTGAGACCCTGTTTGTACACTGACATTAATTAAAGCACGTTATGTTTGCCAAGTTGTCCAATTTTAGCATTAAACATTTTTTTAAATATATTTTGGTGGGGCATTTTGTGCCTTTATTGATAGAAGGGGCAGTGGATAGGCTTGTGAAAGAGGGCGAGAGAGTAGGGGAAGACGCTCTGCAAAGTGGTCACAGGCGGGATTCGAACCTGGACCGGCAGAAGCAAGTACATGGGGTGCCTGGTTGCTAACCACTCCGCCAAAACAGCATCCCAGCATTAAACACATTTATGGATGTAAGATGTTATTGACAATCTGCATACAATAGCAAAAAGTGAATTAACAGTATTGGTAGAAATGAAAACATCACTGATACATGCAGGACCTCAGCTGAACAAGTTTAGGCTTACAAAGGGTTGAAGCAAACACTTTTTGGTGTTTTGCGAAGACCCAACAGACCTTTTTCTCATTCCTTAATAGGGCTGCCACAAATGACGATTTTGATAGTCGACTAGTCAACGACTACTTTTGCGATTAGTCGACTAGTCACTTCATGCATGAACTGCAGCGTACTGCACCAGCATGCAGCTGGTGGCCCAAATCGCTTATTATGAGCAGACCTGGCAACTTTGGTGCCTGCGTAGTTGTGCATGCGACACATGCATGAGTGTGTTTCGGGGTGTGTTGGTTTGATTCCTGCAGGTGTGATAACTAGAAAACAGGACAGATAGGCAGACAAGACAGCAGAGGTACAGCGGCAGTTTTGTGAGAAAACACACCTAAAAAACAAAACAACTAGTCGACTATTAAATTAGTTGTCGACTATTTTGATAGTCGACTTAGTCACGACTAGTCGACTGATCGTGGCAGCCCTTTTCCTTAAGCTTGGGGATTACAATTTCAGGTGTACAGTGTGTTTTGTGTTATTTTCAGCACTATGTCGGTATTGTCTCAGGGAGCGTCTCCACAAACCTGTTGTTGATTAAGGAGAATTAATTGTTACTCAAAAGTGCAATTGATCAAATTTCTATTTTGAGATCTACAGAGCTCAGTCTGTCAGGTTGTGTAATTGTTGTTAATAGCTCTCAAAAAGACTGATGGAGCTTGGTTATACTGTTAAAAACACATTAATCACGTATTTTGTGTGAGATCCTGAGATTTTTCCCATTTCTCCTCTCTCACCTTCCATCTATCAAAATGATTACTTTGTTATTTATTGTAGAACCAAATGTTTTTTCTGTTTAATGACTGTTTCCAAATCAAATATCCTGTCACAACAGGGGTAAGAGGTACGTAATACAAAAGGTACTTGGTGTTTTGACACTGGAAAAAAGTGTGTGTTTATCCAGCGATGGGAATTGAGATCTGGCTCCTGTCTAATCAGGTCCAACTATTCAGAGGAATAGATTTCATTTGCTTTTTTGTTGAACTATCCCATTTTTGAGACCCTTCACCAAGATCTGCTTACCTTGCAAAACAATGCAATGAACTATTTTTCGACACAGCATGACATAAGTATCAGCACAGTCATGTATATGACGTTTTTGACCCTCAAAACCTACTTTCTGCCCAGAAAATCCACAGGAGCTGACAGAGGAACTGACAATGAATTAGATCAGTAAGCAGAACTTATTATGGTATTGGTGTTAATAAAATCTGAGTAATTACCCTCCCTATATTTTTATTGGTATATGTATCTGGGAAAATAATTTTGTAGATGGCAGCATGTTTGTACCTGTTAAAAATCCCACATCATACATACGTTGTTGCGTTATCCTCTGCCAGTTTGATGTATTGTGCCAACTTTGTTCATGCAAAATTTGAAGCCACATTCAGCAAGTTTTTGTACTTTACATTTGATAAATCTGCGTGGTAACAATAATAGACATTCTCTGTCCTGCTTTAGTAAAACCCCACACTCACACACACACACACACACACAGAATTGTTATGCCATGCTTAATCCTGTAATGTTAAAAATTTCACATAACTGTTTTTTCTTTTGTGAGGACACAAGCAATCACAAAAGGGTCCTAAAATACCTTATGATTATTGTCTTCCGCTCTCTGTTGATGTGACAAGTTTTGTCTCAAAATTAAAGAATTTGAACTCATCAGACAGTTTGTTTGATTATTAACAATATACTAAAATAGAAAAAAAAGAACTTCAGCTTAGAGCACACGTCTGTATGCAAGCAAACGCTTTACGGGAGGACTCATTATGTGTAGATGCATATAAAGAGACATTTTTAAAGTTTATTTTGTATTCAAGGCTATTAGTATTAAGTCAGAAACATCATTGGAACACCTGGCTTGCACTGACATTGGCCAGAAGTCTGTGAAACAGCTTAAAAATATCTCTGAAATGACCTTACATCGATGTTGTTGAGCAACACAGCCCACAGACAGGATGAATTTGATTTTGTGGTGTCACTTCAGGTTACGAGCCCACAGCAGCTCCAGCACCCACGGCACCAGCATGGCAGGGCCGCTCCATCGGCACATCCAAACTGCGACTGGTGGAGTTCTCAGCTTTCCTAGAGCAGCAGAGAGACCCCGACTCAGTGAGTGGAACGTTCAACTAAAGCATGAAAAATCACTATCTCATTTGTTCATTCCCACCTCTTATCATCTGCTCCTTTCCTGTGTGAATACTCTGGGACGTTTTCCCAGGCACAGAGTCAGCTGAGAGGAGGCCAAAACAAGCTGAGAGGAAGAAGCCTGGCCTGCAGGGACACACTGCATGAAAACCTGCAGAAATAATGAAGGAGTGTTTATGAAGCACTTTCTTCAAATGCATGCCAGAGTAGATAAATTCAGCCAAGGCAGTCCATAGACTCACTGATTGTGAGTAAGAAACAATCCCACACTTTTAGTGTGCTTTAGCCATTTTAGATGTTTGTCTACATTTTCTCTGCACTCTTGTTTTGGTATAAATACTTTGTGACAACATCCATTAGTCTTACATTCAGCCTAATGGTTGAAATGGTTGCATTTGCCCTAAAGGCTACGGGCTGAAGAGGCTGCTCTGTGAGCTTTTAAACTCAGTGTGCGGCACCACATGACAGGGTCTCAAACAGCCACAGTAAGAAGAACCAATCTCTAAATAACCAAACCTTCTCCCATTATTTGCTTCCCTTACTCCTCTTCTGCTACCTCACAGATTTATGTTTGAAAATCAAGTATTCTCTTCGAAGAGTCAAGCTGTTACAGTAAATTTTCGTCTGTCTAGCTGTTAAACTCCAAGATTATGCACACGTTGCAAGTTTAGGTGGATTGTACTTACTTTAAAATTGAATGATGGCTTTATGTGAGCAAATACAGTGTTTTACTTATCTAACATTAGTAGAAGAAAAAGTGTTTTAACCCAGGGTTTTTGTTAAATGATTACTTTGAAATACCAGGAAGGTAGATAGTAAATATAGTAAATAAATATGAAACTTAAGTCTTGGTAATTGTTTAAACAAGACAGATGTGCTATGGCTGACCATCATTTTGTCCATACATCTGCTCATACATTTATCAGACTTAAAGGTTGGCTTGATTTTGTAGCTTATGAAACATTGCATGATTTGTAATACTGGTAATTTCTGGTGTGTTGGGCTATGGTTGTGACTCAAGGGATTTATTTATTTATACACAAACAGATCAATTCTGAGGAGGTTTAAGGAATCTTAAAATAACATTTCACAAAAAGTCAAGAAAAAAACATTTTATTGAAAAAATTGACAGAATTTTGATTAAAAAAACAGCTTCTTATTACATTTTTTTGTGACTTTGAAGAAGGAATTTTCATGAAAATTTAGGTAGAATTTTTTTTACAAAGATTAGATTGAAATTATTTTAGGGAAATGATTAATTTCCAAACTGTTCTAGAAAACTGAAGGTGTTTCAAGAAATTGACAGGAAAGTCTAAATTTGTTTTTTATGAAAAAATATCTGAAACTTCCAGAGAATTTTTAATCTTAAAAAGACGTTTCTTAAAATGTTCATACCCATATTAATGTCTTATGTGATGGATGCTTTTTGGTACATTGCCAGGAAATATCTCCAGTACACATCAATTTTGACCCTGAGCCATTGTTATGCCCTCTCTTTAAAAAACAATAATCCTCAAGGTGTTTACAAGACCAAAGACGAAGATCAGATTTAAGCATTAATGCATGTAGTGTCCAGAAGGACTTCATTCAAATATGATCTATAAAAAAATGACTGAAAGCTTAGAAAAATACATGATTAAAAATCAAATTAAAACTGCAGGCTTGTTAATGACTTTTGAGGAGATGTGCTTGAAGAGTTTCTGATTCCGTCTCGACATGCTAAATGTGCATGCAAAAATTAAATCATGTAGGTAGGGTCTGAAATTTATACCTGCCAAATGCCAAATGTGGATATTTTTTCTTTTTGCTGAGTCAGAGGGTTACTGTATGTGCCACATGGTGGGTAAATGTCTTTATTTAAACAACCATACATGACACCATGCTAAGCTAATACTTTTACTGGACTGTCTTATTTCCTGTTTTATAAACTAATGCAATATCAGGAACATAGTACCAGATATGTACTGACAAATATATCTAGGGGACAAATACATAAAGCTCATCAGCTTATTTGTGGCTTCAGTCGAACAGTGATATCAATGGGGAATTTTCTGATCAGTGTGTTTTTACCATCAAAGTTTCAGCCTTTCCATTCAATTGTGGTGGCTATTTTCAGAATTGGCTTATTTTATCCCAGTGAACCTCTCTTTCTTGATAATGATATCCAGAACTGCTTTTGATCATGTCAGCATTGTTCTTTATGATGTGACGAGATTAAAATGCAGACCAGAGGGATGCCTGTTACACTCAAAAAACAAATTCATATGCTGTATTCTGAATCGTGTTTGTCATTCTGTTTATTCCTTCAGTACAACAAGCACCTCTTTGTACACATCGGACAGACAAATCATTCCTACAGTGACGCCCTGCTGGAGTCGGTGGACATTCGTCAGATTTATGACAAATTTCCAGAAAAGAAAGGAGGACTGAAGGAGCTGTATGGAAAAGGGCCTCAGAACTCATTTTTCCTCATCAAATTCTGGGTGAGTGGATTCACTCAGTTGCACTGGCAATAATTTGAATTATAGTATAAGATTGTAACTTAATGATGTTTAACCCACATCAGTCTTGATATCCTGTAACCTCAGAGATGCTAACCCTGTCCAGTGTGCTCAGGCTGTTCCTTAATGCTTGGCTGTAATTATTCCTCACAGAGAAGATTGCTCTCTTAATGTTTGGAGAATGCACTCTGCTGTGTTTGGACTTGCATAGCAGGAGAGCTTTTGATCAAAGCACTCACTAATTCAATGTAATATCTCCAAACAATGGAGTGACCTGGTTGCACTCCTAATGGCTGTTTAAACATTGCATGTATTTCCTCCCTGATGCAAAATGCTAACTAGCGGCAGGCAACAAAGTAGATCTGTATGCACTTGGACCAAGTCCCCTCAAATTCCTTTTGAAGTGACCGGCCAATCTAAATTTCAAATGAAAGACAGAATCTGCACAATAATGAAAGTATAACTGCTTTGCTTAATGAAGGAGGAGAATACTGTAGGAGGATGTCTCCTCTTTTTGTATCCATAATGAACAGGATGTTCAGGTCTCTCTCTCTCTCTCTCTCTCTCTCTCTCTCTCTGTGTAAATCAGTCTTTTAATGCGACTAAATTTAATCCTCTTAGAATTCAGTTTACAATATAGACACATTGACGTGCTGTTTCAGATGTGACTTAGATATTTCAATTTGGCTAGTCTGTTCGATCCTGAAAACTCAGACGGCAGGGATGTCAATAATTTAAATGCTGAGTTTGATTAAATCTTTTTAACAATACTTTTTGATTAAATAATTTTCTATCAAAAATAGTGCTGTCAAAGTTATCACAATAAAACCAAAGTATTCTCCATGGCAGTGATTTTTTGAATGTCCACATGTTGAATTTTGAACCTCTGCCTCCTCTGTGCATCAGGAAGTCAGTAAAGGACATTATTGGACATCACTTAGTCATTTCGGTCATGAACTTTAGCACACTGCAGAATGCAAAGCAGGAAGAAACAGTGTATTTGAAGGAAGAAGGACCGAAGCTCTATGTCTAAGTCAATGTTTCAGTTCACTTTCAGTTTTTAGCGGAGCTTCAATTTAAGTAAAAATAAACAACATTAAAAAATATATGTGCATTCTCCTAATTCATGTTTCAATAAACTTGTAAGAATTGCTGTACCTCATTAATATGCACTCTATCATAATGCATAAACATAAACATAAAAATAAAGTAGTCTTCTAAATGTGTAATTAAAGAGACTGTGAGGAGTTTCTAAGCAATTACAAAAATGTCTCCCTTTTAGATATATGCCTGATCAAAATACAAACTTTAATATGAGTTTTATAGCATCAAAACAGGTTATCTATAAATGCTATTCCTTAGCTTCGCGGTCAGGTCGGACAGAGCTGGACTGGCCTAGATACTCAACTTTGGGAACAAGACAATTAAAACTAGAGCAAATTTATATTATTTTATGATTTATATTACACGTCTTAGAGCACCGGGCTGTAAGTAGTGATAAATAGCCGACTACAGCTACGATACTAAGTTTTCCAGAAATTGCTTGTTGTCACACATCAAAAACTACCGCTACGTAACTAGAAAGAGATACATTACCTCGTCGCTTTGTATCCTGTAAGTTGTTGAAAAAAGAAGTTGTAAAGCAATGCAGAGTTCTGAGGAAGGTCCGAGCTGCATTTACCACAACAAACACACGCTTTTGGGTCACGTCTTTTGGTGCGTTCCAGTTGTACTCGGAAGTAGGAATTTCCGGGTTCCGAGTAGGAAACTGCAACTGGAACGTTCCCCGAAGTCTGAATTTCCTACTGGGAACTTGGTGAAACCTCGCCACTCCCGAGTTGACAATCAAAGATGGATGCCCCCAGAGTGAAGTTATTTAGCACCTGTAATAATCAATTTATTTGCACTTCTGACTGGGGTGTGTCGCTCTAGATCAGCTGTATACATCGTATTGTTAGACTTATATTTACAAAAATGCTGCCATGTGATAATCAGATTCTTCATGTGATATTTGTGAACAACAACGCAGGGCTTGCTAACAACAGCTAGCACTACACTGTTAGCTACTACACTACGTTACTAGAACGCAGCATTATGACAGTCACCGCGCGTGCTCATGAGTAGCAGTCTTTATTTCACCGGTAATAGATTCTCTTCATAGCACCTTTAAATAATATTAATTTTCAGTTAACAGTTAACATAGTCTGACATTAAATTCAATTATACTTTTTAATCTCTTGACAGTCATAATCAAAAAACAATAACAGATATGCAACACTTTATAATTTCAAACTGCATACCGTTTTGACCACTGTCTACTAGTTTAAGTGATTTTAATCTCTTTCTCTCTCTCTGTGTAAATATATGTACATGTAGGTAAACAGTCTCAATCAAATTTCAAGCAGAGCAAGAATTTGCATTTTTCACTGTTGAATCTTAGAGGTTCTAAGTAGAGCTTAAGAGCTTCAAAATACATTAAAGGGAAATGAGAAAGAGATAAAACATTCTGAGTAACAAATTTTCCTGAAAACAACTTATACACTGAAATAGGCTGTTTCATCAGCTGATCAACAGTTTAAGACCATACCTCACAAACCCCTGAAGACCTCTAAAACAAAAATAAAAGTGTCAAAAAGGAACTCAGAAATGAGTAAGTCCACCAATCTTATTGGTCACTTCAAAAATTAATTTAGACATGCTTTATGCGAGAGTTTCCCTGGAAACTAGAGGAAAATGTTGCTCTGAGTGGTGAAGATGGCTTCAGGAAGGGCATCCACTGTGAAACTGAAGTCAATTTTCATAAATGTCCCTGCCCCCCACCCCCCAATGTTCTCAACTGGATTTAGATCAGAGGAACATGCAGGATGGTCCAAAAGAGTGAAGTTATTCCTCTGGAAGAAGCCCTTTGTCATGAGAGCTTTGTTACTGCAGCGTTGTCCTGTTGAAAAAACAGTCATTACCACACAGGCGAGGGTCCTTAGTCATGAGGGATGCCCGCTGCAACATCTCCACATAGCCAGCTGTGTTTTGATGACCCTGCTCCACCTGAAGCTCCATTGTTCTGTTGAAGGAAAAAGAGGCCCAGATCATGATGGCACCCCCTCCACTGTACCGTGTAGAAAACATCTCAGGTGGGATCTCCTTGTCATGCCAGTTACGTTGGAAGCCATCACGACCATCAAGGTTCATTTTTTCTCGTCAGAAATTAAAACTTTCTTCCACCTTACAGTGTCCCATGTTTGGTGTTCCCTTGTAAAGCCCAAGTGTGCAATTTTGTGACATTGTAGGAGACAAAGCCCATGGAGACATTTTTAGTTTTTGAAGCCCCCCCCTCGCAGATGCTGTCTGATGGTTGTTGAGCTGCAGTCAGCATCAGTAACAGCCTTAATTTGGCTGTTACTGGTGCTGGGTCCCGTGTCTTGATGGACAGCCAGTTGGATCCTCTGGCTCAGCACCAGTGATTTCTTTTTTTTTTCTGGTCCATAACCCTCAGGATCTTTTAAGAAATTTAAAATGTCTTTCTTGCTGTGTCAGACCTCAGCAGCGATGGCACATTGTGAGAGGCCTTGCTTATGCAGCTCAACAATCCTATCACGTTCAAAGACAGAAAGCTTTTTTTCCTTTGCCATCAGGGGGCCATGACAGTGTGAATTTCTGACAGAAAATGACATGGAATTCAAATTTTTGCATAGATTTTGCCTTTTAAAGACTTTGGTCTAACACTTTCTATGCGCTGACGGAAGTATAGTTAAGTTTAGAAGCAGTTTTTAATAAATTGCCTGCTCAAAATTTTTGCCTTCCCTTTTCTCTTTTTTTGCGTTTTCAAGCTCCACAGAGAACCTCCATAAGATCCAACAGTGCAAAATGCAAGTTCTTTCAATTTTTTTTTTACTGGTCTTAAGATTTTGATCAGGAGTGTACATATAAATTGACAAAACATCTTTATTTGTAAATGACTAAAATCAGCTGTTAATGGTAATAGTTCCTTTAATATAACCTTTATGTAATGGTATGTCTTTAATGGTATTACATATCAAATGGCTACAACTAACAATGTGAAATAGTGGAGATTATTTGTAGAAACAGACCATTTAGTAATTTTAAGATTCATCTGCTCTCTTCAGGCCACAGAGTTAGCTCTAACCAGTAACCCATCCAACAGAGAATCAATGTTACTGTAACATGAGCTGTTTTCTCACAAGTTCTTCAAAACAAGACCTCAAAAAGTTTATTTGATACTACTGACTCTAACTGGTAACAAACATTTGTTGTGTGCTTGTTTTTACAGCGGTCTCCTTTCTTTCTTTGTTCCAATCATGACTTTTTCGTTTCTCAATGTCATCTTAAATGGAAGGGATATCTGAATGATTTTCTAGACTTAAATGTTAAATAGTGCACATAATTTACATCTCTCAAGTATTCGAAAGGATGAAACCAGTTAATGTAGGTCTAACTTTTCCTTTGTTGTCTTAATTTTTATGTCCATATTTAAGCTTTGATTAGCAGCTCTTCTATTTCCTGTGTGCATTTCATAACTGTTGTGTAATGTTATTGAATTTATGTAAGTTACCATGGCTTATTTTGTGGCTGCAGACACTCAAAGACACAAAAGGCTTACAATACATTTCCAGAAGTAATTATGAAATTACAAAGTATGCTAGTCTTAATGTTTAAACATTGCATAATGATGTATGTGTGCAGCCCACTTATCAAAAAAGTAGGATGTTTGATGTATTTACCAAAGTGCATTTAAGACAGAAGCTGTTAAATGTCATACAATTTTACTGTGATCAGCAAGATTAGAACAATATCAAAGATTGGAACTGAATACAGAGGTAATGTAAACACTGGACTGCACATCAGAGCCCCTGGATTACAGCTACAGTAAAACCATTTACAAGATTATTTTGATATATATTAGTGTTATAATTATAAAACACAATTACTCATCAATTCTGTAACAGGTGTATCGCACACATATATCAAATCAAAAAACTTCCCAAGCACAAATGCATGATGGAGAAAATAAACATAAAACACCTCTTGTGTTTGCTTCGGACTAAATTAAAGACCAGTTTGTTACACTGTTGCATAATTACCTCAAATTGTCATGCAGTTATGGAAAAGGGAACCAAATTATGTTACATGTGAGAAAATGCTCTCAAATTGGTAAAACTTTCTTGTTGGAAATATGAGTCCTGCCTCGCTACAGTAACCTACTGCAGTACAGTCTCATTATTAATTGTCAGTACTGGCAGTTGGTCAGAATCCTTTGTGTGCATCAGCACAAAGTTTCGTCCAGTAGATCTTTCCTTCCTCTTTTTTCTTTTCTATTTATAATGTTCCCACTTTTTTAAATTCAAACAAAATTGCAGATCTGTTCAGTTTTCATCTATTTTAGTTGCTGTTGCGTGAGGAAGAAATTTTGTTTATTGCCTTGAAAATAAAAAAAAACATATAAACCAACATGAGAGTAAATCCACATTATATCATGAGCATATAGTTACATTTTTTAACAACAGCAGGAGATGGTAATTCACAGGTGGGATCTAAAAAGTTAATTTTCAAGAGGACACCTTATGAGTGCGCTCTACAGCACTGTGTGTAACAGTAATGGAGTTAGAGGGGCGAAGTCTGTGTTGTGTCATTTCTCAATACATAGATAAAATAAACTGACCTGTAATACAGCATAGAGTGATATCCAGGAAAAGCCTGTGTGTGGGAAAAGCTGGATGCTCCTCTCTTCTGTAACATTTCCCAATCACAATCCAAAGTGCTTTATTGGCATGAATCTGGGACATTATTGCCTAAGTATGTCATTAAAAAGAAGTTATACTAAAAACTATAAAAAACTAAAATTATAATATACTAAAACTAATACTAATAATCAAATAAAAAATAAGAATTAAAAGGGAAATGGGTAATTATAACGATAAAATCGTAATAGTAAATAAAAAGTAGTAGTGTGATAGTAAAGTTTGGAAAAAATCAAATTAAAAGGGTTATGATTAAATATAAATGATTTTTTTTCTTGTGCATCTGTAGTTGTGTGTGCATGTTTCTATTAATGTGTATGCCAGTTTGTGGCAACAATAACCCACAGTTTGCGTTTCTCCCAGTTAATATGGATTCTTTGATTGTCGCTTGTGTGTTTGATTTGGGGGTTGGTCCTCCTCTCTCACAGCCTGGAGTGGTGCTCTCTCTCGACCTGTTGGGTGTTACAGAGGGGGCAGAGTCTATCCTCTGGGGGCTAGCTCCTCCTGTTCTGACCTGTCTCTAAAGCTAATCTGAAGTCCCTGTGTCTGTAGCTTGTCAGGAGTCTTCTCAGTGAACAATCTTTTACAAAGCTCAGGTAATCTGCCAGTGTGTTTTCCCTGGGGACAAATGTCATTGTGATTTGCTTTGTTTTTTGGTTGTTTCTTCACAGAACTTCACATCGGTTTCTGTCTGTTGGTTCATAACTGTGTTTTGTCTAATTGGTGAGGTGTTGGAGTCTTGAGTCTGATTTGATACTGGGTGCTTGCTTTGGTCCTGGTCTCTTCTCTCACAGACAGCAGCCTGATAAGGGTTTGAATGTAAAAAGCTCAGTGCTTCCTGCAGCTGGGTTGGATCAAGGTTGCTTTATGGTCCTACTGCAAACACACCACACCAGAGTCCTGCCTTTTCAGGAGGTCCTGGTTCAACTGACACCTTTCATACCAGCACAACCTGGGAAAAAAGACCAAATCTGCCTAATTTAACACATTAAAACCCTGCATTTACCTCCTTCATCTACATTATCCATGCTTGTTTTTCTGAAAATTGAACCATCCATGAAAATAGTCATTTGTCAATGTTTTGTTTACTCAGGCTGACTTGAACTGCAATGTCCAAGATGACTCTGGATCTTTCTACGGAGTCACCAGTCAGTATGAGAGCTCAGAGAACATGACCATCACATGTTCAACAAAGGTCTGCTCCTTTGGGAAGCAGGTGGTTGAGAAGGTTGAGGTATGAGCTCAAGTCTCTCTCCTGTGAATATGAAGATAATTCAAAATGATCCATCTTTGTATTTCAACACCCTGTTGTCTATTTATCCTCTTTTGTCCTCAGACTGAATACGCACGATTTGAGAATGGTCGCTTTGTCTACAGGATAAGCCGATCTCCCATGTGTGAATACATGATCAACTTCATCCACAAGCTAAAACATCTGCCAGAGAAATACATGATGAACAGTGTGCTGGAGAACTTCACAATCTTATTGGTAATCACCTCTGTGACCTGAGGGGGCGACGTCCCTCCACAGGACCCTCATTCTTCTTCTTTTCTTTGCTGTCGGGGCATGGTGGTGGCTTTATAAAAACAGGGCTGTAGGTGGTGAAAAGGACCTTCAGATGAGTTTCTCTCACCGGTCCTACATTTCTGTCATTCCACAGGGGATGAAACTCAGTGTGAGTTGCTGCATTATCTGCAGGGGGAGAGGAGGATAAGAAGGGGAGGGGTCCCCCTGTTATTAGCATCACATGGGGTCTTAGTACCACGATGGCAGCAAAACAGACAACATATCCTTTAAGACTCAGCTTTTTTTAAAGTGGGAGTTTTCAACATGGGCTTATTTGCTTAAGTTGCTGTTGAAAAATGGCCTCTGAAGTAAACAGCAGCAGCTCCACCCTTATCCTGACAGCTATTGGATACAAATGCAAGTCCAATACTTTACTTCAGCAATTTTTCTCTAGTACCTGAAGTTTCCAGAACCGATTTTTGAAGGTTCTTCCCTAAAGATCAGCTCAGGTGTTGGCATGCCGACAAACACCTCTGTTACAGCCCTGCTAAAAACAGTGTTTATATGGTGATGCTTACTTTATTATGACATATATTTACATTAATGAAAAAACGAAAAAAAAAATCAAAGTAATATTGACAATAATATTGTTTATCGACAATAATTTTGGGACAATTATCGACCAGCAAAATTTGTTATCGTGACAGGCCTAGTGATGCTCATGACCAGGCACATCTTGAGAGGTGGATAAGGCTCCAGCTATAAAGCTGCCATCTAAAACTGTGGCTGCACACACATGTTAGGACGTGATCGTTTCACTGCAACTGCCTAAGGGCCAAGCAAACACTTGACCCAGGCAGTGTTTTGGATCGGGGGAAGTGGCATGTCCCCTAATGACATCATTAAGAGGAAAAATCCAAACAGCCCGTTTGAACACACATTTTTTTGGGAAGTGTTTAAGGCCCAGTTTAAGCCTGAAGCCTTACAGGGCCCCTTTTTTAGACTCAAAGTATTAACCTTTATGTTGTATTTCCCAGACAATATGAAAATAAAAATAAATCTGTTTGAAAGTAGTGGTGACAAAGAAGGGGAGGTGAAGCGGAGCCTTCGTCCTCACAGTCCGTGCTTACTGAGGCGTTTGGTCGGCAAAGTAAATATAAATAAAGCAGCACAAAATGGTCTGCCGTGATCACGTCTTTGACTTCTTTAACTTCTCGTTCATGTTGACTGCCTCTGATGGGAGTTTAACCTCCTTGATTTACAGGGCATCCAGGACATAGAGAAAGAAGTGGAAAAGCAAAAAGACTTCAAAAAATGAATCCCATTGGCTATATATATAAATAAAAGACACATCAAAGAAACAAGTTAAAACCAAAGTGAGGGGAAGAAAATTCAGGAGAAAAATAAGATGTAGGGAATGAGATTTAGAATTATGTAATAAATATGACCAGAATTTTCACTGAAAACTACTTAAGTGTTTTTATCTCAATTCTTTCTGTGCAGTTTGCTGTTAAGTATGTTCTTACATAGACAGGCAGGTGTATAGATAGTAAGGATGCACAGTATTTGATTTTTTTGCCAGTATCTGGTATGCCAGTATTTCTGAACTCCTTTTCTCAATCCAGATATTTATCATCAAGAACAGAGTCTTTACTTTACAGAACAGAAACTGACTTGTTGCTTTCATGGCGACTGTTTATTTGTGTAAAGAACAGGAACTAAATGAAAAACAAGAAAAGCAACATCTCATTCTTCAAAATATGAAACTCTTTACTTTTATTTGTACCCATAAGTGATATAAGGTGGGCTTAAATGTCAACAAAATTTCAACACGGGCCAACACCAATATTTACCTTTTTATTAAATAGATGAATAAATAGGAGAAATTTGAAAAACTACTTGATTAGTTGGTCAAAATATATATGTTAAGCTGTAGTAGCAAAACATAAAGAAACAGATTTATTTGTGACTTAAGTGGTAAAGTAAATGAGTGTCACCTACTCAGATGCAATAACTGTACAAAAGAAGTAAGTGGACAGATCTATGCTCGGATGGATCAAAGTGACGTATATATATTAATAAAAATCTGCATTGAATAAAGAAGTGGATAAATCACTAAGTCAGTAACTGTTAATGCAATGTGTACTACCTGAACTGTCTTAAACATAAAGCTCATGAGAGTCGTTTCTAGGTGTTTTTGTGCTTGCTGTCTTGGCTTCTTTGACAAAAGCAGATTTTGTTGTCTCATTAATGTGTAATGTATCCCTTTATGAGGGATTTTGCTGTAGAGAATGTAAACAAAGGCTGCACTGGACAGGGGCTTTAACTAACACTTTTGTTGGCCAGATCAATGCTTCAATATTAATCCAAGTCCTGCGGCTAAAACCTCCTCACATGAGCTTATGGCTTTGCTATTATATTGAGGTTTTTATATCTAAATAATTATATTGTGTCCTTTACTACCAGTATCTGTGAGATGTTTTAGTACATAGCATGACCTTGTGGTATCAAACACTTGTGTTGCTTTAGAGTGTTTCTCATGTTTCTTTCAGTCTCTGTCAATTGCCTTGGGGTAAAAGTAGCAACCATGGAAAAAATCATGTGTACACTAAACCCCTGACAGCAAAGACCTTTTGTTAATAAGGAATAAAAATTGGCTATCTGTAAATTTTCAGGGCACTAACCTATGTGAAAACACAACATTTCTGTTTTTGGGGTTAAATTATTGATTCCGTGTTTAACCATCTTGAACTTCAATTCTAAACCCAATCAGCCAGTGCTGAGGCTGAATAAAGATGGATGTTTGCTGGCTTTCCACAAATATTATGTTCTAATACATGTATCAAAAATGTTATTTTTGTGTTATTATGTTTTACTTCTTTTATAATTAGGACTTAGAGGGTTGGACATCATCTGCATAAAATGTCTTTGACGTTTTCTAACTTTGCTCCAATGAATTTCTGACAGGAATTGCAGTCACCTCCTCAAGGTTAATATATTGGATTTATTTATTTTTCGAATTGTGATTATTTTTTTGTGATTTTCTTTTGTCATTATCTCATGGGATTTTAAACAGTTTAACAAAGACACTGACATTTTTATCACCACCATTTTTTCTGGTCAGTCAGAAATATATTCAGATGATATTTGAAGTATTATAATTATTGAAGAGATTTATTTTTCATAATATTATTTCACAATATTATTCACAATACACATTATCATTCAGTTTTCAAACGATTCATGATTCGTAGGCCAGAATGCCTCTGCTGCAAACTACTTAAATCAAATAACTGTTTGGCAAGGAAAGAAATATCAGTGGGCCATATTGTGATTTTATTGACACTGTTGTTGATTGTTTGACCTGATTTTTTTTTTATTTTACTCTGAACTAACAAAACTGTTGGAGGCACCATAGAAGATGTAGTAAAAGAAAGAAAGAGACATCTGCAAACTTGAAAAAATAAATAGCAAATTATAGCCTCCATTGGATGATAAAACATTTTTTATACATATTTTGTTTACTGGGAGTGAAGTAGCAGAAGTAGTTTGAGCAGAAAAGTCACTAATAGCCAAAGATGACCAAACGTTCTTCTTTGGAGTCTCTGAAACGTGGAAACTCTAGTTATGTATGTTTTACCCAAACAAAATGTTTTTGTCTTTTCTTGCAGGTGGTGACAAACAGGGACACACAGGAGACGCTTTTATGTATGGCGTGTGTGTTTGAGGTTTCAAACAGTGAGCACGGCGCTCAGCATCATATCTACAGACTGGTAAAGGAATGAGACCCCCCACCCCAAGCCTTTGACCCCTCTCTTTTCATAGACTTTACCAACCTCCAAACAAGTGGCAGTGCCTCTACCTGAAAGTCACACCCACCCACAATGCTTTTTGGTCATGGTATCGGGTGAAGTCGGTTGTTTTAAATTATTTAATATAAAGTGTTTGTTATTTGACTGCAGCTGTGAATTGCGGTACAGTTGTTTTATGTTAAAATATGGGAATTCTTGTTTAAAATATGTTGAGTTGGTCTCTGTTGGGTTTAAATGTGGCCCTTCTTTAAGTATTTACTAGATTAATTCGGTAAATGGAAATATGTCTGTTGTCTCTTTCTGCTTCGTTATGTAGAGAAAAAAAGGATGCTGGCTGTTTTTTTATCAGCGGCCAGATGTGGTCTGTGTAAAATGTTTGAGTGTGTTTCGTGTGTCATGATTTTTGAGCATATATATGCTGTGGATATAAAGACATGCACCCACAGCCAATAGATTTTCCAAAGAACCTAAACTAACACATCACGACAGGCAGTAAGTGCAAGAAAGGACATAAATGTCACAAAATTATGTTTTTCGTTGAAAACTTTAGCCTTCTTTTTTATATTCCTGCTAAAGCACTCCAAGTCTTAGACATTAATCAGATAAATTCACTGTGAAACAATCATTTTTGCCTGCCTCTGCTCCATTTTGTATAAATACTGAGCTTTTATCTGCTTACAGAAAACAAAGTTAGGTCAAACTACAGCTCAAAATCCTTGGAACTGCTTTTTTCCTGCAGCACTTTGTCCCTCGTCCTGGAATCGGTTTGTTTTTCCTGTTAGATCTGTGGGTTTAGTCGGTAGTATGAAGAATCAGAACTTCTAAATTGAGTGAGAAAGCAGGCCTTGTTGAGTTTCCCCTCCTTTAAAGACTAAGAATATCGACCCCTTCTGGTATAACTGTGTAATAACTCCAAACCAGAGTGTTGCTGCCTTCATGTTCACACCTCGTTCACATGTTTCTGTGGCCTACACCGATCCCCAGCCTTATAGTGTGTTAAAGCTGTGTGAACTCCAAAAGATGCCACTAAAACTGTGATTACACGAGCAAGACTCTTAAAACTATCTGCCAAAGTGTAGATGTACAGTGCCTTAAAGTATACTCCACTATTAACCCTTTGTTTTGCTTTTAAATCTTTTTTTTCTCGATAAAAACGTCAAAATGAATCTTATATCAGTGAAATATTTAATACATCATTAATTATAAAGGTTTTTTTTGTTTCCCATCATTCGTACACTCCCAGAAGTTGAGTTTTTGTAATCCAGAGGCAGAAAACTTTGTTGAATTAAGTTTGAAGAAGTGAATCAAGCTCACACTAATCTGTAACTCTCATATGATGCTTATGTTTCAGCGTTTTTAAGACTCTACAAAGAGCACCGTGAGAGAGTGTTGGGTCAGGCATGAAAAAACTACAGAGGGGAGAAATTTTTTTTCATGATGCACTTTGAGAAAAAAGTCAGAATGTTCAGGATTAAGTTGAAAACAGCAACAAGCAGAAGTTTCAGGCTAGTGGAAAAAAGGCTTGAAAGTAAGAATGCTTATAGAATAGAATATATAGAATTACATCAATATGGGGTGTGATCATAACCTGACAAGCCAGATGGACAGCTCCATATGTCTGCCACAGAAATATTTCCCTAGTCCATCTGGGTAGGAGCCCTTTAAATTCATTTTCAGGGGCAGAACGTTTAAAAAAAACAAAAGCTTGTGATTGGATAATCGTTCTGCTCGTCACATTCATCACAGACCAATCCACATCAAGCAGGGTTGCCTCCTATAATGAAGCAATGTTTTCATTGAATTTGTCTTTTTTTTTCTTTTATATATTTATTTTATTTTATGATTTTGTTTATATTGGTTGCTGATGCTGCTCAGTGATTTTTGAAGACTGTATGACGCAAAATGTGCCTGTTTGTTACTTGAAATGGCTGAATAAAGAATTGAAAAAAAAAAAGTAGCATACATAGCGGCTAACTTAGCTGCTAACAGCTAACAACAGTAAATGACTGTTAGCCGCTAACTTAGCTGCGAACAGCTAACGGCTTTATACTATCGTCTTACACTAAATTATAGCACACAGATGATTCATTTAACACTTATATGTGACATGAACCTCGTCAAAGACAATCCCTACAAGTAAACTTCTGAGGAGGGCAGATTTCGCCAAGTTTTACTAAGTATCTATGAGGACAATAGGCTAATCGGCATGTCCATTCTCAACTTCCAGTTTTCAACTTCCGGTTGTCGTCGTGTCCGCATTCTGCAGCTCCCGCCTCTCTTACCTGATTGGGCCGTTAAGAATTCAGCCGCGTGAATTTGTTGGACAACGGAGGCTTGCAAGACAGAGCTGCAGGATTTCAGAATCAGGCAGGTCTGTCTGCTCTGCAAAGCTAGTGTAATCACCCTTTCACTTCAAAACAGCTTCTACTTTCTGAGGTAAACTTGCAGAAAGTTCCTGAAGGAAAGCTGCAGGTAGATTATTACAAACATCTCGGAAAACTAACCACAGACTGTGTGTGGATGTAGGCTGGCTTAAATCCATGTGTCCCTTCATGTAATCTCAGACACATTTGATGATCCTGACATCTGGGCTCTGTTGGGCCACATGACAGGACTCCTTCTCCTTCTCCAGTGTGAAGATGGATCTTAACAGGCAATAGCAAGACCAGACTGCCTTTAAGATTTTAGGTTTTAACTCATCAGCCCAGAGCACTTGCTGCTGTTGTGCTACGACCCAGTTTCTTTGTTACATATGTATCCTGTATTCATATCGGAGGTGCGGCTTAACATTTTGTTTTTTAACTTAACCCTATAAAGCCAATTGTATCATATTTGATACATACTTTTATAATACCTCTATCTACTCAATATGATCAACAAATTACAAAAGAAACATCTGAATACAATCAGATAAATGATAAAAATGTCCTCAAATGGATTATCAGTCGCCAAAAACACCTAATGTAGCAAATGAGATACAAAAAATCTATATGTTGAATTTTATTAACATTTTGATTTTTATGGATTTTAGCAGAAAGTGAAACAAACATTTCAGCTCCAAAAAAATAGAATTTTCTGGCTATAATCTATGGTCTTGAGCCTGAAAGGGGTTAATTCTTTAAGTGGGATTTCAACAATGTGACGTACTTTCAGCTTCTGTCCTGAAGTTACGTGTCAACTTTATCATCAACATATCAACTAAGATTAGTCTCTTTCAACTTTTCTTTTCAAAGTGCACCATCATTAAAAAAAACTCTTCCTCCATCATCATATCTCTCATGCTTGACCCTAATACACCTCCACAGAATCCAGACCGACCATCTTTCCTGTTGAAGAGACCAAAACCATAAAGATGAAGTCACTCTTTTGTTGTGTCTGCGCGGTAGCAAGGAAGTGCCTTTGGTTGTAAAATTTCCAGCTTCGAAAAAGACCAATTCAAATCAAATACTGCTTGACCAAAAAAAAAGAGAGAGATATACCAATCACCACATTGCCTTTTGAAGGGACTGTACTGACAGACTGGGAGAGAGCAGGTTCATGGTTAGTGGAGGTGATGATGTCCATTTGTAGCACATTGTAAAATGATTTCACAAAATGATGTATTTCTTTGCTGGAGGTCAAAGAGTGAAAGACCTGCTGATAAGATTCAGCTGCTGACGGCATGCAGGAGGTCAACATGATCAGAAAAACTGCAGCTTCTGCTTTGTGTACACTTGCAGGTTCAAGTGTTGATTTTAAAGTTTTGGGTCATATGTTCTACAAACCACAGAATGGGAAACTAATGATTCTGTAATGATGCGACGCAGTTGTGATGTTAAAGTAAGGAGTGACAGAAGCTTTCATCATGTATCTTCAGAAAAAAAATGTTTATAAGATATGTCTACTATGAAGTCTGAACTGAATCTATCGCATTTGATTTGGTCAAATTTGGAGTTCTTCACGTTAACCAGAGTGGACGAGGCCGTTAAGGTTAATACTTTTACATAGAGACCATCACTAGTCAGTCTTTTATTGTTGTTTTTAATGTATAATCATCTCAAGTGTTTCAATGGAAGAAGCTCTGGATCAGACAAAGTCTCTGGTGGATTCAGAAAAGTTCATTATTCAGTATTGTGCCACGGTCCTGTGGACTCCGTGGAGCCTTCGTTCTTTTGTTTACCCTGTGTATCCGTTCACATTTATGGTTTACTTTGTGTGATGCTCCTGTTTTCATATTGTACTTGTAAACAGTTGTACTTGGTTTTGTAATGACATTGTCCATTTGCTAAAAGCCCTCTGAAATGGTTAAAGATGCTGCTGCTGCTCTGCTGGTACATTTCAACAAGTGGCTTAAACACTAAAACAGCAGGACTGATGTATGGCATGAATGTCTGGAGGAGCTAATACAACTTTAGAGAATAAAAATAAAAAAGCAGCCATGTTAAGGGATTATGCTGCAAACGTATCAGCAGTTTAGCTCTTCTTCTGTGTTGTTCTGTTCAAGAGTAGGTACTGGTACCTTTTCGTTTTTGACCTTTTTCTTCATTCAGACGGCGGCTTTAAAGTGATTCTTCACATAGCTTACACATAGTCATCAAACACTCACACATTTGGGTCTTGTGTGCAGACTGGTTTTTGTAAAAAGGTGCTTTGTACAAAATGATATCTTAGCTTTTCTTGGTACAGATGTGTGCTATCTTTTGGTATCCATGATAAAATGTTGGAGCAGAAGGAGAGAAAAGAAGCTCTGCGGTGATTCTGTGTTCTGCATTTGGTCTCGTCTTTGCTCCGTAACATTATGATGCCTTCTTGATAATAGTAGATATTTTGTAGCTTTCTAGACACTTTGTATGTATGCAATATTGAAGTTAAATAAATCTGAAAATATCGCCTCCTTTTGTTGTTGCTTCAGTTCAACATGTGGATACAGCTCCCTTCTTTTCACAGGAAGTGTAAGAACCTCAGATCAACAGCAGATGGAGCTCACTGCTCTTATATGTCAAACCCTATCACACATTTAAAAGGCACAAGGCAGCAGGGAAGCTTCATTATGGCAGAGGTAGTAGAAGAGGTTATTTCAGTTGATAAGTAAAATGGTTTTAATTATTGTGATTTATTTAAACATGCATGTATGGGTTCATGGGACAAAATGCTGCACACAATTTAATGGTACTGTAATAATTATTCATTCAAAGACAAATGGTCTATTACATGTAATTTAATCAATTTTTCTACATTCATAATTAAACAGACTATTAAGATGAAACACTGAATATTCTGACTCAGCGCATATAATTCTTTATAAAGGGATCTCAATTATTAAAAATGATCAATATGGAAAATATAGAATTCTAAAAATCGTGCCAACTCAAGGTTACAGATGAAAGAAAGAGCCATGTACTGAAAATATTTATTTTTTCGGGTTTGTTTCTCTGACTGAGCGAGTGAGGCTGAGATTGTCATTGACACTGAAATACAATTAAGTGACCAGCACAACATGACAGTGGTCATTTTTATTTAAACTTTAACTCCAGTTTAGAAGTGCAATGTTTTCTTTATGCTGCACTGACATGAACTTCACTGAGGTTCACGCTCTTTACTCCCCAATGAGCAACACTGTGCATTATTTTCATATCTTTTCAGTTCCCTATGCCTTCTGCTGCTAGACTTGTTACTCCTCATAATGCTATGCACTCTGGGACTCTGTTCATTTCTGAAGGTTCAAACATCGTATGCTCTCTTTTCAGAGACAGAATTTAAATTTAAACTTTAAACATACTGATCCTCTGCAAGTGCACACCGGCCTGGTGACATCAAGGGTCAGAGCTCCCATAAACAGAAACAACTATACTGTTTATTTACACGAGAAAAGAAATAATGTCACATGAAATCCACCACAACTTTGTTTTTAAGAATTATATTATGGGGGCTTTGTGGTTATGCCACTGTATTCTGTGTGGAGTCTCCCTGGATGTGCTACCATTATACGGATGTCCGCTGCTCGATTTTGGATCTAAATATCTCCTGAAGCACTGTTTGGATCAGGAAAGCCTTCTGGGTGAGTATATTGTTCTACTTCATTCTATAAACAATGTGAAAGCTGTAGAAACCGAACTTTTCCTTTAACTTGTCTCAGTCTCTTTTAATCGGATTTTCTCTAAATCTGCACAACATTGATGCTTTTAAAGTTGAAATAATCAACAATTTCTTGTGGGGGTGGTATCCTCATCTTTTTCACCCCTGATATTTTTTCATTAGGGCTGTCACTTTAGTGCATTAATTAGATTAATTAATTACACTGCAAATTAATGCGTTATAAAAAATTAATTGCAAGATTAATCATAGCACACAGACATTTTGATATTGGCCAGCTGGAGGAGCCGTACATGGCAGTGGCATGCACTACAATTTTATAATATCCTAGAATTCAAATTCTTTATTTGGATACTTTAAGCAGATATAAGATTAAAATGCGATTAATTAGGTTAATTAATCGTAAATCTTGTCATTAATTAGATTAATTTTTTAAATCATCTGACAGCACTAGTTTTCATGTCTGCTTGAAGTTTGTGGCGATGGTTACTTCAGACCCAGCACTGATGAGCTGAAATGTAAAGCACGTTTGAATAAACACTGGTGGTGGTGATGAAGGTGATGGAGAACAAGATCAATGATCAGTTTGATTGAATGATAGCAGGCAGCAGCAGATCTCATCAGTCAGAGCACAGATTACAGAGTGAACATAGTGACGCCTGTGCTGTGTGTCAGAGCCTAAACACTGAATGAACATCATGGTGGGCAGTCTCCCTGATTGAACTTCCACTAAGCTTCATTTTAATCAGGACAGAGTTAAGCTTAAAGAGCCCGTCCATCCATTTTCTTTGGTTTATCTAGAGTCTGCAAGCATGTGGTGGGCAGGTCAGGACCCTCAGGGCTGAGTCCGGCCTTCATCAGAGACTAACACGCAGCAGGCTGATGGAGATGTCCTCCAGCCTTATTAAGCTGATAACTGACATGTAGTTTTTGGACATTGAAGCTGACTATATTTGTTTTGAATGGACACTCAAAGGATTGTCCAGTATTTCAAAGTGGGGTGGGGGTGAAGTTAGTCCATGGTAAGTATTTCAGCCACAGTAGATGGTGGTGCGCTCTGTTGAAATATTCAACTCATTAGCTCAGCAGTTGCTACCGTGGAAACATGAGGAAACTCTGAGGTGCTGTAGCAAACAGAAGGAAGAATCATCAAGACCAAGCCAGAGACTGCAGAAACTCATTTTAGGTTTGGTATATTATCAGAAAGAGATGGTTTCAGTCGTGCTGGTTCACTTATATGTTTTTGTGTATTTAAGATGGTGGTTTTCCAACATTTGTGCAAGTCTGAGGAAGAACAAAGTGACTTGAAACTTCATTGTTGCTTCAATCAATCTAAATCAATCTTTATTTGTATAGCGCCAATTCATAACAAGTGTTATCTCAAGACACTTTACAATAGAGCAAAAACTCTATGCATAGATACATATACAGTGTATCACACAAGTGAGTACACCCCTCACATATTTCCAAATATTTTATGATATCTTTTCATGGGACAGCAGTGAGGTAATGAAACTTTGATACAGTGTACAGCAGTGAGTGGGCAGCTTGTTAAACAGTTTAAATTCACTTTCCCCTCAAAACAACTCGACACACAGCCATTAATGTCTAAACTTCTGGCAACAAAAGTGAGTACACCCCAAAGTCAAAGTGTCCAAATTGGCCCCAAAATGTCTAAATTTTGTGCGGCCACCATTATTTTTCAGCACTGCCTTAACCCTGTTGGGGAGGGAGTTCAGCAGAGCTTCACATTTTGCCACTGGAATCCTTTTCCACTTACTAATGACCACATGATGGAGCTGGTGGATGTTACAGACCTTGCACTTCCCCGCCTTCCTTTTGAGGACTTCACAAAGATGCTCAATAGGGTTTAGGTTTGGAGACATGCTTGGCCAGTGGTGGTCTTGGAGGCATGTTTTGGGGTCGTGACAGGACAGGCTCCTCTCAGAACTGGCCTCATAATGGTCAACCAAAGAAGTTTAGTGCACACTGTCAGCATCATATCCACAGATGGTCTTTGGGAAATAGATGTACGAGTACTGCCAGCATTGCTGCAGGGGTTGAAGGGGTGGGGGGTCAGCCTGTCAGTGCTCAAACCATAATCTGCACACTGCATCAAATCGGTCTACATGACTATCATCCCAGAAGGAGGTCTCTTCTAAAAATGATGCTCAAAAAGTCCACAAACAGTTTACCACTACCCTGTTAAAGAAGCTGATGGTTAGGGTGATGGACTGGCCAAGCATGTCTCCAAACCTAAACCCTATTGAGCATCTGTGTGAAGTCCTCAAAAGGAAGGTGGAGAAGTGCAAGGTCTGTAACATCCACCAGCTCCATCATGTGGTCATTAGTAAGTGGAAAAGGATTCCAGTGGCAAAATGTGAAGCTCTGCTGAACTCCCTCCCCAACAGAGTTAAGGCAGTGCTGAAAAATAATGGTGGCCGCACAAAATTTAGACACTTTGGGGCCAATTTGGACACTTTGACTTAGGGGTGTACTCACTTTTGTTGCCAGAAGTTTAGACATTAATGGCTGTGTGTCGAGTTGTTTTGAGGGGACAGTGAATTTAAACTGTTTAACAAGCTGCCCACCCACTGCTGTACACTGTGTCAAAGTGTCATTACCTCACTGCTGTCCCATGAAAAGATATAATATAATATTTGGAAATATGTGAGGGGTGTACTCACTTGTGTGATACACTGTATACATATAAAGATACACATATACATATATATACAAATATAAACATCCAACACCCGACATGAATCCACATAGCCAATCATGAATCCCTCCATCATGGCGGCAAGAAAAAACCTTCTGTTAAGCAGCAGGAAATCTTGAATGTGGATCCCAGTCTCATGATGAACAGCAAATCCACATGATGCTGTGTTGGGTGTGTGGGCAAAGGAAGGGAGGTAAGAGGAGACAAGAGGAATAGAATAAGAACTAAAGTTAGGGACGGGTTCATGAACCACAGACCTGTCGTTTTCAGGAGGGTCATCATGTCTGAATGGTTGTGGTGATCATTTTATAGAAGTATAATCAATGATATTCTTACTGAAAATAAGAATTTATGGTAGTGACGAACTCATGGATGCACAGACCACAAGTGCATCCCAACCATATTTGTCTCCATTAAGTATGAATGTGTTAAAGGCCTCTTGAGATGTGACATCCCATTTTCAGAGGGACCTCATGCCTATGTGGTGATAAAAAAAATTGATTCTGTAGATGTATCGATCATGGATAGGAAGATCATGCTAACATCTACATTAACAGCTATAATGATAATGGGAATGGAATGTTCCTAATGAAATGGCCAACTATGTGTCATGTCTATAATTGCAGTTGCTTCATAAAACACTTCTACGAATGCTTTTGGGTGTGCAAGTTTCTCTGTTTTCTCCATATTTAAATTTAGGATGTACCATTTCTGTGGTAACCCTTTACTAGCCTCTCACAGACAGCCCTGGATACAGTAACAAACTTAATGACCATCATGCTGAGGCAGATTCAGCATCTTTAAACATTTGTTTCTGAAGAACACATTCTTTTACAAAGTTAGAGTCATCATGTCATATTTTGATAAAGGTACAAATCTTAATTAATTTAATATTATAAATTGTATTTATCCTTATGTTATTTTGTGATGAACCATTTTGACTCTGTTGTTGTTCATTTTCTTTCTGAAAATGCATCGTGGAAAAAAACAAAGAAAAATAAATCCCTTACTTTTTCTTCTGCCTGCATGGCTTTAACATTCATTTTACTTTTTACAGTCAGGCATGATTATAGGTGCTGTTTAAACATATCTCCAACATTTCAGTCATTTAGATCTTTTCATATTCAGGCACAGTTGTGTTAACCCGTATGTCCTGCTAAGAGAGGTTAAGCTGAGACTCTAACCTTCAAATTTTTTATTTAAATTTCTAACTGCAATAACATGAGAAAAAGAAAGATCATTATGTTTCCCTTTCTTTTCACATAGTCCTTGTTACATGTATGTCAAATCATCACCATAAAAATGAGTTTTCAATAGCCTATATATACCACTAACCTCTTCTTTGAAAATTATATCTGAAAAAAAAATTAAGCCAATAAATGTATACAGTCTTTTCATGATATACTCTTAAGGACTTATTTATTATCTACTCAGCTGTCATTATCATCATCATAATAATTGTTACTGTTATCGAATCAGATGGTAGTGAAATACATAATCTTTTGGGTTCCCATCATCCAACAGCCCTCAAGGTGCTGCATCTGGTGAAGGACTGTACAGAAACCAAAGTGCCCCCTCAGACCCACACTGACATGTCTAAGAATTGGTCACGTGAGGGCGCAGCAGACACGCGCCACAAGGGGGAAAAAGTGCACAGAGGGAAACATGGCCCTCCAAAGCTCCCGTAACTTCAGACTGGTCCATTGCACAGCGCGCAAACAGGCAGGACAGATGAATGTGGAGACAGTTGCGTCTCTATTCAGACACGGAGATTAGACTCTTCACAAGAGAGACTTTTCTTCTATTCCTCTAAGTGGGGAATGGTCGAGCAGACACTCAGGATGGAGCCGGGGGAGAATAAGATCTCGGTGTGGGTCTGCCGGGAGGAAAAGCTCGTCTTTGGAGTGTCGAAGCGCACAACTTGCGCGGACGTGGTCAAAGTGCTTCTGGAGGAGCAGCACTCTGAGCTCGGCCTCTCCACAGCTTCCCCCTCTGGATGCTTTCAGGATTACTGTATCGTGGAGAAATGGAGGGGCTTTGAGAGGATTCTACCAAACAAAACAAAGATCTTCAGGCTGTGGGTGGCGTGGGGAGAGGAGCAGGACAGCGTAAAGTTTGTGCTGGTAAAAAGTGAAGCCTCTTTGGTAAACAACGGAGCCAGGAGCGCAGAGGCGCGCGTGGTACCCAGCAAACACAGACCCTGTGTTGCAAAGGTGACGGCACGCTCCCCCATGGGTGCCATTTCACCCGAGAAACAGCGTCGGATAGTAAGGAAAGCCTTCAGAAAGTTGGAGAAGATGAATAAAAAGAGGACGCGGGTGACGCACAGGGACGCGTCCTCCGCTGAAAAGATGGAAACTTTGGTTCATCTGGTGATCTCTCAGGACCATACAATCCGTCAGCAGGTTCAGAGGATCACCAAGCTGGACTCAGAGATCGAGAGGCGCGAGGCGAAGGTGCATTTCGACAGAATGAAGAGACATGGGGTGAATTATGTGCAAGACATGTATTTAGAGGACGCTTCTGCTCCTGAGCGGGACGCGGACAGACTGTGCGCAGCGGAGACTCTGCTAAAGTTTGAGGAGTATGTCCGGCAGTGTGAGGAGGTGGTCAGACTACAGGAGGAGCTGTGGGAGCAGGAGGAACTCATGGATGTGATCACGCAGCAGATGCAAGAGGAGCTGAACCATCGCTGGATGCAGCGAAGGACAGAGGAGCTGCGGAGCAAAGACGCAGAGCGCACAGAAGACGCAATCCTTGAGACAGACGCAGCGTCAGAGAGCGAGCTGCTGCTGAGAGGGGAGAGGATCAGGACGCAGCTAGATGTTAGTTTATACATCGGTCTGCGCCTCAACTCGGATTTGGAGGCTATTAGGAGCGATTTGGAGCTGACAGAGGAGATTTGCGCGGTGAGGGAGAAGGAAATGAGGGATTTACTGGAGAAAGTGAACAGTTTGGACATAGAAGGGGAGGAGGAGGAGAGATGTCAGGATGAAGAGAGGGGGGTGATGAGCACTTTGGAGGGGAAAAGTGAGTGGGTGGAGCAGGCCAGGGGTCTGTCTAAAGCTCACAGTGTGAATGATGACGACTCAGACACCGGATTAAGTTCTCTGCACAGTCAGGACTCAGACAGCCAGCGTGTGTGGGAGTCTCTGGTTTAAAGTCTCAGCCAACATTTTATGACAAACCAAAGTCTAAGGGGTCATGATGCTCTGAAATATTAGGAATATCTCTCTAAAGTGACTTTAAACTGATCCCATCACGTGAAGACCACATCCCCACGTATTATTATTTTTTTTATATCTTTCTTAATCTGGTTTTAGTGCTGCAGTTATTTTTTGTGGAATAAAGTGTTCATCCACAAGGAGGCTTTAGTCTTAACACAAAATAAAAGCTCAATCTGAAGATTCAGTGCACTTGTTTCTCATTTCTTTTCACAATGATGAAGAAATTTAAACTGATTTGACCTTGTTGAGGTGTTTTTTCCTTCAAGCCTCACCAAATAGCAGACCAACATTTCAGGGAACCACATATTTTGAAATAAAGCAAAAATACCTTAAAGTGTGGTAATCTTTTATGGGTTTGTGCAAATGATTCCAAATGATGTGTAATCAAATCCAATAGAAAGCTGAATTGTTTTCAAATATTATTTTAAAAAGCAAAACTGATTGGAAAACAAGTTAAACTTCGAACACACTAAATTGTTGGATGATGTCTTACCAAACCAGGAGGTTTTATGAAGCTTACAATGAGAAAGCTTTTAAAGGGTATACGATTGATGATGAATTTATGTGTGGACAAAGTCCAAAGGCACACCGTTGTGCCTCGGCACATCATTTGAGAACCACTGGTTTAGAGAGTGGAACTGTCTCACTTAGAGAACTTAATATAATAATTATATCATATACTAATACTGGATACTGGTGTTGAAAGGAAGACTTGGTATTCAAACTTACAGTGGTGAAACAAAACAGACACTGTATTTGTTGGTATTTCACTGCATGCTGGCCTCATGGTCAGAGCACATATACAAAGTTAAAGCCAGGTTGTATTTTGGTGAGAGTTGAAGCTAAATGATAAGAAAAGTAGAGCAGAGTGTAAAACATGCACTGTTAAACTATCATATGGATGAGTGAAGAACATCTGATAAAAGCAAACATATTTTTAAAATCACTCAAAATATTTGAATGGGATCATTTTGGTATTAAGTATCACATTTGTACCTTCATCAATGAGTATAAAAGTGCTCCTACTTGGACTTGATCTGAAAAAAGTGGTATAGGTCCATTCCATTTAAGTATCAATGTAAGAGGTCCCAGGTCCCAGATGTCATTTTTCAACAACAATAATTACACTACTCCTGCACACTGGATAGTTTTCTCAATCATGTTGGCAACTTTTCTGACACAATGTCTCCACAGTTTTGATGGATTATTGCTCTTTCAGTCTTATCCTCCTATTTTCTGCCAGTGTAGTGTCCCCTTTGTGCTCTACTGATGCCGCATGTCCTCGCCTGTGCTGCACAGAGAAGTGCAGCCCTGAGCATCTAAAAGTAGCAGGTCATGAGAGAAAAGCAACCGTGCATGGGCACTGTGAGATAGCACTTGTATAAACGAAGAGCAACATGTGAACAACTTGTCATATTTCCTGCCCATCTTTTATTTGCTGTCTGCATCAATATTATTTCCACACAGGGAACGCTGTCATTTCAAATTTTTAGGAAACTCGGAGCACTTGTTTCCCTGTATAGAGCTGGCGGCAACCTCCAGTGCTAAAAATGGAGGCCCATGCAAAAGTGCCAAGACCTGTAGTACCCTGAGTGTCCCCTTGATGGTGGCTGCAGAAACCTGACACCTGGATAAAAGTGTGTGGGGAACTGATGTTGTTTTGTGACCAGTGCATTAAAAACATCCCAAAATTCTTTTAATAATCAAATGGCCTACATCACATGGCTTTGTCCAGTTCTTCTACAGTCTTTGGTATAGAGTTGTACAAGGACAAGGACAATGTTTCTTATCGATCAACAGGAAGTTAGCATCACACTGGTTCCTTCAAATAAAGCCTGTTTTTTTTTTTTTTTTTTTTACCATGCTCTTTAATCAATGCTGCTTATTAGATCAGTAACGAACAAAATTGTAAAAAATTCCACGTTTTATCTCTTGATGTCTGTGATTTCTTGCAGTATAATCACAAAGTGGATATTTTTTAGTCTCCTTCAAAAAGTACTATTGTTCTGTATTTTGACAGAAACATATTTTTTTGTTCTTTTCAACCTAATGGTGTCTACACAAACCTCTGACTATATCTGTGATGAGTTGGCTTTGTGAATGCAAACTATACTGTTCTTTTCTGTTCCTGCTTTGAATGAATACTCACAGATATGCAAGTCAGTGATAAAGTGTACATTACCGTGTCCCAGGAGTTGGATTACTAAACTGCTGTAGTGAATAAACTTTAAACACAGAGGATAAAGGAGAGGGAGGTTTTTCTCAGCATATACAGTGACTGACATAACTCTACAGAAAATGTTACGTAACTTTCATGTATGTGTGAATATAAGCTGATCATTATCCCACAGCATGTTGTGTTACAAAGGGGTGGAGTATTTTCTAGTGTCTCATAAAGCGATGTCTTTTGCTCCGTGCTTCTTAGAGGAAATATTAATGGGCAGTTCTTACAATCACTGATGTGCAGTAAACATAAAAAGCCTGGTTTAAAAGTCCAGACAAGGACATACAAAGCTAGGAAGTACATTTGAGCTTTAACCTATTAAAACATTCCAGGACTTCCATAAACATAACTTCAATTATATGTTAAATACAACGTGTTAGTATTATGCTCAATTTCACATTTGTCTTTTTTTATTTTAATGTTCTTACATATTGCTATTTTTGTGCAAGACATTGATAAAACAGTGAACAATCTTTGTTGCAGTCAAGGGGTTGATATCGCTGATAAACTTTAAAAAAAAAGTGGAAGAAAACATCAAACTCTACATTTCAGATGCTTTGTGTAGGTAAATAACAGATCACTATACATCAGTGTTTCACTCAAATCTGGTTCAATATAGTATACAGAGGGAGTGACTTTAAACTGAACACATATTAGTACCTTGAAAGTAAAAGTGACTGGCATTGTGAATAAAAAAGTGACCCTAGCTGATTTACCCACATTTGGGAAACAAAAAAGAAATTACTGCGAGAACATTCCAGTACGGGCGGCACGGTGGCGCAGCTGGTAGAGCGCGTGCCTCACAGCAAGAAGGTTCCTGGTTCGATTCTGGGTCTGGAGGGCCTTTCTGTGTGAAGTTTGCATGTTCTTCCTGTGCATGCATGGGTTTTCTCCGGGTACTCCGGCTTCCTCCCACAGACCAAAAACATGCTCATTAGGTTAATTGGTAACTCTAAATTGCCCTTAGGTATGAGTGTGAGCGTGAATGGTTGTCTGTCTCTCTATGTGGCCCTGTGATCGACTGGCGACCGATTCAGGGTGTACCCCGCCTCTCGCCCGATGATAGCTGGGATAGGCTCCAGCCCCCCACAACCTCGAAAGGGATAGCCGGGTATAGAAAATGAATGAATGAACATTCCAGTACTTTTATTTGATAACTTCAATGACTGGATAAATGTCATCCCTTCATAATGACTGTTTCAGATGAAGGAAGATGGATCTAAATGCTCAGCACAAACATGAAGAAGCACTGCTGAGGTTTTTATGGTGGCGTGAGTTGTAAAAATTTCAAAAGTAAGGAACAAACTTTAGTACCAATGATATGGATCTTAATAGATCAAAGATACTAAGCCAAGTAAGCCAAAATGGACAATCCTGCAAAGACTGATGAGAAAACCTTAAAGCATTCATGAAATGTCACTTTAAACAGGCAAGTGATGAACATGAGGCTCTGTGACCTTGCTCATTCACCTAATCATTTGCTCATTTCAGATAAGGGGAAACTCTGACAGATTGTTTTAAAGCATTTTTGACATTATGTTCACAGGTAAAGGATGATCATGCGATAAAATGACCAGGTACCCTTAAAGGAATCAGTCAATCTTCCAGCCAAAGGAAGTTTTAGCAGAGTTTTAAAAAAATCTATTGAAGTGTTTCTGAAAAAAATATGTTCTCAGGCAAGAAATAACCATGAGGCTCAATGATGTTTGAGTTCCATGATGAGTGGCAGCCTCCAGGTCTGAAGGAAGCGGAGGGAGTGCATAAAACTTTAGTTCCTCGAGTGTCCACTTGAGGCTGGCTGCAGGAACTCTGGAGGTGTTATGATTGTGTGACATATACTGACGTTCCTTTATGGCATAAATAAACATATTTACAACCTGATTCAAAAAAAGGCTTCAGTCTAAATGTTTGATGCATCTGTGTGCTCTCACTGTACATGAATGATTTTTTAAAAAGAATCTGAACCTTTTTTGTTTTATCGATGATTTCTGGTTTTAAACATAAAGGACATGACGTAGCAAGTCTGCACAGAGCCGCTAGTTCAGATGACCTTAAAACATGCCTCAATATGGCCTCTTCCAGTGTGAGAAAGTTCAGCTTTAGTTTAGATAGCTGGCATAATATGGCAGCATCAGTATGAGGCAAACTAAAATCAAATGGCTGATATTAGAGAGCTTTGTCACAAGGACCTTGTCCAAAAAGTTATTAATTCATAATGAAGTTTAAATTAACATTTATGCGAGGTATAAAGAAAGTCACTACAATCCTTCTTTAAAGCTATGGTCTACGATTTGGAAGCTTTGTACATATTAATAACACCGTTTATAAGGCTGTTATGGTCCTATGGTCCTATCTACACAGTATAAAGACCAAAAAGAACGAAAAAAATCCATTCAGTATATCCGCTGCAAAGCTGCATACTAGCTGACCAATCAAGCCTAGAAGCCTGTGAGGTTCAATTGGTCGGTGAGTTGGTCTGTGAGTCCATCCAATCCCCTGTCTCCCTCACTACGCAGCGTCATGCCCATGGTCCCGCCTCCTCCCCTCTACCTCCGGTGAGTAGCTAGCAGCATTAGCTACTGAACTTTATCTTTTTGTTTTATCGATGAGACTTTAAACTGACAAGGACTTGACTGACAAAGTCTGCACAGATGCCAGTAGCCTTAAAACATGCCTCAATACAGCCTCTTCCAGTGTGAGAAAGTTCAGCTTTAGTTTTGATAGCTGGCATAATATGGCAGCATCAGTATGAGGCAAACTAAAATCAAATGGCTGATATTAGAGAGCTCGTCACAAGGACCTTGTCCAAAAAGTAATTAATTCATATTGGAGTTAAAATTGACATTTATGCAAAGTATAAAGAAAGTCACTACAATCCTTCTTTAAGATCCTGTATTCAAAGAAATCATCCTTGTGGCTGGATGGACAGGTGTACAACTTTAAAGCATGTGGTTTTCAGCCTCGGGTGATGACGGTGTGGAGAAGTGAAGATTTTTTTTTTCTTAATCAAAGTTGACAAATTCAATCTTACCTCTGCATTTACAAACAGCTGTTCTGATGCATTAGTGCCATATGCCCAAATAAATATGGCACAGAAAATACAACCACCTTCAGGGTTTTAGTCTAAAAATGTTTCTTAAAGACAGTAAAGGCTTGCCAAAAAATAGACACACACATACACCTAGAGGTATCCTTAAGTGACTTTGTTCTTTAGATTTAGGGCAGCATCGTTATCAAACAAGAAGCAGTGCTGTATTACCTCCCTGTGAATGGCAGCCTTCCTGCCCCTGAACACCCTCTCTCTCTCTTATGTCTCCTTTCATTTACCACTTGCTCCACAGAGGAACATAAATTAGCCTGACCTGATGAATATACTCTTTCTCTCACAGTGACAAGTGCAAATGTAAAACCATGCACATTATTCTCAGAGGAAAAACATGAGCACATTCCTCGACTTTTGTTTCAGAGGTGGAGTCTGTGTTGAGTGTTTCCCACAGCGCTGAATAGGGTTGCATAAATGTCAAGTTTGGATTATGTGGAGTGTCCCTAGAACTTTGGAGACACTTGAGAGAAAATTCAGGAATCTGAAGTGTCCTTCTGTTTGCTAAGCAGGTTTTATTAAGGAGACAAAAGGTTCTGAGGAATGTCACTCACAGTTTGAACATTTTTCTCTCTGGTAAGGAGTCAGGGTTTCCTGCAGTCTTTCTGATAACCTTTATGTCTCTGTTATCATGGAACTCACATTTAAGATTCTCATTACATCCTGCCATATACAGAGACATGCACAACTCACATCTCTGCACATGCAAACCAAACGCACCACAATACAACAAAGAAGACGTCACAGTCTTTGTTCTGGGGTCATGGCAGGGTTCAAAGGTCACTCAATCAGCGGTTAAAGTTTCTGAAGCATCGCTGTCATTTGACTCTCTGCCGGGGGGTGGAGAAGGTGACCAGCAGGAGAGCAGGGGCAGATACAGAAAGCACACTTTAAGCTGCTGGACTCCAAAACTCTGTGTCACAGTTATTTATTATTAGGTGTTGCAGCACTCGGAGGAGCAGGAGTCTAAACTGCCACTTAATCATCATGTCACTGCAGTTAGCTTCATCATGAGCTGTCGGACTATTTCCATGTATCAACCTGTTTTCAAAGAGAAACTGGCACCATGAAGAACAGTTTACTTAAAGTCAATTTGTCTTGTATTAGATCATTGGACAATCACTATATTAATTCTATAGCTTTTCTAAACCTATTCAGAGTTGCCTGAGGGAAAAATGAATTGGCCCATAAAGAAGCGCACAACTATGGTGGTTACTTTCTTCCAGCATTCCTCTACAAGACATGGCAGCAGGGAAACACAATTTCTGTAGTTTTTACAGAGGTCACTATGTCAGATTAAGACAGTGGTTCTTACTTGCATTCATCCGCCCCCCTTTGAGCATAATACTTTTTATTCCTTTTTTTCACTGCACTAACTTCATATTTTGCTTGACTGTTGCATTTGTAGAGCAAACTGTGCTCTTAAACCACTGATAAGTCAGACACAAGGCAGAGGATAGACATATAAGACATGCTACATTTTCTGACAGGAGCATGTAAGGGGCCCAAAGTATTGCACTGATTGACATTTACTATTGTGGACTTTTCACTGCATTGTTTCCCGCTCATCTTGCCTTGGCTTTTTAGTTTTCCCTTCAGGATCACATTTGGTAACTGGTGCCTTTTTATGTCGTATCTATTCATGCTCTAAGTTAGCTAAAATAATACTATATAAAATAATATGTGGAGACACTGTTGGCCTCTAAAGGTCATTTTTTGTCAAAATATGATGAGAATATCAGACACAGACAATAAACTCCTTTCCCAGGTGATACATGCGATGCTTCATGACCTCCAAAATGCTCCTGTGCTTTAACTTGTATGTTGTTTGTCTGCCTGCAATAAACTTTGGAACAAAATTTGTCACCTTGTTAAAAAACCCACAAAGCATGAGCCCCTACACAATGACCTTTATTTCCTTGTTTGTTCTTGTGTTGACAGATCAGTTTCACACAGCCATGCTATAACAACCCTTCCTTCTTTGAAAGGCACTTACTGTGAAAGACACTGTAGTATTGAGTGCCAAAACAGGGTATAGGAAAGCTGAGCCATAGCCATAAATGGAGGAGCACTATACAGTAAGATTAATAAAAAATTTTTTTTTTGGGGTCTATTGGATTCAGAAACCCTTGAACTGTCAGACTATGCTATAAAACATGTATTCTAAGCTGGACATTAGCCTCTATGGCAGTGATTTAATTATTTTGGCAAATGAACACATAAAATCAAGCAAGCATCCAAAGACCCACCATATTCACAGCAGCACTGGACAGCCTCTTTAACATACTACATACCTGATCAATCTCTGCATGTTTAATTGCAATGCCTACTGAGACTGGCTTTACAGGTAAATTACACATAAATGTATACATAAAAAAAACAATAGGTGCTCCAAGAGTGCAACCCTCTGCTAAGGCTTTTCGGATACTATTAGCTTTATCTAGCAATGTTAAAAAAATCCTTTGAAAAAGATTCCTGGATCCAGATCTGATTCAGATCAACATCAAAGTCGAATTAGTTCTCCCTTGTGCAAAGACCAAAGTGTTTTTTAAAGCAACAACAATGCATAACTTCTTTTTTTTAATCTCCCTAACAAACAAACACTGGCAAAAACAACCTTTGTGGAGTTTTTGAACTTGTTTGTGGAAGCTGAAACTCATTCATTCATTGGTTTGATTGTTGTTATAAATAGACTCGTCTCCAGGCTCACCTGAGTACCCCGCTACACCAACTGTGAACCAGTACTCTCAGAAAAGCGGGCTGATGGAGAACTGCTGCTGAAGGTGAAAAGTTTACCATCATGACCTCTGCAAAGGAGGTTATGTCTTTGGCCCAGTCTGTTTGTTTATTTGTTTGTTGGCAAGATTACGCAAAAACTACTGGACAGATTTTGCTGAATATTTCAGGAGATGTTGGTAATGACCCAATTTAAAAATTATTCGATTATGATGGTGGTCCAGCTCACCGCCATTAGCAAACAATTGTTTTTGCTCAATAACTGTCTAACTAATAATGATATCAACATGATTCTGAGTGCTAGGTGTAGGTTTTCAGGGTCAAGGAATCATATTATGATGATAACTTTATCATGAAGCTATTGCTTATTGATGCAATATGTGAGCTACCTTGGTGGAGGTTTGCACTCTCTTACAGCTTTCTTCTTCTTTAGGTAGACCTATGAATTACTGGACATTTAAGTAACTGGGACAGGAAATCACACAGAGCCTAGAGATACCAGAGAAGATGAGTTCATGGTTCGGACTGAGAAGAGGGAACCACCATCAAAGACACCACTGGTACCTCCAACACGAATGTCTAATTTTACAGGAATACTCAACAATATCTATTCAGATTATCAAAAATGTGTATGTACTCAAATGATTCTGTCAGGTATGTCAGCACTACTTTAAGCTACATAACTGTCGAGGGAAAGCAAAATCCCTCTGCCAAATGGACTGAACTGAAATCTATCATTTGTCCTGTCATCAAAGAAAATTCCCAGCAAGAAAAAATGGACCAGTGTTAATGGCAGAACCTGCCAGAATTCTCTAATCCCTGGAATGTGTCACTTTGTGTTCTGTGGAGCCTTTTGTTCAGCCTCAGAGAGTGATCCGCCATGAAGTCACTAATGAAGGTATTGACTTGGGACTTGGGACTTCAGTACCGCTGCTGAGGTGAGAGTCACTCAGAAAGCACTTGGCCTGCTGCTGAGAGACTGAGGCGGCCAGTGTGTGCTCATTAGAGCTCATTGTGCCTGTGGCAGGTGTGTTAATCCTGTAAGGCTGGGTGATGACCCCTGGGACCTCGCCTGTGGGATACTGTACAGCCTCTCTGCAAGCATTTCAAGGCCTGTCACCTCCTGTAGGAGTAGACGTAGCCCAGATCTGTCACCAACAGGCTCTTTACCCTCCAATAACCTGCTTACCAGACACTATAGCACATCCAGTCAAGGCATCTATTTTTGATAATCTTCACTAAACTGTATCATAAAAAGGGTGATGGATAGTCAAGTCTGAATAAGTCCTTGAGTCCAGGGCCGTAGCCAGGATTTTGGAATAGGTGAGGTCCATGATGCGTGCGAAGCGTGCACTGAAAAATTTTTCGGTGTTTTTTAAAATTTGTTTTAATTTTTTTTTTTTTTTTAGGCTACAAGTCACACAAGATGTCGCTTGTTGAAATATCTATCTGTGTTTCTCTGCGCTCCACTCTCCTCTGTGTGCCTCTGCTCACCTTCCATCTCTGAATGGCTCTCCTCTCTGTGCTCCTCCACCTTACTTTCCCTATTCTCTTTTCCATCCTCCTTGGTTCCATGTTCCTTTTTTGTCATTTTCTTTCTTTTTCTTTGCCAGAAACTCATCCAGTGTATTCTGTTTTAATCTCTTGGACATGTTTGCCCTGCTCTCTGTGACTTGTTTTCTGTGGAATGGGTATATTAAGATGAATATGAGCTGAAAACAAAGCACGGGTCACGTGACTCGAGGTCCTCGAGTAGTCGCATCATCGTGATGCGTGCTCGGCCAGCTGATGAGCCAGGTGCTCAAAAAACAACAACAAACAAACAAACAAAAAAGCGCCGGGCGCGCTCTCCGCTATGGATAAAAGTAAATAAACTGGCTTTGATCAGATGATTTGACAGGCCGAACTAGTGCCGATTTATCTAAAAATATATATTTTGTGGTCACCTAGATGTATATGGGCGGGGTTGTGGACTACAAAGTGCTAATAATAAAAACACTCCAGTTTTTGAATGGGGTTTGGCCCGCTGTCAAGCGCGTCACAGGGCGCAACAGCTGTTCACTGCAACACGCACACAGGCACAAACAGAACACAAAGCTCATGGATGTTTACCACAATTTACGAGCGCGTTTCACAGAGAGGTTTCAAGTTTTTATGAGTTTATGTTTAATTCTGTTGGGCATATTTGGCGAAAAAAAAAAAAAAAGAAAAAAACTTGAAAAAATAGGTGAGGTCCGGACCTCGCTGACCTCATACCTGGCTACGGCCATGCTTGAGTCATTCATCAGGAATCAGTGATTTCATATTTAACATGTGAAAATCCTTCAAGACTTAATATTAATTACTCAAACTTTGCATTGTCTTATCTCTCGCCAACAGATAATCAGACAATATGAGGCTCTTCAGACTAAAAACATCATCCTCTAAGTAAAAGAATTCATCATACGAATTCAGATACTTTGATGATGTTTAAAGTAAAGCAGTAGAAGGTTAAACATCACTGAGGCTTTGTGCTGAGAAACCATAATGTATTAAAATTTATATTCAAACAAAATAAAACTCCATGTTAGATGCCCATATCTGCTCTGAGCTTGAGCTTTTTCAGCTTTTGGTGATCAGTGCACTCTTTAAATTAGGTGGGGCATCCAGGAGTCACGCATTCAAAACACTATCTGCCCAAAAAAATACAACAGGGAGAAAAATATAGCAACAGGAATTACATGTTTTTAGTCAGTGTGTTATACTTTTGAGGAGGGACTTGAGCAAAATGACCATTTGTAAAGCCATGCCATGACCCTTAGTTGAATCCCGCTCCTTAGCTACTGTTATAAAGCTAAACTCCATCTCTTGCCATCAGGCTTCCCACTCCAAACTTTCAGAACACCCCACAACTGAACTGCATTCATTTACTAGAGGAGAAAAAAGTTGTCGTCCATTACAATCAGCCTTCTAGACTTGGCTCAGGTGAATGTTTGTCAAAGTAAAAAGCCAGTCATGGTTGCTATGAGAAGACGTCTCCTGATTGGTCACAGATCCAAACAGAGAGCCAGCTAAGGGATAGCTGATATCTGGCCAGATCTGATTTTAGTCAAAGTGATGAAACTACCAATAATAATGTGGACACTGCTAGAACAATGAAGCTAGCTTTGCTCAAAAACCACAACTTTGACACTGCCAGCATCCAAAGAAGTGTTTGGTGTACTGTTATATGTACAGAAGCTTGTGCATTGACTCTGCAGCTCTTATTTTTTACCTTTATGTGACTCAGGTTTACAATTTGGTCAGCTCAAGTGAAATGGCATTTTTTCTATGGGTGCTCAATAAATAAACACTACTGACTTACTTATGAGATTAATCTGAGTATGTATTGTATGGGAACACGCTATGTTGAACTCCAGGAAAATTAGCTGTTGCTGTGGTGACGGTTGAGACAGTTGAGCTGCAGCTCTGTTGGCACACAGCAGGGTTAAAAAATGAATATATAAGATTATTGTAAGGCAGTCAGTACTCCTTATTTTATGTTCATACATATATAAAAAGCAGGAGCTTCAGTGCTCTGCCCAGGATCTGGATGATTTAACCCTTAATAAACATCTGACTCATTTAGACATCAGAGTTAGGCAAAATAAGGATTTTGAAGATGAAACTTGGCTCAGATCTGTTTGGATTTCAGAGGAAACATAGTTTAAGTCTAATATTCATGTGTTTATTTTTTTCTGATTGTAAATATCTTAGTAATCCTTAAGGGGGAGTTAGTGTTTACCCTCTTTTGTCAAACTGACATATACATAGGCAAAAGTCACACATGCACGCTCAAACTGGAGGTTATGAAACTGCACTACTGAGAAGGTGCCAGAGTGAACGTGCCCTGAGCAGTTGGCGTTTTGTACCTTGCTCAATGGCTCGCTTAATAGTGCTCACAAAAGTGAATTTATTGGCACCTCCTCAGCTACCAGGCTGAGAGGTGGCTACATTCCTAAAAGTAACTAGAAAAGCACTCGAAGAGCGTAGACCTCCGCCAACGCCAAGTTTCACCCATATTGTGATTTTCACCATAAATACGTATTAGTCCTACCTTTATTTCATCTCAATAGTTAGATTCCTTGACCATGAAAACATACATGATATCTATAGTTCAGTAGTTATTCACGGAAATTGCAGTTTTCGCCATTGTAGATCCAGACAGTGATCCGGATCACTCCCAAAATATAGCCTCATAATTTGTTCCTTGTCCCAATACAGGAGTTTCCTGAAACTTTCATCGAAATCCAGCCATAACTTTTTGAATTAACTTGCTAACAGAGAAACAAACAAACAAACACACAAACTTACAAAAAAAAACCCAGACGTCAGCAATAACATAAGCTCCTGGCGGAGGTAATAATGAAAATTAAGGAGCTTTGTTAGAAAAATCACACATTGTTTTACATTATAGTACCTTATTCTTCTACCTACCCTGTGAAATAAGTATTTTTGCTGAAATAATTCATTTAACAGCTGGCCTCAGTTGTGTGCCTGAGCTCCTCCTTTCAGGGAAATGTCTCCCTAAAATATTACACTGTACACTTTCAATATTTTACAAAACTGCCTGCCCTAGACCAAAGAAGTACCCTCTGCATTTCTTACAGTTATATCGATGAGAAGGTGCGATAGCAATTATGTTGTCCTTTTCTCAATTAGGTTTCATTTCTCAGTCTGGCTTGGTGGGCTCCCACAGATGTCCAGATGGCTGGTTTCCTTGACAACACTCCTTTCACTTTGTACTCCCCGGCACCTCTGATTATTTCTGGGATTTTGGTACTTGAGAGTTAAGAGTGCTCTCCTGCCTTTATGTTTAGATCTGACAGAAAATCCTTATTTTGATCATCAGGGCACTTTATTTAAATCTGTCTGAGCATCAGAACGTCAGCCTTTCTCAGAGGTTATCCTTACTGTTAGAAGTTATTTTCAAGTTAGAACAAAGTGAATGACTATGTACTCACAGCTTTGGTAGGATATCATCAGAGACAGAGCAGAGTCATTACTGAGGAGGCTGCTTCTTAGATCTTTGATCATGGCTCTATGATCAGCATGGTATCAGAGCGTGAGAGGGTTCAAGAGAGATTAAGATCATTTCATTTGGTCGGATTTGATTCTCCATCATTGAATTTGTGCCTAAATGGAAAAACCTTTATAGGAAAACTGCTCTATGAAGTCTCATAAACAACAAGGCCCCATCTGCTTCCTAATTTAGATGAACTGAAAATCACTGGGTAAGAATTTGAATGTCTGTTCAAGGCCTCAGCTCTTTTGATTAAGTTTTGATTATTGTTTTTAGCTTTATTGGCACAATGCTCTGATTGATGCTTATAGTGCGATGATAGATATTAAAACAGTTAATCAGAAATAGAAGCACATTTTAGGTCCCAAGAAAGGCAGGAGCTTGCTGAGACTTATATGTGATCAGACAAGAGTCCATCATTGATTGATTAGTCAGCAGAGAGATGGTGCCTACCTTTCTAAATCTGTATAAGCCAGAGGGATGTGTTCATCTCAAATGTACTGTTGAAAACATAACCTTAGAGTTGATAGACTTTTATTTAAAACATATCTTTAGGATGTGTTAAGATAAGAGCTTTGGAACAGCTTATTCTGTGTGTCTTGGAAACTTTAATGTCTGTCCTGTAGCAGCATGACATGAGCTCATACTAAACACAATGACCACTGATGCCTCACTTCACTTGTCTTAAAGACATGTCTCTCCTCCAACTGTAACTATGAGTAAATTTTTATTCAATCCCAGCAGACAGCGGGTGAGAGGCAGGGTACACTCTGATACCATCACTAGCTGATCACAGGGCCATGTAGGAGACAGACAACCATTCACACACCTTTACCTAAGAACTATTTAGAGTCATCAGTTAATCTAACAAGCATGTTTTTGGTCTTTGGAAACTGGATGCCTGGAGAAAACCCATACAGGCACAGAGAGACCATGCAAACTCCACACAGAAAGACCCTGGTCAACATGAGGAGCTGAAACCAGTGAGTGCTGTGAGGCACTTGCACAAATCTGCTGCACAACCTTGACGCACAACCTTGCCTCTCTTCATGTCCTCCAGTGCTTGCTTCACTTTTGGAAAATGTTTTCTAATATTTCATTAAAAAAACTCAACTAATGATGTCATTAGGGAATATTTCATACCCCCCAAGTAAAAGTCACTTCCTGAGTCAGATGTTTGTTTAGCCCACTTCTGGCTCTAGTGTGCAGACACAGTAAACATTAGAGCTCAGAGCTGGAAAGCTGTAGCTACATCCACTTGAAGATGAGCATGTTAGATACTGCTCATGAGTAAGTCTTTAGACACTGAAACAGGTTGTTCTGACCAGGGCTAAAAAAACAAGGTTTTAAAGGCATGCTAGAATCGAATATCTGAGTTGACTTGTGGGCAAAACATATGTTAACATGTTTTAAATGCTGTGAAATACGAAACCTGTAAAACTAATTAGACCAAAAAGCAATGTTAAAATTATTGTCACTGTCAAGTGAGATGACTCATATACTTAAACTGTTTGGACCTAAACTGTATTTCCTAATTAGGCTGTTAACTGTGCTTTTCAACTGTAAAAATCTAACCTTGCACTGCAGCTGGATCAGCCTGATTCAGTGTCTGTAATCAGACAAATCCACCTTGCCAAGCTCCAATTCACAATGACTGTAATCAGTCCAAAGTGGGACAGCCTTAGAGTCCTTTGAAGCAGGGTGAGCTTCGAGCAGGACAGCAGCAGAGATTAGCATATGCTAACAGTATTTGCTGTAGTTTTATCAGACCTGGACCTCATTTTTTTAATGTAAAAACAAATAACCTCACTGAAAGCATTTCTCAATGGAAAATATATTTTTTCACTCCACTTCCAACATGTTATGGAGAAAGTTGTTCTACGAAGTGACTCTGATTTTGTACTCCACACTGCAGCAGTAGCGTCTGTCTCTGTCATCTGAATCACTTTAATAAATGTGACTGACGGAACGATCATCCAATCACCTGTGAAATGTTCTGTTCTTTCAAACACTTTCTGGTATTATGTATTGAATGGTCCATCTTGTGTGTCAGCCAGGTTAGTAAAATTCTGTTTCTTAGCATTAGGTGTGTTGGTGACTTTTGTTTCTGCAGCCAGCTTCAAAGAAACACTTGAGGAAGTTTTTGAACATCTGTGTTGACTCTGTTATCATGTTGTTGACAGCTTGTGCACAAAGTGTAAAAGTTTCCCAATGATTTGCAAAATTAAGAATCCATCTTACGTTAAAAATGACTTTAGATTAATGAGCACACTGACATGCAACAAATTATATGAAAAAACACCCTGTTCTTGTTGTGTTAGCTGTATCAGTGTTTACTGTATGCAGTGTGTATATTTTAAAAGCCAGTATGGCGTGACCCTCTCCAATACTGTAACACAATCCATCCCCATTGTACTGGAAGCCAAGCTCTCCCATAAGGTGATAAAGACGAGGGTTACAGCAATTGTTCTGAGGAAATAGATCTAGTGATAATTGCCTCAAGCAGAACCCATTCACTTTTATGGAGAGGAAGATAATTCAGTGTATTTCAGAAACTCCCAGACGTCTTCATGAGTTTTCTGTAACTGATACAGCCAGCACACCCATGACATCCTCTGTTCTGAACGATAAGAGCACGTCTAAGTGTTGTTCAGGGAGATAACTGAGCCAACACACTGGGCTGTATTAAACTTTATACTGTCCTATTGCCTTTGTTAATGGGAGTGACACCTCCAATTGGACTTTACCTGAAGCTGTTGAACTACTGGAAAATTTGATGAAGAGTCTTTTTTTTATTACACTGCATAAAGAAAAACAATGAAAATGGATTAGCAGAATAGCACCAAGAGAGGCCAGCCCTGGTGCAATGAACCGTTTTTTCAACTTTAATTATTTTTTTAATGAAAGCCATGATGCAGTGATCAGATCATTTTTCAACTGATATTCACATCTCTTATTGATATTTGGTCTCTCACTGTATGAACCAGCTCTGATTCTGAACTGGTCCTCATGCACAACCAAAAACACGTAACACATCATAAGAGGACAGGCAGAGCTGTTGATCCACATCCCCTGTATCAAGTGCCATCTTTTATACTGAGCTAACTTCAAGATTACAGGGTTTTTATTCTGACTTTGTACCTGCTCTGTTATGAACACGTAAAGATATGAATCAATATATTGACAAATCAGAGCCCTTAATGACACTGTAAGAGAGGAGGAGGCAGAGAAATGGGAACCTGAGTTCCCTGTAACTATTTTTCATCTATGATTGTAAAATGTATTACAAATCCTGAAATCCAAAATATGACAGTGGTGAGTATTGAGCTGAGAATATCAACAGTTAGGAAATGTAGGCTGCTATCAGTCAGAAGCAAAACTCTGTTGCCCACAGCAGACAAATACGTAACAAATACATAAATTAGTTTAAAAAAAATAATAATCCACTGTAAGTGAACATACTGTATGTTGATAATATTCATTTTATAGTGTTTACAAGTCCAAAAAATTACAACTCTTTCCTGATCTTTAAATTGGATTCAGCTCTTGCAGCCACGCTCAGTGTTTCTTTCCCACAAAAAAAATAAGTGAATTCACACAGTTAACATGCCTCCTACACAGACTCAAAAGTGTCTGACCAACAACCAACAAATACAATTTAAGCAACATTTCTCATTGACCAAAACTTGTTTTTGTGTACAGCAGATGGACAGCACCTGTATCCTACAGTGTAAACATGGTTCATTCAATATCCCACACATAAGCCAACAATAAACTGAAAAGCAGACTAACATGATTAGAAGTTAAAAGCTCTTCTTCTCAGAAGTGAACAGGTACAGAAAGATCTAACTGCCGTCTGAATTCTGTATTCATTTATTTTTTTAGTCATATGGTTCCATCCATATAGACTACATTTATTTACATGACCACAATCATATTGTATTCAAAAACAGAACACCAATAAATCAATAGAGGACTGTAAGGTCAAAATATAATAGAAAGTACTTGAAGAAAAAAATGCCAAATTTAGAAATAGCTTTTGTCTTACTGCAGCAGACTGTAAATACCCTACATATGGCTGTTACTTTTCTCTGCAGCTAATTCATTTCGCTCTAATTTTTACATTCAGCTAAGGTGTGAAGCTTATCTCCAAAGCCTTTACTAACACTTGGTTATCGTTAAAGCTGCACAAATAGATATTCCTTCATAATAGAGGAATGTGATTCTTATCAGAGAGGAAATAGCAAAAGAAATCATTCCCAAGACAGTGGTGATTGTGTCAAAATAACTCTATCAGTTGTTAAAGGTGTGGACCAAAGTGTTAACCTCATCTATCAGGTTGTTACTGAAAGTGACAAACCCAACAGAATAGGTCAAATACAGAAGAAGACACAATAGAATTAATAAGTGTTTTATTGTTCTATGTTGTTTTTTTTAAAGCATACGGAAGTAGATACATTGATTTATAGTTTAAGGCAGCTGTTTTAAAAACAGATTGAGCAAACACCAGGCAGCTCAAGGTAACATCTGGTGAACTGTGGTATGTTGGGACACCTTGTGATTTTCTGTCCTCTGTTTGTTTAATGACCTGTAACTGTATATGAGAGAGAGTCCAGCCCATGATACATGTCTCTAATCCATTATGTTTCCATCCATTCAAGAAGAACTACAGGGATTTTTTTTAATGAAGGAATATTTTATCATTTGTGAAACTTGGATAAAATGCTTCTTCTGATAATGTTTGGTTTCCTGGGACAGGGCATTTAATCACTAATTGAGGCTGTTAGGACCTTCTTTTGTTCAAATTCAACTAGAGCATGAAATTTACTTTTTTAATACAAAGTCAGGTCACTGCGTTAGCTCAAAGCACACAAGCATTATGTCTAAAGACAATTTTGCCAGATGGCAGAGGGGAATTGCGAACACCTGGCACTATCCAGGTAATTCATGAACATATTTGTGTTTTTCAAAAGCCTGCTCACAATAAAAGGTTGTAAAGTAAGTACTTGGATTGGAAGATAAAACAAAATGGTTTTCACTGCAGGGCTGGAAATTTTCTCCAAGTCTTTTCAGCACCATCCTGATGAACTAAAACTGTGCCATCTCATCCACCCCACATTAAAACATCCTCAGACCAAATAGATATATATTTTTTAATGAGCTGAAATGTTCTTTTTATGCAGATATAAATACATTTTGAACTTAAATAACAACTTTGAGTAATTTTCCAGCTAAAATCATTTTTCAGCTTAGATGTAGATACCTGGCAGCCTTACCTATACATTTACATGAAAAAGACAATTTTTAATTCCACGTGTTGGAAAATAACAACTCTTCTGCTAATCTGTACCAAATCAATTCACATAGTCTAAAGATTTAGTTTTGACTGTGTTTGAATCAGATAAAGCATGTGACTCGGTTGCTTTTATTCAGCAGCCACAATGTTTTCAGCACCACAGACACTAAAATATGATAACAGGGGTAAGTCATCATCAGATCACTGGTGGTAAAACCTAAACATCCCCTAAAATATTTTGGGGTTTGTCTTTCTTCGTCTTGTGACTCACTCCTGGGGCATGAAGCAGTTACACTTGGGTTCTGATAACAATGAAGTGCTTTCTTTAATGCTCAATGAGGTCTGCACCAAAGCAATACTGAAGAAAAGCTCTTTTTACCCCTCAGCATATTTTGTATCAAAAGCAGAAGTAATTTTCCCTCCAGCTTCCCAGAATGAGACTGATGCATGTTTGGCTTACGGTGGTTTTAAAAAAACAACAACTCCAACATTATAATCATATTAACATGGTGATATTCCACAGCAGCCCTCTATAAGCCCATTAGCACATTAAGTCTCAGATTACATTCTCACTTTGACATTTGACCTTTAGTGGTGTTTCCGTATATCTGCTTTCATATTGAGTTTCTTTGTTTTTCCATTACTATTTTTTTTAAGTAAGCAGACAAATTGCTTCTGGATATTTATTTAAGGTCGCAATAGACTGACAAAAAAATGGATGCATTAAGCAAAAGCTTTCAATGTTACAATGGCCTCCAGACAAAATACAGTCTGACAGATCTAATGCAGTGAGGAGATGCTCCTCTGCTCGGAAGAAAATATATCTAAAGCACAGTCTGTGCTGTCCTGTATCATGAAAACAATAACATACATGTTATTTCCATAAACACTATGCTAGAAAATTAACATAATTAGAGAACACTTTCATTTTTGGAATCTAAGATGCTGCATCTCTGTTGGCTGCACTCTTTAGATTTGGTTTTACGTTCCTGGAATTCATGTTGAAACTTGATCCTCCAAAGAAAGCAGATGGTTGGATCAGTTTGAAGTTAAATAAGGTGTTATGTTGCATGTTAACAACTTTCCGCCTGAATCTGAATTAGATTAGGAGACACCACAGTCTGTCTGCACCCAGCTGTTAAAAAAGTGGTACAGTAACAGACTAGGAGTGTCCGAACTGTGACCCGGGGGCCCAGTTTTATTTATTTATTTATTAATGCACTTTTATCAGTTTATTTGGACATCCCAAGAATGAAAACAAATAGGCTACATTGAAAGGAAAAGAATGATATAGCAGAATAATATCAATACAGCATCTAAATATTACCTACAATACAGATCAATCTATATGTAATGGCCCACTAAAACCTACAGGTTTACTTGGCCAGTTTTCTAGCACACCTTAATCTGTTGAAGTACTCCCTTTAAAATCCCTGTCTTTTTTGCATCTATGATTTTGTTTGTGCAATGCTTTGGCAATAGTGTTTATGACATTTATGCCAATAAAGCCCCTTTAATCCTGAACAGTAGCTGTGCTGTCGCTCTAATAACAGTCAAAAAATCTCCCTGAATAAGTGTTTCCACTATGTGTGTGAGATGCCAGCTGATTCAGTATTGTATCAATAATGAGGCTGATTTGACTAATTTCAGACACAGTTTTTGGACTTTTCAGAAGGTTTGATTTTTTTAGTGTTCAACAAGATATGTGCTTTTATGTGAACGTAGGAGAAAGTGCTTTGGGGAGCAAATGTTAAGTCATGCATGTGCTCATTTTGAGCTTGGTCATAGAAATTTCCAAAACAAATGTTATGTTTGCAGCTCCAGAACAATGAGAGCATAAACTGAGGGCTGCTTCGGAGTCTTTGTTTTGGAACTGTTTCTCATGTGGCAGGATATTTGGTCTTTGGGGAACTCCGAGGTAAAATAGACTTCACTTAACTCTGTGACCTCTCTGAGAAAACTGGAAAGACCCTTGAACCAAGCTGAGTATGACTCTGAAACTGAGGATTAGAGCCAAAGAAGCCCCACTCTCATTTGTGAGAATAATAGTGACCTAGGCATGGAGACTTCTTGTGGTCAAAGTGGGCATGACAGCATGGGCTTTGTTTAATTATAAGGAAACTGGGTCTACAGTTTAAAATGCTGCCCATGAGGGGACAAAGGAGAAAGCTTTCTGGGGCCCAGAGTCATGTAGGGTCCCATGAAGGTAACTGAAGACAAGATCCCGCTCAAATCCAGATCTATACAGGCCTGATCAAAATCTTAAACCAGTTGAAAAATTGCTAGAATATGCATTTTGCACATTTGGACCTTAATGAGGTTTTAAATAGAGCAACAATATGCAAAAGCAAGAAGGGGGCATGTGACAAAAAGCACTTTGAAAAAGTAATTTATTGAATACAACAAGTAACTGAAAAAGGCTGTTTATCAGCTGATCAAAAGTTTAAGACCATCACTCAAAAAATTACAAAAAACTCTCCAAAGCGGAACAAAAATGTTTCTCAGTAGGTCTCAGTAAGAAGTAGCTCCACCGTTCTTGTTTATCACTTCAAAAATTGGGTTGGGAATGCTTGATGCGAGTGTTTCCAGGAAGCTTTTGGGAACATTGCTCCAAGTGGTGAAGATGGCTGCATGAAGGGCATCAACTGTCTGGAACTGATGGCCATTTTTATAAACTTCCCTCGCCATCCATCCCCACATGTTCTCTATGGGATTTAAATCAGGGGCCCAAAAGAGTGATGTTATTCTCCCTGAAGAAGTCCTTGGTCAAGCGAGCATTGTGAACTGCAGCGTTGTCCTGTTGAAAAACCCAGCTGTTACCACACAGACGAGGGCCCGCAGTCATGAGGGATGCCCGCTGCAACATCTACACGTAACCAGCCGCCGTTTGAGGACCCTGCACCACCTGAAGCTCCAGTGTTCCACTGAATGAAAAAGCAGCCCAGATCATGATGGACCCCCCTCCACTGTGCCAGGTAGAAAACATCTCAGGTGGGATCTCCTTGTCATGCCAGTAACGTTGAAGCCATCTGGACCGTCAAGGTTACAATGTTTTCTCATCAGAGAATTAAACTTTTTTCCACCTTTTAATGTCCCATGTTTGATGCTCCCTGGCAAAGTCTAAACGGGCAGTTTTGTGGCATTGAAGGAGACGAGGTCTTTGAATTTGTTTTTTGTTTTTGAAACCCTTTTCTCACAGATGCCGTCTGATGGTTATTGTGCTTCAGTCGGCACCAGTAAGGGCCTTAATTTGGGTCGAGGACCGCCCTGTGTCTTGATGGACAGCCAATCAGATCCTCCAGCTCAGCGCAGGTGTAATTTTTTTGGGTCTACCACTTGACTTTTTTGTTCCATAATGCTCAGGATCTTTCAAAAAATTTAGAATGACTGTCTTACTGCGTCCAACCTCAGCAACAATGGCACGCTGCGAGAGGCCTTGCGTATGCAGCTCGACGATCCGACCATGTTCAAGAAGAGAAAGCTTCTTAGCTTTAGCCATCAGGAGGGCATGACCGTGTGAATGCCTGACAGAAAATGAAAATTTTGAGCAGATTTTGGCTTTAATAGCCTGTGGTCTTAAACTTTTGATCAGGTGATAAACAACCTATTTCCGTGTTTTTTTTCTTTTTAATTACAAGTTTCAAATGTTTTTTCTCACACTCCCCCTTCTTGCTTTTGCATATTGTAGCTCAATTTAAAACCTCATTAAGGTCCAAATGTGCAAAATGCATATTCTAGCAATTTTTCAACTGGCCTTAAGATTTTGATCATGTCTGTATTTCCAATCATGTTAAACCTAAGTTCTTACCTTTTTTATTACAGAAGGAAAAAACCTAATTTTATTTGTCATTAAGTGAAATTGTCATTGTATTTGATTTTAAAATTTAAACTTCCTTGCTTCTTGATCCTTATTTTTGTGATTAAAATGTTCATCAAATTTAACAGCAAAAATAAAGTTTGGTGTGGTCAGTCATGCTAATACTTGCAAAAAAAATGTGTTACATCCGCAAAGATGGTAATGTTTTAGCTGGTGTTTCTGTGTTTGTTAATTAAAATTGTGAACAAGATAACTTAAAAAGTTCTGAATGGATACGTAGATTGTTTGTGAGAAAAGCCTCTATCATCATGATTGTTGTTTCCTTTGGTTAGAAACAGGGTTTAATTACTCATTGCCAAAATGCAGCCTGTAGGCCACAACCAACCACAAGACAATCTCAGTCAGGGCAGGAGTGGTTTTAAAAGACACACAGTGTGTGTAAGCAGACATCCTGTTGGACTCTTACAGTTGTGCAGAGTGAGGTGACTGTTTCATGATTCTGATGAATCCTAAATTATTGCTTTTAATAGAGCCATTTATTAGTATTGTACTTTTGGTATAGATAGTCATGGTACAGTCAGAAAAGGACAAAATAACACAAGACTTGATTTGAGTGGTAAAAAAAAGTCATATTACATGAACATGACCATTTTCATCATGGATATGAATTGTATCTGTGCAGTTATGTGATGTAGACCAACAGACAACTTATAAGCAAATGTAATACTTCATGATACAAACAACTTTTTACAGTGTCCCTGCTATACTCAGCTTTAGAGATAAGAGTCAACATTTCCTGACAGAATAGCTTGAATTCTAAAAACCAAAAAAAGTCCTTCTGAGTGGGGAAATATCCTGCTGTAAGCCTGTCTGTCAAATGAACCAAAGGATTCAGTTTAGCATGATTTGCATTTCATGCCTTTATTCAGTCATCCCGTTCGTGGACCTTTATTCTCACCTTTCTAAGTCAGTATGGCCTCTGACATAAAGCTGCCCATCTTTGCTTTATGCAACCACAACTGGGCCTGAGACTCTGATTATAAATCATAAAGTCATCAAATGTGAGAATGGCTTACACCAAAACAAAATGGTTCGTAAGCACCATTACAATAAAAAAAACAACCTCCTGTAAGAACTATTCCTTCAGTTCCTTAAACCAATTTCACATATTTGTTGACTAGTAAACATTCAACAGTTCATCATGTCCTGTAATAGTTTGAAAGTGAACGAATTAAAGACACATTTAACAATTACCTATTCCTGTTCACAGCATGTCTGCTGGGAGGGACATTTTGGTTTGTAATTGCACTCTGCTGCCATCATGTGTTCATGACAGGTATTGGCTTGAAAGTTAAGGTTAAAGATAAATAAATAAAATCATAAAACTATGATGTCATACCAAAACAGGTCTTCATAGTAAGTAGGTGTTACAGAGTGATATACATGATCAAAAGCCTCCTGTTAGCACTTGTGCTAAAACACTCAAACAATGCATCTGGTTTGTCTAATGTAATTGTCATATCCACATAAAAAAACAATAAATGAACTGAAAATGAAATGAGAACAAGAGACAATTCTCATCATAACATTTTTGTGTTGTTTTTTTGCTGTTTTGTAAGGGGTTTCTCTCCTCTCAGATTATTTAAACACATGCTGTGGACTTGACTTGTTCACCTTTGCTTTAGTTCTATTCCCACAGCTAATCTCTGCTTTATGTCTGTACAATCACATGGCAGAGGAGCGTTCTTGATCAAAAATAAACCAAGTGGACAAAAATGTCCACTTGAATCATTAATAAGAAAACCATTCCAATATAATTCTCTTTGCATTTCTGGGTTGCACTTTTGTTAAGTTCAGTCCTAATAAACAGCCAAATATATTCAAACAACGCTTTTTCACACTTTGAATACCAGTTTGATAAACTGATGTCTTAAGATGGGATTTGATAACCAGTTTGCAGAGAATCAGAAAACATTTATTTTTAGCAATAAATGCCTTCAACTTATTCCCTTGTGCCTTACAAAGTACCCAAGGGTTAACAAGCTCATTCACATGGGGGGCAAGTTTGTCAGCAAAAGAGGAAAGAGGCAGAAAATGTGAGACGTTTGAGTTGAATGCAGCGGGGATAGACTCTACCTGTTTGTCAAAGCTGACAGGACTAAGAATAAATGCTTATGCAAGCATCAACTAATAGGTGTGAGCTGCTTCTTGGGCTGCTCACATGTGGTCAAAATTCTGTTAAAGCAGATTTGTGGTATTTTGGGGGGCTTAGTGATGGGATTATGATTAGAAGAGTTTTGAGGAGTAATGCTGGTTTGTATCAAACTGGAGGTGAAAACAAACCCGAGCTGTGAGGCAAAGTGAAAACCTCTAACTGGTACCGTTAAGAAGTGCAGGTTTTGAGAGGAGAAAATATTTTAAAATGCTGTTGCTTCAGTTTGAGGACGGCTGAATAAGATTTAAGGATTTGAATCAGCAGAAAACACCTACTCCTTCAGGTTATGTGCTTCCATGAGGTATAGAAGTGCCAAACAGTTTAAGCACAGAAGTGGTACAAGAGGGACTTCAGTGCTTTTTTCAATGTGTGATTTGTAGATTCTGATTTCTTTAAAGGTGAACGTGCAAATTTTGTGACAAGATTTACAATGACCTTTTACCTCCAATATACACTGACTACCCACTCCATTAGGTACATCTTTTCATCTGCTCACTAGCACAAGTATCTAATCAGCAAATCAGATGGCAGCAACCTAATTCATTTAGGCATGTAGACAAAGTCATGACGACCTGTTAATCAGAATAAAAAAGGTGAATAAATAACTATGAACGTGACATGGTTCTTTCTGTCCCAAGGTCAGTCTGGGTATTTCAGAAACTGCTGAACCAATGATTTTCACACACAACCATCTCTGTGGTTTACAAACATGGTCTAAAAAAGAACTGTTCTCTGGGTAAACGGTTTTGCCGATGCTCGAGTTCAGACGAGAAAGCCCAGACTGGTTCAAGATGATGGACAAGCAACAGTTAATCAAGTAATAACTTGTTTAAATCAAGGTTGTTGAACACCACAGCACATCAAATCTTGAAAAAGATAAGCTACAACAGCAGAGGACCACACCATGTGCACCTCCTGTCAGAAAAGAACAGGAAACTGAGGCTTTAATTAGCACAGGCTCACCAAACCAGGACATTAGAATACTGGAAACATGCGTCTGATGAGTTTCAACCTTTAGATAGAGGTGTCCAAATATGCTGTAAATAATATGAGCATGGCTCCATCCTGCCTTTTATCAGCACTTCAGGCTGTTGGTGGTTATTTTCTTGGCACACTTGGGGCCCCTTAGTGCCAACTGAGTATTAATTAAACGCCACTCCCTTTATTACTGTTGCTGATAATGTACATCCCTTTAAAGCTGTTGTGTTTCCAGCAGCATAAAACTCCATGTCACAAAGCTCACACTATCTCTGCTTGTTCTAATATGACAGTGGGTTCACTGCACTTCACTGGTCTCCATAGTCACTAGATCTCCGTTCAAAAGCACTTTTTGGATCTGCATGTTGCCGATGGATATTTTCCAGCACCTCGTTTGATTTAACCCACAAAGAATTAAGGTAGCTTTAAAGGCAAAAGGGGGTTCAACCTGGTAATCGCAAGTTATACCTGATAAAGTTAAGTGGCTGGTTGATGCATATTATCCCTTAGTCGGAGTTGTCAAGTGTACAAAGTGTTAGAAAAATCCTCTGAAGCACCAGTGAGATTGAGAAATCACAATAAAATGATCCCCCAGAAGAATAACTGACGAAATAGCTAAAAGGGGTCATAATAGAGACAGAAAGAAAAAACTACGAATATGACGGGCAGTGACCTTGGCCTTAAAATATATGAATTTTATCCTCGAGTCAGGGCGGGCATTTGTGCATCGTTAGAGGAATATCTCTTAAAGTTTCAGCAAGATATAATATTCAGCAGAATAGCCTGGACTCACTTGTGTGTGGACAAGCAGACACCCTAAAGACATAAAGCCTTTGGACGGACACAAAAACAAAGTGAATAGACTCTGACAGCATGACATTTCAATACAGTCTCCAAAATGCATGGTCTGTTACTTCGGCAGACTGAGAGCAAAGTTCTGTGGACATGGAGAGTTTCTAAACTACTCCCGGCACCAAAACACTGACATCAATAAGAGGCCTGAAAATGAATGGATCAAAGGTTTGAGTGTTTCTCACATCAGAAACACAATCACATTTTAAACCACAGAAAGTCATGGTTCAGCTCTGACTGCAGGAAAATATAGTCTGCCTCTGTTTGCTAAGCACTCTGTCTGACCTCTTCTGCTGTCCTCAGGCAGCTGATGGTCCCTCTGCTCGACTCTGACAGAGAAAAATATCTCCCCCTTAAATACAAATGGTTTCTGAATCAGTTTGCAAGGTCCCAGACTACAAACATGACTATGTTGCTTAGGGTATCTGTAATGATCAAAGATGTATGAAAACAGTTTTGGGATTTTTATTTAATTTTTTTTACTGGTGTAGATACAATAAACCAAACTTATCACCGCAGAGACTGCACTTCCTCCGGACGCTCAATCGCTTTGTGGTCTGCAGCAAACTGATGACTACTTTTTACCATTCAGTGATTGAATCTGTCCTAACATTCGCCATCATCTTCTGGCTTGGCAGCCTCTCTTTAGGGGACAAAAAGGTTGGAACATGTTGTCAAGGTAGCAAGCAAAATTATTGGTGTTGCATATCCTGACCTGCCAGCAACCTTCTGCAGGAGGGTGAACTCCAAGGCCCAGGACGTCATACAGTGTCCCGAGCACCCTCTCCATGCTAAGTTTGAACTCTTACTCTCTGGCAGGAGATTTAGATTGCCAAAGGCCAAATCTTACAGAATGAAAATTTAATTTATATCACAAGCCATTGCACAAATTAATTTAAATTTTTAACAATGAACATTCATGAGTCATCTCATTTCGAAACATTGCAGTGATGGTTCTGTTCAGTCATCCCTCGTGATACTTATGCTTTTTATACATCTCAATGTCGTATCTGGATTTGTGTGATTTTGTTTTTATGTTTCATGTTTTACCTGCCTGCAAAAAAAAATCAATACAATAAAGTGAAGTTACAGTTTAAGTATAACTTAAAGCACTATTCAGAAGTTTAAGAGAGGTTTGAAAAAGCTGTGAAGTTGAATGCTTTGAAAATGTTGGATTTTATTATCATTGTTATTTATCAACACAAAAAAATCTGAATCAAAACAATATTTGGCTTGGGGTGCTGGTTTGGCAGAGTGGTTAGAAACCAGGCCTGCTTTTGCAGAGGGTCTTCCCCAACTCCCTCTCACAAGCCTATCCACTGTCATTCTCTCTTATCAATAAAGGCACAAAATGCCCGAAGAATACATAAAAAGACATTATTTGGCTTGTCTATTCTCTGCCTCAAAAGTATCAATTCTTGTAGCTACACTTAACAAATAAAATATAATTGTCTGATTAGTATACAAAAAAGTGTTAATGATCATCATTTTCATATGTAAATCAAAAACTTGTCATTTTCTGAGGTACCTTTAAGTGTGTAAGTGTGAGCTTGAGTGTCTGTCTGTCCATGTGGCTCTGTGATCAGCTGGTGCCTTTCGCCATGGCAGCTGGGACAGGCTCCACCTACAGTAACCTCCAAAAAGGATACACCCAATGAAACAACTGTGTAGAAGGCTTAACCTCTGTAACAGCCAAACTCTGCTACACATTTTCAGTTTATTTCTATAGATTAAAAATTAATAACATTTCCTTTAGAAATTATTCTTACTTCACAGCAGTTTCCCACATCTGTCAGAAACTTTTGCACTGTTTTTAGAAAGATGATTCAAATCTCGCTGTCGTATTACAGGTACATCTCAAAAAATTAGAATATCATAAAAAAGTTCAATATTTTTCATCACTTATTTCAGAATGTGAAACCCATATATTACATAGATTCATTGCAGATAGAGTGAAACATTTCAACATTTATTGCTTGAAATTTTGGTAATTCTGAAATGAGTGATAAAAAATATTGAACTTTTTCATGATATTCTAATTTTTTTAGATGTACCTGTATTGCTTCATTTCTTAATGCATCTGCATCAGTGGGTTTATAGGTTGTTAACCTGTTCATCTGCCCTGGCTGTTCTTGTGACATCATCATCTGAGGAGACCTTTGGAGAATTTTCTCCAGTTTTGCACAAATGTCTACACTCATTCAAGGATTGGGCAATTAGATACTGGAGGTCAGAGGTCAGAGGTCAAAGCCAAAGTCATGGTCATACTCCAATGCTTGAAATGCTTCCATAGATTTCACAACACTTTACTTTGAGGGAGAAGTGATATGATTTTGAAGGCCATCGCCACCTCCAATTTGACCTCTTTATGATCAACTACCTCTGAAGTCAAAGAGTCTTTTTTTCCCAAACAAACTGTACTTTCTAGTGTTCACAAGAGAAACTTTCTGGTGCTCTCTAGAGAATAGCTTTGGAGCACAGTTCATTTTTGGTGAAAACAAAACATTTTGTATAACAATAATGACAACATTAACTATATAAATCCAGAGAGCTAAACCTGACTGGTACTGAGATGTTATAGAGTCAAAAACTCAGGTTTCATACGACAATCAACCAGGAATATAACAGCAAGACACCACAGCAATTAAACTCCCCACCCTGAGGGCTTTGCTTTGGAGCTGCTATGCTGAACATGAAGACATCCACGGAGTGTTAAGACCATCATCAAAGTGAACACAAAATCAACCAAACTGCAACAGATGAATATTCTACATACCATTCTCTCTCATATTTCTCACATATATGTTACTAGTGTCATGTGATAAATAGAAGTACACTTGAGTTTTATGTATGGATCTTAGCCGTCTTGTGCTGGACAGTAAGATTGAATCCATTAATGCAAAACATGTCAAGCTGTTCTTCAGGAGCTTTTCGTCTGCCAGAGGTATTGATTATTTTACAGAACGTGTAAAGAAACATGCATCTCACTGAATGCTTCATGACATTGATGCACACATCTGCAGTGTAAACACAAAGCTTTAATCCATGTACAGTGATCACAATGACTTGTATATATCGACTTGATCTGCTCCACTGGTGTCAGTGACAATAGTGTTGTTGCTGAAGCTACCTGCAGGCAGTTAATCCATTACGTGTCCTTGTCCCCTCTGTGCAGTCTGCTGGAAGTGCTGCAGACGAGGGACAAAAATCAATATCAACCGCTCCAGGTTGAAAATCAAAGATGGCTCATTCATCACAATATGGAGCTGCTGGTTCAGTTTTATCAACCCTTTATCTCCCTCAACATTCTGGTCACTGTGACAAGAATGACGTTTTTTGCCTAAATTATATTGTATCATTATCATCATTATCCTCTTTTGAGAGATTATTACTGTTGATTGAGCTGCTTTTTACATGCAATTAACAGTTTTACTACTTGAGTATGTTTTCCCTTTCATATGTATTTTTAATGCACATAAAGAAATATAGAAACCATTACAGCTCTATTTTCTTGAAAGAATTTGTATTTTTTTCTGGCAGAAGGTATCCTGTTCCTCCTAAATATTTCTTCTGATTTCTACAATATTTAAAATTGACTTGCAGACTGCACTGAGGGAGTAGCAGAACCACATTTGCCACCAGTGACCTCTTCCAGCTACATATAGATGCTAGGGGGGTGGTGGTGGGTTAAAAGCAGGAGGGAAGCACTGATGAACGGCTGAGCTGGCAGAGGCAAAGCCGAGATAATAAACTGGAAATGAACTAGCTTAGACTGTTAATTGGTAGGATATTCGTCAGAAGATACATTACGATGATGCCTGTTAGGTGTGAATTATTGCAGCACTAGTGAAATGGCTCACATGTCTCCTTGTAGAATTCAACAGTCTTTGCCCTTAAAAATGAGAACCTGCTATTCACGGGCAGCTGGTGAGGAAAGCTACACACTGTATATAAACTTGTTGTGGGAACCTGCTCTCACATTACCATAATCCATTTCATAAGAGATCCACGCGATTTAGATAAAACAAAACATGTGAGCCACCTTTCATGCAGACTTAAATGTCTATCATAACTATACTGTTGTCTCATTTCACTCAGAATAGGTATCATAATTTCTTCAACTATATTGTAAATGAATAATCAAATACACACAACTACTATTTGGAAGTCTTTATTTGATGGTTTGACTTTGATTTTAAACAACAATTTCAAGCTTTGCACAAAAGATTGGGACCACAACAGCCTGTGCTCTGCTGAATATCTCGGCTGTGGGAGGAGCATAACATCACACATCAGATTCAGCCAATGAATACATATCCAATTACAAGATTCAAAGACATCTGAGGAGCTCAACTGGAGATCATGACACTGAAGTGGTGATAGCAGGAATTTTCTCCAAGATCAGAGAGGCAAATTTTGTTCAAAACAAGTCTTGTATTCTTCCTCCAAGAGTACATTTAGTAGTTAGGCCACCGTAGAGATTTAAAAATCAAACTTATATTTGAAATAAAAAATGTGAGAAAAGAGGTACACCACAAAAGTGCTCAGCCAAACCCACCAAATCAAAATATAATAACATTGTAAATAATAATGTTAATAATAAGTGTTTTACTGAATTTTCCCCCCAAACAGAAAAATAAATTCCTTTGGTCAAGTAAAAAACAAAATGAAAAGAACAGTGAACTCTTCCTTGAAAACCAGTCTCATGTCCTTCATGATTCTTTCTCCGCAGTCACCCAGGTTCTTGAGGCTCTAAGGCTGCAAAGGAGGTGTCAAGGCAATATGGTTATGGTGCCCCTGGCGCTCCATGCTGCAGCATGCTGGGAGGAGGACTAGAGGAGGAGGGGAGGGGCAGAGGCATTGAGAGAGGACTGACACGTCCTCACACAGCAGGTGAAGGTGCATCAGGGTCAGGCTCGTTGCTGTAGTTGTTGCTGTAGTGATTCCCACTGGGTGGGTGATTAGGTAGGATGTCCAGTTCGTCCACCTGGGGGCCGGGGTGCATCACCACCAGCTGGTCCTGGGGAATATCTGCTGCTGCTGCAGCCAGGTTAGTGATGGACTTGGACTTCACACACTGGAAGTCCACATGACGGCTCTTCCCCTCTTCTTTCTCCCAGGACATGCGGATGAAGGGCCTCTGGACGTAGTTGTAAATGACCTCTGGGCGGCCTCCAGGTCTTTTCTTCACCTTCTCCTTGTAAGTTGGATAACCTGAAGATGAGTGTTAAAAATGAGTTCAGGGTATTTTTATATTACTTCTTCTGACTGTTTACACTCACAGACCAGGACATTCAGTTTTAAGAATCACATGTCAACACTGTGTCTTCAGTGCATAACCAAACAACTGTTTTTGCCCAACACACATATGAGACTCAAGCTAGACCCTCGATGCACATCATCTTCATTATTCATGAAAACAACTTCTTCAACGTGCTTTACAGCATCTGAAAAGATGATTTATGATGATTTTTAAATCTCCTCATAGGGACATCTATACTACTGGTTAAGTACTAATTTATAAAATCATTTAAGAATTAAAAACCTGAAGGAGAACTTCTGGGGTGCAGCAAGTGACACAGCAGTGTGTTGGCCCCACATATATATCCACAGCTGAATGGTATGTGCTCCAAAGTTTTTCTTCATGCTGTGATATCTTCTCTGCCCTAAGATGTGCCTGTTAGCAATGTTTATCAGCTGGAGCGAAGTTTCACCTATTTTCTGTCCTTATACAAGAAAATGTTTACATACCTCACAAAACAATTTTCACAGTAAGGTAAACTACTTGATAGATGAGAAAAACGTATAATTCCCTTTGCCCACTTACTCTGTTTCATGTGAAAAACAAAACAAAACGAAACAGTTACATGATAAAAGATCTTTTCTTGTCTCCCTGACAACTCAAAACAATTTTACACCACTGCACTCTCTGGTTTAGAGATACAATATAAGTTATCCATCAGCATAAACTAATACATCCACACCCTTTCATATTCATCTACATCCCACTGATACAGCAGTGGGACAAACAGCTGGTTAAGAGTCTTACTCAGGGACACATCAGCATGCAACAGCCACAGCTGGAATTGAACCTGCAACCCTCTGATTACTGGTAGAGAAATCTACCAGACTGAGCCACTAGTGCCAGGTCTCTCAAAGATTTATAAGGATTCCAGAAAGATGGAGACTTGGCAGCTGTAATCAATACAGCGAGAGTACAGATGGATGAAATAAAAAACCTATCGATTTGTTTCTTTGTAGTGGTTGCAAACCTTTTAGTTTTACAATTTCTCACACAACAATTTTAAGCCAATGATTTTCACCCATTCATTTTGTCTTATTGTGATTATGTATAGCAAGCCTATTCCTAAGCTTTTTCACTCTCCTTATTCACTAAGTAATAATCACCCAGCACTTAACACCTAGCTAAATCAATCACACTATAAAACGAATGTTTTCAATCATCTAATGAAAAGAAGCAAAAAAAAACACCCCTTTTTTTCTTTGTCTTATAATTAAAATGTCTCTGCTGTGGCTAGTTTTAGTTCATCCTTGATCTACCTCTTTGCTTTTAAATTTAATCTTAGCTATTGATTGTGGCTTTCATTAATTTCAATCTAAGACTGACTGGTGCCTTTTTCATGCATACATATATGACTCAATTAACAGCAAATGAGCAGATCTAAGTGGTTTGTCACATTGTTGTCTCATTAATGTTGAACAGCCTGAATTAAGAACATTCTTTACATGAAACATTCTGTTTATCCATTGTACACAACATTTGAGGAAACCATTACCTTAGCTCCACAACATAAATACACAATTTTCTTGTCTTAGTAGCATGAATTTCACTAAATGCTCACTGTACTAAAAACATCGTTCCTGCAAATTACAATGAATCAAATGTCTGTAAATTAATCTTACCTTCAATGCCGAGTCTAATTTTCTTTAATCCTCTCTCCTTTAAGACTGATTTGGCAACGTCTCTGTTTTCAATATATTTGAAAAATCTGTACAGTTTCGTACTGTAGATGACTGTAAAAAGAAAAGAAGAAAGATTCAATACATCAAATACCTGTCTTTTGTTATACACAGGCCAGTGTATCTGTTTTGTGTTGAAATATTCACTTACTTTGTGAATACTCCTCTCCCATTTGTGGAGGATATTCTTCATCCCAGTCAACCACATCATCATCAGTAAGGACAACAATGTGACATTCTCTCTCTCCGCTCTGGGCGCTGGCGACCATCAGAGGCAAAACCATTTCCTCCAGGTAGAACTCAAACTGTCGCCGAGCTCCATCGTTGGACAGCTCATGCATCAGGGCACCTAATCACACGAGAGACAAGAGCTCTGTAGAGTTTAACAGGATACGATGTGGTATGGCTGAATACACTTCATCTTGGCCTCTGACTCCTGGTGCTAAGCACAATTCAAGAGGGCTTTGAGAACTGTTTCCTAAATTGATAAGGCTAATAAAATTTAACATTTCTATCTTAAAAAAATAGTCAGTGCTGTTCCTGTGCAGTTAAAAAAAAAGAAAGCAGGTCGCAACATGCAGAATCTTCAAGATACACTTAAACTTCCTAATGAGAGAAAAATCAGCACTGTGTGACATGAGACCACATCTGACTGGGCATGGCACTGGATATCATGTTTACTTATGAACAAATAAGCAAACTACTGTTGTAACTACTGTTAAATGTAACAGTGTATTTTTTTAATGAAGTACAGTGTCTATTTTTGTCATGCAGAAAAAGGACGCTATTTGTTTTGTTTTTTTATTCAATGAGAACTTTATTTCATAAATGCAAAGTTATTTTCTTCTATTACTTTAACACATTTTGATAATGTACTGAGTGGCCTCTGTTAATAAAGGTTTTATTTTAAGGGTTTGTCTCTGAAAAAAAAGAAACTAACAGGGACGCTATGCTATAATGCTTTTGGGGAAACCCAATTCACAGAAAAAAACATCAATACATATGAAGTATTGCCATTCTGTTTCCACTGTTTGTATTAAAGCTTCATCTCAAGGCTAAGGCAAAATATTGAAATATATATATGATATATATCAATATAGCCTAAAATATTGAGATATTGAAAAAATGCCATATCGCCCAGCTCTATGCCAGCCCCCTGTCTTGTGTTCACCAGCACTTTTTGAGCAACAATGCTGCCACTTGCATGATGTGAATGTAACTGAAGAAAACAACCAATATCATCAGCCTGTGGTACATGTTCGATTATGGAAGCTCCATTCCACTCATAATGGTACATGTCTCAGCATTTTATTCTAGTATACTGGTTGCATCGATAAAGATGACGCAACCGACTTTTATTGTTCAATTAAGCAGGTATTTAAAGAGCCATTTATGCCCCAGATTTTACTGTAGGTCATGACCAGCCTAAGTGTCCAGAGGTGATACTCACTAAGGTCTCTGCATTTGATGGTGCTGTAGTCAAAGGAGATGCATAGATAGTCACAAGCCTCCCGCAACTCAGGAATGGAGATTCCATCAGGACAGCGGATTATCCCAGATTTGTAGTAATCCTTCAATCAGAGAAAAATAATATAAAAAATATTTTTAATTCATTAGCTCATACATAAACTATATTAAAATAAGAGTAAAATTGCAACATTTAAAATGCTAAAGCTTAAAAAACAACCACTGTCACAGTTGCTTCCTGGCAAGTTTATCTCTACCAGTAGTACTTCACCTATAACACGATTATCACTTTACCCATAAAACAGTCACGAGATTGAATTTAAGTAGGCCGACAGTGACAAGTCTTTATTGAAGAAATGGTTCCACTAGTTGTCTTGCTGTTGATATTATGTTGTTACCTCCGCCAAGGAGGTTATGTTTTCGGGAGAGTCTGTTTGCCTGTCTGTCTGTCTGTGAACAAAATAACTTTAAAAGTTATAGATGGATTTGGATGAAATTTTCAGGAAATGTTCAGCATGGGAAAAGGAAGAACTGCCATGATGAAAAATGCAAGTTTCCTGAATAACTACTGAACTAAATTAGATATCATTATGAAACCAATTGCTAATCACATGTTTTCATGGTCAAGGAATCTAAATATTTACATGAAATTTACCATGAACTTGTGGTAAAAATCACAATATAGAAGAGGACTATGGTGCTGGCGGAGGTCTGCGCTCTCTGAGTGCTTTTCTAGTTTCTAAATACCAATGTGTGACACTTAGAAAATAACTAACATATTTCGGCCCAAGGTCACCCAAAAACAATGGCTTTTTAAAACCTAAATGATGTCAAGCATGCTCCTGCTGTGAGTGTTTGTCACTTTCTGTTTTGCCAGGGAAACACTGTTTTGTCTTGTCCTGCTATGTTAGTGCTAATTACAACTATTTGATATTTGCTCTTAAACATGCCTTATGTGTTTGATTAACAAAACAACTTCAAATACATTAAGGTCAAGTTAAAGCACTCACTTCTCAGAGGCTTTGTAATTCAGTTTGTTTATTTTCTGCTCGTAGCTTAGCTTAGCCTGGCCTAGCATTCAGCTGCTAAGTATGGCTTCCCTCTGCCTTTTCCTCCTCTCCTGCCCAGTGGGCCATATGTTCAGTCACACCTCACCCACCTTTACTGATCATGGTTATTGGATTCAGTTAAGCATGTACGTAGCTCTGGGGGTGAGGGTCACTGATATAGAGAAGCACCTCTGAGACTAAACCCTCATCCGCAGCCTTAGTTAGCCAACAAGCTGTTGCTGGTGTGGACTGTTAGCTTAGCTTCTCCCCCAGCAGCTCCAAGCAGCCGGAGGCAATGGCTGGGTCACTGTCTGGGGCAAGCATAGCTGTAGGTCAAAGAACAGCTCAATATGGTTCCCCAGCAGTCTATTCACGTTTGAAATGGATTTTCCCCATTCAGCGACACACCCGCTGGGTATCAAACTCTGACTGTTGCTGACTCTACAGTGAAATATGTGAAGGTAGCAAAGCCAGTGGGTATCATTAAGTGTATCCTCATGGCCAGAGCAAGCAACATCGAATGAAATCTAAAGTTTATGGCATCGAAAAAGCCTAAATTTGGTAAGATCATCATTCATGGCGACACTAATGACTCCCAGTTTTGAATGTCATAAATCACTTAAAATAATGGGGAGGCGGTGTGTTAATTTGCTAGAACGTTGGACACCATTGTATTCTCCGGCCCCCTCCCAAATCTGACTAATCTAGTCAAAATAGATTTAGTCTGAGTTTCAGATAGTGGCTTCTCTCTGTACATGTCTCACAGTGAAGCTTTTGACAAAACAGAACATCACATTCTTCTACAGAAATTAGAGGAATTACTCGGGATCATAGGGACTGCTGTAAATTGGCTCAAGTACTGTTCCAGTTTATCTGATCGATTCCAGTTTGAAGCCTTGAACAAAAAGTCAGTTATGGAGTATCTCAAGATCCTGTGCTAGGTCCAATTATTTTCTCTTTATATATGCTTCCCCTTGGTGATATCATGAGGAATCACACAATTTTCATTATTATGCTGACGCGACTCAACTGTATGTACCAATGAAGCCTGGTGAAACAAATCAGTGATCTCAGCTACAAGCGTGTCTAAAGGACATGATCTCAGAGCAATACTGAAAAGCTAGTCCATGCTTTTGTTACCTCTAGACTGGATTGTTGTAATTCTCTTTTATCAGGCTGTCCCAGCAAGTCGCTGAAGTATCTTCAGCTGGTACAAAATGCTGCTGCATGTGTACTGACTAGAACTAGGAGAAGAGACCACATTGCTCCTGTATTAACTTCTCTGTATTGGCTTCCCATAAAATATAGAATAGAATTCAAGATTCTTCTTCTCATCTATAAAGCCCTCAATGGGCAGGCACCAATTTCTCTTCAAGGGCTTGTAGTGCAGTACAACCCCTCTAGAAATTTAAGCTACCAAATGCTAGCCTGCTCAAGGTATCATCAATCTCTAAAAGTAGTATGGGAGGTAGAACATTCGGTTATTAGACTCCTCTTCTCTGGAACTATTTACCGACCACGGTTCGAGAGGCAGAGACCCTCGCTACCTTTAAGGTTAGACTTAAAACATTCCCTTTTTGATAAAGCGTTTAGGGCTCGCTCAGGCCAGACCAGCTCATAGTTAAGCTGCAGTAGGCTAAGACTGCCTGGGGATTTGGCACACTGAGCTCCTCCCTCTCTATGTCTCTGACTCTCCATCATCTCTCTCTATATATATCGCTTTGCCTCTTTTTGTTTGCTCCTGTTCTTGTCTCTGGTTCATGTTTTGTTGGCAGCCTGGAATTGTTGATGTACTTACATAAATAAATATTGATTGATTGATGATCATTGAAAACTCAACAGAATTGAGATGCTTATTGAAATGAAGATAGAGGTAGATAGTTAAAAATGGAATCTTAAACCTGTAAATTATTCTCACAAACTTAAAATAATTCATCATTTAGAAAACCATCAGTCAAATGCTGCACAGACATCACATCAGGTCTTGAAGGTAAGAGCAGGCAATATCTTTAAATGGGTTGATAAAATCATTTTTGAAATACTTCCTTTTGTTTCATTTTTAACCACAATTCAATCTTTATGAAGGTTTTTATACTTGGTTCAAAATATGCATGAGTAAGGACTTAAGTAATTTGTTTGTGGAGCTTTAAAACTATGTGTTCAACTGTGAAACATCTCAGCAAATGATCATCTTACACTGACATAAATGCTAAAGACTTCAAAGGAAGACTTACCAGGATTGCTCGGAAAACTGTTGAACTAATGCCCTCAGCCACCTCATACTCCCCCTTCTCATTGGGTCGTGTAAAATTATGTTCCCGTCCAGATCCAAACATTCTGAAGGAAAGAATTTTAGATTTAAATTCTGAGCTGTGGAAATCCAAAAACTTTGACAATCAAACAATTTCACATCTTTGCAATAGACATACTATTATTTAGTCACTGAGGGTAAAATAATGGAAGCAACACAACAACTTTGTGAAATGTATACTGTACCTTCCCAACATTGTGTTAGGTTGTGCTGTGAAGATGGAAGGGTCTACTACAAAGCGTGTGTTGTCAACAATCAGAGTGACTCTTTCTGAGGTCCTTATGTTTCGGTTTCCGACAGTGGCTCCTGCCCCTCCTTCCTTTGGATTCTCATAGACGAAAACCATCTCTCCAACTCCTAAACTCTTGAAAGTGCCTTCGGTGCTGGACAGGCTGCTGTTGCGACTGCTCACCACCCCACTGCTGCTTGAGCCACTGGGAGAGATTCTTTGAGGTCGTGGACTACTGGGCCTCGATGATGGGCCACCATCTCTTTCACGATCTAAACACATATGAGAGGAATCACAGATCATTGTTTACAAATAAATCTTATTTAAGAAACAAAGTAGGAAACATTTTTTTTATTGTGCTCATAAGAGGAACTCTTACACAGCATGCATGCTTTGGAACTATATGTAGCATTCTTATAAGTTAGACTGCTGAAAGTTAGGTGTGATCCAAAACAATCACAACAGAAAAAGGTTTGTGTTGGTACCTAGAATCCAAACTAACAGGTACTTTTTTAGGACAAACAGGTAGATGAGTGTTGACTTTATCCTCTCACAGGGGAAAAAAAAAACATGCCTGAGCTGGAAGTTAATAAATGCAGTCAGCTGTTTTTCCTGAAGCGGCTGCCAAGTGCAGCGGACCTCTAACACAACTTCCATATAAGCCCTTCTATTCTTTCCCTGCACACTCACCACTGTTGTGTTGTCGGGTGGGTGAAGTGACGTTGCGTATGCACGGGGTGAGCTGGCCTTCTCTCTCGTGTGAGGAGTCCCTGGAGCGATCGCTGGAGCGGCGACGGTCACGTGAACGGTCACAGCCTCCACTGGCACCATGTAGGCTCATCTTCCCCTCTTTGGCCTCCACTCGAGATGCTCGGGCCTGACTGCTGCTTTTAAAACAAAAGCATACTTGACATTCCAGTCTTTTTCCGAGTCCACAGGATTATTTATTAGTGACTTAGTTTTAAGGATACAATAAGGAGCACACAGGTTTACTTTTTCCTGTAAACAGAACGGACTGCATTCCACGTGTTGTTCAAACTATTTGTGAACCAAGAACCAGCACAGGAAGCAAAAAACGTAACAGGACATGTGATGGATTTGCTTTTACAGTTTTCCATTTTTCATCAACTTGTAACTAATTTCAGAGGTAATAAATGTAGTGCATTACTTTATATAGAGCTCTTTGTACAACAACCATACATACAAGGTCTTATGAAGTATTAACCAACTAGATCTACTGCATTCTGTAAGCATGTTATGAAAGGATGACACACAACATAAGAATGCAGCGAAGTCTGGCTATTGAGGTCATTGATGTCTAATTTGACATAAAATCAGAGAGGCTTTGAAGTACTTTTTCTTTGATTAAATCAAACCATGTAAGCACACTTAATGGAGAAACATGTCGGGCAAAGTACGACAAAATGCAAACAAGAAAGTATTAGGTATCAAGCCAAGAACATCCTACTTAAATGTTGCTTTCTGAGGGCTAACTCATGTCTTCAACGGAGAAATCTTAAATTTCAATTATACTTAAAGAGTTAGGGGAAGTTGGTGATAGCTGCAGGGTAATGTGCTGTTGATAATCAAACCAACAACCTGGGGCAACAAGCCTTTCAACCTGAGCCCAAGCTTAAACAATGAGCCTGCCTTCTTCGTTTCTATTTTGCCCTGCTGTCCTCTCTATTACTGTTGAGGAAAACAAACTAAATCGCTATTACTGGAAAGATGGAGAAACCTAAGCTGTGATATCAAGTCACGAAGTAGAAGTAGAAGAAAAACACGTTATGACCAACACAGCACTGGCTTAAGACTGAAAATGTTTTACAAATGCTTTCTACTTGTTGTGAACTAGGTCAAGTCAAATCCTAAAAGCCCTGATACTCTAGTAGAAAAAAAGATCTGACTGTGATCATCACTGCAGTAACAATACAATTTATTATTTATTAACCTAAAAGTAAATCACATATTATGTTTCTTTAATAAGCTGGGGCAGGATTCAGCAATATTTTTTTAAGTTGAACTTGATGCTTATTAGTACTGACTACATCCAAACACTTTCTTAATCATGTCCAGATAAATATAACTCCAACTATCAAGTGTAAAAATAATCTTTAATTACTCATGGACATCAGTTGCAGGATTAGAGAATGAGAATATGGCAGCAGCTACCTGCGCACAAACTGTTGTAAATATACAGACTGATTTAGTAGTAGTAGTAGTAGGTTATATTTTTTTAGGTCGTCATCCTACATGGCACGAGCAATGTGAAGCAGATATGTGACAATCTGACACAAAGAACAGATGCACTGTACTTACGGTATAACCAAAACTCGTTCAGAAATGTAATTCAAATCTCCGTCAGATTACCAACTCCCATCTAAACAATTTGAGCGTTTTCATTAGTTAAGAAACCATCAGTGTTGTTCTTGTGACAGACAGCAGCACTGAATTGTTTATTAAGAGCTTTTCCCTAACTTACTGGATTAAACTATCTTACCTCGAATGTTTGCAGAGTTTGCGAGGTCGGCTTGTTGCTTTTCGATCCCAGTTTTCAGTGTCACTGGAGTTACTGTCATATGACTGCAGACACTCTGCCATCACCCGAACAGGGGGGAGTCCCGTCTGGATCTTTCACCGCTCATAATCTGGCTAATGGCGAAATCAACAAGTCAGTCCGATACCTTGTCAAGCATCTAACAAACCACATGCTTGCTGATACGTGTTAAAAAAAGTTGGATGACAGTGACTTGAAATGCTCTATATTACTTTGTAGCGACTGTTTTCCATACTGGATGGTTTGGAACAAAATCCCATCAACGTTGCGGATATAGTGAGTCAGCCTACGATGTGGCTAGCTTGTTAGCTTAGATAGCTAACATTAGCTGACACTGCTAACAGGGTTTCAACAACATTATTCTGAAACTGCTGCGTGGCCCGTAATGATCAACATGACGTACTAAAACAAATGCTGTGATAAGGTAAAGGTAAAATATTCAAAAAATGCTGTAAAATATATACCCAGTGGACAACGTTTTCCGCTGTAGTGTAATCCCAGTCGCTCAACAGCTAACCAGCCATCTCCTTTGAAAACACTAACCGAGTTGACGTTTTACGTCCCGACCGTTAACAGTTTACGTGCTGACGTAAACACGTAGCTTGCAGTTAAAGCTGTAGCAAACTATGCAAGTTTTAAAACGAACATTTGCTCTTGTATGGACGAAATGTAATTCGTCGTTTGGAATTTCGCAGGATTTGTTAAAAAAATCTGGAATTCTATGATGAATTATTGTTTATCCCATTTTGAATTTATCCAACAAATGAAAACTTGTTGGGATACAGTAAGATCATACATGGAAAAGAATAAGACAATACGACGTGATAGAATGCATGAACACAGTTTCTCCTTTTGTATTGATTTATTTGTTACTTTTATTATAGTAGTAAACGGAAACAATGACAATTGGTTAGAAACGCTGTAGTAAAAAACGAAACTAAAAATACAACATAAAAAGTCATGGAAATGGGAATAACTGCGGGATATTCAAATGTTGGCTTAAACTTCTCAAATCAAGTGTTACAAACAGGTTGATTTGTCTTTTTTTTTTATTATTGTTAAAAGCTTCAGTGGTTACAATAACATTTTTAAAGTGAAAACCCCAAGTATGGCATTTAGACAAAGTCATCATCAGTTTGTTCCATTAATCCCTCCTCTAAATAATAGGAGCTGTGGCATATTGGCACACTGAGGTAAAGCAGATAGTATATTACTCAAATCTGATTTAACATCTTTTCAAAAATACTTGTGCAGTGTGCATTACAAGCATTAGTAATTGAAAGCAAATTCTAATCAGATTATTTTTACACAATTAAAAAAAGACACATTTTGTGTCATTTTTGTGCACAACAAAAAACATCCTCAGAAAAGATATATGCAAAAGATACTTTTCATGTTTTAGATAAGATAATACTGTTCATCACTTGAGAGCCAGACAGAGCAAACCTGTAACAGCTGCCATTTGGAGGATGAAACAGAATAAGTGTTGTCAGGTTCCAGCTAACAGAGATAGATAAAAAAAGAGATTTTATTGACATAGTTTTTAAGTTTGAGATAAATAAATTAATAAAAATCAAATCAAATAATGGAGGATTAAGCCCTGAACTTAAATCTGCACAAGTGAAATTACTGAGCTGTACAGTTTATTTGTAAGTAGCTTTGTAAAATTATAAGGGGCAAGAAGAAGACAGGAATCCCATCAATGTTCCATCAAAGTTAATCATGAAAAACTTAAAATACACATAAATCTGTTCCAATCAATATTTCTACAGATGCCAATGCCATGTGAGTAAATAATACATGAAGTACATAAGACTTGCAACTTAGTTGGTCCATATTTGCTCATAAATATGTAAAGTAGACAAAAATTTTTTTTAAATGGATCTCAAATCCTGTTGCCTATATAGCAAAATGATTTTATAGTTTCTTAGATAACCTTTTGCTTTATTTTACTTTGAAGAATTGGCCTCAGAAAATTACAGTATTAATTGTGACAGCGCTGTTAGATATTTTAGAGTAAGAAAACAAAAAAATTAAATAGATTTAAAAAAGCTACCATTTGTAACAAAAAGGTAAATAAAAAAGGTCACAATAAAATTAAACAAATAGAATATAATACATTTATAAATAAATAAATAAATAGATAGATAAATTAATGAATACATTTAGAAAGAAACCACAGAAACAATCAAAGCAGTTTCTGCTTTGGAAAATTACAGGACTGTAAATTGAGTGTGTTTTACTTTTCCACATAGGTGATCCAGGGTTGTCATTTTGGGAAAAGAGTTTTAATAGTCCCAGGTTGTTGTGGTTTAACGCTGGCAACAATAATGTCCTTTAACTTCTCTTGAAGCCAGTCCTGTCTGTCCCCGACTTGTTTGTGCTCCCGAACATTGTGCATAAGCTGAACCTCGCTGATGGTTCTCTTTCTGTAAAATAACAAAACATTGCCACAAAAATCACTACTTTTATTATCAGGTGTCACATACATTTACATTTACCCAAGACATTACAGTTATAATCTGACAGAATAAAAGCAAGATTTACCTGAGGGGTCTAGCTTCTGTATGTAAACTAGTGAGGGAAAGTAAGAGTATCAGTACCAATGTTTCCATGTGCCTCAATGAAGACATGTTGAATAACTGAAAAAAAAAATCCAAAGAGTAACTGGTTACAATTTTTCCTTTCCAGTTTCATTTGGCTTTTTAAATTATGCCCATATTTGCAATTATATATATATATATATATATATATATATATATATATATATATATATATATATATATATATATATATATATATATATATATATATATATATATATATATATATATATATATATATATATATATATATATATATATATATATATATACATATACATATATACATACATATATATATATATATACATATATATATATATGTATATATACATATATAAAATCAAATGCTGACGCGGTGTCATGCCTTTCTTACCAGATATTTTTGTTCTTTTTTTGTCCTTAAATCCAAGAAGAGGTAGGGCAGGTTTTCCGTAGTTTCAGCAAAGAGGTCAAACTTGTTGATCAGTCTTTGGTGTGAGGACACGTCCCCTCTTTATATATGCCATGGCCCTCCCCTGGTCATCAATGTGGTGTCTTCACTGTTGATGCTGATGTCACTTTACCAATGCATCGATGGGCCCCGGCATCTGCATGACACCACCTTACCACTTACTGAAAACTCTTCTTTCGACACCTCTGCTGCATGCCCTGCTGATTATACTGATTATGAAGTTTTAAACGAAGTGCTGATTAATAAGACTGTGAGTCATTTTAGTGTCATAGTATATGCCACATCATATGTGAAAGAAATAAAGATCTCTAATTAGACATGTCTCATGCAGATGGACCGCAGTGAAAACATATACTCTCTGAAAAGGCAATGACTGTCAAGTTTAATTTATTACCAATGCAATTTATTTTATGGTTCACCTCATGCAAGCATCTAAAGGTCGTCAAGAGGTGCAACTTAGCCAGGCTGAAGGGAACGCAGCAAAGAGACAAGTCCAGGGTTGACTGACAGTCACTCTTGAGTAGATGAATTCCCTAAAAATATGTCCCATGATATTCAGTGCAGGATGTTCATATTGTAAGTGCACTGTACTTGCTGTTTGCGTGCATTTCTAAAGACCGCTATGCACAACTATGTTTCATACAATTTGTCTGTCAGTCAAAATCCACTGAAGATCCTGTCGGCAAGGACATCTTGCATCAGCTGTGGAGTTGTCAGAGCTTCTGGTTGTAACCTAATGTTAAAAAACAAACAAACAAACAAACAAACAAAAAACACAACTTTGATTCATATTTGTATTAATCAAAACTTATTTTTGGAATCTGTGAATACGGCTGGATTTGAACATGCATTTTTATTTATACTCTCAATGACTTCAACCTTTTATGCACATTTCTTTGACTGCGTAGACCTGCTGTAGTTGCTTATCTCTGGTTTCAAGCGTAGTGTCAGCAGGACTGGTTTGACTACGGAATTAATTCTTAAAAATGTTGATTTGATATTATTTAGAAAACTTTTAAACATGTAGCAGCCTTGTTGGTTGATGTATGGGTTGAGTATAACCTTGTCAGGGTGTCACAAGGTGCATTAGGTAACCCTGAGAGACATTTTCTAAATGTGGCAGAGGCACGGCTATGCTGTGACTGAAGAATAAGTGTCAGCGAAGGACCTATATGTTACTGTCATTAAGCTGCAGTGCACAATATGCTCTTTTTTAAGTGTGCAAATATGTTTCTGTTAGTGAGCATCCCTGACAGGCCAAAGAGTGCTTTTAAAAAATATTTAAAAAAATAAACAAAACATCATCAAATGCATAAAAAAGCAGAAATTACTTTACTTGTAATCAAAATTACATATATATACTTGTGTGAAATGCATGCCTTATTCTGCATTTCTTTATGTTATCTTATTATATCTTATTGTATTGTATAATATCCTGTTGGGTCCAGATGTGTCTTGTCTAATTTTTATTATTCTACCCTTATTTGATCTAATCATATCCTATGATGTCACGTAGTGTTATGATATCTGATTTCCCAGATTTTGTCTCAACTTATCACATCATATCATATTGTATCATATCATAACTTGGCATATCATTTAATATCAAATTATTAAGTCTTATAGTGTTTAGTGTCACATTGTACTGTATGTTATTGTATGAAACTATATAATTGGTTATTTGAATCATTTTATTACATCATTGCATATTATAGCTTGTGTATATTATTTCATATCCAGTTCCATGTTAGTTACAAGGTTTTCAGACAACTTATTGTTGCTAAATGTGTAGCATCATCTTGCATAATTTCTTGTATTGTGTTGTAACTTATGAAGTTATGTTGTACTGTGTCCTTAAGTATCATATGTTATTGTATGGTATCATATTGTATCGCACTAAAGTGTATTATGTTGTTTTGTATCATAGCTTTTCTTTTTCAATCTCTTTGTAAACATAGTGTCATTTGTGTTTTTTCTTATTTTATCTTTTACTGTTTTATCAAAACATGGATTTGCAAAAATAAAAATGACATTAGATTTTCTTAAGTCAACTATCATGAAATTGCTAAGTCATCTCTACAAATTATAGAGGATATAAGTTGCATTATTTGCATTTAGGACGCCTTTTTTATTCTCAAATCTGATTTTTTTTATGATTCTAATGAAGAATACTCCAATTTTAATGCTTATTGGTCATATCACCCATTTGGCTGTATTTCCCTGCTGTTGTTATTAATGTTTTTTGATGCTGCCCTTAGAATTAATGCTCATCTCATACATCAAAACTAAAGTAGATTATTATCTGATGATACTGTACATAATTTCACGCAAAGGATTTAGGTTGTTGCAACAGATCAGTGATTAAAAAGGGTCCTCCTATAGTCTGAGAAAACAAACCAGAAGAAAAACCACACACAGCAGTGAGCATGTTGGGCTCTTTAGTCAACCATGCTGACCTGTGTCTTTATCATCTCCATCCATCATTCACATAAACAGCACTCAGCACCACCTGTGCTTTCAACTAGGCTAGATTTTTTCTCCATGTGTAGTGGTTGCTCTCGTTACCTCATGCTCTCACGATGCCAGCCATCTCAGCTATGGTATGTCGCTGGTGTGCAAGAGAACCTGACAGGGATTAATGGGGAGAACTGCACGCAAATCATTAACTTGGGTCACCCCTATGTCACAAAGAAAGTAACGCACATAAAAGTGACTCATCCCTTTGAACTAAATATAAGTGTTTGAGCTGTAAATAGGCTGTGTCAGGACATATTAGGCGCCTGATTCATATCCTCAGCACTCCTTTTTTTATTTTCAGGCTAATGTACTTGTGTTTGTTTGTATCACATAAACACATTTTGATGTTTAACATTTAAAAAGGTGAACACATTAGAAAATATACAACACCTATTTTAGTTCTTATGTAACAAAACTGAGACGTCTTTTCTGATTAAACATGCTATTTTTTTGTGCAGAAAGCATGTATTATAGAAAAAGCACTTTTGTGTGTTTAAATGGTTATTCACAAGGGCAATGCTTTCCCAGAAATCTAAAAATGGCAATACTTTTTTCGTGAAATGAGGTCACCTCACTCTAAGATATCATGTAACGAAACAGGATATATTTAGATCATGGACATCATCCCTCCTTTGCAAGAGAAACTAAACAAACACAAAGAAAGCAAATCTTAATCATGCTATTTGAATAACAATTTAATGTTATGCAGGAGACAGAATCAATTCAAATGTTTTCACATCCAAGTCTCCTGGGGGCGTCTGATTACTTTGTTTGCCAAACCAAATGTTTTAATTCCTCCATGTTTGCATGGATTTGCTGTTTGTCATTTTGTCTAACGTCCACTCACATCAGTGTATCACACCACATCACATATTACTATGTCTGTCTGACCAGCAGGTGCAGGTGCCGCTGTCAGATTTGTAGTTTGTGACTGTCACTGTTGTACTTTCAGCATTTTGTCCTGGGACTCCATAAGCACAAAAAGACAAAGTTGACTGATTCAAATTTTGTGATTTTCATACAGCATTGCTAACAACCTACAAAAGAAATATTTTTGTATGTGCCACATCTGCAAAAACTTTAAATCCAGAAACTATTACTCCAAATAATCCACCTGTCACTGAGGTCAAGTATGATCTGTTTCCTTAACTGATGCCGTCTGAGTCCAACAAACCAATTTATCTTTGTTTAAGGTGTGCTCACAGCCTGTAGAAAGTATTGGACAAAGCCTAAGCTAACTTCAGATCTATTAACAGTCAAAGAGGCTGAGCATTGGCTCAAGTTAAGGCTTTCTGACAAAAACTTGATATTTGTAGTTGACTTGACCTTGTCCTTTAAAAAAACAGGCTGTAAGACAAAAGCCATAAAGACAAAGAAAATAAATACAGTAAGTTATCAGACCAAAGCTGCTCTTTAAACTTATCTTTAATTTTTATTTCTGCTGTAAAATGGCCTTTTTGACATGTGTGTGATTTCGGATGCCTCGGCAGCATAGCCTCAAATGGAAGCTTGAGGAACTGCTGTTTTTGTTTTGCATTAGCTTTATTTTTCAGTGCAGGAGAGTGCTGGTTGGTTGCACACTTGTAGGTTTAGATGCCATGCTTTACATTTAGATCATTTACCAACTGGGGATCCAAACCCAATGCATCATCTGAGTGAACTTCAAACATGAATCAGTACTCTAACAAAACAGAGATAGATAAGTAAGAGAAAAGGAAACCACAACCAATTCAGCCTGGTTCTGACATCAGCGCTTAGCATATTAAGTGAAGCTTTAATATTTGCAATTTAAATTCTGAAGTTAAATGATGGTATAATAAATATTAATGACCAATATTTCACTTCCACCTCTTTTGCATCTTGATAGAGTGTTACTTTGAATTTCAATATTAAGAATTGATCAAAGAGATCCACATTTTAATCTGACAACAACGGTGTCTAAAAACAAAATGTATGTGCAAGGTAAGGCAAGTTGATGTCAAAAGCACCTCTAGACACAAGGAATTCAAAGAACTTTAAAGAGTTTTATTTAAATACTAGGAGTGTTGATAAAAGAGAGGATGCATTTTTCACAGCACATCATGCCTGCCAGATTTTTCATTAATTTTTTCATCATTAAAACTTTAAGTTGTAACTTAAAATATAACATTGAATTAAAAGCAACCCAACACAGCTGATGGAAAATCTTTTTCTCTTGTGAGTAGGTGAACATTTTTTTTTGTTGCAAGATTTGCTGTCAGGAAAACAGCCAGGGAAATCAGATTCAAGTTAATTTTTAAGACAATTAAACCTTGCACTACATCTGGGACTGCTTGATTCAATGTCTGTAATCAGGCAGATCCATCTTGCCAAATTCTTATCTACAAAGATTATGACTGGGCCAAAGCAGCATGGCCTAATCAGGAGGGTACTACATGCAAAGGGACAGCAGGAAATGCTGAACGTTCAGGAATTAGCATGCCTCAAGCTCCAGTAACAGTTTTATCTGATTGTGACTGCACAAACTTCTCTATAGTTGGGATATTTTCACTTCACTTGTGACATGTTTTGACAAGAGTTTGTGTTACAATGGCTCACATTCCCTGGTGCAGTCATTCCCACCTATGACATTTTCTGATCGGCCCACACTAAGGGCAGGATCTACTAAGATCCAAAATAATGAGTGCTAAATAACGTGGGCAAACTAAAAAATTGTATGTGTAATTAGTGGGCGTGTTGCAGGTGATCTACGACGACTGTATGCACATTTCAGTGAACGCACAAGAAAAATGGAGTTTGAGGCCATGGAGCTGGGGGGGAAATAAACACACCAGCAGTAACCTGTTTTGCTGTCTGTTATTTTGACAGACAATGTTGTCACTTTTCTTTCATGCCATGTTTAAATGGCATTTAAAAATGTCCTTTTCTGATTCCAATCAAACATAATCTACATAATGACATCATTCACATACTGTAGCTGCACATCTTCATTACCAATAATCTCTCATGTGAGGAGCAGTCTTAGGGCGTTTTTACATTAGGTCCACTTGTTTCGAACCGTGCTGCGGCGCGGTTTGCCATGGGTTCGCCCCTCTCCCCTCCCACGCTGGCTTGCATTAACACTGGAAATATCAAACCATGCCCGGACCCACTTGAGTATTTACTCAGTTTGAAACAGCAGGGGGCGATATGCACGTAACTGGTTACCAAACCTGCTGCGGAGGAGAACGAAGAGGAGACTACCATGGTAACCATTTCCTACACCAGACAACCAATGTTTACTTTTCGCTTTCTTCTACATTTTCCTTCAAATGTGTTTTTTATCGTGTTTGAGACGGCATCAGCGACCTTCTGGACCCTCGTAAATCATTGTAATCCTCTACCAGAATAAACAAATCGACAAATTGAGTAAGCAAAAGATTCAACCGAGGGGGATTAACAGGAAGTAATGCATCAAAAGTAGATTGGTTCGGACCACTTTGTTTCACACCAGTGAAACCGCACCAAATGTCAGGAGATGGAGCCGATCGAGACCACCCCCTCATGGAGGTCTCGGACTGGCTGATTTGGTGCGCACCAAAGTGCGGTGGTTGCATTCACATCGACACTAACGTACCAAACCCTGGGCCAAAACTTTTTTGGTGCGCACTAAATGTGGTTGGTGTGAAAACGCCCTTAGTTATGCACTCACAGACTGAGCGGGTACTCTTGCCTTTTACACACTGATGGTGTCACACTCTCCACGCGCTGCTAGCCTCTAAACTCTCTGTCAGTGCATGGAGAGTGTGATGCAGTCATCTCTGAGTGAGATGACAAACGGAGTGATTGGCTTGGAAGGTTTTATTTTACACAGGTTAAATGACCTCATCCACAATGTAGAGCACAAAACAGAGAGGGTTTACTTTACGCATCTGCATGGCACACTGGATCTTCCCTCTTTTACCAGTTCTTCATAATGACCGACAGTCTCCAAATCTTACAATCATTCATCAAAAAATTCAGTCAGTGATGGAAAAATTCGGTTAATGCAACCCCTGTTTGCCAACATGATTGCAGTCCTCTGCTCATAATGCTGTGCTTTTTTTGCACCTGCTTTTCAAAGGTACTTAATTTAGATGCAAAAACACAGCACACAATCACTTGCAGGCTTGATGAATCACTTGGGGGTGGAAATTATCACATTTGCATCTCCTCCTCCCAGTACTTGTTCTGTTGATCTGCATGTATTCTGTATATTCATGAGGGCAAACACGCTAAATGGACTGTGTGTGCTATTTTTGTTGTTTGACAGACACAGTCCTCAGTGCAGCCTGTTAGTAGATCAGATTTATCTACCACGTGAGGTCAAGTTTGCACGTGTTTTTATACACGCAAACCTTTAGTAGATTGGGTTCTAATGGTTGATTGAAGAAATCGGCCGATTGCCTGCTGGATATGCTTCTGAAAGCTTCTGACTTCCCCAAAACACTTTCTAATGGCCATTTCCCAGTGGGGAAACCTGGTATGCCAGGTCAATGAATAGATGGCAAAATGTACTTTACCATGGCTGAGAGCAAACTTTTGTTTATAAAGGCTGAGATATTGAAGTAAATGTGAGGAATAAGTTCAGCAGGTTTTAGGTTCTAGTATTTGCAGCGGATTTTAAAGGAACAATTCTGACCATTTTTGTACTGCAAATTGCTGTCATGAGCAGAAACATGGATTCATGTGTATAAAAATAAACCAATTACATTAATATTGGGAAAAAAGGTAGAAGGAGTTAAAAAGAAAAAAAATGGATCAGTGATAGGCAGGCAATTCCAGGGCAGGGACCAAGAAAGAACAGTTTAAGCCTTTCCCTGGAGAAGTACGAGTATAAACAACTCATGTGCGCTGAATTAATAGTGCCTTCACTTGCTTAACATTGACACTGGCTCTGATTGACTTTTGGACTTTGTTGGTTAGAATGAAATGCCTGAAATTGCTCCTCCTGTTCTTCTCTTTATTTTCTCCTATTTCAACTCTTGTGCAAGTTTTGGAATTGTTAAGCACTAACGCCAGAATACCTAAACTTTTCAGCCCACAATCTCCAAAATAGTAATAACAGATACTTGGGACCCCAACTGTCTGTAACTTTAAACAGCAGCAGACCCCCTACATTATTTATGTCATATGCACATTTATATTTTGAAGGTCTTTTTGACATTTTGTCCTCATATCAGGAAAAGTCTCACTCAATTGTTATTGTTTTATTTTAAATCAAACTATTTTCATATTTAAATTCTATTAAAATGTGTAATTACACCATTTTGAATAATTTAAATATATAGGTTTTGGAAGCATCAGGGGACCCCCCTCTTGGTGTTTCATAAACCCTTGGCATGTCCTGACCCCCCAGTGTTAAAAAATAATAACACTAAAATATCAATGTCAATGGCCCGATAGTTGCATCTAATTGACCTCTGTGCAAAGTTATCATTTCAGAAAAAAAGTCTTTATTTCAGGGCATACCATTTCAAAATAGAGGCTTCATTTGCAGGATAAAACCTTTTTTCCAACCCCCTGGGCCCCCTTCGGGGGCTTGGCCCAAGAAAGTCACCAACCCACCTTTTGGATGACCTTGGTGATAGAATGAGCTGCATTCAGGAATTTTGCCTCAGTGTTTGAGATAAAACATGATCAGCACCATTACTCTTTGTCAAAATGCATGGTTAATTTCTTTTGTTAGAGTGTTTCTCTCTTAAATGTTTCTAAACGCTGTTGTTTTAATTCCACATCTGCACACATAATTATACATTACGTCCACAAGAGGCTGCTGTGACCCAACACTTCAGCGAAGAAGTCTCATTATTACTGAGCAAGTTTGTTTTCAGGACTTGGGATCGATATGTCTGGACCTACATTTATACTCTGCACTGAGGGGCGATAAAAAAAGAGATGAAGCAAAGAGATGAAGCAGAGCAGTATGAAAAGTCAGGGCGGGCTGATAAAGTAATGAAACAAGGCTTTGTCTAGCAGTGCAGAAACAATAAAATCTGGAGCAGAAACACAGTGATGGTCTATAAACGAAGATTTTGATCATATTATCTTGTCTTGTATTATTGAATGTAACACCTGATAATCAAGGGAAATTTGAGCCCCCCCGCCCCGTGCCCTTCAGTCAATATCTAAATGAAGCCATCTTTTGTAGAGTTTTGATTAATCAAACATCTAAAAAAAAAAAAAAAAAAACTTTGTAAACCCAATATAAGTTATTGATAGTATGCCATCTTTTTGACCATAGATCTATTCATTTTTAATGCAGCCTTTCTTGACGTCTGTGCACAATAGCATGGGGTTTGCAGCAGCTGTGCCTTCCCACAGTATTTTCTAAAACTCCAGCAGCAGTGATTCAAATGAGTTTGTTTCTTGCAAATACACAAAGGGACTCAAAGCCACTTAAAAGCATCACTTGAGTCAGATAATTCTGAAGTTTAAATCAATGCTGAGACAAACTATAAAAGCCAAAAAAGAAATGAAATAAGGATTTAAGAATGCTTTCTAAGGTGTGGAGAAATGAAATCAAAAGCTGCTTATGAGTTTTTGGCTCTGGAACAGTAAAGATGCATACCAGTGCTCAAGAGATAAAATGCATTGATCTGAAAAAAAGTCAACCTTTATAAGTCAGGAGAACTATTTAGGGATGTATTTTTACTGTGATGATAAAAATGACCAAAGAAAAGTTTGGAATTATTGATTATTATTCAATATATGTATATGTATATATGTATATAGACCACACAGACTTGTAATCACGCTGATCACCCCTCTTAAAATGCGTTAACATGAACCCCTAAGGTCCAAACTGAAGAGCTAAGATAACATAAGATAAGATAAACCTTTATTAGTCCCACAGGGGGAGATTCCAGTTTTACAGCAGCAGCAGGATACAGAGAAATATCAGGAAAAGATTTACAAATGAAATGATAAGTAATTAGAATAAAAATAGAAAGATAGCATAAATATGACTAAGTGACAATAAATGAAGAGAGCTTGAGCCTTTCATCAATATTCAACTTTCTTATGAAGGAGAAGAAGTAAAAATTAAGTGGAAAAAAGACTGACTGATATATACTATATCAGTCAACTATATACACAGTATTAACTATTACCAATATTTTAACAAGATATAACAATATTTACACAACAATTTTTGGGTATATCTATATGGAGGTGGAAGTATACACAGTAATATACTATAACCCCAACCCAACCAAAACATGTGAAAACATTTAATGGGTACCACTGAGTCTAAAGACATTTTTGAAATAGACTGTACGTATGTATTTCTGCTGCAAAAAAATGGTATTTTAATATGGAGAGTGTTTGCTTTTTGTTTCCAGTCTACAAATTTCCACATGGGCATGCATGCTGCCTTGACTATGAAGCCAAATGCAGAAAACGCCCACTGCTGGTTGTAAATATTATTACTATTTGCAATTAAAATGTGAAATTAGATGGTATTAAAATAAAAATACTAAAGAAGATTTGGCAAGATTCTATACAGGAATGATTTAACATTGCAGGGCTTGTAAGTAGAGAAATGTCAACTATTTATAGGCTGAGTGTTTATTTTTTAATTAAATAGAACACAATCCTTGAAGGATCTTTTGGGTTATCAAATACTGAGATTTTCTTTTATGAGAGATTAGCATGAAACTATTGCACAAAAGTTCGAGACCTTCTGACAAAGAAATAATCAGCCTGTTGTTGGTCTTGCATACTATTGCATTTTGCAATGATGTCAGAACTTCGTCAGCCCAGGGACGTGAGATGGAAATGAGCTCTTCGATAAATCTAATGCAGACCCTGATGCAGATAACTTCAGTAGAATTTCCTTTAAAAGTCACAGTGCAAACAAAGTTCAGACCACTGCTGCCCACATTCCGGTTTTAGACCAACTCTCTTATAAATTTTTAACACTGTTCACAGCTCCACTGTGCAGAGAGTACCTTCACCTTTGAAAAGCAATGGCATCAGTTTCATTTGTAATTTGAAGACTAAAACGGTCTCCAGGATCATTGACGGAGACCAATGCCAGGTGGGTCTGGAAGAGAAGCCTGAATGAATAATTCACTGCGATTTCTACTGCTGCTTCGATTTTTGCATTTGTCTGATTAAATCAAGAGACAGAGATGCAAATCTCAAAGATACAGCAGGAAGGATCAGAAAGACCTAGATAATCTGATTAAAACAGTCCCAGAGTTGCTGCCATTACCAATAGATTACTGTTCCAGCAGACACACTGTAATCTGTTTTTGAACAGTTAAAGGTAGACAAACATAACCAGCATTAACTTGGGGTTAATAGTTAGGGTTAAGACAAATATACAATGACAAAGTATCTGTTACCCATGAGTGGTCCACAAAAATGACATTTAATGCAACAGCTCTGTTTAAATGACAGACAACCATATAATGACTAATTATAATCAATGATGAAATGGGGAATATAAAACATTTCTTTAAGGTAAAGTTACCTTTTACCTCTTGATACTCTTCATCTCTTCTCTTGCTTTCAGCACTGTCCAACATTATCCACTGTTTTCATCCTTTCCTTTTGTGCCAGTGCTCTTACCTTTATCCTTGTTCATGACATAAGCATCTCTGGCAGTGGTGCTCTGGTTGCACACAACTAGCCTGGAAAATCCCTCAAGCACACCAAATCAAGCAAGCAAACAAACAAACAAACAAACAAAATCCCAAAACAGAATATTCAAATATAGCACAAACAATTCCATATTTTGTCAACTACAAAGCTCCACTCTCACCAGGGAGTCACCTTTTTTCATGGCTTGCATTGCTTGTCCTCTGTTACTTGACTTACCCTGATTGTTTTCTCAAAATACCTTATGATCTTGTTAGAATTATATACAAGCTAATGCTAACATTTGTCCAAAGATGTCATTTTATGCTAACAATTATTCAAACATATGTTAGGGCAGATCAGTTCAAACATGTTTGTTCAACAGGTCAAATGTTTCATAAATCTTAACAGTACAGTCTCAGTCAGACAGGACTGTGGTTTCAGTTAAGGTCTGGGGGGCCAGGTTCCCCATTTTGCATCCTGTAGTTGGTCCTGTGGTTTTGCGGAACTGCTAGAACTTTTGTTGAACTCTTGGTTGAACTTCTGTCTTTAGTCTGACCTTTATCCAGACATTATGTTTATCTTCTTGACAGACATACGTAGCTTATAAAACCAGACATGATCTTACCACGTGATAAGTTGGTACTTCCCAAATCCTGATGTGTATAAGATCTTGTGTATGCTATTGTTCAATGCTCTTTTCTGTACATCCCTGGTGAGATGCAGCACTGAGCCCTCAGCAGCTGAGTATTTTTTATTATTCTATGTATGGTCTCACATATTGTCAATAAATGGTTGGCTAACCGATCTAATCTGGACTTGTGCCTTCTTCCAAACTGAACATGGACTTCCAACAATCTTATAGCTTTAACTGATATTTGAATTATTTTATTTTACATTAACTTTTCTCTGGGAAAAGAATAAAGAAAAACGCATGATGTGGAGTATCTGAATGACTCAAATAGGCTTAAATATTTGTTTAAAATATTACAAATATCTGATGATGTCAGGTTTTGTCCAGATGCAGCACATCAACTTGTTTTGCAGATTAAGAGAGATAATTGTGTTGCTGTCCCGTGTGCCTTTTACATCAACTTTAAGGCTGTGTTTTAAGGTAATGTTTACTTTACTTTGCCAATGTTATAGAAGAGCCAGGCCCACTTAACATGCTAACATTGGTAACAATGTTACCAATGTTAGCATGCCCTGCATTGAGCTCTCAGCAGTTTAACCCCATTGACAAAACAGTGGTAGGATATTACAGTGGTAAGGTGGGCCAGGGGAATGTACCATTTTAGACAGCAACTTGGGCTGTATAAAAGGAAAGGGAGAAGAACTGATGCTGCTGACATTTTGTCGTTTACATAGAAGTACTCTGTCACGTGAGATAGACATGTATGAAACCTCCAAAAATGATGATAATCTGTAAATAACTAGCCACTTTAAGTACCATTTGGTCTTTGGAAAATGGTCATACTGACTAAAGAGACGTAGATTATTTTAAAGAGATGTAACTGCACTTTCAAAATGCAATTACATTGATCACAAAGGCTGTAGCTGCAGTAAACAGAGTCAGAAAGCCTAATCCAGTTTCTGCACGCTTTTTTCTACTCCTGACAGGCATCCAACTTGCAAGTCAGCATTTTGGGAGTAAAGCATTGGAACACACCTTATATTTCTCATCCCTGAGGCCCTTTTCATACAAACAACACTAGGCATTTGTCAAAGCTCCCCATTAAAAGTGACATCATTAGAAAATGGCTGCTACATGAATATGGGATATTGGTAGAAAGGGATAAAGTAATCAGGAATGTTTTATTATGGTATCATTATGTTGAAAACAAGAACTATTAAGATAATGTGGCCCTCGAAAGAGCTTCCTATTTCTACTGAGGGGACATGTCTTTTCCATCGATGACTGCGTGTTGTACTCCTTGTTTCAACAGCAGCACAAAAAGAACAAGCCGAGCACTGAAAGACCCATGAGGATCTCGAGCTTACATATAGATTTTCATTTTATGGAAGTGAAGAATGAGGGAAGCTGGGAGTTGGTTTTTACAAACTTTTCTTTGACAAACTTATTTATACAGTAGCCCCATGTTCTTGACAGTGTGCATCGTGCTACTTTTGTTTTCTATTTTTATTTTCTTTGTTCACATTTATTCCCTACAAAAGTTTTTCCTAAGGCATTAAAACAAATTGAATGTTTTTCTTTTCAACAAATCAATTCCAGTGTGCTTGAATTTATAACGTACCTGCCACAGTGTATCACTTGGGAATTTAGAGATAACACATAGCATCTGAATAATACAAGCCTAGAAACTACAAAGTAGAAAACGATATTCAAGAAAGAATATTGCCCAAATAACAGACAGAACTGGACGACATACAACAAACATTTGCACAGATGAAGTTAAAAGCACTGTGGTTTATAGATTGCACTCATATCCTTGTTTTTATTCTTCTTATTTGAATGCATTAGTTATAAGCATTCCATCTGCCTCTGCATGGCATTCATTACAAATCACATGGGACCTGAGCGGTAACTTTTCAGGGTTTTTAGATCTGCTGGAGGAGCTCAGCAGGAGGTGTTTTCACTTGATCTAAAAATGGATGCAGTGAAAAGCTGTTGAGTTTCCTTCATTGTGTTTCTGCTGCTGTGTTATCCACGTAATTCACAACCTGTTGTTAATCGTGTTTCTTTTGCCTTATATCAATTACCAACACGAGATGATTCTTATAAGATTAGTTAATACAAAAATAATAATCTTTTTGGATCCCAATATAATGATATACTTCCTATCTAAATAAGTAAGATTCAAGGCAAGCTCACATTTTTATGTTCTGCATCTGAGCACTTAATGCATCTTAGGCAAATTAATGCATCTCTCTCTCTCTCTCTTTCTCTCTCTCCATCTGTCTATATATGAGGATTACATTTATGTTATTAGTGTTTTTATGTTTTATCTGGGAGGTTTATATGAAAAGTGAGGTTGTGCCCCCAGGCACTTGCAGAGATTTATTTTTCTACGAATGTTTACTCTAGATTATAAAATTGTGCTACAACTGATGTTTACATTTTGCATGATGATTTTGTTCTCAATATTGTGATCTTGTAAGGAAGGAGCAGGACCACATAATTGTTCTGCTTCTTTCTGTCCCTCCCCCAAATGGGTTTTTGTGTTGACATTCATATGTATGCACATTTATGTTTTTGTTATTTATCTGATGAATATGTAGAATTGTGTAGTACACCTTGATACTATTTTGTAGTGACCTTGTTTTGTGATGATTAAATAAATCAAATCAATCCCTCCCTGTTGTCTTGTCTTGTCCTGTCTGTCACTATTTCCCCTTCTTTCACACTGTGGTGTGGCATGACCCTCCCATTCAGCTCACATCAGGGGTTAAATAAAGTTTGTTTGATGGAGTAGCTTACAGGGAGGGCTGGTGATGGTCACTATAGCAGTGAATCACATTTATTTACTTATCTCTCACTGCTAGAAAAAAAATGCATTGGTCTTTCCAAAGCTGCCACCGGACACAGTGCTCAGCTGAAAAGATAATGCAGACAAGGGGAAAAAAGAAAAAACAAACAAACAAAAAAAAAAAGAAATCAAATCAAGTCTGATCAAGTTGACTCTCTTATTGGACTTGTAACCTATCAAACAGAGAGCCCTCTCTCAAAGCAACTATTGCTGGTCTACTTCCATACTGTACCATACCAACTTTTGCTGAGGCAAAGTCTTTTCAGCATGTCATGTTAAAATCATATAATATGCATAAATATTTTGCATCTTAAATGTCGAAACAAGCCAATTGTAAAACCGACCATCACTTTCTTGTCTTGTTTAGGTGATGAACAGCATAAACATAGAATACTCCCGTCTTTCCATCTAAACCATACGCAGAGTCAAGGGGTTCATTAAACAAATAAATAGTTCTGCTAGCAAAAACACAGACCCCTTGGCAGTGCTTATCAGTAACTAACATTTAAAAGTGTAAGACTCGATTGCTTCAGATTCTGCTGCGTTGTGTGTGCTGGCATTATATCAGTCAGGGGATATGTTTTGTCACATGGGATTCAACAGAGTAATCATTTGATGATGAGGGTCATAGACATGCTTTCTTCAAATCACATTAAGGGAGCTTTCAAAATGTGAACTATTAATGCAAACTTTTGATGTAATCAACCTTCAAATCCATTCTTCAAAGAATGCAGCCCCTAAAATGGGACATAGCTTATGCCCCTCACAGTGGTTTATAAAGTTGAAAATAATCCAGTCTGCCATTTTGATTAGGCTTTAAAAATTTAGAATCAACACAATCTTCTGTCTTCTGGGGGAGCAGAAGTGCATTGCATCATACTGAATCATCCTGTCTGAAATCATTTTAATTTATATTAAAAGATGTTTTTTGTGATAAACTTAAATCATAGCTGACACCTAACCCAAGTCCTGCAAATCGTCTGCAGTTTCAAAGAAGAGTTGATTCTTGATGAAGCTAATATATTCACTCAGCTTAAAGTTGTTCTGACAGCTGACATTCTTTGGAGAGGCTTTTGCATATTTGTGTCTGGATGTGTGCCACCCAGATGTCACCTGTATAATGATAATATATACTGACACAAACTGAGCCAGAGCAAAGAAAAAAAAACAGAGTCAACTCACTTGCCCTTGTATGAAGCAGTCTGAAGACCTCACGAGTTTAATTGAAGAAACTGTGGGGAGGCAGCAAAACCATAGAGAATACTCATAATGAATTAACTTTGATGGGTCTTTGGATTCTCAATCTTCTCTTCTTCACAAGTAATCTTTAGGCTAAGTGTGCCATATGTATGTTAAAGATGTCAGATCTAAAGATGCCAAGATGATCCTGATTTGGAATAGCTTACAACAATAAAAATCTGGATGAAGGTCAAATGATGTGTTTTTGTGTTGTTTAGTACTTTTAACATTTCACACGTTTGGCTAAATACCCATATGGTTACTTCCACTGAGAATCATTAATATACCGTCTCAACTTCTGACAATGAGACGCTCAGAAACAACAGCACACAAAATGCTCACTATTCATCTGCTTGAAGGTTAATATGTTTAAATGTGTAAAACAGCTGGATATTTCACTGCCAGTAGTTATTAGGTGCATATACATGGACTCACATTTTGGGTTTGATCAGATTTGACAAGTAGGCCTATTCAGTTGTGTGGTTGGGGCAGAATAAGTCTAGATGCCTTTTTTCTTAAAATCTCAGTTTCACTACTGAGAAAACTCTGAAAGAAAGCAGACCAATATTGCATAAATACACTTTACCCCTTTTTCTGCCAAATTGACTGATTAACCATTTCAAAGAATACTTTTTATGTATCTGTTCTGGCAGCAGCAGAGGCTAAAGGCATTGTGTTTTTGGGTTATTTGTCTTTCTTTATGGTCCAATTCTTTAGAACACAGTAACTCAGAGATACATTTCGGAATTTTCTTTAATTAGATTGCAGTGCCTCGTGTTAACTGAATGCCTGTGAACACAATGTCTCAAAAGGAATTTACACCTCACTTTGCACAAATGTCCACTTTAACTTAAGTATGACCTAGATGTCCAAGGCCTGGACCAGCCCACAGAAATGGCTGGGACCCTGAAAGGAAAGGTAAGTAAGTTTAGGACATATCGTGTTTTAACCAACCTTCATAGACCCTTCCATGACTGTGGGTCCCAGAAAGCTTCCCCCTTATACTCCTTGATGGGTGGCTTCGTCAAGACCATCTATCAAAGGCCAAGGTCATGGAGCCTTATGATCATCCTTCATTTGTGAACACCGTGTGGTGAATCCGATATCTCAAAAACTGCTGTTCAAACATACAAAAATGTAAAAGGGCAAGCTTATGATGTGTCATCCATATGTGAATCCAACTTCAAGAAATATTTGAAGGAGCTCTGTTATTCTTTGCACTTTTGTAAACCCTGGCCCTAAGATGAATTAATTTGATATTTTGGTGGTCAAAGGTTATCAAACATCATGTTTACCTGAAGCAAATGGAATATCTTAAAACTGCTTACTTGAGAAATAATTGACACATTTTGCATAAATGTCCTCTTTGACTCCAGGGTTTAATTGATCAGCAGAAAGTACGAACATCCCTGGGCCTCATGCTTATCCTTTGTTTGCAAATCCAGGAAATCTTTGATACAATTCTGTTCAACTATACTGACATTCCCTCTTTGACTCTATAACCAATTGAGTAAAAACATCACTGGGCTTGTTTATTCCTTGCCTGTAAGATTTATTCACATCACACCCCCACAAAAGCCCTTCTTGCCCTGCTACTGCTCTTATGTTGTCTGGCATGTGGAAACATTAGTGTTAAATGTACACCTTTGATAATGTACTTCAAATTTGAAGCATATTTGATTTTTAAGTGTCATCAACTCTACGTAATTGTAAGTCCCACAAAACAGCAAGTCAATGTTTAAAATAAAGCAATCCCTTTTTTCTGCGGTTCTGCCATTGATATTGATTTCCTCTTTGGAAAGATTGGAGTATTATCCGGGCTCAAAATGAAATTCATTGGAAATTACTGTTTCATGACTGTAATTATTGTGACCAGTGTGCTTAATGTAAGAAAACAAACAGGGGTTTCATTGATTTTCTGTCCTCTAATGGCCTGAAGCTTTCTCCATTCTTCTGTTAAACCACCATTACAATCTAAAGAGTCTCGTATGCTGAGTTTCAAATCTCCTTTATTCACAATTGACAACACACTAGACAAATTGCTAGGTAATGTATGTAAATTCAGTCAATCTATCTAACAAATTCTTGATTTTGAGTTCAAACTGAATTACTTTGCTTTGTTTTGTTGACACTCTTCTGTGTTTATTCTTCTAAACAGAACTGAACTGAAGCTAGCAGCCGTGATTCATCATATTGAGCCTTGAGCTGTGGATCATTTGAGCATTAATGATTTTTAGAATGCATACTTTTGATACTCTCAGCGCATTAACAGCTCTAACAAACAAACTTCTTTGCTTCCTTCAAATGACTATTGGGACACACTTACTCTACATTTACTTTTAATTCCTCCAATAGGGAAACTATTCCTGATTTTTTTTCACAGAGAAAAAAAGTACTCATTTAAAGTCCTGACACATCCCTTTTCAATTGGAAATGACACTTTTTTTGTAGGCAATGAATATTTATTGCAGAGAAGGGTTGCTTTAATAAAATAGTGTGCAGACCAGTCAAAGACATGTTGGACCAGGGGTGTCTTTGGGGACCTTCTGTTGCTTCTGTGAGAGAAAAATATCTGCCTGTGAATACTAAAGAGGAACAATAACAATGCAGAGAAGAGAAGAAGAAAGAGACGAGGACATTCATCTGCATATTTATATGGGAAGTTTGAAATCAAATCTGTTTTGTAAGATGTATTTTTCTTTTTATAAAATCTGGAACTGAAGTATCCAGATGTTCAAGTCTGTTATTTTCTCAAAAGCTAAAAAGTAGGTGTCATGCTGTTCTGTAACCTACCTCTGCCATGTCCCAATTAATCTAATGGCTGTTGGTCATCATCTTTATTATGTTTGTTTACTACACTTAATACACTTACAGGAGGTAACATAATGTATTACATTTTATCTAGGTCCGTCTCCTTATACACACACTTCCAGGATTAAATAATTACCCAAGAACTTGACACTAGACAACAAAACACCGAAGGGTGAGACGTAAATCTGGCAGATGGCATCAATCACTTAAGCTATGCCAGGATGGCATAGAACGAGAGGATGCTCCAAAGCACATCCTGGCACAACATACTGTGGTTCAAGAGTGCCGACTGTATGTAGACAGCTCCTATCTGACTCCTTCTGTTGTGTAGAGTCAGAATCACATTGTTGCAGGAAGAACAATGGATTCCTCTAATTGGTTCGGTTCACAAAGGTATGGATTCATGTGCTGAACTGACCCTTAGTTGGCTCTCTGGTTGGTTAACTGAGCCACTAATCACAATCGGAGAACCCCTTTTCTAAGCAACTGCTGCGTGGCTCCTGTGTCAGAAAAGGGTTTGTGTCAGCAGAGTCTATGTCAGTGTATTTGGGTTAAATGTTTTTTTTTCTGAACTTGCTATATCAACATTAAAAAAGGCAGAGAAAATGTTTTAATACTGACAAATATTTGTTGTTCTAGAAAGACTAAGCGGAAATAATAGAGCAAACAGTTTGTGTGGACAGCCAAAGGTTCAAGCCCAGCTCCGGGCGACACATGGCGATGTGTCCTTGGGCAAGACACTAAACCCCAAGTTGCTCCCACTGCTGCGTCAGTGGCGTGTAAATGGGCATGAAAGGGCGTGAATGTGTTAGAGATACTGATGGATAACTAACATAGAAACTCTGAACCATCGGTGAGTGAATGTAAGAGTGAATGGGTGTGAATGGGTAAATGTGACCTGTGGTGTAAAGCAACTTTGAGTAGTCCAAGACTAGAAAAGCACTATATCGGGGTGCTGGTTTGGCGGAGTGGTTAGCACCCCATGTACTTACTTCTGCTGGTCCAGGTTCGAATCCGACCTGTGACCAGTTTGCAGAGTGTCTTCCCCTATCTCTCTCCCCCTTTCACAAGCCTATCCACTGTCTCTCTCCTATCAATAAAGGCACAAAATGCCCCAAAAAATACATTTAAAACAAAAAAAGAAAAGCGCTATGTAAGCTCAAATCCATTTACCATTTACCATTGTTGGATGACAACAGGCCATAGATGCAGTTATATCATCAACAGTTTTAGTAGACTCATTAAGACTTTGAGTTTCTGCAAACATCCTACTGCAGTGTAGTCTTTATTCTTCCACTTGGCCAATTTTAGAAGAATCAAAGTAATGAAGCGTTAAGAAAGGTTAAGCAAAAATCAAGTAAATTTCAACTGTTCATCTGGACATTTTGTCAACCACCTCTTTCAGGTAAATATTTCCAAGGAGGACAGGGCTCGATAGAAGCTCCCTTCCAGTAAAAGGCAGAGCTTTACGAAGGTCAATGGGGCAACTGCACTCATGAGGGACAGTTGAATGACTGTGATTTAAGTTTTTTTTTTTAGTTTTCCCGCCTGCTGATAACAACAAAACAACAACAACAACAATATTATATTATAAAGGACATTTGCTGATGGAAAAAGTCAAAAAGAACCCATCAATTTAAAAAAAATATATCCTTGGTTTCAATTTAGTGCAGCACCATAAAAGGGCACACATTTTAACACAAATAATTAAAACAAAACAACTGTTGGCATGAGAATAAAAGACAGCAAACAAAACATCCAAAAATTATTTACTGTCAAAACTGTGGGAAACTGCCCTCCTGCACTGTTTAGAAAGGCTTGAATAAAATGACTGGATTCACATTTTGATTCTGATCAGCATCAAAATGTAATTCCTTGTTCTGTGTGCCATGACCAACATTCCCTGAAATTGTCATCAAGATCTGAAGAAGAAGCTATGGAGTTATTGGCAAATATTTGGAAAACAGCACTAACAAGCATTGTGATTTGACCAGCACCCAAAACTTATTGATTGATCCTAAGTTCACTTCTGAGCTATTCTGAAAATATCATCAAATGCCATTCTGCTTTTTGAATTATCCTGTTAACAAACAAACAAATCTACTGACTACCTAGCAAACAAATGCCACCAAAACAAAACTTCCTTTGCAGAGGCAATAAATAGCAGAGATATACAGACAGTGAGTGCCCCTGTTCATCTGTCTAATCAGCAGGAGATAAAACAGACCTTGAGGATGATTACTTGTGCTCTGATGCTTTGTGAACATTTACCTAAAGGAACAAAATACACACACACACCAAAAATGAATGTCAGTGCCTTATCTTAAAATGTCCTGTTCTTAACAGGACATTGTCACATCCTTTTAATCTTTTTGATGTTGTAGGAATGCCCAAAAAAGTATAACTTACTCAACACGTTTCATATGTCCTACTTTTTGAGTACAGAGGTAAAACTGAAGCAATATGCTCATTACTGTTCCTTTCAGGATACATATACAGATATGACAGATACAGACGGAGCCCTTCATCTGTTTATACAGATGATGTCTGTAAAAACCAGTGGTGGATAAAGTACTCAATGCCAGTACTCAAATCAAAGTATAGATACTCATGTTCAAATACTACTCCAATACAAGTGAAAGTTGCTCAGTCAAATTTTTACTTAAGTTAAAGTACTGGAGTTCCTGCATTTGAAAATACTCAAGTATTAAAAGTACATTTTCCTGTTGACCTTACAGAACATAATGACTGAAACAATCTACAGAATGCACTGACCTGCTTATAGATCATGTAGAATAAAGAGTTTGAAAATATGCTACAGAACCCATGGAAAAGCATACTGAAACACTAATAAATCAACAAAAGGACAACCATTGCCATTTTCTTTTTTTTTAATTTAAGTCTTTTTATTTAACGTAAGTAATAATGTTGTAGGCTAGGTTAATTTTACTGCTATTATTATAAGCATTAAGTGAAATGTGTTAAAGCGTGTAAAAGCACATTTCACTTAATCCCCCCCCCCCCCCCACCCCCAACTACCGTCCCTAATTTCATCTTTTCTGTTTGGCTGCCAAATCTCCTTAAATTCCAACTAACTTAATAATGTCAGTGACCGTCACATTAAACTGCAACTACAACAAGCGCATTAAACTCTCTAATATTTATCTGGAAGTAAAAAAATGTTTACACCATTTTACCTTACTTCCACATGCTTTCTCAGGTTAGACGGCGAGTTTTTGTAGGCGGTGAAGTTTGCGTGCGGCAAACAGCACACATTTGAATCGAAAAGAATCATTCTTCATTTCGACCACCTCAAACACTTCAGATATGGCCATGGGTGCTCTGGTGTGGAATTGTCATCTTTATCTGCCATAGTAGCCATGATTACTGCCAAGACGACCCGTAATCACCAACGTTAGCTCAACCTTTACCTGCCCGATCACAATAGCGCACCGTTTTCTTCTTCTTCTTTGTTGTTTAATGGCGATGGCAAACCAACTCAAAAGTGCATTACCGCCACCAACTGGACTGGAGTGTGGAACAGGATGCACAAAGTATAGATAACACCACTTGAACAATCACATATTAAAAGAGAAAATAAATTTCATCCGCTGACTTCATACCTGTACCTAAAAGTAACGAGTAACGAGGCCATTTATAGAAATGTAGTGGAGTTAAAAGTAGAATATTTGTCTTTTAAATGTAGTGAAGTAAAAGTCATAAGTTCCAATAAAACAAAAACAAAAAACAAGTAAAGTACAGATACTCAAACAATGTACTTAAGTACAATACTCAAGTAAATCTACTTTGTTACTGTCCACCCCTGGTAAAAACATACACAGATGTGCAGTACCAGCAGTAACCATGGGGACAGCATTGGAGAGGGTAGCTGATAGTTTATCCCAGATCAGCAATATGAAATTGGGAGGAATACTTATGTTTCAATATACAGGTCCAGTTGCATACCTAAGGGAAGCCTAAATAAGTCTTTAGGATTGAGAAATTAAAACTCTAGTGTTACTAGTTCTTTATTTCAGTAAATTTTCGTGCCTTACTTGTGTTTAGCGTGCCTGATCCACTTATTTTCATGCTTTGAGTCACTCGGCATGAATCATGCTCTGTAGGTGAACTGGTCATGCCTTTAATAAATAAAAAGATGATACTTTTGTGGAGCCTCTCAAGGAAAGGAGTCACAATATACGGTCTCTCTCAAATTCAACAGGAGTCACTCCTCACCTTGAGGTTTAGCAATATCACATAGCAGTTATTGAAAGGAGAAGCATATTAGATATAAACTCTCAGCTCCTTGGAGCCCGAGGCAATAAACCTAAGTCTCCTTTAGTTCTCAGTTTAGTATGTGCTTGTATGGCTTACCCACAATGATTTTAAGAGCATATGAGTGATTTTGCATGTGGATGTGAATGTGAGCTCCTTCATCTCCCCGAATATGCACTGCCATCTTTTTTTCTAATATATACAATGTTGTTCCACCAAAGCTGATGCATTATGAATTGTAATTGTATATCCTTAAATGATTTATTCATTCTGTGATGTACTGGTGGTGGAAAAGCTCTGAGTCTCATGATTTTTCAATATCTGATGTTAATATGATCTCTAGTGGATGTGTTATTTATGCAATTGACTGTCACACGTGATTTTCTTAGGTTCATCAATATTTTGACATAAGAATCTAATATTTCTGCAAATAAGGACAAGAAAGCTCAAGGAAGCATAGGATATCAGTCATCCAAGTTATCATATCATGCCACTGAATTTTTCTTTTTTAACCAATGTTTTTATTCATTAATCTTACCTTAATTCTGGTCCAAATATTCATCTTCAGTGTCAGAATCACAAATGCTTTAAGGAAAGATAAAGGTTTCATATAATACCCCAGATCCATCTTATTCTGTCCATGGTGGATTTCCTGTCACTGTAAAGCCCCCTTCCCAGTACCAGTCCAATCTGCCTGCTGACTGGTCTGCTCTTTGGTAATTAGTCAGATCAGCATGGTTAACCAGTAAGTTTTTTTTCATTGGTTTTGCATTTTTTTCTTAATTCAATGCTCTGCATAGGCTCACAACCTAAGCCGACAGGTTGAACTGCTGACGTAACGGTGATGAGACAGTCTGTTCAGGGAGGATGGGGGGAATCAGCCAGTTCAGGCAGCTACAAGCAGTGTTAACAACGGAAGATATATCAAATAGCTTAAGACTTAGTTGTCTGGGTAACTGAAGTAGGAGAGAGGTACAAAACGCAAAGGGCATTTAGAACTCAAAAATGTACAACATGGCCTCTTTAAAATGACATGCCAGATGGACCATTTTACAAAACCATGGGGAATTTGCACATCTATCAAGGAAACATCCAAAGACAGTTTTTTGGAGGAAACAAAACCTTAAAAAACCTGTAAGGGGGTAGGACATTGTCTGTCACAGTCATTATGGGCATCTGATCAACAAAACGTATGACGCATTGCTTCTGAGGAGAAAATTACACATGTGCACAGTTTTTGTAAGCTGTCGGATGCCAATACTTGAGGAAACGTGAGCATTAAAGGTACTTATATATCAAGAATCACAGCCCAAAATATTATGCAAGCTTGCAGTTTCTTTCTCTCCTTCTTCTTCACAGCTATGTCCCTCTCCCCTAAATGCTGATTGGTTCCTGTCATTCTTTGACTGAAAGCAAGTGTGTAAGGTTGAAGCTGAACAGGTTGGATCAGCCTAATGAGATATGGAATTTGGCAAAGTCAGCTTATGTTAAGTTAAAGATTATACAGTACAGGCCAAAAGTTTGGACACACCTTCTCATTCAATGCAATTTCTTTATTCTCATCACATAACACATTGTAGATTCTCACTGAAGTAATGATGGACACTTGTTTCTCTTAACTTAGCTGATTGGTTCTTGCCAAAATATTAATTCTAAAAGTGTCTAATAGGGCTGTCAGCTGTGCATTAGCCTGACTTCTGAACAACACAAATGATGGTCCCAACCCCATTTATAAGGCAAGAAATTCCATTAATTAACCCTGGAAAGGCACACCTGAGAAGTGAAAACCGCTTCAGGTGACTACCTGTTGAAGCTCATAAAGAGAATGACAAGACTCTGCAAAGCAGTAATCAGAGCAAAGGGTGGATACTATGACGAAACTAGAATATATGACATGTTTTCATTTATTTCACACTTTTTGTTAGGTACATATTTCCACACGTGTTCATTCATAGTTTTGATACCTTCAGTGAGACTCTACAATAGAAACAGTGATGAAAATAAAGAAAACACATCGAATGAGAAGGTGTGTCCAAACTTTTGGCCTGTACTGTATATTCAGCAAAATACATATTTCAATTGTTTTTTTATACAATCCTCCTCCGTGATTAATATCCCTCCTCTCTCTCAGTTGCTTACTCCACCTTTAAAGAAAACAATTTATGTCCCACCGATGCCAAAATATGGGGTATACCACCTCCCCAAGATGGGAGACATCCCCTGAGCCTGCAGTCTGCTACACTGAAAGGAATCGAGGCATATCTGTGCATGCAACAGTAAACATAAGAGCACAGTGTTGGAGAGCCAAAGCCACTTCCACTTCTGCGAGGTGTAGTCACAGTTCAGGAAGATTTACACTTAAACAGACATTTTCAAGCAAGGCATATGCCAAAATCTGATATCCGTATAGATTTTAGGCAGGAAACTAACATTTGTTCTGGTGACATCATGGACCAGTGCCATGCTGTTAAAGTAAAATTATGGGACCTTAATTATAACAGCTTCTACTGATTTAGTGACTTAATACAAATTTGTTTAAGACTATCTTTGTCGTGCTATTAACCACTTCATCTGGCACCTACCTCTTACAGTGGTTTTAGATATTTAAAACAAGTATTTAGTGAAAGTTCCCCTTGATGTTTTAGTTGCTTTTATACTTCAAATACAGCCATGTGTCCATTTTTCCGTGCTATGTAAAGCTTACAGCAGCTAGATAATTGTAGGACCAATTAGTGACTTTTTTTCATTTGAGCTGATTTACGTATTTAAAGTTGTACTCTCCTGTTTTCTTTTTTTTGCCTTAATGCTCTCAGTATTCCTCATATAGCATCACCCTATGTTGTTGAAAGGTGCAATAGAAACAATCTGTCTTTTCCTAATGATGGTTCATTAAAATGTGTGATACTGTGATTTTCACCTCTCAACAAATCACTCCCATCTAAAAATAAGCTCCAATCACTCTGCAACCCTTTAGAAAGGTTCGCCAAAGTTGCACTTTGCAATGTCAAACTGTTTCAAAGAGCCCAACTGGCAGAGTGAACAGCCTGTAAAGCATGAAACACAAGGCAATTAAAGTGGAAGTCAAGCAATTAATAACAGTGTGAACAAAAATGTAAGACTACAATAGAAGGTAAGAAAGGGAGCAATTTGTAATCAAGGATAAAAGATAGGACACATTGCTAAGAGAATGGTCAAAAGAAACTGGAAACAATATAAAGTGTTAGTTCAACTCTAACAGTAAAATGCAGCCTGATAGAGGACAGGCAACAATTCCTTTCTCATTTATTTTGGAGTTATCTTCAAGCTGTGCAGTGGCTGCTTTGGCCGAGCAGAGGGAGTGCGGATAGCTGACGAGATGAGATGCATGGATGGATAACCTTCTCAAGGTCTTTGTAGGATAAACATGAGCTTATTTTGGAGACGCTTAGGCAAACTGAGACTCTTTGTGCAGCAGACCATTCTCCAATGTGGTCTCTCCCTGAAATGAATTGGGCAGACACGATTTGGTTTTGCTCTGAGTAAGACAGCATCCAAGTTATTCTTGAAGCTAAGAACTGTGTTATGTGAGGCATTTAACCCATGTTTGTTTTCCATCTGGAAACATCTTATTAACTCATAAAGCAAATCACAGCGATAAGCTTTGGTTTGAAAAAGCAATTTGTTACTGTGAATATTGAGCTCACCCTGCGAAACTGCAGAACTGCAACAGTTTACAAGAGAAGAGCAGATTCACACTAATATTAAGATATTATGCTAATTTATGGATAGAATATGCTTGTTTATATTACTACTGTATTCCTCACAACTGTGTGGCAACAACACCGAGGGCCTTAATATTCTACCTTGTTCTTGATTATTAAAGGGACTGTGAGGAGTTTCTAAGTAATTACAAAAAAATCTCACTTTTAGATATATGCCTGATCGAAATACACACATTAAGATGAGTTTTATAGCATCAAAATAGGTTATCTATAAATGCTATTCCTTAGCCTTCTGGTCGGGTCGGACAGGGCTGGACTGGCCTGGATACTCAAACTTGGGAACAAGACAATTAAAACTAGAGCAAATTTATATTATTCGGACACGTCTTAGGGCACCAGGCTGTAAGTAGCGATATATAGCCGGCTACAACTACGATACTAAGTTTTCCAAAAATTGCTTGTTGTCACACATCAAAAACTACCGCTACGTAACTAGAAAGAGATACATTACCTCGTCGATTTGCATCCTGTAAGTTGTTGAAAAAAGAAGTTGTAAAGCAATGCAGAGTTGTGGTCCGAGCTGCATAACAACAAACACGCTTTGGATTGCAGACGTTTTGGTGCGTTCAAATGTAGTCAGAAGTAGGAATTTTCAGTTCCGAGTAGGAAACTGCAACTGGATCGCCCCCCGAAGTCTGAATTTCCTACTGGGAACTCGGTGAAACCTCACCACCCCCGAGTTGACAATTGAAGATGGATGCCCCCAGTGTGAACAGTTATTTAGCTCCTGTAATAATTAATTTATTTGCACTTCTGACTGGGGTGTGTCACTCTAGATCAGCTGTATACATAGTATTGTTAGACTTATATTAACAAAAATGCTGCCATAGTGATAATCACATTCTTCATGTGATATTTGTGAACAACAACGCAGGGCGTGCTAACAACAGCTAACAATAGCCTGGTAGATCAGGATGTTTTTTTCTGACTTCAACTGGAACGCCGATAAGTCGGAGATGATGTCACTCCCAGTTCCGAGGTTACTGGAACGCAGCATTACGACAGTCGCCGCGCGTGCTCATGGGTAGCAGAGTCTTTACGTTGCCGGTAACAGATTCTCCTCATAGTCCCTTTAAATGAAAAAAAAAAAAAATATTCCAATGATTTGTGCTTTGTGCAAGCTTCAAAAGACACAAGCAGTCTCATTTTTGGGACTTCTCTTCAAGACCCTGATATGTCCTCAGCAGTGAGCATTACAGATGAACAAAGTTAGCTGTTGAGACACCCATGCTGCATTATCAACATGCTAAGGTGATTATTTAAAATGCATGTTTGAAATTAAATAACAACAATATGGAATGAGATAAAGACGTCATTATCCATATAGAAGCCACAAGCTTTTAACAGTTCTCTTGAAGTTGAAAACTTTCTGTCATTTATAATAGAATAGAATTGAATAGAATAGAATAAACCTTTATTCATCCCACACAGGTAAATTTACAGTGTTACAGCAGCAAAGTGGACAGCTTTAATAAAATAAAAATAGATGTAAGTATGAAAATAGCAGCATGTAAATTATTCTACCTATATAAGACATAAAATATAAAACATACAAAGGGCCTGGATACAAAACTTAAAGCAAATCTTATGAATATTATATACACCTTAACTGAGTAATTGCGCCTGGGTTTTAGTGATTGTACATGGGTGTACTTCCACACTGTAATTAATTGCACATTGTTAGAGGATTGCATATTAATTGCACATTAATTGTACATTATAAAATATGAGGGTAACATGAGGTGGTACTTATGGGGACTGAGCCATTGTGTTCACTAGACAAAGGTCTAAAATGTATTGTCCTCTTCATATTTCTAAGACTTTTGATACAGCTGGCCATTCAATATATAGCAGACTGTCTGAAACTGACTTATATACATTTTATGAACCGTATTTTCCAGACTATAAGTTGCTCCATAGTATAAGTAGCAAGAGTCAATAAATGCATCATGAAGAGGAATAAAACCATATGTAAGTTGAACCAGACTTTAAGTGGCATTTAATTAGTGCTCTGATAGAGAGGTGGTTGCCTTATATGAAGCTTTACCACCAAGAAGGCCCACCTGCCTCATTTATATTCAATTCCGAGGTGGCTACCAGGGTATGGAGACATAACTGCACCAATAACAAGTCTCTCCCTGCAGCCATTTGTTCATGCACCCATCTGAGGACTCATTTTTCCAGCTCTGGCCATCTTGTTTTTGGCCCACGATTAGCTTTTTTAAAAAATTGGCTTCATCGCAGTAAGAGTAACCTCTGCTTTTTATGCCAGTCCCTCATGAGTTTCTCGCTCCCTCCAAACTTTATTTCTGCTCGATTACAGCTGAATATTTTACTACCGGCAGTTTGTTAACTGCAGAATAGGATTATCATTTTGGAGGCATTTTGTTAATGTCTAGACTAGAGCGCCCTCTCATGGCTATAGATGGTAATGATTACTCCTTGTTTCATGTCGGTCAGTATGAATTAACGTTTAAAAACATGTTAAATGATGTATAGTTTGATATAGTTAAGTTAGTTAAGTTACACCTGACTATAAATTGCAGGACCAGCAAAACTACTTCTAGTCTAGAAAATATGGTCACCACTTTTTTTGCAGTAACTTTTGTTGTTTTATGATGTTTAGGGGTCCCCATTTAAAAAACACTTTTGATCTCAGATATTTTCCCTTATGAAATAGAGGATATATGAAAAATAAAATAATTATTTGATTTAAACTTGAATGTCTGTTTTTCGTGTAATTCAAAACAGTCTAAATTTCCTTTTGTAAAGTAATTTTAGATTATTGTTGATTTGGGGTATTTTTGACACTGCATGAAGACACGTTTTAGGGCATATGAAAGCATGAAACGTAATACAGGCTATTTGAACTCAAAATTCTCCAAAGCACATTGCACTTCTTGGTGTTAAGAGACTGCAGCTGCAGCTCCATCTTGTGGTGAGTAGCAACATAGACCACAGTTGACAGGCTTTGGTCTGCTTAAAAAAATGCAGGGCGAGTGCTTAACTCAGCCAAATGAAAAATGCTCAACTGTTGGAACTCCCCCTCCCCCATACCAAGACCACCAAACTTTATTCTTAAAACGAACATAATGCATGTTTTACTTGTTGTTGTTTTTTTAATCCCTGCATGCACAATTAAAGCTGGGGTTGGCAATCTGATTGAGATACACTTTTTGTAATACTGGTTAAAATGGTCTTTATGACCCGATGGCAATCAACTCATAATGTGTTCTTAATACAAAGCGAAAAATATCCGCTATCTACAGCAGGAGTAAAACAGAGAAAACACCAACCAATAATCATGCTGTAACCACCGTTTTTAAACCAAATCCCGTTGCCATTCTGCATGCCTGCTGCGGGTACATTTTCCCGGCGTGCACAGACTCGGTGTGTGTAGCTGACCTGAGAGGGATCAGACTCCGCGGGAGAATGCTTACCTTTCAAGTTTTGGCTTTAAAAATAAGGGAAGCCTGCTACGAGCCGTCCCACAACCCCAACCAAGCTCCAGTATCCCTCACATTTTAAGACAGATGTACAAGGAATCTAAAATAAACACTTTGTTTTTCTAAGTTTGTTCAGTTGGCTCTAATCTCACAACAGCTACCACCCAGGCTACTGCAGGTGGACGTTCTCGCGAGGCTTTTTCTTCTTCTTCGGTTTTATGGCGGTTGGCATCCATCATTTTGGAGCATTACCGCCCCATTCAGGCTAGAGACAGAGCTCAGTTTGGAGAGGCAGAGGAATGTTTCTATGATTATATAGTGACACGGGAGATTTAGGGGAGAATACTGATACAGGAGGACGGCGGGAAAGCAGATAATATACGGAAAATACGGTAGTTTCATGGCCAAAACGGGAGACTTTGCAGCTTTCCTTACTATGATAATGTTTTGGTGTTTTCTTGCTGCTGACTGAGACATGACTTGGTGTAGTGTAAAACAAACATGTTGTGCCGAGGGTTTGGAGTTGAATCAGTCCTCTGGATATATCAGCCGCACGCGTGCATGTGAGCGGGGGGCTAGGCGGAGCCCTGAGGAGATGCTACATTCAAATTCATGCTCGTTTTCCAAAATTGCCAACCCCAGCTTTAACAAACTCTAATTTTGTATGTTATGCATTAATCCAGTTGCCGAGACATGATGAAGAACAGGACAGCATAGTGGGGCAGCAGGTAGTGTACATGCCTCACAGCAAGAAGTTTGCTGGTTCGATCCCCAGGTCGGACAGGGCCTTTCTGTGTGAAGTTTGCTTGTTCTTCCTGTGCATGTGTGGATTCTCTTCGGGCACTCCAGCTTCCCCCCACAGACCGCCAAAAACTTGCTCATTACGTTAATTGGTGACTCTAAATCGCCCCTTGGTATTAGTGTGAGTGTGAATGGTTGTCAGTCTCTCAGTCTCTCACCAAAACGTGGACAGCTGGGTTAGCAGCCCCCGTGACCCTCAAAGGGATAAGGGGTATAGAAAATAACTGAATAATGAAGAACAACAAACCTTCCCAACAGTTACAATAAAATCTCTTAACTGCCTGACATCAAAACACAACTTTTTAGTGTTGTTTTGAGTTCAAACTCCACTATGTGTTGTATTGGAAGAAAGTGCCTTTGAAGGGCCACTTTTCTGTGTTGAGGGGGAAGTGGACAGCTTATCAGGTGCTCAGCGGCCTCTGACAGAGCAGGTCATTGCAGCTTCAGGGTTTTATGATCTGGTCTTTTCAATAGGTGAAGCTAAAATGAAGAGCAATATCAGGTTATTAGCAGTATATGTCTGAGAGCTGTGCAGAAAAAAAGTAGCTGGCACTGCCATAACAAGTAGTGATTCCCAACCTGCAGAGTGGAGCAGGTGACAGAGACGAGGGCTGAGGCTGAAAGAAATTGCAGAGCTGTCACATAGAATAAAGCACAAAGCTTACTGGCAAACTGTCCCCAGCAGTCTGAACAGAAAAAAGACACTGCTCTGTGCAGAAGACTTACATCACCATGGATGAAATTATGAAATTTCTGCTTCAATACTCTCCAGATAATGCCACCCTCCCAGATGCAAATACAGTTTTTGGCAATATGGGTCATGAGTTTTTTCCCATAAGAAAGACAGAGCTAATCTTTTTAGTTGTAAGTTTCCAAATTACAATATAATTTCAATATTGCAAATAAATCCCAGCGGTTAAAATATTTTTGGTTACTATCCTCCTCTTTTAAAGAAATGCTCTGCGCTACATTGAACAAGCTTCAAAGAAATGAAATAACAGCCTCTCTCATTCTGCGCATGTCACTAATCCACCTGGATATGACAGCCAAATGGCAGTTTGCTTTAGAGTTTGAAAGCAATCTACTTTGTGGGGGACCATATGAATAATAAAGTGTTTGGATGAAGTTATTTGGATGGATTATAAACACAACAGAGTGTTGGAGGGGTAAACATTGGCCAGAAGAATTACACACGAACTGAAAATGAAATGAGGGCAATATTTTTTTATATTGTAACCATTCCAGTAATATATGAGATGGGTACTGGGGGGACGTAAGAGAAGATAGGTGCATCTTTACTTGCAGTATGAAGTCCCTTCTGGTGAGATAGAGATAGGTAAGTGTAGAGATTATTACCATGTGGGTAGAATTTACTGGGATATGAAATCTTCAGTGACTGAGCCTAAACTTCAGTTCACTGAAATATTGTCTAAGTGTGGCACAAACTGCGAGATTATCAGCCTAGATAGGTCCAGTTCCCCTTTTCTGACCTATAAACAAAGGCCTGATTATCTGAAGGGCATAACGTTGACAGATTTTCCCAAAGTGTGAGATGTGTTAAGAGTGATTTTATCCTCCCTGATCAGCTTGGAAAAGGATCATCATATTGGCATTAAAAGTGATTTGCATACATTTTTTTTTTTTTCATCTTCATATGATAATAGGAACATTATTGGGCTTTTTTTTTTAGGATGTTGGTTGGGATGTGGGGCTCACTGCCCCAAAACAGGACAGTTACCGTTAAATGGAGACATCTGTTTAACATTCTGTCTTTCACAGTTTTGAAATCAGTTAATAGTTCCATTGGATTCTAACAGCTGAGAAGCGGCGCTTTCTCGTGATATATGATACATTACGGTCAAGGATTGCCTGAGGGAGAAATACAGCAAGTGAGCTGACTGAGCCGAAGAGAGAGAAGATTTAGAGACAAACAGTGAGTCATTTACTGGTGGTTTATCGGTATTTTCTGTGTTAATAATGTAAATATTGTAAATAATGGCATTAGTATCACTCTGGATTGTTTTCTTGCTGTTCTTTTGCTGTATTTGATTGCTGTATTTTTGTCTAGTTTTTGGTTGTCATCAGCCTTTTTTATCATAGTTTGTGTTTTTATATGTTTTTTAAGGCTGTCCACAGTGTTTATTTAGTCTATAATTAGCTGATACAAACAGTACAAATACATAAGATAAGTATTTTGATCACTTTATTGTGTTTTTATGTCAAATCATATATGTCAGCCTTACTGAACACTACAGGCAGAAGTAGATCCTGAAATTTGTCATTAAAAAAAGATACAGGGAATACATTGAAAATCCTGAATTGCTTTTAATAGGAAACTGATTTTGAATCATGACTCTCCGAATTTAAATCTAATTGTAATGTAACCATTTGGAAGACTTATAACCACAGTGAGCATGCTTCACAGGAAGAGGATTGCTGGTTTGACTCCCCTGTGTCACCTAAGATTTGTCTGTGTGGAGTCTACATGGCCTCCCTGTGCCTGCCAGGGTTTTCTCCAGTTACCTCCCATGGTCAGTTGGCGACACTCATTTAGCCATAGGAATGAGTGAGTGTGTGAATGGTAGTCTGTCTGTCTCTCTATGTGGCCCTGCCCTTGGATGGTGATTGGTGCAGGATGTACCCTGCCTCTTATTCAATGTCAGCTGGACTAGGCTCCAGACCACCCGTGAGCCTGAAAGTTATATGGATGATAGATGGATGGACATTGGAACACAAAGTACCATATCTGTGCGCATCTACACATTCAAGGCAATGTTTTCTTCTCACTGATTTCTGTCACCAGCTGTAGCGTTTTGTCTCTAATGCTGTGGCATCAGTACCTACTCTCTTTCATTCTGTCCTGCACAAGAGAACCAATGCACATGTACATCAAGTGGTCCACAAATATCTGCAGGTTTGCGTAAAAAAGTGAGAAGAAAAAACAATCATGGTAATGCCTTGTTTATGTCTGTGAGGATATACTATAGCAGGGGTGGGCAACTTTAATTACCAAGAGGGCCACATAAAACCATTCTTCCAAGCCCGAGGGCCACATTGTTACAAATTTTCAGAAACTCTCGATGAGGAAAAAGAATGTTGGATGAACAACATATGAGAATATATATATTTTTAAAAATTAGAATACCAATATTCATATATTACAACATAAATACAACTTATGTATAATCAAATGAACTTGACATAGAATTCAAGCTAATTTAGCTAACATACATGGAATCAAAGCCAATGAAGCAATTTTCAAATCACTAAAATGATGTTATTCAAAATTTTAAAGCTCAAATATTTTGCTGCCGCCATTTTTTATATATATTATTGAGTAATACTTAATTTAATCTTCAAAGACTTCATAGAAAAAGATTTAGAGATACTATTATAGCAAAGTAAGGTCATAAACAACTTACATATGCTAATACAAAAAAAAAATCAGTCTGGATTATATAAAACTATTTCTATTGGATATCTGAGTTTTCTTCATATTTACAACTGCTGGTTGGGAATGAATGGCGGGCCACATTTAGTGATGTGGAGGGCCGCACTTGGCCCCCTGGCCGCCACTTGCCCACCCCTGTACTATAGTATATATACCATACCGACTTCATCCTCAACTGTGTGGAGCAGAGAAAAAGTCCTCAACTAAGGAGGAATGAATGACACAGGAGACATTTTAAAATGCCTTTACAGCTTAACATACTAACAGACCTTATAACAATACCTAGTATTTAGTGTGCATACCAAAGCACTCTTAAATTGTTTCAAATCTTAACAAGTCTTCTTAAGTACAGTACCCAAGAGTGATATATTTATACTCACGTGTTTAAAATGAGCAGACATTGTGGTAAATACACTTAGATCAGTGCACTTCATTGTTGTTAGTGGGAAAGCACCCCAAAAGTCTTTACTGTTGAATTTAATACTTCAGGTGTATGTGGCTTATTCCTCTACAGTACGCATTACATTTGAAAGAAAAAAAAATATTTAAAACATTACAGTTCTAAAGCACCTAGAGACTTGATGTTTCAAATAAATAGGAGAATATCATCAACCTTTTCAAATAGTTCTGTCAGAGGGGTTTGTTACCTTAAATACTCCATAAACTGTCATTCAGTTTGCCCACAGCACGAGATACATTAAAGACACACATGGCATAAACCACCAAATTATCAGCTGAGACCCTCCAATTTGTCACAGCCTATGCTTTGACAACCCCGTACCAAGGCTGTAAAATAAAATCCATTATGTGTGTCTTTACAGGTTTTTAATCTTTAAAGGGTGTAAGTGAATAATTTTCTGCAGAAGAAGCCCTGGCTTTTGAGATTAGGCTTCGCACAGCTCTAAAAGAATTTCACATTTGAGACACTCGCATGCACGGAGTTACTGCAGCCTCACGCACACACACACTGCTATGAGTGAACACCTTTGTTCTCGAAGGTATCTGAGCTTATAGACCGCAGCTTTCCCCAGGGCCTGAAGCCAACAAAGACAGGATTTAAAGTTTTGTTCAAAGGTGATGTCTGTTGAAGGTTTTCACTTGGCAAAAATGAAAAATAAGATCTACACAATACAGTAACGTTGTTTCCCACAGACTCGTACAGTTACTGAGGCAGGAAAGACAGTTCCTGGAAACTGATAACATGAAAAGTAAAGTGATAACACGCTGTTTTCAACATAACCACAGATAAGTTCATGTCATTTCACTTTAGTCAACTTGTAAGATTGGAATTTTTCCCATCCTGTTATTCCATGAAGTTTATAAATGACTGGAACCCTGCAGAATACTGGGAGACAAAGTGAGCAATCAGCACAATTCTAACGTGTTGCTGCACTCATGCAGATCTAAATGTCTGCCGAATGCTAATGCCCTATGTTTTGTTTTATCTGTCCTTTTGTTTGGACCTCTTTTATGAATAGATCTCTCAAGTTAATACTGAACACGTAGAGCGCTGTTGAATGCAGCACAGATGTCTTTCCTATTTTCCATTTGACAGTTATTTTATGAAAATTGCTCATGCTGTTAAAAACAAAATGATAATAACCCTTCATATGCTTTTCAAAATAAATTAGATACAAGGTGCAAGGCTGGCATGTTACTATCTCAAGGATGTACAAAAAAGGTCTGCCTTAAACCATCTAACAGTTGTCAGAATTCTGTTACACCATGTGTTCCTGCTATTTGGAGGACAAATCTGTTGGTAAATCTGTTGGCTTCTACATCATGGTCCTTTGCTTGTCTCTGGTGCATGTCAGCAGCACACTATTTCCTGGGTTAGGGTTAGGGTCAGTCGCTCTGCTCCTCAGCTTTGGAACTCTCTTCCTCCAGACTTCCAAAACCTAACCTCTCTGTCTCTTTTCAAATCCACACCCAAAACCCACCTGTTCTGGACTGCATACCCGACTTGACAATAACTTACCTCCTCTTCCCCATGTCATTATCTGTTGTGCTTTACTATTTTTGATTTTATTGTTATTGATGATTTTATTGTTATTGTTGATTTTATTTTTGTTGTTTTAAATCTTGTTCAGCATCCTTGAGTGCCTTGAAAGGCTCTTTTAAATAAAATGCATCATCATTACATAGGGGTATCATAAAAGAATGTATATCTGGGTTAGGAACCAAAAAAACAAAACAAAACAAAAAAAGGACCCAACAGAGCATCTCAGATGGACTCAGAAAAACAGTGGATCAGGAGTACTCAAGGTATGGAAACTAGAAGTTTTTGAACAATGGCATGTGAGATGATACTCAAGGTAAGACAATGGCACTTAAAAAACACACAAGTTTGAATAGGGACAGACCAAAGGTTTTGTTAATCAGTTATTACATATATGTGCAGTATCTAGCTGGTGTTATGTACTAAGGGAAAACACTTTTACATACAGACATGGATACTTTAATACAACACTGCAGCTCTGGGATTTAGCTAATTCGACCTGTGAGCAGCCTCACAGCTGAGGCTGTCAGAGCTGTTGGCTCCTGAAATCCTCCATGTTCCCATACTGAGATTAATGACTATCTTCCTGGACTTCTCCTTTGAGAAAATCAGAGACCAAAAGGGAGACATCTGAGGTGTACATTCATGCATCAAGTAGGGAGTTGGATATTTGTTTACATCTAGGCTGAACGAGCAACTAAACTAACAGCTGGGAAAGATGTGAGGCTCATGACAGTTTTCAGACTGTGAAGCTAATTAGCTGCTCATGTCACTTCTATCCAGTATGATGCTGATGTGGTTTTGGTTTCTCAGTGCTGCTCATGACATGTTACAAAACATGATTACTTTGAAAGATGTTCTTAATTTAGTGTGGCAGCCCCCGCCCTCTGGAACTCTCTCCCCGCAGAAATCTGCAACTCTCCCACTCTGGACTGCTTCAAATCACTTCTCAAAACTCATCTGTTCTCCCTGGCCTTCCCTGTTTAAATGTCTAGCTTAGGTCCAAATCAGGTTTCCTGCTTTGGTCTTTGTTGTTGATTCTTTATTTGTTTGTCCCCTTTTCTTTGGAAAGCGACCTTGGGTTCCTTGAAAGGCACTATATAAATTTAAGTTACTATTATTATTATTATTATTATTATTAATGGTCCTTAGACTTGCTTGTGCAATATTTTTTAAATTTTAAATAGCGAATTCCAAACAACATAACTGGCTTTATTCATATACTGTCTGTATATTCTCTCGATGTTAAAATGCATATGCATCTCTAAGAAAAGGTCTTGCATGAACCTCCACTGTGTCCACAAAACAGACAATGTGTTTTGTTGTCTTGGTTGACGTGACCTAATGAGGCACGTGTATGTCTACAGCTCTTTATCTTCCTCTAAAGGTTTCAATAATTTTCCAAGACAGTCTTTGTCATGTTTTGCTGATCAGAATTTTTCGTTGACTCCAACACTGTCCCCATGAGTTCTGGTGGTAGCATAATATTTTTTCTATTTTCATAAACATTAGGAAAACAAATAAACGATACTACTACTACTACTACTAATAATAATAATAATATTAAACTTAAAAACTTGGGCAGGATTTCAAGCAGGATTGATCGTGGTCATGGTGTCATTATATCCAGGAAGCTAAAAGAGACTCACCAGCCTCAGGTAATGAAGCAGTGCACTCTAATAGAAGATGTTCATACACAATAATCATATTTTAAGAAAAAAAAAACACGGTTCATATGCAATCTCTGGAAAAAATAACTGAATTACCCACAATCCAGGTGTGTCAACATTATTTCTTTATTGATAGAGCCTGATGTTACCATGTAAATGTTCACTGTACCAGCAAACTTTAGTTATGTTTGATTGTGAAGACAACACACTCCATACAATATGCACTATATGAAAGAGATTCCCTGTTTGCTCTGAATGCCAAAACACATGCCTTGCATTTAAGAGTAAAAATTTAAATGACAATGTATGGATCCTTCATTCCAAAAATGTTCACAGACTTGTACCTTTGCTCTTTTCTCTGTTTTTTTAGTCCTGTTGAAAGCAGAACTAAATGTTTTGCTGAAATTAGTCCCTTTTCACCTTGGTTCCAGTATTGTTATGAAGATTTCTGAAATGTCAGAGGGTTTCAGTTGAGAACTTCACCTCTGAATCTAAGCTGCCAAAAAAGTAGAGTCTCACTGTTGAGCTCGACAGAGCAAGGAAAATTTTTTTTACAACAGCACAGGCAGCGAGAAGCTGTTATCCAAACAAGAACATGCCCATCCAGCTTGCTGACATCAAATGGGTATTTCTGATGTTTCTATTCAAATACTTCTTTTATTGATAATAATAGTTTTATTCATACATAACAACAGTCATCTTTGGCCAAATGGGATTTAGTCTGAGTAAACCCCACAGGTCTGCCATTTATTCTATCTTCCACCTGGTGGAACAGACCTGAGTTAAAAGTTAGAGATGATTTAAAAGCAGAACACAAAAAGCTCCACTAATCAAGCTATTTCCTCCTAATCAAAGGTTCAGTAACGACTCTGTTATTTTCTTTTTGAACTTCGAGCTGTTCTGTGAGAAACACACAGCCGCAGGCTCAAACACAAACACACAGAGCGAAAGAGACAAGCTTTCATCTTTCTTTGTGCCTTCAGACAAGACAACTGTGGTCAAAACTGAGAGGCTCACATGTTGCCATGTTTCCCCAGGCCTTCTGCTCTGGCTGAGATAGAAGAGGAGTTGGATGTTTGAATCAAACGGGCTGTTTGGGGATGGAGGTCCAGCTGCTCAGACAGATGATTTCTCTCTGAAGCTTGAAGCTCAAAAAATCAAACCAAACCCCCTGAGTGTATCATTGTATTTTCTAAACAGTGCACTATCGTTGCCTGTTTAAAAATGCTGTTCTGTGTCTTTGACTTATTCTGTACCAGATTAAAACAGCAAAACCTAAAATTAAATTAAAAAAAAGGTGGAAACAGAACCAAATAACCATTTTTCTCTTAAATTAGAGAGGTCCCAGCCAGGAGTTGAAGGCCTACACATCAAGTAAAAAAAGTCACCATATTCAGAAAACAATATAGGCTAAATAAAAGGTGGGTCTTTTAGTTAAAACAAGTGCATCTAGGGGACTGACTTAATATCTTTCTTCTTCTTTTTTCTCAAATAAGAGAGGTCACAGCCTAAAAAAATAAAAACCCACACTTCTTGTAAAAAAGTCAACACCTTCATAATACAAGAAATTAACTTTTAAAAGTAAAATCATGCACAATCTACCATCTGTTACTGCCTTCCGCTGTGTTGTTGCAATATAATGTAACAAAGTGATAAGAAGATAAAAATTTTATTAGCGCAGCTTCCAGATTTTTCTCTCTCTCTCTCTTTCATGCTGTCCTGAACTCTTTCTCTCCCTGTCTTTCGTTCTTTCACTCTCTTCTCTTTCTTTCTCACACACAAACAGCGGTACACAGTGTTGCTAGAACTTCCAAAATGTAAAACATTCAGAAACATACTAGTGCTAAAATACTGAAACAATGAAAATAACACGAACAAATGATCAACTCGACAACTAAACAACTACAAAGAGAACAGGATCAGCCCAGTGGAGAATGCAGCGCAACCACAGCGCAAAGCTCTCAGCCCTCTCAGCTTGCATCAGTATTTCCCACACAAAGGTTGGCTGCAAAGCTTTCAGGTGACAATGGTCTTATTTACGTGCAGAGGCAGTTTATTTGGCTCTGCCTTCTGTCTGCTGTTGCTTGTGGCTGCTGCAGCACGTGTTGTAAACATGATAGTGGCAGGATAATCATCTCTGCTTATAGAATCATTGTGTCTCATTCCTCTTTAGTACTTCATTACACTCTAAAAAATGTTGAGTTATTTTGGTAACCCAATTTATGTGTTGCTAGTGTTGAGTTAAATTTTTGGGTTATTTTTATAAAGAGTAACCCATTTTCTGGGTTATAGGGCTATTATTTTAACCCAACTATGTCACAACTAGCTCCACACTCACTCGGCGTCAGATCGTCTCGCTCTCATGCCAAGAACTCCAGACCTGCTATCCGGACTGATCACCCGTTGCCGGCCTGTTCCTGTTTTCGCCTTTATCGTCAGATCCTTGGCTAGACTACAAGGTACTGACCCGTTTCTGTCCTGCACCTACCTGCCTGCCTGATCTCCGGTTGCCGACCTTGCCTTCTGTTCCTGACGCTGAGTTCCTGTTTGTGAATCCTGATCTGTGATGGCCATCTGTTCTCGGGTATCTGACCCCTCTGCCTGTGTGTGACGCCGAGTACCTGTCTATGAGCCCGAATCAGTGGTGGCAGCCTGATCTCAGGCAATCAGAACCATTTCCTGCTCTGAAAGACAAAGTGAGTCCTAACCTGCTTCACCTTAAAGACTCTGAGTTGCAGTATGAGAGTGTGGCTCCTGCAAGACCGAGTGGACTGCCTTGTGTTCCAAGGATTGCGGGTTCGATCACCGCTCTCTACAACTGATCCTGTGCCTGTTCAATAAAGCTGGTTATGTGAACTGCAAAATCTGTGTCCCTTCTGGGTCCTAACTGTCTCTGTGTCTAACTACTGGGAGTGCTGAATTGCGCAACAAAACTAAAAAATATCTATCAATCCCATTGCAGATTTTACAACTACTTCTCTGTTTTTGTCGTTGTTTTCAGCATCTTGCATTGTAACAAAACTGTGTCCTTAGGCCGTAAACTTTATCTCTGCTGAGGGATGCTTTTTCTTCCCTATCAAGAACGTTACAACTATGTCTTAACAATACAAAGTGAAACGGGATTGAAAGCTTATGTCAAAAGCTCATTAGTAGACCTTGAGCTGAGATTTCTTTGTCACAACAGAACTGTGTCACCCATGAGAAACTGATTTTGTTTTTAAGAATCACATAAGCAGCCCTGACCCTGACTAACATTCAAAGTGCTCTGGGGAAGGTTATTACTTTCATCTGCTCTGTGCAGTTTTGCAGCATTAAGCTTAACAAGCATATTAATAGAAAACCACAGGGGGTCTTACATTGTACCTTATCCATACAAAGCCTTGTAGCCGCCTTTTAGGATCCTATGTCATAACAGCAGAAAATATTAGATTACTCTTATTTTTATAAGGAACGTTTTACATGACTTAGCTTTATCCATATCTCTTTTTACGTAAGCATTCAGGAGACATACATCCACCTTCGCTTTACTATGTTAAAAAATTATTTCAGATTGTTTTGTTTCATTAATTGTATCATATGTCATATACTTTAAATATTTCAAAAGTCCAAAACAAAGAAAAAGGTTTACCCTCCCTCATCAGAGTGGCATTGACGGTGCTGCTGATGTGGTCTGCCCTCCCTCTAAGGCTGCGTTTACGTGGCGCCTAAAACGGACAAATCCCATAAGTTTTCATTGCGTTTTGGCCTTGTGTCTACATGGAAACTCGTTGAAAACAGAAACTTTTGAAAACGGGCCCCAGGGTGGAAAGATTCCAAAACGCTCTCCATTCAGCTCCTAGTAAACCCGCATCGGAGAGTTTCAGGGTGAAACGCTGACGTCACCGCATGTGCAGTACTCTTTCAGATGCAGGCTGCGCGAGCATACCAGGAACAACAACAGCTTCGGCCGTCCGCCGAGTAACGTGTGAGCATCTTACCGTGCTCGGTTTGTTATCCAGACAAAACTATCCAGACAGATTTGTTGTCCGAACTGATTTGTTGTCCAGAAAAGAAACTCCTGCGTCTCTGTGTGTCTATTCGCCATTGTTGTTTGTGAAAAGTTTTTCTTCTTCGTTCATGTGTTGTTGCAGCGCTGCCTCTCTGCAGACCTACACCGCCATCAACTGAACCGGCATGTACACTATAGCACATTAACTCGTCTCAGAGCGTCGTCGTCTGAACGCAGACGAATTCTAAAAGGCAAAGGAAAAATCTTTGCATCTTTAAGGCAGGAGTTTCCATGTAAACGTAGCCTAAGTTCTGGTTTCCTTTTATGGATCACGAGAACATGATCCAAATCACAAGAACAAAAAACTTTTTTTTTTCTTGTGTGAACTTTTTTTTATTATTATTATTGACCTTCAACATTTGACCTTGCTCTTTCAAATTAAAAATGCGCAATAGTTCAATGGTGTTCATTATGTCTGCAGTTTCTTAGAAACAGTTTTCTTTTTCCTTTTATCTCAGATATGTATTCTTTTCACACATGTTTCGGCAGAAGCATCACTTGGTGGTAGGTGTAACACCAGCTGATATGACGCATAACATCTAGCACCAAGTGACACTTGTGAGGAAGGCTGAAGTTTCCTCTGAAACATGTCAAGGTATGAGAAAAGAAAACATGTCTGTGATAAAAGGAATAAGAAAACAATTTCTAAAAATGCTGCAATTTTGATTTTAATTATAGCCAAACATTTCTCATGTTCTAAGTATAAACATTAACTAACTTAACAATGATGATTTTGATTTAATGTGATGCCTGGTAACCACACTTTGTATGTCAATGTGATTAGACTTTGCTTTACAGTTTAATGGTAGGTGTGGAGGAAGAATAATAATAAGCTCTCATTGTTTCATTTTGTACAATAAGTAATTTCATGATTCAGTGGGCTACATAGTCAGATGAGGAGATAACTTACTGTACCCATGTGAAGTGAATCAATTGTATCTTACCGCTATATAGCAGTGCTGTTTTCTGATTGGCTGATATGTAGCTGTATGTTATTTTTTAATTGGCTGATGGGTAGTTGACCTTATTGACTGGGTCGAGTCAAGCCCCGTTGAGCTCTATGATGCTCAGAGCGTCATTGCTACATGTTTTAATGCATATATAGAGATGTAACTCAGTGGGCATTACATTATAATTTCTAAAGAGTGAGAAGTACCGGGTGTGACGTGTGAGGGTGTGCTGTTGCTGTTAAAAAATGGATGCATTTTAGCTACATGATGGCAGAAGTCTATGTTTTTTTGCTTTGGCTTCCTGTCTGTGCCTGTTAGCTCAGTTTGCCCTTTCTGTGGAGAAACACCCCCTGTTAGTACAAATTGCTTTCATTCTGTCATTGTATCAGGTCTGTTATTCAATGAATCAGTGAATCAAATTACTTGTTGGTGTCTTGTTGTGGTTCTTCATAAGATTTTTATCGAAGCCTATCATTGGAGTGAAAATTATAAAGTGATAGAGCTGTGGCAGGAGAGAGACACATCAACAATGTGGCAAACACACTCTCTTGGTATGGAAGCCCAAAGGTTCTTATGCTGAAGCTGGCACATGCTAAATACACATGCAGCCATTTTGAAATCACTATCACATTTTATAATACTACACACAGGATATCCTTCCAGTGCATAGAATACACCCAAATCTCCTTTGTTCTTATCAGCACATGCTACTAAGTGAGCAGTAGATAGAGAGAAAGTGAACACACTGACACAAAAACTCAATTAATAAAAAAAAAAAGTTTTTTTTTTTAAATTAACCACCCAGCTGGAAAACTTACCTTAAAAAATAACAAAATATTGGGAGCAGTGTACAGTTACATACCACCAATGCTAGTCCAAAGGAAAGTGAGGTACATGGATGATCTTGGATTTAACTTTCAACAGTTTCAGTTTGACGATTGTCAGGTAGCTGAGGGTAGCACATACCATTGATTAATTGGATTAATTGCACTTTGAGTTACACATGTTGTAGGAAAAGTGCTATATAAATAAAGTTTGATTGATTGATTGGATTCCAGTTCTGGTTGATTGTCTGGTTTATTTTTAAAGTTATGAATCTTTTTATTGCCAAATCTTCCATTTTAACTCAATCAGTGTTGTAGGATTTGAGTCTTGGACTTGAGTCCAACTCTAGTCCGGATATGTCGGACTTGTGACTCGACTCGGACTCGTGCGCTGATGACTCGGACTTGGACTCGGACTCAAGCTCTGGCTGCATTAGGACTCAGGGGAGGACTCATAGGACTGAAGCTTATTTATCAATTGATCATTTTTATTTTTATTATTTTTTATTTATGATTTCTTATAAGGTCCTCATATCAGTCTTCAGCCCACAGCGGCCATGTGTGTAAGTTTACCTGCGTGCACGTTCATGTGTTGTCACATGCTGATTCCTGCCACCAGTGCACCTATTGAAAGGGTATTAAGTCATGGAGGCATTTTGATGAGGCCTCACCTTACAAGGATGAGCAGTCCCATGCTTTCAGAACTAATGTTTTTGAAATACAACATGTAAGCTCTCCTCCAGTAGATGGCAGTTGTTATTTTGTAGGTTTTCAGAAGGCTTAGAGGCTGTCTCGTTTCCAGGGGTATTGGTGGCTGATTGGTTTTTAGTTATACTTTGGAAATGGTGTCTTAAGTTTATTTAACATTTTTCAAACATTTGATCTCAATACATTCTTGAAAAAGAACAGCAAACTCACAACAGTTGTTGCTTAAATGAACAGTCCTCTGATAGCTAATAAAGTTCTGTTGAAATGGAGAAAACTGTATTATTTATTTTTAACGAAGACATCTTCAATTTGCATGTCATTTCTCAGGCTTTGCAAAAGTAAAGAGCTGAAGAGCATCTAGCCTCTTGGCTCAGACTGAATATTGAGGACTCAGACTTAGGAACTTTTCTAGTACTTGGGCTAAGATACTGAGGACTTGACCTGGACTCGACTCAGGTAAGAGGACTCCACTCCGACTTGACTCTGATTTTTTTCTTTTGGTGGCTCGGACTCGACTTTGATTTTTTTGGTGACTCAGACTCGACTGGGACCCAAACACTGAGGACTCGAACTCGGCTATGGTGACTGACTACAACACTGAACTCAACCCACTAACCACCCACAACATAAATTTAAGTTGTGCGTGTGCATACCACTGATCAACTGTATCGGTGTATGTTTTTAACTGGGACCTTTATGTTGGTTGTTGGTGCTGTTTGGCAGAGCTCTCTTTGAGTTTACCTCCAGTGATGATGTGGATTAAAAGTATGTTTGCTTGGACTATATTTGCCTGGATTGCAATGTCCTACATACAACATCCATCATCAGTAGAAATCCAATACACAATATGCTGTTCAACTCCTCCTACAACTCTGCTTCATCCAGACCAAACCTCCACCAAATTATACCTTCACTTGGATATTCCACATCAGGCCCATCGGAAATACATCTACCATGGCACTCCCCAGAGCTTCCATCCAGACGTTTCGAAATCCCTAAAATCCCTAAAATCCTTCTGGACCTCAACTCGCTCCCACCAAGAAACTCTGACACCAAAGGTGATCACAGTGTGTTAGCCTGTCTAGCTAAGTGGAGAACTGTTCTGTCCACGCTAGCCACTCTAATGTTAACTTTGGACTATTAAACATCCACTCACGTAAGAACGAGACTTTTCCTCCAGGATCTCCTATATGATCTAAGTTTGACTTTAGATGGTTTTGGCTTGCAGCAACATATTGACTACCCACGTAGTTTAGACTTAATGGGCCCTAATTTCCTGGCCCAGTGCAGGGTGGCACAGGATGATGAAGTCTTGCACACCCAATACAGCGGTAATTTCTCCGGTGCACCGGATGATAACTCATCAGTTTTTCCCTTCCCACAGGCGAAGAATCTGGGTGTCATCTTCAGCAGCACTCTATCTTTCCAAGATAATATCAATAATGTCACTTCCACCTATGCAACATCAACCACGATTGTCACTCACTCACACCAGGCACCCCAGCTGTCTTTGTTCACTCTTTGGTCACATCCAGAATAAATTACTGCAACTCAGTTCTTTTGGTCTACCACAAAAATCCCTCTATAAACTTAAACTTGTCTAAAATTCTACAATTCAAATCATCACCTGAGCCTTTCTATTAAGCACATCACTCCTGTTCTTTATCATCTATTGACTGATTCATTTTTCATCTTATGTATTTTGTTTTTAACTTTGCACTGTCATGTGAACTTGAATTCTTAGAAAGGTTCCTAAAATGTATTATTATGGATGTTTTCTGCTGTACAGAGAAAATATCAGTCTTTTATTCTTAGAAAATAGTCACAAATGGGGATATCGGTAACATTTGATTGTTTCTAGATTTCATATGAGACTAGTTGGCTTTGCCCTCTACTGTACAATGCTCACAGTGCTGAAATTAACAGAGCCTAAGGAGCACTGGATCATTGCTGTACCTAGTTTCCCTGTATAAAGACAATTGAGTTCAGTGCATTGCTCCTTTTAAAATATCAAGTTGAAACTGAAAGTTTATATTTTAAGGATCAATTTTCAGCAGAAATTGAGTGTGGAGTTGTGTATTTAACTCACTTATAATGAATTCACATCATTATACAAAAAAATACTTACAACCCTTTGTTGCAGGCTGCTGTGAATACAATTAAATTGGTATTGATTGAAAATGTTTCAGAGAAAATGTGCATGGCCAATGCTCCTTTGACAAATAGCCTGAGGTTATTTTAGAGGATTTTTGGCTACTGTTGAAACTAAACTCTATGGTAAAAACAAACAAATAAAAACTTGATGAAATTTTAACATTCTGTTCACCAGGATGATTTGCCCCAGAGAGCACCACTTCCAAATTTTTTGTAATAATAAGCATGATCAGTTAAGGTCAGAGTTGAATACCGCTGTTGTGAAACTAAGTTGGTTAAACTGTTATGTGCAGGCAGAAAACTTATTATATTTCATGGGGGCTCTTGTGTTGAGCAGGCTAGGTGAGGGAGATACCACTGCATTGAACAGATTTTGTAACATTCAGTCATCCTAGGCAACATATAGGATCTTACTGACTGGAGTCTAGATCTACATATATGCCTGTATATGTAGAGAGAAATCTATCATATATATTGTATTTGTCTTGATTTGGTTGGTTGGTACAAGGGGTGAAATGCGCTCCACAGACGTAGGTGTATCATGACTTGAGCTCCCATTTGGTCCTGTTCTCATTCATTCTCCCTGTTTTTAACCTTGTCAGGAAAAATACTGAAGCTAACAGATAAGTCCATTAGGTTGTGATTCACACATCTTCTATTCATTCATTTCTTAATTTAATCTCGAAATTCCATTGAGAGCGTGCTCTCTTTTCCAATGGCATCAAGAGTACATAAAAACAGTAATTCAATCAATCAATCTTTGCGCCAATTCATAACAAGTGTTATGTCATGACACTTTACAATAGAGCATAAAGCTCTTTATTTTATTGATACACATATATGCATGGATGCATATATACATATAAAGATACATATATACATATATGGGCCAATCTACCGAATTTGTCCAAAGTGCAGGGTTGGAATTTTTTTTTTTTTAAGTGTTTTTTTTTCACAAAACTTTGTCCATACATATGTTGTACCATATCAAAGGTACATATATCTTGTATAGTGCAGTCAATATTCATATTTTAATTTCTGCCTGTTCTTGAAATGTTTTTCTACTCCCAAAATGTGTCACAACCGAAACATAGCAACACACTGCAATAAAAGGTTTTATATTAATCTGTTCATATTGTACTTCCATGCCCCCTTTAAAGAATATTTTTACAAATTTTTCTTGAAACGTTTAACAACAAAATCAATAAAAATATTTTAAACATTTTTCAAAGTTCAATTTCTAAGACTCATCAAAATCAAAATCCAATCTTTTCTTGTAAAATGAATTCCACTGATTATATAGCCCTCAGAGTTAATGAGTTATGAAATTGAACATACATTTAAAGAATAGTCATCATAAAATGTTAGTTGATGACTCAATATCTTTTATTTTTTACCAAACACCCAGTGTTTCGGTTGTGACTGCACTGTTTTGGTTGTGACTGCACTTATTTGGTAGTGACCACTATTTTTTTGTTTGCAATGTTGTATCATATTCCCTCCACCTTATTGCTTAATATTAACTTCTAACATGTCTTACATTACATTGCATTACATTGGGAATATTATGAACACAAATGTTTGTAATAATAACCCATGAGCACGCGCGGCGACTGTCGTAATTCTGCGTTCCAGTAACCTCAGAACTGGGAGCGACATCATCTCTGACTTATCGGCATTCCAGTTGAAGTCAGAAAAAAACATGCCGATCTACCAGGCTATTGTTAGCTGTTGTTAGCACGCCATGCGTTGTTCACAAAGTATAAGGAACGCACCAAAATTATTTTGATCAGGCATACATCTAAAAGTGAGACTTTTTTGTAATTATTTAGAAAGTCCTCACAGTCCCTTTAAAACACCTTTTTTTTTTTAAAATACACACACCAGAAAGTGTTATGGAAGAACTTTAATGAACTTAAAACAAAACAGACAACTTCTTAAGAATAACGTGGTCGACACCCTCGGGCTAAAAGTCTAGTTTTTCAAATATTTTGTTTTGCCATATTGGTGTTTTGTTCATTTCTTCCTGTTGCTTTCTCCTGATGCTTTATAATATAAAACATGAATCAGCATTATCTACATGTTTTAAGAGGTAATAATGATCAAACATCGACTTAAGTGGACCATTACATGTTGTCACAACCGAAACGATCGTGTCACAATCGAAACTCTACCATCTGTTTCGGTCGCTATATTTAGTTATTATCCAAAAAAATGCTACTAGGCACATGGCCAGGAAATGGATGTTTGAACAGGTGTACACCCATAAAAACATAATGTGGTGCATTAAACCTCCAAAAGTTTACCTAATTGCAGAGAATTTGTGTTTGGTAGTGACAATTAAAAATGTTCCAGACAGATTTACAGATTTTGGAACACATTTACTCCAAACTGATGAGAGGTAACTACTCAGCATGATGCCATGAGGTAGAGGGATGCTGAGTCTCTGCCTGATCAAAAATGCAGGGGTGTGGCTAAAAACCAGGCTCAACTTATGTGGTGAAACTATCTGTGTTTCGGGTGTGACATGAAAGCGTGGGACAACATTTTTTGAATGATCTTTTTAAATTAAAAAAATAAACCCGCAATACATCCAAATCTTTTCAATGCTGTTTAAAAGAAATCAACAAGATATTTTAAAAAACATCATTGAAAAAAAATACAAAATTGTTTAAAGTGTTATTTTCATAGGTCGAAATTTAGGGCTTAGGGGTTGGGACAACCGCTCCCCGATAGAAAGTACACTATAAATGATGATTTTGTATATATTTAGCTTATTACTATCTATTTGCTGTCTTGTGTGTTGAATAGATCATAACAGAATCTTAGTAAATATGTTAAGTCTGAATTCTTTATTGTTTTGTTACATAGTTTTTTTAGTGTGGGACCACAGTTTGGACAAATTCGGTAGAATGGCCCATATATACAAATATATACATCAAACACCCAACATGAATCCCTCCATCATGACAGCAAGACAAAACCTTCTGTTAGCTGCAGGAAATCTATCACATTTTACTCCTCAGTTAAAACACAAACAACAATAAATAATAGTCATGCACATTTTGTACAGCTGAAAGCACCACTGGCTCCGGTAAATGTTTTTGACATAAATTAGCATATCCATAAAGGAGTGTGACACTTTTTACAATCTTTTAACACAGCCCATCAAAAATAAGAATATATGGCTCAGTTTTTTTCCCTGTAATCCTTAGTGGTCCTCTGTGAATTTTTCAATTGTCTTAGCAGGACCAAACAAATAAGAGAAAAATTCAAGCACACAGGAGTCTACAAAATAAGAGCTCTTGCACTGTGTACCAAAAATGGGCAGATGATCCTCATAAATGACTTTGCATGCTTGCTGAGTTTCAGCTCATCATGTTAAACGAAGTGCCGTAGGATGTGGATGATAAAACAAAGATGCAGTACAGATTATGAGAAACTGGGCTGTACACAGAAATCTTTTGATAAGCATAATCCCAGAAGAACATAGTAATTGTGCTGTGCGGAGGACGCCTCAGCAGAGATCTCATACTGATAAGTGATGCCTCTGGGTCGAGCCGCTGCCTGCAAACAAGTTGTTCTCACTGGGGGATGAAGACGGCAGAATGTGTCGCTTCCAAACCATCCAGATAAATGAGAGAGGGGCTTCAGACAGTGGTTGATGTTCTTATTTACTGAAGCCCAGGGGAACTCACCACAAACATCATCAGAGCAGAGCAGCGGGAAAGTAATTAGACCTTCCCCTGAGAGCTTTTCCATTGATTGGAATTATTCAAGGATAGCACTGTAGTCAGAGGTCAGAGAAAGGGTGAAACAGATACAAAGAAAGAAACAGGGGAAGGCTAAGAAAAGTTTTAATGTCAGCTACATATGCACCATAGAAACGCATTTTAATACAGCATGTAGTTTACAGTTTTATTCATTTATTTTTAACCCCTAACTAGTTCAAGTAATTAGCCATTAGTATTGTCAGAATTAGTAGAGACAAGTGCATCTTAGTGTGAGGAGAGACAAAGGCAGGCAGACTGTAGCATCTGTGCCTTTCCTCTAGAACTTTGTTAAATGAATAAACTTCTATCATGATGCAACATCATGTAATAAGACCATTGTTTGCAGTTTTCTTATTGGATTTTGTATTTAAATTACCCATTTTTTCCCAAAATGCAGTGAAACTGAAATAATTAAAAACTGTCCTCTAGCGGTTAATTTCTCTGCAAGATATGTAAGTACTTCGCAGAAATAGAGCAGCAGTGGGTAAAGAGGAAGGACTGAAGGGCGATGTTCTGTAAAGTTATTCATTAAATTTTTAACCTTGCAGTGCAGATGAATCTGCATGATTTAATGTCTCATCCATCTACAGATTTATCTTGCCAAGCTCCAATCTACAGTGACTATGAGTGACCCAAAGCAGTACAGCCCAATCAGTGTCCTTCAGAGCTTGAAGAGGCAGGCGCTACAAGTGAGACGACAGAGATTAGAAAGTTGCTGGGCTCTTTTTTTTGGACTGATGTTTAAGTTTGATGTTGAAACTTCAAAAAAAAAAAACTAGATGTCAGGCATCAAGGTGCTATAAAGCAATGCATTCAACAGAACTACTTTGACGTGACCTTAAATATCATAGGATCTCATTCATTCATTCATTCATTCATTTTCTATACCCCTTATCCCTTTCGGGTCATGGGGGGCTGCAGCCTTTCCCAGTTGTCATTGGGTGAGAGGCGGGGTACACCCTGTACCGGTTGCCAGTCGATCACAGGGCCACATAGAGAGATGGACAACCCTTCACGCTAACACTCATACCTAAGGGCAATTTAGAGTCATCAATCAACCTAATGAGCATGTTTTTGGTCTGTAGGAGGAAGCTGGAGTACCCAGAGAGAATCCACACATGTACAGGAAGAACATGCAAACTTCACACAGAAAGGCCCTGTCCAACCTTGGGATCGAACCAGCAACCTTCTTGCTGTGAGGCGCGTGCACTACCTGCTGCCTCACTGTACCGCCCTGTTCTTAATCATGCCCCAGGCAACTGGATCAATGCATAAAGTACAAAATTAGAATTTATTAATTGTGCATGCAGGGATAAATAAAATACCACCAAATAAAACATGCATTATGTTCCTTTTACAAATAAAGTTTGGTGGTCTTGGTATGGGGGAGGGAGAGAAACCACGCATGCACGGGAAGAACATGCAAGCTTCACTCAGAGAGGCCCTGCCTGACCTGGGGATCAAACCTGCAGCCCTCTTGCTGAGAGGCATTTGCACTACCTGCTGTGCCACCGTACCTCTCTCAAAGGATCCCATATGCACAACGTACACTTCTTCATGGTTTTTATACAAATATATTCCCATGACCACTCTACAAACTCCATAGCAGGAAAAAAAACCCTCTCCCTCTGTTATTCTCTCCGTTCTCCAGAAAGTTTGTGCTCAAACAGTCCATTTGGGGAAAAAAACTCCCCTAATACACGATGTTAGAGGAATGGGTCTCTCGTGATAGGAGACACTCCCTCAGCCTGATGACTATTAAGCCGACATCTGGCCAGTCATTTTGTGTAACATCAATAGCACACACAGAAACAGAAGGGATCTGGTACTTACAGTCATTGCAAATGCAGAGCTGAGAACAGCAAACCCAGTGGGAGATCAACATTAATGTCATGCTAAATTTTCAATGCACGCATTTTCATGCAACATGTTAGCGGTAAGGACAAAACGTCTCTTTAGCAAAAGACACAAAGGAAAGTCATAATGTTTTGTTGTGATCAGTCAGTCTCAATCAATCTTTTTTCTTCTATAGCACCAAAACTGAACAAGTTTTATCTCAAGGCACTTCCAAAGAGAGCAGTCTGAAGTCGTACTCTTTATTTTATAGAAACACAGACACAGACACAGACACAGACACATACACACACAAAGGGGCACTTTAACCTTCTGCCTTCACAGGTCCCATCTCACCTGTCTGACACCTCTGCCTTGATGCTGGTAGAATCACCCTGTCAGTACATAATACCCCAATAACATTTATAGTAAAGGCAAGACTTAAAAGGGGCATAAATACTGAGTCTGAACTAAGCTTATGATTTGAGCCTTCAACCACAGTTGTCCAACCATGCTGTTGTCCTGGTGTGTGGGCCTTTTCACCACTGTGGATCAGACGGTTCCTGAGCAACCTCCTGCCCACATCAACCTTACCTCCCCTCTCATTTTCTCATGGTTGCAAATCTCCATCTGTCCACCCATTCATCTGTTCACTCAGGAAACCTGGCAGTCCTACACACTGACACACCTTCCATTTGTTGTCTCATCAGGCCATCAGTGTATCGACATTGCCAGATCATACTGTTAACAAATTACTTGCATTTCTTGCTTTAATTTTTTGGAACCTGATTTTCTGCATGATTTCTTCCACATCTGCTACAATCTGTCACTGTTATGAACTGTCCGGTGCTTTTTTGTAAGCTTGTTCATTTTAACATTTGATTGAGCCCTTGAGTGTTTTTTCTTCTTCAACTTTTATGTGGGTTTGGGCCATAAAACCTCCTAAAAACATTCTGACACCCCTGGCATTCATCTCAGTTATTCAGCTTTCTTTTTTTGATTCATGATTTTCTGCCATATGTCTGCCATATTTGGAGAAATGGTGGGCAGTAAATGAAAATAGTTCAGTGTTTTTTATTGCTCAGAGAGGCCAACATAACATTTTGAATCCTTAAGTAAAAAATTACCTTACTTAATGTTTTCCCAGGGCTGACCCGTGGCATAGGCAGTATAGGCAAATGCTGGGGGTGCCGACAATCAGATGGGGCACCAGTGGCAAAAAAATAAAAATAAAATAAAATTGTGGCATAAACAAACCCGCTGCTAGCCTATCATGAGACGGAAGAGAGGACAATTCTGTCTAGAGCTAGATGTTGACTGGAGCTTAATTCCCCTCTCATTTTTTAATGTCAACTTAACTGCATAAATTTCCCTGTGTCTTCCCATGAGGAAACATTTGGAAATACTACAATAATACAATAAAAAGGTAAAAGACATCAGGATTCAGCTAATTTTAAAAAGTGAGGAGGACTACATAGGGAAAATCCACACAAAATAGATGTTAAACAAGTTGGCAATGTAAGGGACCTAGCCTTCCAAGACTACATAGACCTGATCTGAAATAAGACAGTCTAGCCTAGGGATTCCTTATTTACTCCATCAGCTGTCCTAACTCTTACTCTCACATTTTTAAGTGATGATCATGTTGCCGCAACCTCAACTGTTGTATCAGTCCTCAGTGATGTGCAATACCCAGGGCTGCCAACTCACACGCATTGGCCGTGAGACTCACACATTTGATTGGCTTCACATGCTCTCATGCCACACCTCCAATTTCTCACGCTGAAGTTATAAGAGCAAATCCCAGTCGGTACGTAGGGGTTTTGTCCCCCCTTTCTATTAAGTGGTCCCCCCCAAAAATCCAGCTGAAAACACAAATAGAAATTATCCAATAGTATAGTCATGTTTGTTGACAGTACAACACAAGTCACTGAACTTATAAACTCTTTCTGCTGTGTACGCGTCAAAATTTTGGTTGGCTCCACCAACTCTCACTCCAAGATTTTTTGAACAGTTGGCAGCCCTGATACCCAGGTGACTTCTCATTTATCCAGGTCAGGGTGAAACAAAGCTTGATTGAAGTGGCAACTGGCTCTAGCCGAAGAACTGAGCTCAAGAACCCAGACAAGTGGATCAAGCTATTGCTCATGTCCCATTCATTATTATCAATAATTTCATCATCAAAAGGTAAAGATTAAATGACCCTCTGCATCCTTGTCTCCTGCCTGATGTATGGGTGTCATCGGCTTGGTCAGTGCATGTTTTCCTTCCATTCTTTGAGGCAAGTTCGGGTGAATTGGCCTTCTGCCTTTTTCTCTACCTCTGTCTCTGCTTACTCCTGAAGGCATTTTTAATTAAATCTGACTTCAACCTGCACAACATCATAGACCTGACATTAAACTCTACTTATCTGTTACATAGATTTGCTTTGTATGTTTGAATTAATCAGGTGCCATTCTATTGAATTTACGTTCAATAATAAGTTTGTGCCTCAGATGTCCAAACTTTAGTTTTCAATGTGTGTTCCTTTCCCACATCCACTATTTCCAAAGTATGAGCTGCTCTACCACGCTCATTAACAATATCCCTGCAAGAAAACTCTGGAAATAGATTCACAATATTAATGAGCATTTTGATAGGGTTTATATATGAGTGTGTTGTACCTGCACACACAGCATTTTTACTCCAGTAATGGCTGTCATCTTCCCTCAGCAGGATAAATGACGGTCTCTGATTAGGTTTTATACTGTCCATGTGATGTAAGAGAGCAAGGTCTTGCCTGGGACTAAGAATGAGTGATGAGGCCATTTACAGCTGCACAGGGCACACATAAGTTATTTTGAATTATTAGACTTTAAATCGGGGGATTTACACCGTTGTATGGTTGTGGCCATGGACTTAGGGTCAGTGGTACTTCTCTGCCTAGCCCTAAATTCAAATGTCGAGATTACTCATTAAAGTAAACATGAGGCTGCATAAATTGCATTTAAAACAGAGGTGCTGTTTTAAGATGTAATGGAACAATTTAACAGGGACAGACTACATTTCTAAATGTGAAAATAAAGACAGCACATCGTACTTGCAACAAATAATCCAAAGCACAACTGTAATGTATCATAATGATATATGATATATTTAAAGGTGTAGTCAGCGATCTTCTAATCTTCTAATCTAAAGCACGATTTGTCAAAATCACAGTATTTCTCCTCTCCATCCACAAGATGTCACCACTGACAGCATGTTGAAAAAAAGTCAGTTTACACAGCCTTGGGCCTGAATTTCAGCAAGTAAATACTGTGACTTGGGCCGAGGGGGGAGTCGTAGGATGCATAGCGTGCGCAGTTAGCGTAAGAGAGAGATACAGTAGGTGCAGTAGCAATGGCTGAAAAACAGCCCAAAAGAAAAAGTTCAGAGGAGTGAAAAGTGAAAAAGAAGGGCTATAACCATGAAAGAGCAAAGACCTGGGTCAACATTGGTGTTGCTTTCCGACGGTGGAGGGAACTCTGCGAACTGAAAGACCTGAAAACGGATGTGGATGTTGCCGTCTGTCTGCTGGATAGGTAAGCAACATTAGCTTTGTGGTGCTTCACATAACAGTAACAGCCGTCGGGCATTCATCTTATTGTCTAATCTGCCAGAATGTACTGTTGTTGTGATGTTTTCAATATTGTTAGTCGAGCTGTCTGACGAGTCAGGGTTACCTTAGCTACGTTGGTCTGCTACGCAGTTTCTACGGCCGTTTCCATGACGATGCACGTCCATCAGCTTTCGGGAGGCGGGTCTAAATTCGTTTATAAACAACCTCTCCACTCGTTTTCTCCCACATCGCTGACTACACCTTTAAATATTAAAAAATATATTTGCTTTAATTAGCCATAGTATACATATATGTGTGTGTGTGTGTGTGTGTGTGTGTGTGTGTGGCTGTGTGTGTTTTTGGGATCACACACACACATACTCTGATAGATGTTTGTCTTCATAATAGGGCCTCCATACACAGAAGACATTTTTGCCACATTTTACCTGACATATACGCCGTCCACTGAAAACAGCTCTGAGACCCACTTATGGGCCTCCACCTACCGCTACACTAGTAGATTGTATTTGAAGCTTGATCTTTCAAAGATAGTTCTTATATCATGGAGAATAAGTGATGGAGGATGCCACATTATGAATTTATCATTTAGAAAACAGTGAGTGAGTGAGTGAAACAGAGAGTCAGAGCTGGACTGCTGGAAGAACGTTGAGTTTCGATTCATCAAAAGGCAAACTTGTTACCAAGGCCAAAAGTCAGAAGATCCACAGTTAAAGAGGTACATGTTGCTGCACACTGTAAAGCAGATTGACATGCATCAGTAAAAAATATCTATCTATCTATCTATCTATCTATCTATCTATCTATCTATCTATCTATCTATCTATCTATCTATCTATCTATCTATCTATCTATCTATACATACATACATACATACATACATACATACATACATATATAAAACCTACTAATGCATTTTTGCTTTATTCTGTTTGAGCTGCAGTTTTGATTTTTCAGACGGTACATCACCAAACTACATGTATTGGATGTAAAATTATGAAATATGTGGTTTTACCTTGATCATAAACCTTTTAGAGATGTGGAAAAAATGCCAGAGAGGTGCTCATATTACATAGCTTGATTTTTAAAAAGCACTAGCAGCGATGCATAAATGGAAACCATTAGCTATACAAAGTGCTTTTAAAATGAGGACTGACAGAAGTGTTCAGGAAATTATATTAGAATAAAATGTAATATTTTAAAAGATTGCTTATGTGTTCTTTCTTAACAGACAGGAAGTTTTTTTTAGTCCTTTACATGTTTTGATTGAGGTCTTCTGAAAAAGGACATGTCACACTATCATCAGGTGACACTCCTGACACAGAAGATCTCTTTGGAAACTTGTAAAAGTATGAACTGTTTTTGTTTGTGTCTGTTTAAAAAGAAATTATAAGCAGATATCAGCATAGACATAATGAACCTACTAGAACTATGCAAAAAATATCCTTAGAATATAAATAGCACATCACACTAATAAGGAGTCAGCTAGGGGTCTTGACTCCCTGTTAAAGGTATTCAAGGGGTTGACTGAAATATTTGGTGTCCCTGTTTCAGGAAAAGTATGCTTGACACAGTGCTGTTTTTGTAGGGGGCTCACGCTTTTTTATTTTGCCCCTGCACAATACATGGAACAAAACAATTGATTTTCAGAGCCAGAGACCCCATGTCTTTCAGATTGGGCTATAATCGTGCTTACAGCGTGTAGTCTGACCTTGACTTTTCAGTTACAGCAGGCTGTGCAGCTCAAAGGGTTTTGTAACCTGCCACTTGTTTTTATCATTTTCTAGGTTATCATGCAACAACGCTAGGCCAGATGGAATATACAGTCCCTGTCGTCTGGTTTCGATCTGTCCAAGGCTTTCCGTCTTACACTTTTACAGAGCTGCGTCTTGCTGATCATACCTGTGCCAAGACCAAAAGTTGCTTTTTCGGTATGCTAAATCCACCTGACTTTCCAACAGGCACCGTAAACCAAAAATGTGGCTGCAGTGGTGTTAAAAATGAATAAAAAAAACTAATTGAAGGTGACACTTGAGCCAGTGTGGGTTCCCACTGCCTCAGTAAATCAGTGAAATGCAGCAGGTGTCTTCAAGAGAGGAAAGAAAAACAGACAGCTGAGCACACACTCCCACACTAAGCATACCCAACACAGCCAGAGGAGCCTTCTGTAAGCAGCACACACAGACAGCAGACAGGCAGTGAGTGTAATGATGCAGGCCGACACTGGCTCCCCAACAGTCGGTGGTTGTATTAATGCTGTGTGTGTGTCAGGGATAGGCCTGGTTATATGACAGAGAAAATAGATTGCCTTTGAGTTTAGGGTTTGAAGATTTTTCAGCTCCGAAGACTTAGCTGGAGGAGGTTGGCTCTAGATTTATGGAGCTTGGCAGGAAAATGCTCAGTGCCTCCTTATTTTTCTTCTTGATTTCTTAAGACAGCAAGAAAAATGAGACCCCCTCTGGACATGAGGGGAAGGAGAGGTCAGATAAATAGACTGCTGAGCACCTGCAATGATTTACACATAACTGAGGCTGTTTAATGTCAAATCTGATTTGATTTTGGAGTAAAGGTGATCCCTGTATGCACAAATAACACTTCCTGAGTCTTTTGAACTGTTCAAAGTAAATCATTATTCACAGCTGGAACCATTCAACACTCCTTTACAAGTGTCAGAGAGTGTATGCTAAAAAATTACTCTCATGGATGTGAGAATGTAATAGATGGCACAACACATTCATTTCTAAAGTGTAAATGTTTGCTGACCTACCCTAGATTTGTTTGGTGAGGACACTGAGACTTGACAGAATTACTGAGGGGCTTGTGTCCACAGCTGGTCCACTCTCAGTTTCAGATGCTTGTCTCAAATGCTCAATGTTACTTTTTTTTTTCACAACATTTGACTACAGAAAGCTCTCTTAAATATCTCTGTTTGAATGGAATCATCCCTTATTGATAAGATTATCATTCAAACATTTAAGTGTGTGTCGCTGTTCCAAAAGTTGAAGGGTCCTTTTTATGAAACGTGTTTTGGTGGGAAGCACAGGTGTTACCCCTTATTTGCTCCTGATGTATGTGCCATTTGTAAGCTGTACGTCTACACTGTTTTGATAGCAAATCAACAGGTCCTACTGTTTGCACCTAGAGGTGTGTTTGTCTGAAAATGAGGAGTGGTCAGACACAAAGCTGGCATGTCCCTAACTTGAGGATGTAGAAATTGACTGCACTTTAAGCTTCCTCATGTAAAGTCCATGATGCAGAGGATTTCTGCTTTTTTAAGGACCCATTAGAGACTGGCACACATCCATGAGATCAAAACACACACTTAAAAGAAATGGTTTAATCAGACAGGATGCATATTATCACAACTTGATAGGTGAATGTCAGAGTACTTGTTAAAAAATTCCGTTCAGAGTTCACAATAGGATTGAGAGCTGAAGACAGTGTGGCTTTTTTTTTTCAACATTCCTTGGTTTGTGTAATAGTGCATTTAATAGAGAACTGAGCCAAGTAGTTCTGTGGAGATTATGAAAAAAGAAGTTGCTTAAGGCCCGAAGTTATTTGATGTTTTGTAAACAGGTCTAGGATAAATATGAGGAAGTCTGATGCTGTAAGGTTTAACAGACATTTTAATAATTAATGAGAATTCTTTATACAGAAGTTTTGTCTTTTGAATAGGTTTTTATGCTTTTGATGCTTCAATATAAAGAAAAACACTTTTATCTGAGTATTATATCATGTGTGTTCTTTAAGTGTATTGGCACAATGAAAGGAGGGGAGTTAAATAATCCACCCCAAATTTCAATTTATTCCATATCATGAAATTACAAGTCCCATTTTCCATTTTGTGATCGAAAAGGGGCAGGAAGAAGAAAAACTTATTAATACCAGCCCCTTTCTTGACATAATAGAGCAAAAATACTTGATGGTCTGTCCTTCAGATATGTAAAAACCAATGCTTATTGAAAAAGCAGAAAGTTAGAAATAATAATACATAAATGATACATAAATAAAATAGAAACAAGTAATTACAAAACAATTTCAAAACATATTTCCTTATTATTTACTTTTTATACATTCTCTTAAACTGATTAATATTAGTACAGGCTTTGAAATCAATTGTCAAAGAATTCCACAATTTGACACCACACACTGAAATACACATTTGTTTTGAAGTGGTACGTGCAAATGGATGTTTAAAATCAAATTTCCTTCTATGATCCTTATTTTCTGAACTAAAAGCAAAAAAATGTTGTATATTCTCTGGCATTGTTCTGCCTTTTACCTTGAACATAACTAGTAAAGTCTGTAACTCAACAATGTCTTTAAGTTTAATTAATCCTGAATCCTGACTTAATAAAAAGTTTGTTCGTATGTTCTCTTGCCTCCACTTTGTTTATAATTCTTACTGCTCTTTTCTGTAAAATTAATAATGGCTTGATATTAGTTGCGTAGGTATTCCCCTAAATTTCAACACAATAACTAAAATAAGGCAAAATAAGCGCACAATACAAAACTTGCATTGCCTCTTGGTCCAAGATATGTTTCACTTTGTTGAGAACAAAAATATTTTTTGACACCTTAGTTTTATCATAACTTATATGGGATTTAAGTTTGTGATGTTTTCATCTATAATTACACCCAAAAATCTAAACTGATACACTCTCTCAACTACAGATCCATCAATAGACAGACATATTACCATCCCGTTTCTGTTTAGAAAATACCATGAACTTAGTTTTTTTTTAATCAAGGGATAACTTATTTACATCAAACCAATACTTCAGTTTAAGCATTTCTTTACCAATGCTGTCTATCAAAGTTTCCAAATTATCTCCTGAACTAAAACAATTTGTGTCATCTGCAAATAGAACAAATTGTAATATTTTTGATACCCCACAGATGTCATTAACATATAAAAGAAAAAGCTTAGGCCCAAGGACAGAGCCTTGAGGAACCCCACACACAATTTTCTACACATAGATTCATGACCACCAAATTGTACATACTATCATCTATTGTCTAAATAACTCTTCAGCCATTTTAAGACGGCACCTCTCATCCCATACATTTGTAATTTAGAAAATTAAATATTGTGATCTATTGTGTCAAATGCCTTCTTTAAATCAATGAAAATTCCTATTGTGTATTTTTTACATTCAATGTTGTTATTTCTTCTACTATTCTCATTAGTGCTAGCGATGTTGATCTGTTTGTTCGAAAACCATACTGACTCTCACTCAGTAATTTATTCTTTTCAAATTAAGTGTAGACAACTAAACCTGCAGTGTAAAAAGTGAAATGACACTTTGGTTTATCTATGTTACACCCACCCAAACATACCCATATTTAATTAAGGTGCAAAATCCATCCTTTCCCTGGACCTGGCTTGGGGCTTGGCAACATATGGGCATGAAATCACACTATACACATTTTTTAAATATCGCTGTCTCAACAGAGATGTTTTTAATACGAAAATGGGTTTGTCTCCATGTGGACAGTGCCTAAAACTCTTTCAGGTCATTTGCAAGTCATTCACAGAGTGGGGGGTTGTAGGCTTGTAGCTTGTGAGCTAGAAGCCTACTACCTAGAAGAAACAGCAGTTTGAATCCTGCCAGCTGCAGTGCAGAGTTCTTTACAAGACCGCATAGCGTGGTGCATAATCCTTGCTGACAATGACGCACAAGCACTCTGGCTCTTTTCCCTCTCTTGGGGCATCTAACAGCGCTGGCAAAGGTGAACACACCTTTAACCAGAATGTCCGATAATTTTGTGAAATCCATGAGAAAAGTTGGAAATAAAACAGGTGGGTTGTTGACTTTATGTCCATGAGTTTCTCTCTGTTGAAAGAGGTCCTTGTATGTTGTGAAAGGACAACACTGAAGCACAAAACCAAGAGCACCAAGACATCAGGGCAACAATCTGCAGATCCTTCTAAGAATTAGTAATAAGCTGCTGAACTTCAACTGCTATAATAACCAATACCTTTCCTTACCATTTTATGATTGTTTGATTGTTATTGGGATTTATAGAATAGTTAGTCTGTCACCAGGGATGCTTTTTCTGTTCATACTGCTCATGCTCACCATGCTCACCAATATTAATATTTTCTGCTTCTGTTGTTTTGTCTCTCTCTTTCTCACTTTTTAAAATTTCTTTCAATCAACTATCACTCGACATAGTGTTGGCAGATGCTGTTTGATGTGAAGATCAATGTTTAGTTTTTTGTAAATAATAAAACAAAGTAAATTATATAAATCTGCTCTTTTTGTTCAAACAACATTTAATAATCATGTACTATCCAAATGAAGACTGACATTGAGATATGTCACGGAAAAACACCATGAGTTTCTGCTGTCTATGATTCTGGACCTCCCCAGCACCAAAGAACTACATCAGGCCTGGCTCTCAGTCAGCAGCATGGCTGGCGTCTGTCTGTAGTACCCTTAAAGGCCAACACTTGTTCCTTGTTTCCAGTGGGTGACCCAGAGGACGTTACTTCTAAATAGCCAACACATGATCCTAGTTCCTTGTTCACTTTCCCAACTGACATTTAAGGCTGTTTCCACTGAGACTTTGCTTAACCACCAGTCAGTGGAACCTGCCACCACACAGCCAAGAACACTGTGGTCTTTCCACTGACATCCACACAGGCCCCAGTCATAATCTTTCTTGAACCTTTCCAATCAGAGCTGCTGCAATGCATTTTTCTTGAATTACAGATTACAACAGCTTCTGAGCTGTTGGAGGAACACTTCCAATACATAGTTAATTCAGTAACTTTTAAACTTAAAATTATTATAAATCATAGTATAACTAGCAACTTTAAATTGTACACACAAAAAATGCTACTCTGTCTTAGTGGGGCATTTTAGATATGCCATTTAGACAGTCAATGTTATACCACCTCATCTCTAAAAGGTGCTTGGTATAGATATACAACAAGCTCCTCTGTGGAGAGGTTTATCAGCAATGTAGTGATAAAGGCACTGGATAAAGCTACTATGCATGATTTGTTTGATGCATTTCTTGACCATTAATCCTCTAGTCTACCTGTGCAGTTCAAAATGTTATATAGCTGAGATCTTGGGCTCCATTCTTGAGCCCCCAAACCCAGTATCCCAATGACTGAAAAGCAGCCCTGCATGTGGACAAGTTGCTGACACGGGGGAGGCCTTGACTACACTCCAGAGTCTTTTGCCAGTCTTTGTCAGTCCATGACATGACCTGTAACCCTTCAAGGCTCAAGATCTTTACACAGTGATTCAGGCCACATTAATGCAACTATTAAGTTCCTCCACTCAAGTTTCATAATCATTGTCATAACTCCTACTTGATCAACTGCTCCACAAATGTATCTCTCCATATCTCATATCTCTCTGTTATTTCATCTTTCTGAGCCTGTAAAATTTAGATTTTTTGCTTCATATTTGTTAACTTGATTATTTCATCCTGTAAGATTTAACACTATTTTAGTGGAGAAACCCCTTGCATTCGCCCCATTTTCTGCATTGTGGTTGCAACTGCCACCATTTTTACACCACTGTTCGATCGCATTACAAAATTCTCCAGTGTTAACAGCACAAACAAGCCATTTTATACAACTAACCTCAAGCTCTGTTTCTTTGTTCCTTTCTATATTTTGCCTTTGAAAAGCCTGAGAACAAGAAAGTAGGTGTGGAAGACTCTGCCTCTGGCGCCGAATGAACAATTTAAACAACAGCTATAAAACAAAAACAGTGGCAGACTTGTGGTACAACACACATTGTAGTGCAATGCCCATTTTACATTGCTTGGCATCAGTGTAAATGTTTACATTTCATATGGACGGTAAGTATTCTAAGTAATAAGGTTGTTGCTATTCTTACATGGCTTAAACAAATTACCCGGACTCCGGTGATGATGACCAAAACCCTGATGATTTGTGCCTACACACTGAAAAGCTAAACCTGGATAATGATAAACATGGATCCCAAAAACTGATGATCTGTCCCAAATGCTGCTCAGCTACACCTACACACTGATGATTTGGAACAGGAAATTGATGATCTAGACTTGTACATTAATAATTTGTACCTAATGATGATAAGACGGACCTGAATACTAATGATCCTAATCGAGACACTAATAGTCTGGGCCTTGTTACTGATGAGCTACACCTGAAGACTGACAATCAAGACCAAGACACTGATGACCTGGCATAGATACTGGTGATCGGGGCCTTAACACTAATAGGCTGAACCTGGCCCAAAATACTTATGATCCAAAGTGATTCATTGATGACCTATACCCAGACCTTGACACTTGATCACATAGATGATATGGATCTAAACACAGGGAAGATGGATCTAAACACTGATTATAAGAACCTGGATACTGATCATCTGAACAGTACAGTGATAATTTGTCCCTACATTTAAAATGACCAAGAAACTGACTGGACTCTTGATGATCTAGCCAAGATTCTGGAAAGCTTAATTTGGACACTGACGATCTGGACACTACATTTACAAGGTGACAAGGACACTGCTAATCTGGCCAAGAAGACTGATGATTTTCCATTTTCATCTTAATACCAGAGCTGAGTAGTCAGGGATCAGAAAAGCAATATGAATGAAAAAGTACCTCTGTTTTCTTTATATATGCTTGTCAATGAGACCATATCATGCTTTTTAATGTTTTATATGCCCTTTGGTGTTTGACATGTGTCCCTGTGTGATAGAGTACTTCACTGCACAAGACAAAAATTCTGCTGCATCAGAACTTCTCCCTTCATCTTCCACACCATGCCAGTAGCCGCCTGAAACAACCTCCGCTCCCTAATTGACCTACCAGCAGTGTGACATCCAATCAACAGCAGTTTAAGTCCATTGCCCTGGTGAAGCAAGCACTATGCAGTCCGAACTATACAATAGAGGCAGAATTGTGGATAACATGGCAGTGAGCAGGGCTGGAATAACCAATCAACAAAGCAAAGTGGGCCGGGTCCACTTAAAGAGGGCCTTGAAGGCACAGAGACTCTAACAGAGCATCTCAGACAGACTGAGAATAAATGTGGATCAAGAATACAAAGTAAGTCAAAAAAGAAAATTGTTTGAACATTTGTGATTATAGAGTAGACACTGAAACCTAATATAGGCAGAGTTAAGGCAAATATGGGCTTTTTAAAGCATTCACTCTGGTTTTAAACTTGCACAAATGCTTCAGAGTCACTGGAACAATCCTAATGTGACAGCTCTGGCACAGATGCCTGAAACTGAATATATGGGGTACAATATGATTTGAAAGTGTAAGGGTGTTGGTTATGAATCTGTCATTTTTCATCTGTTTAATAATGTCCCCCAGCCTCAATGGCACACAACCAGCTATTTTGAGACCATGTAAAAAAAGAGATCAATCTCACATGACAAAGATCTGATGAGTCAGAATAACGACATTGTTTATCTTACCAAAAAGGGTTATTACCTCCAAAACCCAAGGCAACAAACAAAATAATACATCCACATTTTCTGCAAAAGACTCTGCCGAACTTAATGAAACGTCTGATTGAAAATCTAAATTGATCGCAGTGGGGGATCAAGATGAAAACAAGGCAGTGAAGAAATGCAAATATGAGCAACAGCAAAATACAGTAAGAGTTTCTGATGACATGAATCCAGAGATTTTACTGCATGCAGCCCAGTGGATCCAGGCAGTGACGGATTGTGTATTGGAAAAAATGAGAAGATCTACAGTGAGATGGATTCAGTAAATGCACCTCCATCTCACGCTGGGATAGAAGTTTTTATGAAGGAAAAAAGAATTTGGTGCCATAAGAGCAAAATAAAAATATGCTTAAGTGTAACACCAATGCGTTGAAGGGAAAAAAGTGCAACATACAGGCCCACGGCAGAGAAAAGAACAGAGTGAGGATATTACAGTGACAGTAGCCTTCTGAAATGTGTTAAGCAGGCAGTATAAATGTGGGACACATGGGAGACGACGTGGATCAGTAACACTGTGTTAGTCTGCAGAGAAGAACAAATAATGATCATGATGAATAAATATGAGCAGCACAAGCAAAAACTAAAAAAGGCAAAAGCAGCTTCTGCAAGCCTCAGAAAGAAAAAGATAGCTGAAAGAAAATGCATGTGTAACTAAATAGGCTTATCACTGCCAGGTCATTATGGCACCATGGGGATTTCTTATTAATACAGAATGATGTCTTTACACTGAGGCTGTAGTTAGATTTTTACAAATCTTGCTCTGTGTTGTCTGAAGGCTTTGCTGTTATGAAGACAAGCTCATTCATACTGTGAAGAATCAGGTGAAAGACAACTCTATGTACAAAAAATAATAGACTATGCCAACCAATCATCAAGTTCTCCCCTTTAATTGCGAAACTCTGGTGATAGCCAGGTCTATTTTCACACAGTTCATGGCCCTTAATGTCTGTTGATCCCCACAGCCTGTGCCGGTTTTCTTGACTTCAAACTGAGTCGTTGTCATGACACAGAAAAGCTGAGGCTAAGGCCAACTTTAGCTTGATAACCTACTAATCCTGCTTTGTGACAGGGACCCTTAAAATCAAAATCGCAGTGACACATCTTAACCCACAAGTCTCCCACTGCTCAAACTTCTTTTAATCTGAGCTTCTTCATGTTGTTACTTGCAGAGCAAAGTCAAACCGTGAAGCGAAAATAAGCTCTTTTCATCTTTCAGAGCTCTTACTAACACTCATGTATACTCTATGTAATGTTTACAAACCGTGGGTGCAAATTAAAATTTAACAGCTTGTAGTTTATGTACATAAATAAGCCTAAGAAGATGCCTGTGGAAGAATTTAAGCAGACAAGAATCTTGCAACAGGATAGAAATGGTGAAACACAAACTAGCTCAATGAATAACAACATCCAGTATGTTTGCATTTGATTACAAGCACAGAAATGATGTAGGAAGGTTACTTATTCCCCAAATGTATTTCATCTTCCCCAGTCAGAGGTCACCAGACAATAAAGTGTGACTGAGAATATTTATGGCATATTTTTATTACCTTTCCTGTTTCACCCAAACTGATGGATATTAGACAAAGCTGAGAGTGACCCTCTCCCTCCTTATTACCATTGGTAGTACCATTGATAGTACCCTTAACATAACCATTCTCCCTCCTTAGTTACCAAATAACCAGACTTCCTAAAAGTAAAAAATATGTTTAACTCCTCCCTACAAAACAAGAACTACTGTGAAAAGACAGTAGTGGGTCACTTGGCCTCTAAGCTTACACCTTCCAAGTCTGAGAAGTTCATTATCAAGTCAGAGAGGACATTTGTGCCAAGTAAAACAGAAATCCCTTCAAGAATACTAAAATATTAAATTCTAAAGCAAAGTATGACCATTAACCCTTGTAGTGTCTGTTTGTGCCTGTGCTTACCTTGTCATCTAAAGTGTTTTTATTTAGGACACTATGGGATGTCAGTAAACTGCGAACATGGCAGTAACTCTGAGAGTAAAAGTAAAATAAATAGATATATACTGTACCAATCACTAATCAGCATCATCTTTGCTCAATTTCTACACTATCTTCAACTGTGGACCACTGCAACTGTTGAGGTGTTAAAGTCTAATGACTGACTGTTTTATCCAAAGACTTTTGGCAGACTGCACTGATAGATGTCATAGTTAAGCACCAGCAAAGGCAGAAGTACCCTTCATTGATCTCTGCAAAGTGTTTCTATCTTTGTATCAGAAATAATAAACAGTCTTTTATTTGTAAAAAAAAAAGCAAACAAACAAGAAATTATGTTACCAAAATCACACCCACAGACAGAGTTGGCCATAATGTCAACTCAAGTCAAACTCTTTCACCAATTTACAGATACTAGTTAACAATTGCATACAACTTGTTCTCCTTTTTGAAGACTTCTTCAAGAAGTTGTTTTTAAGTCAAAATTCAAGTTTGTCTTTTAAACTTTTTGTTAAAAAGCCACCCTTAAGAGCAGGCCCTGCTGATCTGTCTGTGGCTTGTACTGTATTGTATTGTATTTCCCTGTCTTTCACTGTTATGTCGATTGTATGATGTCCATTGTTGTTGCTGTCTGTGAGGTGCAATGTTGTTGCTGTTGCTCCTTTGTAATGTACAGTCAGTGGAAATGAATTTCCCCCTGGGGACCAATAAATCTAAATCTAATCTAATCTTATAGTTGTTCCGATTGATGTGTCAACTGGCATCTCCTCTGCCTCTACACTGATCCTACCAGTCATGTCTATAGCCTGGAGTTTGTTTTCTGTGTCACATTAATTCTGCAGGACATGCATAAAACAATGCTGGGGATGTGTGGCAGCCATAATGCCTCCATGTCTGTGCAAACCGTTTACTTCATTGATGCAGATGCATGATGAGCAAAGTTAAGTATATCTCTGGCCTTGGAAGGTTTCATGACCACATATCTTAAAATTTGATCAATGGCATCCCAAAATCTGAACAGTTCATCCTTGAATGTAAGTGGATATGGGGTCCACTTGTTGAGAAAACCTTAAGAAGACTTTCCGTGATCATGCAATCACAAGGCTTGACTCCCCACCAGCTCTCCCCATCAGTGTCAGTATCTGCACCAGTAGCTGCCTGAAATGGCTTGCTTCCCTGGTCCACCAGAAAAAAGCCTACCAGCATGACATTTTACTGTTGTTTGAGCTTACACAGCAGTGTAAGCCCATTGGCTCTGAAGGTTGCAAGCATTCTGCAGAGCATAGCGTTAAAAATAAATACGGCATTGTTGACAACATGGTTCAGAGCAGCATTAAACAGAACAAGTGTCACAGAGAATGGTCAACTAATCAGGGCAGACTGTGCCCACATGGGGAAGAAAGTCTTAAAGAGGCAGAAGCTCTGAGAACACAGCTGGATCAGGTTTTTTTTTTTTACATCAGTGATTGCGAACATACTATAGCAGTGAACCAGAGCTAAGGTAAAGAAAAAAGGGCTCTTTAAATGACACACAGAAGCTTAAAGGTGTAGCTGTTGTCTGTTTGCTTTATCATGATCTTCTCCTGTTTTGGTTGAACCGCCTCTAAATTTGTCACAAGAAACAAGGGCTTCAAGTAGAAATATTGCACTGACCTCCTGCTCAATTTTCTCAGCACACAAAGTTCCCTTTTTTAACAGCTTATACACACACACACACACACACACACAGACACACACTGAAACCCTTGTCTCATTAATATACCAGAATGTCTGAGACATGTGATACTGTATACCCCAGCTCTGCTCTAATCTCTTTCCATGCAGGTGTGGTAATATGATGCAAATCAGATGAGACTATTTGGTATCACATGTGCTCTAATCTGACACAGGTGAGCCAAAGGAGCAGGAGGTAGGAGCAGAGGTTAAAAAAAAATCATAGATGATAATTAATGGCTTTGTGACTGACTTTGTTTGGAGACAAGTTGGGAGTTTAATTTATTGCTTCATAAACTCTTTCATGAAGATTGATAAGTTTTGTAAGCGAAGGAGGGCTTGGCTGCCATTGTTATACTTCAGTCAGACACTAATAAATCAGTTTACAAAGCAACAAAAACATTTTAATATTAAGATGTTTTGAAGTTGGAATATCATAGCAGAGTAAGACTTTTGGTATCACACCTTCTCATGATATCAAAATCTAAATCTGTATTACTAATAATTGTTAACTTGATGCGCCAGATGGACAGTTTCATATTGGAAATATTTTACTAATCCATCTGGGAAAAAGACATTTGCAAATGTTTTTGGGCAGAACCTTCAAAAACAACAGCAGCTTGTGACTGGACGAATGTTCAATTCATCACACTCTTCACAGACCAATCCATCTCAAGCAATGCTGCTACGTACGAAGTAGCATACGTATATGTGTATATGTATACGTATATGCATTTACGCATACGTATATGTAGCAGCTACGGCACCAGCTATGGCTAAAGGCTAACAATGGCTAACAACAGTTACCGGCCACTCCTGTGTTTTGGCACTACCTCCAAAACAGTTGAGGCAGAAGGACACGTAGACTTTGCACAGTGGTGGGGTAGTATCAAAAGGGCGTGGGGATAATGGTGCAGTTTTCCACATCTTTTGCTGGTAGCTTGAAGCTTAGACTTAATAGAAACTATCATTAATGAACTAGCTTTGCAATGGCTATAATTTTAACCAACCAAATATCTATTTTACTCACCAATCCAGTCAGCAAAGAATGAGGCTGGGTTAGTTTCTTTATGACTTTGTAGTTTGTAAAGCTCACCCAAATTATCAGTAAACATGGGGTCTGTACTGACACCAGTCATTCATCCTTGATATATGTACATGCATAAATGGTACTGGATGCTACAGTGATTTGGCTGTAAAAAAAAAAAATACTGCAGACTTTCTTGTGACTATTAGGTTAGTTGCTTTAGAGGTCCCACTAGATTTTATTAACCCATGGTCTTTATTAAGAGGGTGAAGGTGAGGGTGGATAGGTCCTGCGAGCCCATTTCTCGTTCCTGTTGACACTGATAACTGCCATATTTATTTGAAGCAAAGGATCACAACCCACAGTAAATAAGAGCCTGTGAGACAAGAGTGGGCTGTAGATGCCTGCAATTTTGGCATTGCGCTGTGAGAAGAGACCTACAGAAAACAAACTTTATAAAGATGGTTTGAATCCAGACTTAAACTTCAAAGCTAGATGATGATTTTTCCTTCATGTCTGAGGATTCTGGTGGGATTTACTGCTCTTTTATTCAGGTTGTGCATCTGTGAAGGCTTGAGCTCAAAGCCCTTCTGCTCTTTCTTCTGCCTCAGCCGGGGATAAAATGGAACAGGACCTGCTGTCTTAAGTTGGCCCCTTTTTAGGCACTTTGGCTCCTTGCCTACATGCAACACTGACCTGGAAATGAAAAGCATAAAGTGAGGGCTCTGGAGAGATGACAGAACTGTGCCCCCGTCTCGCTGACAGCACTGATCTTTAATGCTGCTTTGCCTCTCCTTAGCTGTCAATCTGCTCTCCCTCTACTGGCTCTTCTTGCTGCCTTCTAATTATGTCTGTTAAGCTTAAGTATGTCATAACACATTGGTGCATGGCATCGTCACTCTTCTGAGCATGGACAGTCCTCAACTGCTCTAAGCTTCACTGCTCTCCAAGCTTCTGCCTTAGATGGCCTGCAGTGAAACTGACAAAAAAAAAAAAAACTTGATCCATGTCCAGATTTCAGCAGATTTACCAGTGAAGAGAACAGATAGTAAGACCCCCCTTCACCATCATCCTGAGGTGTCACAGCAGCCTGGCTTAGGTGTTGTGTTCCTCACAGTGTTGCTGCACGTCTTGCACTCAGGATCACTCTCAGGGAAAATTTCATGCGAGCAGGGGCTTAAAAACACATTAAGCTGGAGAGAGGATGTGCATCATTAGCATGCAGAGGATTAAGCTTGCAATAACCTTCTTATTAGATATAGGTAGGTAAATACATAGATAATTTGGCAGATAAATTATGAGCAAGGTGTGCCATATGGAAACTTCAGGAGCTAGTTTATTCCTGCCACTAATAAGCCCTTCAATTAATGCTAATATGGAAACTGCTTCTCTCAGCCTGCCAGAAATTACAAACTCGAAGTAAACTAATTAATTGGGGCAGACAGAGCCCGTCTCTCCGAATTGACATTACATCACACAGATTGCATACAGATTACAGAGCATCTACCAAATAATGACTTGGTAAGATATCAGAGAGGCAAGCATTCTGCAAACACATTGAGGTGTCTGAAGTATTTAATTTTCTAGAGTTTAAAGAGATTGAAAAGGCAAACTGCAAGACAGGCAAAAAAAAATATTTCTACTTGAATGGAGACTGAAATCTTCAAAGACATGAACTGATATCTAAGGGGAAATCAGCTGTCCAAGTGATTTTCTTTTTTCACTGTTGAAAAATAAATCACTCCAGATGAAGATGAGTAAACAAGGGATAGAAGGAACTTTTACAAGGGGGGAGCAAATGTGGGCAAAAAATAATGTGGTTATTGTGACAGGCAGTCATGGTTTGGGCTCTGTATTTTATGTTTAAGACTTGGTAGCACCAACTGTATAAAGTCTACATCACCCACTGCTTTCTAAAGCTGAAGTCCTGTGGTGTTGGTCACCATAAATGAAATGCTATATCAGAATAACTTCTGTAAACCATAGGCAGAAATGCTCAAAGACTTGAGTTGCTGCAGGCTTTAACATTCTGGTATAGAGCATCAATGTGTCTTATCCTGTCTTTCCCAGTGCAAAGTCATGTAAAACTTTATCTCTGATGTTTTAAGATCAAGTGTTAAAAACACATTTATTTAAGCACATTATGCCCAAATAAAGAAATAATCAATTATACCTCATCAATTTTTGGATTCAAACTGGAACCATTTATTTCAACAGTTGAAAAAGGTATTGTAATATGGTGGTTTAAAGGACTTTGGAAAGTTTTGCAGGGACTTGTTCAACACTATACTTGATATTCTGCACTTTTTGCACATCAGAACAAAGGGCTTCATATTTTTTTTAAAAAAAGAAACACAGATAGCTATAGATCATAAGAAAGTGGAATGAAAAGAGAGATAAGCCATTGGGTCTAAACAAATGGGCCTTCTTTTAAAAAAATCTCTACTTTAAGCATTTCTCAATTCCACTGAGATATAGTTTAAGGTTTTCCTCACAACAGCCTAAAATGCACAATCTCTAGTTTTAAGCCTTGAAGCAAAAACAATCAGCAGACCCTGATCAGAGGACTTCAGAATCCTGATGGTGTATGGCTTCAGCATTTTTCAGTCATAAGAAGGTGCTTGACCATGCAGCGCTCTGTGAATGATGATAAGAATGCAATGCTGAATTTTTAATTTAATTGCATAGCTGTACAAGGACATCGGAGAGGGTGTGATACACAACGTACTAGATTCAATGAGCAGCCATGCAGCAGCACTTTGGAACACTTGAAGGAAATTCAAAGACAAATTGTTAGGAAATGGGATAAAATACTCAGAATAATAAAGCACTGATCACACAAAACATTTCCCACTTAGTACTTGACACAACAAGCCTCCAAAATCATTATAGTTTTTTCTGAATGAGTCTCTCAATTGGCTACAACCTGAATGTACATTACTTGATTTACTTTATCTTGTGTCCAGCCTTTTAAAACAGTTCCTGGTCCCATTTACCTCATCAAATCTACGAGAACACCTGAATCACCTATTTTTTGCTTGTTTTGTTATTTTATCAAGAGTATATAAGAATGTGATGATGGCAGATCATCCATCCTGGGGGACGCTGTGGTGGGCTCTCCTATCTCTGGAGCTGAGGTCGTCGAGGTGGTCAAGAAACCCCTCGGTGGCAGGGCTCTGAGGGTGGATGAGATCTGCCTGAAGTTCCTCAAGACCTTGGATGTTGTGGGGCTTTCATGGCTGACACGACTGCAACATCGCGTGGACATCGGGGACAGTGCCATTGGATTGGCAGATTGGGGTGGTGGTCCCCCTTTTCAAGAAGAGGGACTGGAGGGTGTGCTCAAACTACAGGGGGATCACACTCCTCAGTCTCCCTGGTAAAGTCTATTCAGGGTACTAGAGAGGAGGGTCCATCGGATTGTCAAACCTCAGATTCAGGAGGAGCAATGTGGTTTTCGTCCTGGTCGTGGAACTGTGGACCAGCTCTATACCCTCCACAGGGTCCTCGAAGGTGCATGGGAGTTTGCCCAACCAATGGTACAATCTGAACAGTTGTCATATTTTCCTTAAAGGTGTAGTGTGCAGAATTTGGCAGCATTTCGCCGAATAGAAACGGTGAATATAGGATATAATGTTTCTATTTGTATGTAACATCTGTCAAAATAGGAGTACAATCATCCCCATTAAATGTTTGTTTTATCTTTTATTTAGTTAGAAAAAGCTTTAAAAAATGTACATTACCGCGGGCCGCATTCATGTAGGCCGACATAACGATCCGCTGTGTTGTCTATGGGTGGATTTTAGGGAAGAAATATAACGAAACGCAAATCTGTCCACAGGTTCTGATATCTACCTGAATGCAGGCGAAGAAGAGGAGAGAGGACGACGGTGGATGTATAGACAGTTGTCACTCTCTAATAGGGATTTAAATTGTGTGTATAAATAATGGTTACAAACCTTGTCACTTTAGTAAATGATGCCTTGTTCACGATCCCTTTTGGTCTTCACAGTGTTCCAGTGCTCAGCGACTTGACGTTTTGGTAACGGTTAGGCTCATTCTAGAATCTGAACGCTAGATGTCATTAAAATGCCAATTTCTACACACTGCACCTTTAATTTTTGCCCACATCTGATTGAATGCAATATTATGCAACCAATATATATATGTATCATGATATCTGACTGGCTGTGGAACATAAAATGATTCTGAGGTTAATGTAGGAGCAATATACAAAGTTGTTGATATTGTGTAATTTTAAGTATGGATATTAAGACCTGTGAGGATTATGCAAACAGTTTTTTTTTCACCTGTAAAATTAAAAAGCATTGTGCACAGAGCCAGATAATATGTTACGGCTTAACAGTGCAAATGGAGGAACCATTGATGAAATGCTTCATGCTTATGTACAAGAAGCATTATATAACAGGGAATTATAAATTCTATATTCAGTTTGAGTTAAAGTAGCATTTTTAAACAGTGATTTTTTCAGTATGTTTTTTGTTACATTGTAATTTGTATGACTCCTATCTTAAGAGTACTGGAAAAAGTCTGAGCATATCTTAAGCAGTCTGAGAAGTAGGTCTATGTGGTACATAAAGTCGAGTCATAAGGATGTGTCTAACGTACCTCTTTTTGCAGTACAGTGCTCAAACGTCTTAACTTCTCTGGAATTTTTAGGAATGGAAGGCAACCTTCACAGTATCTGTAACCACTAATCTGCTTCCCGGACCCAATGGCCACTTCTTCTGTGGCCTATAGTTATTTCACCTCATGTTAGCCTCATTTACATCCTCGGTGGCACCAAGAGTCATGAGGGTTTGCAGAGCTAAGTCAGTTTAGCAGAAATTTGAATAAAGAAGCATCTATAATAAAATATAAACATTCTGAGCCAGTGTACTGGTAATTGTATGACTTGGGACAATGATGTATCCCTTTATGGATGTTTTGTCCTAACTGTGTGTTCTTCTTCTGGTCTAAATAGAACTGGTCTAACCAGCTTGCACTTCATTCGCAGTAATTTGATAAAGGAAAGGAAGATTGCTCCTGCAATGCCCTCATTATGGGCAATAAAAAAACACTGCATTCACATCTCAGGCTTCACTGGCTCTGTTTTTAGACCATTCAGCATGTTCTGTGGTGCATAAATGTCATGTGATGTACCTTCAGAGTCCTCTCTGATATAACATATTCAAATCCAATGTCCTTGAGGCATGCCATATAGTTATCTTATTAGTTTGAGTTGCAGCAAGGATGTTTCTCCGTTAGACAGTGTGGATCAATATGATGCATGCCATGGTCATAGTTAGAGGACCAGATATTCTGAAAATAAAGTCTGTCCTTCATGTATATGGGATTTGTTTAACAGACGAGAATTTTTAGAGGACAGAACAGCAGGCTTCAGCAGATTATCATTTTTTGTTACTGTTACAACATACAGGGGGTTTGAACAAAATAAAACAATTATGAAGACTAGTGGACAATTTTCAAGGACTTGATTTCATTACTGATCTAAACTGCAAGACTGGCATCTTTGCTGACCCTTAATGTTAACAAAAATAGAAAAGTGCTTTTTTATTGACTGCTGGCTGAATTGCCATGACTTCTGTTCATGGTTTCTTGACCTTTCCGGCTGAGCTCCTGCCTGCCAGGCTAAAACCTTTACATTTTCTTCAGTAAGTAAATAATACAGAACAAGTCCTCATGGGTGGTCTGACCCCAAGTATACCAAGCTATTTTCATGACATCAGAAGTAACCTTATTTCAGTTGGACATTACAGTTTTAAGGTATTGTTGTTCTTGTGTCAAAGAAACATTTATCCACATTCATGCTCTCAGCGGTAATAAAACCATTTGATTTCTGATTGCTCTGAGATCAAAATACACATTTTTAGGCTGCAAAAGGTCATAACAATGAACGATGAGGTTTGTGGCCTTGCCTTTTATCTCCTGCTTTTATCCCCTATTTTCTGTCTGAGTAATCTTAATAGTTCATTGTCTATCTGAAAAATACAGCATCCACTGGGGAGTGAGGTCAAAATGCTGCAGTACCCTGTGTGCTGCCGAGACACTGCTTATTTTTTGCAACAGAGTACCAGGTGAGCAGTCCCTGCATACCCACCTGTCAATCAGGCTCCTTCTTTTTTGTGTTGGTCCACATTGAAATCTTGGTGTTTTTTTCAGTATCATTCCTTCTCACAAAAGAATCATTTCTAATGCCAAATTAAAAAGGCTCTGCTGAAACTTTGTCATGTTTCTGTAACAGTCCAATCGCAAGCAACGGCTGTGAAGCATTGAGCAGGACTGAGATCGAACTCAGTATGATCCACTCACAGCTTTTGATAAAAACAGCTCAGTGTCATTCACCCAACAAAAAGTCAAGGGAGGTGAATCCCAGGAGTGTTTACTGGACTATCCATCTGAATATCTCTCTCCACTGCAGGCTGCTCGGCTCAGACGAAGAAGTAAACACCAGCTCCTCTTCCTGCATGATGAACACAGCGGGTCAGAGGAGGTGGAATTGGTTTGAGTGTGCTGTTGGCTGAATAGAGAAATAACAACTTTTTCTGCACTTCCCTAATCTGATCAAAAGTGAGGTGTGGACAAGGACTCAGAAAAATTTTCTTTGCCAAAGCAGGTATTCCATATATCATGATGCATAGCCTCCAAACTTTTTGGTTAGGTCTTACAAACTTGTTGTCTTGGCTGTCTTTATTTGTTATTTGTTGATCCAAAATGTACAATAGTATAAAAGGAACTCATAAAGCATTAGTTCTGTTTTTGCTTTCTTCTGTGGGTTCAGCAAACTGTGAATACAAAGTCAGTAGGCTACTTGATCAGTTAAAGTGATAATGCTGACCTTGTAAATTCACCAGAAGTTGAGATTATCTGGTTATTACACTATTGTATTCAAATGAGATGTTGCTTACAAACTGATCAGGAGAGCACTTAAATAATCATAGGGCTCAGGGTTTGATGCTACAGACATACATGAGAAAGGGTCTGTCACTGCAATGCATAATGTGAATGCATATTTTATTTATTTTTTTGTCTATTCATTCATTTGTTTATTTATTTTCAAACTCATCCTCACTTACACCGCTAAAATAAGGAGCATTGATTTAAATGGTGGAATTCATCACAAGTACCACTTCCGCACGTATGTCACGATCTGATCCCCCCAGGATCTCCGAACATTCATGGAAATTGCCAAGCAGTGATGGTACATACCAAGTAGCCTAAGCATACATATGGCATAATAATATTGAACAGAATAGCCAGAGGGTAAGCAGGGCAACTTTTTAACAAAACATACACCTTTGGTGACAAAATGGAAAGATCACTGATTGAAAAACAAAACATCAACACAGACTGCACTGACTGTCCCTGTTGCGAAGTTCAGAGTGGTCAATTTCTGGACTGATGTGCTAAAAAACAATTTGCAGCCATCAATAGGTCTAGCACAATTGAACCACACTGCTTTCCTGAACTGTCACAAAACTTTCAAGAAATTGACCATTTTGGAATAGAAATCATAACTGTGTCAGAGTGGATTGTGATGCATTTTGATGAGAAGAACAAAATTTATGTATATATATGTATGAATATCTATCTATCTATCTATCTATCTATCTATCTATCTATCTATCTATCTATCTATCTATCTATCTATCTATCTATCTATCTATCTATCTATTTTTATATATATGTATATATATGAAGATAGAATATATATGTATATATATGAAGATATCTATCTATCTTTATATATATGTATATATATGATGATAGATAGATAGATAGATAGATAGATAGATAGATAGATAGATAGACAGACAGACAGACAGACAGACAGACAGACAGACAGACAGACTGATTGATTGATTGATTGATTGATTGATTGATTGACACAAAGATGAGGTTTAGATTACTTTATTCATGTGGACAAATTATTGACACCCTTCAGTTCAAGAGAAAAATCAGTACATGTTCACTAAAATAACTTGAAACAGGCAAAAGTATAAATACAAAAAGTTTTTAACTGAAAATTAGCTCATGAAAATCAGACATTGCTTTCTAAATATGGTCCAACAGAATCATTTAAAAAAAACAAAATAACGAAATTGGCATGGACAAAAATGATGGCACCCTTAACTTAATATTTTGTTTCACAACCATTTGGGGCAATCACTGCAATCTGGAGATTTCTGTAATTTTCAATGAGACATCTGCACCTGTTCTCATCAGCATACTGCTCCAGCTGTCTCAGGATTGAAGGTTGTCTCTCCAGACTACATATTTCAGCTCCCTCCACAAATTTTCAATAGGATTTAGATCAGGGATTACAGAAGGCCACTTCAGGATAGTCCAATGTTTTGTTCTTAGCCATTCTTGGGTGTTTTTAACTGTGGGTTTTGGGTCATTATCCTGTTGGAGGACCTATGACATGCGGCTGAACCCAAGCTTTCTGGCACTGGGCTGCAAATTTACACCAGAATACATTGATTGTCTTGAGATTTCATTGTACCCTACACAGATTCAAGATACCCTGTGCCAGATGCAGCAAAGCGGCCCCAGAACATAATTGAGTCTCCTCCATGTTTCACAGTAGGTACAGTGTTCTTTTCTTTGTATGCTTCATTTTTGCATCTGTGAACATAGAGCTAATGTGACTTGCCAAAAATCTCCAGTTTTGTCTCATCTGTCCAAGGGACATTCTCCCAGAAGCTTTGTGGCTTGTCAATATGCATTTTGGCACATTCCAGTCTCACATTTTTATTATTACTTTTTTAAGTTTCAAGTTATTTTGGTGACCATAAGGGTTTCCCTTTCTTTAACAGAAGGGTACCGAACACAACTTTGATGACCTTGGCGACCACTCTTCAGGCAGAGACAATGTACAGTCATGATCAGCTACAACCACGCACAACCAGACCTCACGTCATGAGATGGATGTGTTCTGGGCGACTTGGTCACAACTTTGGAGACTTGGGGGCAGCACCCTTGCTGCTACAAATAGGAACTCTGGGGTCGCTTTGGATGTGGTGCAGGTCCAGGCCCTCGGTCGACAAAGTTGAAAAGTGTGAACTCTTCAGGTGATGTTGTGCAGCAAGAGCCAGTCGGCGTTGTGTGGGTGCATGATGACACCTGTTACAGACTGCTTTCATTCTGGTTCACTGAGGGACAATCCATGTCCATGTGGGGAACTTTAGTTAGTGAGTTCATTAGTTCCGCCGCGATGGACCACAGAAAACTCACAGACGATGCTGCTGCAGGACCAGCTGAAGGTTAGCTGAACAGGCTAATTGGGAACAGGTGGGTGCCATGATATGCCATGGGTATAAAAGCAGCTTCCCTGAAATGCTCAGTCATTCACAAACAAGGATGGGGCGAGGGTCACCACTTCGTGAACAAATGCGTGAGCAAATTGTCCAACAGTTTAAGAACAACATTTCTCAACGAGCTATTGCAAGGAATTTAGGGATTTCATCATCTACAGTCTGTAATATCATCAAAAGGTTCAGAGAATCTGGAGAAATGACTCCACGTAAGCGGCAAGGCCGAAAACCAACATTCACTACCCGTGACCTTCGATCCCTCAGGCGGTACTGCATCAAAAACCGGCATCACTGTGTAAAGGATATCACCACATGGGCTCAGGAACACTTCAGGAAACCACTGTCAGTAACTACAGTTTGTCGCTACATCTGTAAGTGCAAGTTAAAACTCTACTATGCAAAGCCAAAGCCATTTATCAACAACACCCAGAAACGCCGTCGGCTTTGCTGGGCCCGAGCTCATCCAAGATGGACTGATGCAAAGTGGAAAAGTGTTCTGTGGTCTGACCAGTCCACATTTCAAATTGTTTTTGGAAACTGTGGTCGTCGTGTCCTCCGGACCAAAGAGGAAAAGAACCAGCCGGACTGTTATAGGCGCAAAGTTCAAAAGCCAGCATCTGTGATGGTATGGGGGTGTATTAGTGCCCAAGGCATGGGTAACTTACACATCCGTGAAGACACCATTAATGCTGAAAGGTACAAACAGGTTTTGGAGCAACATATGTTGCCATCCAAGCAACGTCTTTTTCATGGATGCCCCTGCTTATTTCAGCAAGACAATGCCAAGCCACATTCTGCACGTGTTACAACAGCTTGGCTTCGTAGTGAAAGAGTGTGGGTACTAGTCCAGACTTGTCCCCCATTGAAAATGTGTGGTGCATTATGAAGCGTAAAATACAACAATGGAGACCCCGGACTGTTGAACAACTTAAGCCGTACATCAAGCGAGAATGTGAAAGAATTCCACCTGAAAAGCTTCAAAAATTGTCTCCTCAGTTCCCAAACGTTTACCGAGTGTTGTTAAAAGGAAAGGCGATGTAACACTGTGGTAAAAATACCCCTGTGCCAACTTTTTTGCAACGTGTTGCTGCCATTAAATTCTAAGTTGATGATTATTTGCAAAGGAAAATAAAGTTTCTTAGTTCGAACATTGTACATCTTGTCTTTGCTGTGCATTCAATTGAATATAGGTTGAAAAGGATTTGCAAATTATTGTATTCTGTTTTTATTTAAGATTTACACAACGTGCCAACTTCACTGGTTTTGGGTTGTACATCCTATTATGTGATATGATATGATTGCGAGGTTAAACTCAAGTGGGCTTGACGTCACTGAGCAACAGCGACGGCAACAAAATGCCCTAAGTACAGGGGACAGGACTTGATCTTGGTTGCAAAGTCGCATTCAGTGTGAATGGACCTTTAGACAATCTGTCTTTTGCTGATGCAAGGGAGAGTGTTCAGATAGTCCAGAACTCCACTATGTGCATTGAGTGCAGCTACTGATGGCAAAGGTTGTGCCGCCAGTTAGGTTTCTCCTATTAAATACATCACCACTGTTTACCAACACCAAAATGATCTATAGGAACCTGAAAACATGCACAGAGCAGTATTTTAAGTGCACTTTTGCAAGGGGCAACACTTCAAAAATTATGGTGAAAAGAAAAGAGCTCCAGTAGCACTTTTAGTTCAGGGAACAACTTTATCAGACCAATGCACTTGGGCTGGTTGCTCTTATCAGGGTCATCAGACACAAATCACAAACATAACATAAATAGTGTAGCCATGGAATTGAAACATTTATCCTCAAAACCATTCATAGGCAACCACATATGGGTAAACCAACAGCTGCAGAGGTGTGTTCATTGAGTGGTAATGTGATTTGGAACCAATAAGGTACTTGACAAGGAGCGAGGAGGAGTGAATGGCACCATTTTTTGTTTAAAGCCTAAAGCACAACTTCCATTGGATGGTATTTGAGTTAATGTTGAAGTCTTTTTAGAGTGCTAATTGATGCAACCCAGGAGGGGATTACAGACTGTTTTTTCTGACCATGAGGTTTTTAGATCCTGTAGCCTTGCTTCTGCCTGCCTGTCCATGTTTAGACCTTGCATGTCTCACATTTTTGGATCCTGTCATCTTTTTAAACTGCATATCCATGTTCCAAACCCCCTACCTGTTTTTGTAATAAAATCTTTGTCTTTTACAACTGTGATCCGAGTTGTGCATTTTTGTCCACCTTTTCTGAGCAATAAATCATGATAGCCTGCACTAAAGATGTGCACACACATACTTACAAAACCAGAGCCAGAGCTGTGATCATGGATGAAAAAATATTAATTAGTGCAGCTTTGATGATAAAATTGTTAATATTTGCACGTTGTCAACCATTACTAATTAAAGCAATATAAAAAAATGACTAACTTATTTAATGAGGGTGTGTGGTTTGTGTGACTTTCATTAAATCTTATAGAGCAGAGCTTGAAACACACCATGGAAAGCTGAAACAGCTCCTGACTGAGTGCTGTCAAAGACATAGTTTATAGCATTATTGTTACACTTAACAACCACTGGTTGTCACAGTACTGAAACCCAGGAGGCCCCCAAAGCATGACTCAACAAGTCCAAAATCTCTAAAAAAAATAAAGCAAAACAAAAAAACCTTATTGCAGTCAGGGGTTTGGTACACAAAGTTGAAATAAGAACAGGCAGATGTACTAGAATCAACAGGCAAAAGGGCAAGGTCAAAAATATACTTAAATGACATCTGTACACAAAGGACCACACGGGGGAATGCTTGAGACTGAAGACATGAAGTACAATACTCTGCCTGAGAACCAGAAGGGACACAGGTTTAAAAACTCTCACAAGGTAATCAGACACATGTGATGCAGGAGGGAAAACAGGTGAAGGAAATCAACAATCAGGGAGACAAGGGGGGGGGGGGACACACAACCAAAAATGAGAGACAACCCACATAGCTCGGTCTGGGCCAGATCTGGAATCAAGCCAGCCTACTGCTGGCATGACAAATGGTAAGTGAACCGGATGTGGGCCAGATCTGGTACGGTAAACCGGATGTGGACCAGTAAAGGACCGCCATTCTTTGCAGTATGTGGGCCAGATGAATTGCCTCATGTGGGACAGAACTGGGCCAGACCAATTTTGCTATATGCTAAGGGCAAGTGATTTCAACATAAAATTTGAATGTAGACATTACACATGAGACAAAAGGGGAACTTAACCTGGGAATATCACACTGAAGTCACCAAAAACAATTGCATGCACAATACTGACATTGTCCAAAATACAATGTTTTACACAATATTGCACTGACAACATTAAACAGAGTTACAACTCAACTTTTGAAACAAACATTTGTTTATGGAACATCACTTGAACCTTTCTGAAATCCTACGTAAGTGTCAAATGGGTTTTTCCACATGACTGCAAATCCTGCCTATGCCTTCACTTTTTCTCACCCAGCCATTTGTTTCTCCAAATTAATTATCTTTATTGAGGTAAACTGCCCAGCCTCACTCTCTGTGTGAAGCCTGCCAGGGATCCCTGGGTGAATGGAAAATGGTTTGGAAGGAGAAAGAAAAAAGCTGGCAGATAAAACCCTAACAATGGAATCCTTGAATGCAATTAAGCAAACGAATTAGAAGTCTCTGCAGTGAAAAAGAAATGTCCTGCCTCAGTACTTCCTCTCCTTCATGCAGGGAAGAACTTTGGTGTTTTGATAAGGTAAAGCCTTTCATTCCTCTGTGCTTGGAGCTCTCGTTGTCCAAAAAATGAGCAGTTTCAGACTTCATTTTCATGCTGGAGCTGTAAAGTTGGTGTGCACGGTATTAAGAACAGCCTCTCCACTCTTTGCTACTGTGTTTTCTTCTTCAGACAGCGACAATCTGTGCAGAAATGGATTTTTGTAAGGTGATCCACTTGATCAAATCCTTATTTTGCTGCCCATTTTTACTTTCCTACTCGACTTTCCAATGTTGTGTCTTCACATTCATCTAAAATATCCAAATTTAATTCAAAGGAACATAAGATAAGATAATCCTTTATTGATCCCCCAGAGGGGAAATTCAGTTTTAGAACATATGTGGTTCTAAAACTGAAGTCTAAATTTTTTGGGATGTGCATGATGATGAATCAGTGTACTAATCTCACAAAGAAAAGGGAGATATCTCTGAAGCAAAAGGTTCTTTAAAAATTATTTCGATATTTTCTGATGTGCTTAAAGAACAACAATGATAATGGCTCTTAAATTGAAATTTCCTTTGCTATGCAAGTGATTTGCAACAGTGCCTACCAGTGGTAGGAAGTGGGTTAAAAACTTGAAGCTAGACAGCCAAGACAGATGTGATCATTACTGTACTGGCTAAACTGAGTCATCTGTCTGATTATTTTACTTTGTCTCTGGGTAACTGTGTTATTCAATGTAGTTCACAGAATGCTTTTTGATCAGATCCTTTTGTTTGATTTTCAAGTTAAAGGGACTGTGAGGAGAATCTGTTTCCGCCGACACTGAGACTCTACTACCCATTAGCACGCGCTGCGACTGTCGTAATGCTGCGTTCCAGTAACCTCGGAATTGAGAGTGACATTATCTCCGACTTATCGGCGTTCCAGTTGAAGTCGGAAAAAAACATGCTGAGCTACCAGGCTATTGTTAGCTGTTGTTAGCACGTCCTGCGTTGTATGAAGAATGTGATTATCACTATGGCAGCATTTTTGTAAATATAAGTCTAACAAAACTATGTATACAGCTGATCTAGAGCGACACACCCCAGTCAGAAGTGCAAATAAATGGATTATTACAGGAGCTAAATAACTGTTCACACTGGGGGCATCCATCTTTGATTGTCAACTCGGGGGTGACGAGGTTTCACCGCGTTCCCAGTAAGAAATTCTGACTTCGGGGGACGTTACAGCTTTAGTTTCTTACTCGGAACTCGGAAATTCCTACTTCAGACTACAACTTGAATGCACCACAAGCCAAAGCGTGCATTTGCTGTGATGCTAATGAATGCAGCTCGGACCTTCCTCAGAACTCTGCATTGCTTTACAACGTCTTTTTTCAACAACTTACAGGATGCAACACGAAGAGGTAATGTATCTCTTTCTAGTTACGTAGCGGTAGTTTTTGATGTGTGACAACAAGCAATTTTTGGAAAACCTAGTATCGTCATTTTGTAGCCGGCTATATATCGCTACTTAAGCCCGGTGCTCTAAGACGTGTCCGAATAATATAAAATTTGCTCTAGTTTTAATTGCCTTGTTCCCGAAGTTGAGTATCCAGGCCAGTCCAGCTCTGTCCGACCCGACCGGAAGGCTAAGAAATAGCATTTATAGATAACCGATTTTGATGCTATAAAACTCATCAATAAGTGCGTATTTTGATCAGGCATATATGTAAAAGTGAGACTTTTTTGCAATTACTTTGAAACTCCTCACAGTCCCTTTAAGCAGGTAAAGAAGTACCTTTTTTCACCTCAAAAGCAATGCCAAGATCGGATCAACGTCTTTGATTTAAGAAAGCAGAAGACATTACTCATGCCTTAGTATCCTCTCAGACCCTGTCCAGAGGGACTAAGATGTTTTCATACTGAAAACAATCTCTATAGAGACGACATTGTTTCAAGAAAGATGTCCACCCACATGGAACCACTCAAAACAGTGGAGTATGCGTGTCAAGCATGTAAGCAGTGCTGTAATGCTGCAGCAAACTCACTCTAAAATCACAGAAGATATGGATTGTATACATACAAAATGAGAAATGTCAACAAACACTTGTGTGTGTTGGTCTCCGTGTTCTCCTGTTGCTCTTGTTCTTAGAAGAACAGAAACTCTTGCTGTAAAATCCATAACAAGCTTATTAGGTTGTCCAGCACAAGCCAGGGTTGTCAGAGTTCGTGCATATGGTTCAAAGCGACACATCGAGCAATTACAACATCGTTGTGAAGTTCACTAGCAAGTGAACTTTGCAGGTTTAATGAAGATTTAGGAATATGAGGAATGACAGTGATGAACATGTGACATGAGATATGTTGAGAGATGAGCCGTCAAGAAGGACGTCGTAAGCCAGGCAGAGGGAGACTCAGTGTGGGGGCTCCGTCTCATCATGTTCTGCCCGAGCTGATCTTGACCCCACCTAGGATAAGGTCAGCGAGGAGCTGAGTGGAGAAAGAAAAAAACTTAAATTAAGATTGAAGGGTGGGAGGGTGGGTTGAAGAGTCACAGACAAACTGAGCGATGAGGCATGGCTGAGTATAAGTAGGCTTGTCAGCTGATTGGAGGTGTGGTTTGTGGCGTGGACCTGCTCCTGAACCTAAGTTAATACATTAACTTCATCAATCTGTATTAGTTGTCCCCACAGAAATGCAAGGCCATTGTATTCAGATTTACCTGACGAAATGCCTACACAAATAAAAACTTGTGTGGATGTGCTTGAATTCATTCATGTGGACGTGCCCTCAGTCAGTGTATGTTGCCAACGTGAAGTTTTTAATGTCTGCAGAGGGTGCAGATTGCAGTGAGTCCTACTCAGACCATAGCGGGTAAATATGATTCAGTTACTGCATTGCTGGCCTTTTTTCATTGTCTACCAATGGAAACTTTCAGAAATACGGTGAACTGAGTGCAGAGCACGGACAGGAGGTTCAGCCCATATCTGGATCAGTCTTTAATGTTGTGCATAAATGGGCCTGTAACAAGTCTGTCCTGGTAGCAGGTTGTTCAAGCACCCATCTGTGAACTCGCTCCTCCAGCTTTGGCCATACTTTCGACCTGCAATAAGCTGTCTTCATTTTCTTCATTAAAGTAAGAATAGCCTCTGCTTTTTGCCAGTCCCTCACAAGTTTCTCACTCACTCCAAACTTTGTTTCTGCATATTTACTATCTGCAGGTTGTTATATGCAGAATAGGATTTTCATTTGGGGGGGGCGTTTTGTTTATGTCTATCCTGGCCTAGAGCGCAGCTGTAGACAGTAATGTTTACTCCTTGATACATGTCTGTCAGTAAGATAAATGATGTGTATTTTGATACAGTATGTAAGTCTGTCTATAAGTCACAGGATCAGCCAAAAACTGCAACTTATAGTCTGGAGAATACCGTGGTCATTCACCTGATATGTGTCCCAAGACCAGAAATAGTCCTTAGGTAATAAACCTTTTTTATTCCACGCACTGACACTATAGAGCATTTTACTTGTAGACTTCAGACAGGAATTTTTAGTCGTTATTTCACGAGTGTTCTGACTGAGAATTTCAGTAATTGGTGAATGGACTTGAGCATACATAGCACTTTTCTTGTCATTAACAATTCAAAGCTGCTTTATACCTACTTATTCACACCCACTTGCATTTATTCACTGATGGTTGGGGTTTCTATGTTAGTTATCCATCAACTGTTATCAAGAAAGTTTCAGTTTTCATCAGGATTTTTTTTGTCAACAATAAACAAATAAAAACTTTACCATACTGTATGCCATGGACCATATGAAAGCTTCAGAGTAGATCTGTCAAATCTAGTCTGTTTCCAAATCTAGTATGTTTTGGAATATCCCAAGCATGTTTTCATACAGGTATCTTTCTCTTATTAATCTTTCACTTTATTCCAGTTCATTATAAAATTCCTTACAACATCCTTCTTTTAAAATTTTAAACCATGTTAATTCTCACTCTCTCTCCTTACAGAACTTCCCTTATCTGACGTTGCAGTAGGGCTCGTCAGATCTTTTCATCAAGCCCTTATAAGGATCCAGAGTTAACAGTAAAACTTTCAGGAGACAGACTCTTCTCTGTAGCTGCTTCAGGACTCATGTGTACCTCCAACTGTAAAAACACTTGAAACTCCTGAGGAGTTTTGACTTAAAATTCACTTTACTCCTTTACCTTCCTCAATGAGGAGGTAGTATATTTTCACTTTTGTCTATGTATTTACGGATGTGGTCAAAATTGTTGGTGCCCTTCCATTACAGGAAGGAAAACTGAAAAATAAAAAATACTGAATTCAACTAATGAAAATCAGACACTGCTTTTGAATTGTGGTTCAACAGGATTATTGAAAAATCAAATAATGAAACTATCCTGGACTAAAATGACGATACCCCAAGATTGAAAATGATCTGACCATAGGGACATGTTAAATTAAGTTGTGTCCTGTAACTAGCATCACAGGTGTCTCCAAACTTGTAATCAGTCTGCCTATTTAAATGGTGAAAAGTAGTCAATGTGCTGGTTGGTATCATGGTGTGTACCACACTGAACATGGACCACAGAAAGCTAAGGAGAGAGTTGTCTCAGGCAATTCGAAATAAAATTATAGGCAAGGATGTTAAAGGTAAAGGCTACAAGACCATTTCCCAGTAGCCTGATGTTCCTCTGACTACAGTTGCACATATTATCCAGAAGTTTAAGGTCCACACAGGACTGAAGCCAACCTCCCTGGATGTGGCCGCAAGAGGAAAATTGATGACAAATTGAAGGGATCGAGAATCGTACATCAGTATCAGATTGCACCATCCGCCACTGTTTGAGCCAAAGTGGACCTAGGTCACATCAGCTCTATGTTACCGGATGCAAAAATGAAGCATACAAAGAAAAGAACACTGCATCTACTGTGAAACAGGGAGGGGGCTCAATTATGTTGTGGGGTTGCTTTGCTGCATCTGGCACAGGGTATCTTGAATCTGTGCAGGGTACCATGTAATCTCAAGATATCAATGCATTCTGGAGCAAAATGTGCTGCCCAGTGTCAGAAAGTTTGGTGTCTGTCACAGGTCATGGATCCTCCAATAAGATAATGACCCAAACACACAGTTAAAAACACCAACGAATGGCTGAGAAGAAAACATTGGACTATTCTGAAGTGGCCTTCTATAATCCCGGATCTAAATCCTATTAAACTTTTGTGGAAAGAGCTGAAACATGCAGTCTGGAGAAGACACCCTTTAAACCTGAGACAGCTGGAGCAGTTTGATCCCGAGAAGTCTGCTGAAATATCTGTCGACAGGTGCAGAAGTCTCATTGAAAGTAACAGGGATTGCCTGATTGCCTCAAAAGGTTGTGCAACAAAATCTTTACTTAAGGGTACCATCATTTTTTTCAATGTCAGTTTCACTATTTTGTTTTTAAAATGATTCTGTTTAACCACAATTCAAAAGCAATGTCTGATTTTCATTGGTTAATTTTCCACCTTTTTTTTTAGTCATTGTTACTTCAACAGTTTCAGCTTATTTAAGTGACCATGTGGGTTTTTCTTCCTTTAACAGAAAAGTAACAAAAAAATTTTCCACGTCTTTATGTGAGTGAGTGCTGATATATCGTTAAATTTTTATGTCTTTATCTACCCTTTTGTGCTGTTGAGTTTTGATATTCTTACACATCCACAGTGGTTGTAAATCACTGCGGTCCTTATGTTTTCTAAAAAATGAATTTTGACCTTGGCTTCAGTGCACTCCACTAAAGGACTACATATTCTATGGGGTGGAGTAAACATGTAGGAAATCTGTAAAACAAAGGTGCAATTCTTTGTACTGCACTCTGCTCTATAGTGGCTTTCACCAATGTTTCATGAAAGGATATTTATCTTTTATAAAACTATAATTCATGATCTTAATTATTGTAAATGACACAGCCAGTTTCACAGTTTATGTCAAGTTCTGATTAAAAAATATAAATCTTCCCTCATCTTGTAGCTTTTCTGCAGACATTTAACCGGTTTAAATGTAACATTTGAGTAAACATTAATACAGGGTGAACAGAAAACATTCAACAGAGCTTCATTTATACTGACTGTCAGAATACAGGATACAGGTAGCATTTTAGGAACCAAATAGATATTTTTTTAAACCATGTTCTGTATGGCTGTGATTCAAAGGTGAATTGATAGAGTTGGGAGGATATAGATCAAAGGTCCAGCTCATTGGATTGTGAGTGTGAGCATAAACAGTTTTAGCTGTTTCAAAGGTCAAGGTCCTGGAGATTCATTTCACTCCCTGATTTCAAGCAGAATGATAAGAATGCTTTAAGAGACTCTGCAGTTTGAGCTCATAACCTCCTTTTTCCTCACTTGAAATGGGAACAACTCGTTATTAAACAGATGTGGCAGTCACATGTCAAAAGTCATGTTCATAGTTTCATAGATCCTAATTATCAACCCTTGTTTTTGAACAAAGAATCTCAAGAAGTCTCTAGGGTTATTTCTTCATATTTTATGCAATAACCTCTATGAATTCTTTTTAATTTTTTTATGTAAAAGGTCAAGGTCATGAAGCAGTGTGTTATGTTTTGCCCTGCAACATCTTTTTTAGTTCAGTTTTCACAAATGACCTCCCTGGCAGATGATAAATAAAATGAGAGTATTTCCTAGAGCACTGGCCAGTGGTCATTATGTCTCAACACTTGCTTGTGGAAGTGATATACCAAGAAAGTTTGAATATTTTCTGTCACAATTCTTACCTATGACTCAATGTTGCTAATTAACATTTTGAGGTATAATATCATAGAGGCTCATGATCATCCCTTTCTGATGAATTTGATATCCTAATAAAACTTTAAAGCCCCATTATGTAAGATCCAATCTTTCAGCTCTCCAAGGGCCTCTATGGCCTGTTACTGAACATATGGACTGATAACAGTCTGATCATGTTTCTATTCGAATAAATCATCATGTACTTACGAGCTCTCCAATAACAACGCATTCTTCAAGTTTTCACTGCTTCCACCATGATAACAACTCTACACTTAGCTTTCTTCTTCTTCCTTTCCATTTGAAAGCAGAACTCCAGCAGAACTCGTAAATCCCGACCTTTCAATACAACTGGAACACACCAAAAGCAGTAAAAATTTGTAGGTTTTTTTTTTTTTTTTACTGTGGAAGTGTTTCTACCATCTACATGGAAGTTACACTGTGCCAGTGAAGGATATACAGACCCCTCAGATCATGACAGAGTTGTCATTCAACCTGTTGTAAGGTGATGTATCATCACATGGAATCGAGAAATATTATATTAGGGTGGAGAACTACATAGTGTTGGTTTAAAGTATTTTGACTAAGTTTGCACAAATGTCCAAAGGGCAACCTGCTTCATTACTAAACTTCAGTTGATTAAGTCTTTGAGCCTCATGTTTATCCCTTGTTTACAAAAATTCTTAGAATCACACCTCAACAAATTCCACCCTGGCCCTTCCTCTTGACTCTGCACTGAACTTAAACTGTCCACCACTCGTATACCAACCAGCATGAATAATCCCAGGCAGTAGTTTAAGTAATTTGTCTACTTCTTTACTGCTGTTCATATGGACAAAATAGCATCACCTTCACCCAGGCTACAGTGGAGCAAAATGACTTGTGTGCCTAAATGTGCACAAGTGGTCTCTGGGTGATTAAGTTTGAGGACATTTCCTCCGGCTAACATGTAAGTATGGAATTTAATAGACTGACAGCTAACTATAAGATCTGTGAGTGAACTTGAAAGAGTTTGCAGACAGTGCTCATTCCATGCAAAGGATGTAAAAACAGAGAATCATGAAGTCATTTTAAATCATAAAACAGAATGAGTTATTAAGTTTGACTCATTTATTTCTAAAAAAGCAGGAAATTGAAAGGTTTTTTTTTTGTTGATGGACTTTCATCATTACTTACAGAAAACTAACTTTATTAAAACATTAAAAAGTAGAAGCACAACTTTGAAACCCTCTTAACAAAGTTGTGAGGAAATCACAATAACAAACCAGCCGTGTCAGGTTTTCATCTGTGGCTGTCACTGCTGCTCATCATCATTAATCCATCTGGTTCTTTCTCACTTAGCAGATGACACATTGCAAGGGAAGAACAGATGTACTCGTTGATTGATGTGATTTGTAGAACAGAGGCGTGCCGTGCGTGGAACATTTTATCACACAGTTCTGTTCAGTCAGTCAGACGCTTTAAGACAGATGTTGTCAGGAAACGAAGGGTGACTTGACTTCACAATGATCTCTTCCTCACTCCCTCTCCTTGTTGTAATTTAGAGATAATGTTGCCATCATTTTCAAAGTTTGATTCCCTCTGTGCATTTAAACATCTTTTAATGAGTTTTTCAGTGTGTGATACGGTGTCTAATAACATTTATATCCCAGGGCTGACATACATAACAGAGATCTTTTTTTTTAGAAATTCTCACTCTACTCTTTGACCAGCAGTCTCTGGTTAAGCTTGAAAGGAGCACTTTTAATTCAAAGAGATTGATTAAAGTAAACGTCAATTAAACATCTTGATTTATTCCAGAAGGGACAGTTGCCTAGAAGCACTATGTACATAAAGACAAAAGTAAAACAGTGTAATGAACAAAAAGCAAATCCAAGTATTAGTAGCAGTTTGCAGGTTGGCCACCGCGATAAAACAATGTGTTAGAGAATGATTAAAGGAAAAGTTCGGTTCCTGCAGCTTTTACATTGTTTATAGAATGAAGAACAACAATATACTCACCCAGAAGGCTTTCCTGATGCAAACGGTGCTTCGGGAGATATTTAGATCCAAAATCGAGCAGCGGACACCGATATAATGATAGCCTGTAGGGCATAGATCGCCGCTCCTAAAAACTGCATTAATCGTCCAAAAACTCATGTTTTTCACCAATATTCCATCCTGATTTGCTCCGAAAGGACCGCCATTGCAGCCTGTGTCTCTCCACACAGCGCTGTGTGGCTGAACTAACCTCTGAACTGAGAGCTGCAGTACTCTCTGGAGCGTTGCGATCGCTTCCTTATCTGTATATCTGTATACTGTGGCTCCAAACTGTAAGGACGTCCATCATATTCAAAGTCCTCCTCCACAACATCTTCATCCCATAGACATTCGTCCATTTTGCACAAAACTGGAAGAAGAAAGTTGATTTGTAGCTGCCGATCTTCCCCTGAACCAATGAGCCGCACTGCACATGCGCAAAGGGCATGTAAACAGCTCGTCAGTTCAGAGGTTAGTTCAGCCACACAGCGCTGTGTGGAGAGACACAGGCTGCAATGGCGGTCCTTTCGGAGCAAATCATGATGGAATATTGGTGAAAAACATGAGTTTTTGGACGATTAATGCAGTTTTTAGGAGCGGCGATCTATGCCCTACGGGCTACCATTATATCAGTGTCTGCTGCTCGATTTTGGATCTAAATATCTCCCGAAGCACCGTTTGCATCAGGAAAGCCTTCTGGGTGAGTATATTGTTGTTCTTCATTCTATAAACAATGTAAAAGCTGCAGGAACCGAACTTTTCCTTTAAGACAAATATTTTACATTTATGATACAAATTGATACACTACATTGAGCTCTGGAGTCATTTTTCTTTTGCTTGATCTTGCTATTTATTTTAAAATCAGCCAACTAGCTGTGACATATCTTAAGGGAACATCCCTGAGAAAGCCTATATTTTTATATCAGTGAATTTAGATTATGATAATGGTACCAAAAAGGAATACATTATTTATGAATACATATTGCTGACAGATAATTTAATAATGAACCTGTTACTTGGGCAGAGAGCACAACAGATCAATAAAAGGACAAATCAATTCTTTAGAGGAGAAATACAGTATGTGTATAATGTGGATCAGCTGAAAAGAGCAATGAGGTGAGTGAGCAGCATTATTACAGTGACATCTGACATTGTCTTCATGTCCGAGATTGCTGCTTCCCAAAAATGGTAGGAACTATAAATTGGAACTCTGGTAGGCCAATATACAAACCCCAATTCCAATTAAGTTGGGACAACAGGTAGCAAAAAAATAGTAACAGATTATTCTTTTGACCTATATTCAATTGAAAAGACTACACAGACAAGATATTTTAATGTTCAAACTGATAAACTCTATTTTCTATTTATCTAATTAGTATGAGTAAAGATTGGCATAAGAAACAATACATTTATTTAAAAATATATATTTTTGAGCATTTAACATCTTGTCTTTGTTGTGTATTAAGTTGAATAAAGGCCCAAAAGGATTTGAAAAATCACTGTGTTCTTGTTTTAACATAAACATCAACTTAATTAAAAATGCACATAAATATCAAATTAAGTGCCATATGTATCTAAAATGAAAAATAACCTCCAAAACAAAACCATTGACTCTGCTAAAGGAACCAAAAGGATCTGAATTCAAACTGAAACTTTAGTTTAATAAGAATGATCTGTTGGTTAGCTTAATATGGGAGTGGAGGTTTATGTATACCTTACATGCATGAGCAGCATGCATTTCGGGTAAAAAAAAAAAAAAAAGCAATATTGTCAAGTGGTTCAAAATCTTTAGTTGTACCTCAAGCTTGATCAACTGAGAACTTCAGACATATGATATATTGGATTCATGCAAGAACATCTTTGGATGCCAGAGGGACATGTTTATCAAGGATCAAATAGTTTTTACATTCTTATTTGTGCCAAGGTAATTTTTTTAATTCCTTTGTTTATATCAGTTTGCTACTAGTAAAGATGTAAAGAAGAAAGAGTCTTTCTTTGTAACACGTTCTGAGAACACATTCTGAACACAAACATTCAGCACAAAACTTAAAGGACATCCTTTGTCAGGTTGCTGAGCTCTAATATCCTACTCTTAGAGGATTAGAGTGTGTGTTTGTGTGTGTATGTATTAGTGTGTGTGTGTGTTGTAGGTCAGCGAGGTCAGGTAAGTGAGACTGTGAGGGTCTTAGAGGTCCATCTCTGAACAAAACAGCATTGGGTCAGACACAGGGTACTGGGCGGTAACATGCTGCATGAACCACCCTGCAGGAGTATCAGAGCTCACAGGAGGGCAGGAGACAACAGAGCCTCTCAGGTGATGTTTAAAGTGAAAACAGCAAGTGGTTTGTTCAGAAACTGCTCTAGTTTTTTCTTATTTTGAATACAAACAGTGCGAAATTCAAGAACCAATTTGGATGTTGCTACTAAAGTAAGTGCACAGAGTGGGAGTACTTGTGACAGTGAAGGTTAAAGTTAACCTGTTCTCAGTGGACAGTGACAACAGAGAAGCATTATTATTTTTACATTTATTTATCTTTTTGCTTCATTCATTTAAAATGTACATAAAACTAGTCACGTAGTTGCTTGTTAGGACAACAACCTTGTGAATGGGTACAGATGCAGACTTCCAACATCACTATGGTAAAATCTCCATGATTAAGAGAGCATCCTTACCTACATTTCTTTCCTTAGGGCAGTTGCTCTTATCTTGGTGACTTTGACCTCCTAACATAAATTTTACAATTTGTGTCTTTGTGCAATTGAATCTGAAATAACAGAGTACACTATAGCAAAACACAATGTAGTCTTTATACTGAAACCAGTTTCACAATATTTACCTTGTCAAGTTATTGTGGTTTTACAGTTGTTTTATTAGTTGTTTTTTTTGTGTTTTTTTTATATAATGAACCTATAAAGACAGCAAAGAAAATGGTGTTAAGGTAGGTGCCAATCAGTGTCCTTTGAAGGGAAGGAGGTGATAGCTAAGGCCAGTTGATTATTTTGGAAGCCAGTTTTGAGGGAGTCCACACAATGTCAGATTTACTAATTCTGGTCCTGCAGTATGTGGTGTACCATAAAAAAGAGACATAGGACACCATGAACCAAACGATTCATTTATAATATAGTATAGTATTAAAAAAAAGAAGGCTGCACCTCCACCCTCGCAACTTGTGATCTTGCATGATCAAACACAACTCTATAGCAAATAAACATGGTGCACAATGTCAGGAAGCTAAGTACAGTCAGCAGTTAGCTTCTAATAACATCCTTAGCGGTTGTGATTTCCATCTAATTCAGCTCCTTAACAATTTGTTATATTAATTTACAAGCCATGCTGTTTAGATACAGGTGTTTTTGACACAAATCAACAAGTTGGACCTCCGTTTGCATTTACTTCGCTTTGCTTTTACTGTCGTCATGGCAATGTTTGCTTCCTGTCTCAGCCAGCTTGCTCTGGGCATTGGTTTCGTTCGTCTCTTCATCGGTTTGTTACATAAAATTACAGATTAGGCCATATAGACTATCATGTTTTGCCACAAATCAACAAGATCAACTTGACCAAGTTCGTCTTTTATTTCAGACATCTGTCTAACCTAATACTTGTTTTCTTTTGCTGCCATGGCTTCATATGGTTACATCAGTTGGTTACATAGTTACATCCTACTTAAGCCAGCTTGCACCTTGATTGACTTTGTCCCGGTCCAAGAAACAGAGTAAGCGTTTGGTTGTTCTCTGTAAACTCCACACTCATCAGGTTTTCTGATCATAGGTATTGAACAGGCAGCACAGCGACACAGCAGGTAATGCATATGCCCTATAGCAAGAAGGCTGCTGGCTGCGGCTGCTGGTGCTTTGAGTGTTCTCTGCATGTATGTGTGGTGTATGTGTGGGTTCTCTCCAGGCACTCCAGCTTCCTCCCACAGACCAAAACATGTTTATTAGGTTAAATGACGACTTAAATTGACCTTGGATTTTTTGTCTAGTTCCCTACTGAGGTGCCTTTTTGACAGTTTGTGCCCTCCCTAAATACAGGGCTCTATTTTCGTAGACCATTCGCAGCGAATCTGCCCTGCGCCGTGTCTGCGTCGACAGGGTGTGTCCAGCGTACTTTGCAAGTTTCCTGCAGATACAGAGAGGAATTTAATATTTTTTCCCCAAATTCAGACCAAACAATTAAGTCAGACAAGTAAATTGCCAAGCCCTCTGGCCAACTCACATTGCTTTTAAAGAGAATTAGAGATGACACCCTGTTTGGTTTGATTCATCATGCACCCAAAATACTTCCATGTATAATCTTGGCATATAATCCATCGTCTTTGCACCCTGTGCCTGCCTTTATGCTTTGAGCTTGCTTCATCAACATAATGAAGTATAGAGCGCCCCACACTGCCATGCACCAAGAAGGCCCTAAACAGTTTGTGTTTTAGTGCAGTGGAAACAACTCATAAGACTGCCTTTCTGTCACCATTTATGACATTTTATCCGGTGCAAATTTCAGAACTTTCAGTTTTTACGTATGTAGGTCTGGATCCTCTTATCATGAAGTTAAAAGCAGTTGCAGTAAATCACTTGCAGCCTATTTTTAATCACTTGCTCTGTTATATATTTCATTTTAGGTAACAGTATAAATCAGTGTACAATCACCCCTCAGCAAATTAAGTTGCTGATAGAGGCTGAAAATCCTTCTGCTTATCAGGCCTGTGTGCTCCCATCCACAACAACATGATGGTGTTCAGTATCAGCAATTATACATGAACATAATAGATTGTCTAATGTCCTCTACATCTGCTGCCTGTTAGGGAGTGGCACGTTGATTTATGGCACTTGGAGGAACAGTGAAGAATTAATGAGGTTGATAAGATGCTCTCCTCAAGGTCACTGTCCACCAAATCCTTTATGTCTACTCACAGACTGTAAATCTGGTTCCCATGTAATTCTAACGCCTGATAACTGCTAATATCATAATGTGTAGTTCTCAAGTGTTTCAGTATTATTCATGAATGACAGTCAGATGGAAAGAGGAAGGAGCAAAAAGTGATTTGAAAAATGTTTTACAAAGTCATGTATGTGGTTTCCCTCTGAGTGAATGAATCTCCTAAAGCAAGTTTTGCCAGTTTTTGCCAATAACACCCAAAAACAGTGCTAACATCCCCATACACACACACATACACTTTGAAGTGTCACTTTCTACAAGTGTACCTTACATTTTGTGCATTTGCCCACATTGCTACATTTATGCCTATCCTGTCCCAGGGGTCTGATTTACAAGCTTTGCAATATATGGCTGTAACTAATTTATGAAATATTACACATTCTCTAACATTCTCAGAGATATTGACAAATTTGTCAGAGAAAAGAGCAATGGCACCCACAGATTCCAGTGTCACATAAACAACTGAAGTTGTGATACAGGTGGACAATTCTCAGGAAAATCTAGTCTTCTATAAAACAAGGTTAAAGTTTGATGACCAATATCTCTAGCTAGATCCACTGTTTCATATTGAACCTAAAATGTATTTATTTCTAACTCTCAGGCATGAACATTGTCTGCTAGCTATCTTTTGAGTCAGACTTTTATGTAGCGTCTCACTATTCTAAGTTTATCATTTATACTTACTTTAGTTTTTCTTTATTTACTCTGTGTTTTTAAATAAACATACTTTGTTTATTTCCTGGTAAAGTAGCCTAAATTGTATTTTGCCATCTCTCATTATTTATATTTTTACTATTGTTTTGAGTTTTTATATTTTTATTCCTCAACTTACACTATTTATCTACTCATATTTATGGCTAGGTATGCATTAGTAACCAAGTACATTTTTACTTCATTTCTATCATTTGATTTTTGTTAGCTAACAAGGTAGAGGGAAGGTAAACATTTTTTCCAGGAAAACTGAAGCTTTTCCAGGACATTGTACTTTTTCCTTATGTTCCATGTTTTTTATGACTGGAAAATAAGTCAATCATTTTCCATTTTTTCCAGGACGTGTGGGAACCCTGCCAGAGTTTGTTCTACAAAGTGGCTCCCAGTTTGTACTTTCCACCATGCAGTAGTGCCCACATTACTTTACATCAGTCAGATATGTTTTTGAAAGGTTCTACTATTCCTACAATTTCTTCAATGGGTTATTGCCCAGATGAACATGTAAAATACATTATGTGTAGTATATGATATGATCCGTATAGTGTTTCAGGTTAAAATGATTTTGTGTCAAGAGAATCTTAAAATACAAGCTCAAGCATTACTCCTAACTTTTCCATGCCCCTAGCAAAAGTTATACACAGTATAATGACAACAATTACAGCCTCTAAAAACGCAAGCAATCCTCTAAAGACCTCAGAAAAAGTAGGGCCTCTGTTGAACATAGTTGCATGTTAAAGCTTTGCTGGTTCCTCCATCAAACACCAAGACCTTTCTTTCCATCTGCTCCAAAAGTGGAACTTCAATTGATCAGTCCACTTACAGACTCTTTCCTTTTTCCACTTTATGTACCACTAAACAAGATTTTTATTTACACCCAAAATGAGTCTGTCCCCTGTGGCACCTCTCACTGTAACGAAGACACCAGCATTCGCACAGAATTCATTGATCATTTGCTGGAAACTAAGAAGATCCTCCCCGATCAGCAAAAACCTCTGTCTGGTTCCTGCAGAGGCCATTAGCCGTGTGATCAGAGGGAGTTAAGATGGACAGTCTTTATGGAGGCCAAGGCTGTTAAGCAGCACAGCCTGTGGGTTTCATTGATGATGCAGCTGAACGTGCTGCAGTTCTGTGAAACACCAGTCGTGACCCAGTGGGGAGCTCAGCATGTAAACCAAGCAGGCTCCATTACAGCCCATTTGCAAACATAGACACTTAGATTAGATGCTGTTGTTTGAGGGAGCCAATTTAATTTTACGGCTCAATCTGCCTCAAGGAAAAGATCTGATATTTAGATTGTACATGAGTGCCTTTATTCAGCCCACAATGTAATAACATCCGTGTCACATGAAGCTTTATTTCCTCTGATTGTTTTGATCCATAATTAGACACCAATATCAGCAGGAATTGCTCGAAAGAGTGAAAAGGGTCTGCATGTGCTAACTGGTATTGCAGTTAGCACATGATGAATTATTTTTGTTACAAACTATCCTTCATTTAAAAAAATTCTTCAATCCAGAATGAATTATCATCCAGTTGATTAGATCATTTTTAAAGACTGAATGTAAATGTGTATATCTATATCTATATCTCTATCTATCTATCTATATCTATAGATAGATATATCTATATCTATATCTATATCTATATCTATATCTATAGATAGATAGATAGATAGATAGATAGATAGATAGATAGATAGATAGATAGATAGATAGATATTTATATATATCCAAGGCAATTCCAGGGGTAGTTAATGGATCAGCAACTGATTCTTAAAAAGCAAAGCATATAAAGAAATAGAGCTACCTGGTTATATATGTCAGAGGTTTGCTGAAAAGTGATGGTACAGAATAGGGCTGTCACTTTTCTCATAAATCAAGGCATACACTGTAAGAACCAGAGAAATCTTAATCTACACACTAAAAAATGTTGAGTTATTTTGGGAACCTAGTGTATGTGTTGCTAGTGTTGAGTTAAATTTTTGGGTTATTTTTATAAAGAGTAACCCATTTTCTGGGTTATAGGGCTATTATTTTAACCCAACTATGTCACAACCAGCTCCACACTCATTCGGCGTCAGATTGTCGCGCTCTCATGACAAGAACTCCAGACCTGCTATCTGGACTGATCACCTGTTGCCGACCTGTTCTGTTCCTGTTTCCGCCTTTATCACCTGATCCTCGGCTTGACTAAAAGGTACTGACCCGTTTCTGTCCTGCACCTACCTGCCTGCCTGATCCCTGGTTGTCGACCATGCCTTCTGTTCCTGACGCTGAGTACGTGTTTGTGAATCTTGATCTGTGATGGCCATTTGTTCTCCGGTATCTGACCCCTCTGCCTGTGTGTGATGCTGAGTACCTGTCTATGAGCCCAAATCAGTGGTGGCAGCCTGATCTCTGGTCAGAACTGTTTCCTGCTCTGAAAGATAAAGTGAGTCCTAACCTGCTTCACATTAAAGACTCTGAGTTGTGGTATGAGAGTGTGGCTCCTGCGTGGCCGAGTGGACTATGTCACTGCCTTGTGTTCCAAGGATCATGGGTTTGATCCCCGCTCTCTACAATTGTTCCTGTGTCTGTTGAATAAAGCTGGTTATTGTGAACTGCAAAATCTGTGTCGCTTCTGGGTCCTTACTGCCTCCGTGTGTAACTACTGGGAGCGCTGAATTACGCAACCCAAAAATTGGGTTAGGAACAACCCAACATTGTAGTTAGCATAACCTAACTTTTGTGTTAAATAATACAACCCAATAGTTGGGTTAGGAATAAGTCAACATTGTAGTTAGCATAACCCAACTTTTGTGTTAAATAATACAACCCAATAGTTGGGTTAGGAATAACTCAACATTGTAGTTAGCATAACCCAACTTTTGTGTTAAATAATACAACCCAAAAACTGGGTCGAAAAAAATGAACCCAACCTGTTGGGTTAAAATAACCCAAAAAGGGGTTCATCCTTTTCTGAACCAGCAGTAACCCAACTGTTTTTAGTGTGTAATCATTCTAATGTTGTGCAGAAATGACCATTTGTGAAAAGTTTGATAGAAACCCTTTGAATAATATTTTAGACATCACATTTACCAACAAGTCATGATCATAAAGGGAAAAGCCTTTGACCTATAGTCTCTCAACCCCTGAAAAACACTGCTGTGGGCCCCTTAACTCAAGGGTAATTTCAAGGAAACAATTGGATACAGTAAGTCACCAAACACAAGTTCTTTTTCATATGCACTGCGTCTTGGAGTCAAATAGTTATGGTATATTTTGAAAGATTTACATGAGCTAGACTCATGTCTGATTGGTTGAAAGCTTTAGGTATGCAAATAATAAACCTTGGCTGTGACAACACCCACACATCACTCATAATTTTGGCTTTCATTAAAGCTAAACTGGGAAGCAAAGTGGCACAGCTGGTAGTGCTTGTAGTAGTGCAATCCTCTTGTTGGTCCATGTAGAGTTTGAATGTTCTCCCTGTCTATGTATGGGTTCTCTCTGGCCACTCCAGATTCCTTCTACTGACCAAAAAGAAGCTCATTAGGTGAACTGGTGACTCTAAATTGGCTTTGCAGTGTGTGTGGGCATGAGTGTTTGTCTGTCTTACTATGTGGCCCTGCGATTGTCTCACAAAGGGTTAAAGGTGTGGCATGTCTGTCGACCAGTGCCAGTTGGCAAAGGCTCCAGTCCCTGCGACCCCAAAAGGGATAAGTAAGATATTATTGAGACATTGGAGGAGAAAACACTGTCCACTTTGTGGAGAATGAGTGATGTGCTCTCTGTTGGACAGGCTTATATGTTATGCTAACTCTGGGCCCTTTTTTTCTGGCTATCTTTAACTGTAATTTAATGGTCTAACTAAATGATGTATAGAACGTATTTATAAATTAGATAGCTGTGTGTGTAGCTTCTCCACATTTCATTTTGATTCATTGGAAAACTTTCCTCCTTTTGTTTTGCTTTCACCACTGTTGCCCATCTCATGTAGAGATTTTGCTCTCTACATGAGATGTAGAATATCTTTGTCATATGAAATGGGATAGATGTTTTATTTTGCGTTTTTTTTTAAGTCAATCAAAATGGTTGAATACAAAAGATATTTAGGACAGAACTAAATTTTTGATATACTGTGAGTATTTATGTGTTTTTTGCACAAAAATATAATAAGATAGTTCCTCCTCATTGCCATAGCACTGAAACGCTGCTTCTTGTTCATTGTTAAGTCTCAGCAGAACATGTTAAACGTCAGAGAAGTATTCTTGGTTTAATTCTGAAAGATCTACAGCATTTGAAGTGTGGGAGATGGATGTATCAAACTTTCACCTTAAAATGAATAGGACTCAGGATGTGACCTAGATCTCTATCCTCCTACGCTCTGTTAATGCCTCTTTTTGTGACTCAAGGAGATAGCACACAACACAACTACTCTGCGTTCTATAAAAAAATTAAATAAATTAAACGAAAAAAGTACATTTGTAACAACATTGATGAGATAAACACTAACTTTTTTCCAAAGAGGAGTATTTGACGTTTGAACTAGAAGTGAGTCTGACTTTGTGACCACTAACAGATTCTCAGTTGAACAGATGTGAGTAGTTCCCTTCTCTCTGCACATAGTAGCAGCAGACAACACCCTGCTAATAAGACAGCTGGATGTTAACAGCAGGAAATGTGTCTTCTATTGCTTTTGTGTTTGAGACAAATAAACTATGTTTTGACATCACTACAGTTTACCTGCACTACAGTACTTAAAGCAGTGAGTCACAAAGACTTCAGATTTCTTTTGAAGATATTCTTGAGCGATGCAGAAGATTTGTTTATCACATCACTATACGAGAAGTTAAGAAAAACATGACTTGCTATTAGGGAAACTTTATAATAAAGTCAGGACTTCTTTTTTGTCTTTTCGAGTGGTCCTGAAAAACAGTAGAGTTGGGTTGTACTACTTGGACCACCCTGCACAAACTGATGGCTGTTTATGTTACAAATGAGAGCAGACTCCACATTAACAAACCTGATCTCATTACATGACTTTCTCCTAAAAGGTTGTTTTATGTAACAGTTAGGGTTCTGTTTAAAGAGGTTTTTGTCTCAACGATCAAGAAACTTTATTGTGTTTGACTTGAAACTGCAAATATTTAAAGCCTGCCTGGTAAAGTTCACTGAGCAAAGATGTGATGGAAATTTGTCTACCTTCTACCATGATCATTATTATGCCTGAGTTACACAGTGTCCTAACTCCTAGCTTGGGTCCGATGTTGCCTCACATCACGCAGCATTGCATGCCTCTGTCCACACTGGATCTGTTAAAAAATGTATTTCCATGCCCTGGTTCCCCTTGTAAAGTGTACATCAGTGGCTTTTACTTTACAGCTGTAGAAACAGACTTGAGGTGTTTTGTATTGACAGGGTGTGGTCTCAAAGGCTCATTAATACACAGCCCTCTGTGAGCTAAAGTTTTTGTGCTTTGTGCACTGTTGCGCAGTCCTGTTGGAACAGGATGAGCCATCCCAAAGCTGTTCCCACAAAGTTGGAAGCATGAAATTGTCCAAAATGTTATGAACTCCACATACCATAATGCCCCGTCCACCAAACTTTACACTTGGTACAATGCAGTCACACAGTAACATTCTCCTGGCAACCACAAAACCCAGATTTATCCATCAAAAACAAAGAAGCATGATTCGTCACTCTAGGGAACATGCCCCCACTGCTGTAGAGTCCAGTAGCAGCATGCCTTAAACCCAATGTTTTACATTGCACCTGATGATGTATGGCTTGGATGCAGCTACTCAGCCATGGAAACCCATTCCATGATGGTCTCTATGCACTGCACTTGAGCTATTCTGAAGGCCAGATGAACTCGAGAGGTCTAAAGCCATTTATCGTGCAGAACATTTGCAACCTCTGTGCACTATGCACCTCCCCGCTCTGTGATTTTATGAGGGCTAATGATAGCCGGAGGTAGCAACTAGCACTTCTAAACCATTGCATGGGTTTGCATGACCGAAGTACATCTGGAATGGGTCCCTACTGGGTCTGTCGGGGGCCAAGCCATGTCTTTGCGCAGCCCTGCCTGTCATTGTGGAAAGTCCTACTGCTACTTTTAATCATGTGTTATCTTTCACATTAATACACCTTGAGAGCCTTTCAGCTACAAGGAGGTAAGTGTAAGATTTATGTTCCAATGCAAGCCTGTGGTGTAACTCAGCTGGTATAACACCTAAGTTGTTGGTAAGGTGTAAACTCTGGGGCAGGCAAGACTAAATGTTCAAATGTCTGAACTTGCACAAAGCTTACGCAACCCTGTGCAGATATTCAGCAAAGTCTGAGGCTGACCCACTTGTGTTTTTCAAGGCCAGGTAGCTCAACACATTTTTTAAAGTGGCAAGAAATACAATTGTACTTGTGTAAAGACATACTAGCTTTTAAGTATTGTAAATGTTATATTTGAATTACAGATACAAGTATTGATCAATTTGGAAACCAATTTCTTTTTACTTGGTAACAGTGTCCTGTTGCTGCCTAAGTGTTTCCTCCAAAGTCACCTTTGGTTAATAAAATTCCCTTCAAATTACACTCCCTCTAAATGAGAGTCTGTCTTCTCCTCATTTCTGCAAACTGAACATCTGTGCCTGGCTGTTTCACAGAAGAGTCGAGCAACATATGGTCTCATATTGTTTATCAGGCATGAGTGCTTTTGCTGTGTATCATGAGCTGATGCTGTGTTAGAGACTGAAAGAATTAGATCAACCACCAGGCAGTTTTGTGCCTCCAAGAGATAAACAGGGGCCAGTGATGGATGGCAAAGAGAAGGTGTATTGGTTTTTTTGGTAGAGTGATTTATATATATCTTAAATACAGCAGATGAACACAAGGCACTTCAGCCACTGACTTGTAACCCTCAGAGTCAATACGTCAGTCTTGACATTTTACAAAGTATGAACATTCCTGAAAGCATTTCAATATATGACTATATTTACAAGCAACCAAGGATTTGAGCTCTGAACTCCAATTTGTTTTACTACTTGATCATTTCAATTGATTATTTACAATTGTTTGCACAAATTAATAATCCATGATAAAAAGATTATTAAGATCAGGTTTTAAGAAAACAGATGGCAACTATACTGATAAAGAAGTAAGACAGAAACTAAGGGCCAGTGCATTATACTTGTGTGGCAGCTGGGGTGTCTCTGTGTTTTCATTTGCTAGCATGTTATCAAGTTAGAGCTAAGGGTCATGAGCGTAATCTGTGAGCCTTCCACTCATCCCCAGTTCTGAAAATCTCAAGAGTAGGAGTTTACCTAATTCTTCCATCATGCACAGTTCTAGACTTAAAAACAAATGGAAGGGGGGAATAAGAATGCCATACTTCCTTTTATTCAACTGGTGAGCATTATGAGAGGGCTAGAATATGTCACAAAGAAAAATATAAACTGTTCAGTCACTCTTTCTGTCTGTGGTTCTTTAAGCCAAAGCTCAGCTTGCCTCCCCGTCTTTGTTTAGCATGCTTTCTGCAGGTTTTCTGCTGTATGTCATTTTGACAGACAAGGTGGTCACTTTTCCCTCATTGCATATTTCTATCCATAATTTTTAATTTTCCCTTTCTGATTCCAATTATACACAATCTTAACAACAGCATGCACATAGTTACACAGCTTCATCACCAATAACTTCTCAAGTGAAGAGCAGTCTTACAGTTATGCACATGCTGACTGAGTGTTTAAAGGATAAGTTCGGTTTCTACAGCACTCACATTGTTTATAGAATGAAGTAGAACAATATACTCACCCAGAAGGCTTTCCTGATGCAAACAGTGCTTCGGGAGATATTTAGATCCCAAATTGAGCAGCAGACATCCGTATAATGGTAGCACATAGGGCAAACAGCGCCGCTCCTAAAACTGCATTAATCGTCCAAAAACTCATTAGTTTCACCAATATTCCATTATGGTCCGTTCAGGCTACTCCTCCACGACAGTCTGTGTCACCCCAGACATGTTGTGTGACTGTACTGACCTCTGAACTGAAGAAGAAGAGCGCTTCTTACTTAGTAAACTTAGTTTACCTAAGTTTTTTTTTTTTTTAAATAGAAATAGTGTACATCATCCTTAAGATATTGCATTTGCATGAAAGCTGTAAGAATGACCTCCAGAATTCATAGCTAATGGTTTATTGTTCATGAGTTGAAGTGGAAACTTATGCAAAGGTTACCAGAAAGCCTTTAAGGCATTTTTAAAATATTGTTTTCATGAGAATTGCTCTGATGGACAGATGATCAACCTGAAAACAATGCCCCTGGCCTCAGTTAAAGGGAGCATGGAGGCATTAACAAACTCAGTCAGTGGCCATGAAGTCTCTTTTACAACCTCCTGTTTGTGATTTATGGATTTCTGCTGTTCCCTGCAGGTTTATTTTTTTTTGCAAGGGAACTTTTTAGTCTGCTACATATGAAGTGTAATGATGTGTTGGAATAAAATTAAATCTCTCTTCACTTTAGTCATTAGTGTATTGTTAAAAAAAGCACAAAAACAATGAGGAACTTAATTATTCATGTGGATTTCACCCTGTAACCATGCAAAATTAGAGTCTCTAGAGACTGTGTGCATATCTTGTGTGTGAGTTGGATGTTTTTCATTATTCATTTTGATACAGAGTCAATTATGCTTGCTATTTTAAGCTTTTAAAGTAAGATTGGAGCTATTTTAGGCATACCAACCTGCACCTTCTCGTCTCCAAGCTCACTCTTATGTGTGCTTTCCGTCAATGGTTCACAGTCCTGACTTCATAGCTGTGTTTAATAACAGGAAGCAGTGTATTCTCAGTTTTATAGCTCTCTAGCAGAGGGAAAGGTTAGCTCCTTGCCCCCCAAGCAACATAGGAAATGGAGAAAATAAGCAGAAGGTGTGATTGGAAGCTGAAGATGGAGATTCTAATCAAAGCTTTGCCTGAATCTCTGACCATCTCTAGCAGCTAGGCATAAAGAGCTCCTCCCTGCCCACCCTGACGCCACAGACATGCTAACCTGCAGTGACCAGGGGGAACAAAGATTCACACTTTAATTCACTTTACTTTTATGTTCTCTGGCTTAATGAAAATCAAATCAAAATGGAGCCAGGGGCCGCACCATCCCTCACTTTCTCTCTTTTCCTTTCTTTCTCTCTCAGCCTCTTCCTCATGCTCCATCTCTTCTTTCCCGTGTCCCTGGCTATGCTGCTTTGAAGTGTAAATCAGATTCTACTGATGTATCAAAGTAAAGAACAGACTGCACACCAGAGACCATTTTATAGCTCTGAGGGCATGCAGGGTACAACCAGATGTAAGTGTATCTGTACACCAAACATTTTATAGGTCAATAACACTTTAAACTGATAACAGTGTGTATGTGTGTCTTAAACTCTACATGCACATCACTTACTAAAGGACTTGGAAATTAAACTTTGTTATGATCAATTGAGTATTGTAAGCAAAACAATGAAAATTGATGGTGTGTTTCCTCATGATACCACCAAGTGGAAGCATCTTTAATGAGAAAAAAATGGATCTATCACAGAACCGTGAAGAACTCCATTACTGACTTTAGTGTACACAAAAGAATAGTTGTTTATGTGTACAAACTGATATGGATCAGATTAGAAAGACTTGAACCAATTCAAAGCAGTTCCTGTAATCCTGAGTGATTCCTCTAATCTATGTAGAAGAAAGTAATGATCTATGGTGTCAAAAGCTGCACTGAGATCTAGCAAGACAAGTACAGCAAGAAGTCCCCTATCCGAAGCTGAGAGTAAATCATTTGTTACTTTAACTAGAGCAGTCTCTGTACGTCGTGAGCTCTATATCCTGAGTGAAAGTCCTCAAACAGGCTGTTTGTGCTGTCCTCATGACACATGACTATGTGAAGCTAGACAGCCAGCGAACTAATAAAGAAACTCCGTACACAAGGCGTTCTTTTCTTGCTTTTATGGAGGTCTCTTGTAGTAAATAAATTAATGTAACTGAAAGATACAGAAAAAATATATCCATTAAACTGTGCACTGTGCGCCATTGTGCAAAATACAGGTAGCTAGCTTATTTATGCTAAGCACAACATGGATAGCTGTATCAGCAATCACCTGTTTACATTGAGCTTTCAAATAAAATATAATTGTGACCTCAAACTAATGTCTCTGAACATACAAATACTTACAAAGACAAAAGTTTCCCAAGGTTCAAATGTTTAGAACACATTCAGCGTACTTGTGAGTCATTCTCAGACTTGTTTACCATGCTCCTAGCTTAACTTTCACCGTAGATACGTCAAAGATCCTCTATAAACGTACAGAGCACTCACTCTGCATGGAAACTGAACGATCCTCACAGGTGAAGAGGTGTCACTCTGACGATTTTACTCAAAACATCATAACACATTGCATCATGAAATAAACATATTTATAACTTTTTAACTAACTTATTCATCTTATGAAATATACAAATCTTTTAACCCAAAGACATGACACTGTTGTTCAAAGAAAATCACAAAGCTTATGAGCTGCTTCTTCCTAAAAGATTTTTGAAGTAAATGGGAGGTTTGACATAGGTCTGCAGTTAGCTAATGCGCCTGAATAAAGGGTAGGTTATTTTAAGAAGAGGTTTGATTACAGTTAATTTAAGACTATGGCATGTAGCCTCTCAATAAAGACAAATTAATCATCTCCAAAAAGATGAAGTGACTAACCAAGCTTTAACAAAGACTATTCATTAAAATCAAATCAACCGTTTTTTCAAGTTGTAAATAGTGCTCTAGCATTTCGTTTTCCTAATCTGAATATTCTCCTAAAAAAAAAAAAGAATCTTGAACAGTTGATCATTTCTGCTCTTTAATAATACAAATTGGTATCATATTTTTTTTATTCGATGGCTTGAACAGTCACCTTTATCATGAGATACAACTTCGAAGGATTATGTATTTCTGGCATGAGCAACACGGCTACATGTAGGATAGAACCCACTAAAAATGTGCCAAAATTCCCTCTTCCCTTGAAAAAAAATGTTTGGTTCCTCAGTGAAGTGAGAGTGAGTAACTAGTCTTGGGGTGTTTTCTTCCCAGGAAAATCACTTTGCTGTCCCTTTAACCACACCATCTCATTGAACTTTCTCGTACAGTTTGTTAATGGTACCAGGAGCTACTCTGCACCAGAGCACCAACTTCCAATTGCAGGGGATTTTGGTGCCTTATTTTGGTCCTTTTTTTATTGTGTTTAGACATGCGATTATAATGAACGTTCCTTGCATGTTGTACTTTGTTGTAAAATTGATCACTCACACTGTAAAAAAACAAAACACAGAAAACTCAAAATTTCAAGGAAATAGTCTACCCTAGCTTTTTGAGTTTAGAGAACAGCACTTTAAAATGAGGAAATTCCCAGGTGGAATGTGTGCCCAGACTAAATAACAGCATGTTTTTACGACCAGTATGTATGTTAGCTTACCAATACACTAGCACTTAATGATATTTTGAACCTTATAGGGTCAGAACTTGGCCTGACCTGATCTTAAACTAAATGTTCTAGTTTTGCTTCCTTAAGTTGACAAATTAGCCTAACTTGAAATAGAAAAATGATTGATTCATAATACAACAATATTTTTTTAGTTTCTTGACTGAAAAAATGCAAATGATGTCAACAATTTTAAGTTGTCATCATTATAGTTGAAGCTTTTCAGTGGTATAAAATACAATACCAGTAGGTACAATTAAAGAAGAGAAATAGTGATTTTTTTTTTTTTTTTTTAATTTAGGTGTTGAATTTGATTCCTTTCTGTTCATACTTTGAGCTGCTGCTGTGACAATGGAATTTCCTCCAATGGGGTTTAATCAGAATTTATCTTAAGAATGTTTGCTTTGGGAGAGAGTGCATACAGTCAATAGCAGATTGTGAGTACTCAGCTAAATATATATATATAAAAAAATATAGGACTAGTCATCCGTAGATCAATTAAGAACTTTTAGAGCAGTGATCAAAAAAATGCATTGTTAATTGAAAAAAATAGATGTGTGTCAAATGTATGCCCCTGCTCTCACTCACACTCTTTTAAATACTTAGACTTGTTTTCCTTTTTATCTCAGTTTATATAATCGACATTTTCATTATTGATTAGATGAATCATGCAGGTGAATGAACATCAGACGATTATATTATAACAATGCTGTGATCTAAAAAATAAATCTACCTGATGTTAATCCCTCTGCACAAAGCCAATTGGTTATCTTACACCCTCTGACTCCTGCTTCCCTTCAATTACATCCTGCCCTTTTATGTGCAATTCAATAAAGAAATCAAACAGATAAGAGATAATGACTTCCACCTGGCCTATCTCATCAGTGTTCTTTATGAAAAGAGAAAGTTTTAATGGGGAATTATAATCATTCAGGCAGTTGTCCACACTCTTACACCTTATGTTTCATAAAATGATTTGGCTATTGTGAACAATAGAATAAACTCTACAAAGCTTTGTGTTCATGCTGCTGCAAAACTGTTCTTAGAAAAGTCTCATTTGTCTTTGTGACTGGTAAATGTGTGTTTATGTAAAAAATATTACATTCACTGGCCACATCAAATGACTGGTTAGCCAATAACATGGATGCATTTAGCCAACTCTACCTCCCCCACCTCAGCAGCAACCTTAGGCTTAGACAACAGGTTTAGGTTTATATCTCTACACAACTAAAATACTGCATATGAGATAAATCTGCAAAAAATGATAGAGCTAGCGCCAGATGTCAATCTCTCACTTTATTCTGTGGATGCAATAAGTGTTTTTAACAGATGCAAATGTGAGCATGTTCAGCTAAGAAAGTAAGGATTGAAAATCTGGTCCATACTGCCCAGACCTAGTTTGGTCCATGTAGATTTGACTTGAACATGACATTGTTTTTTGATGTTTCTTTACAGAAAATAATAAGATAAACACAACCACTCAGTTAAAAAACATTGAAGCCTACATTTTGCTCTTAAATTACAATGTTGTGTTTAATGTATTGTTTACACAAAGAACCTAGCCCAAATAGTTTCAGAAAAATACATAGGCTGATGCATCACAGCTTGAGAATTCAGGATATTTGTAAAATATATTTAAATCATGTGTATCATTTAAAGGCAGAGTTTATCTGTCATGTCTGGTTTTATTTTCAAACTCTCAACTTTCTGCTCTTGTGTTTCCTGCCTCTTTGACATTCTGCCTCGCTCTGATTGTTTTCTCCTAAGCCTTGATCGCCTCACCTCATCAGTCTGTGCCACTTCTTTGTACCATGCACCCCGCAATCAAGCCTTTCCCTATCTTTAGAGCCTTGATTTTTTGCTTTTTTTATTTCAATCCTCACCTTTTGCTCTGAAAGTCTTGGACATATTTTCATCTGTAGTAATTGGGTAGATTTGTTTGCACCATCTCTGCAATTATACTGTTTTTGTTCTCTCTCTCTCAGTCTGTTTCCTTCCTGATCTTCTCTATCTTCTGTATCTCAGTCCATCATATCACAATACTCGGACTCGTCTCATTCAGGCCTTGAACACAACTCTATTTAAAGGCATCATCTATCTCTGTTTATGTCTAAATAGACAGAGATGGTATCTGGAGACAGCCAATTAAAGTTCCACAAAGCAGTAAGGTCAGAGCTCCATCATGGCCAGAACTGATGGTCAAAATGACCCAGACAGCAGCCTGTAACAATTACAGCAACCTTCATGTCAATGTGTCCTTTCTTAGAGACTTTACAGCATACCTGAGCATGTTGTACAAGCTTGTTCAGCTGAACAGCTATCACTGGCTTAATATCATGGTTAGTTGCAGCATATTAAACATGTAAATGTTTTTGAATCTTAAAGGTCCCATGTCCTACAAAATCAGCTTTCTAGCTTTTGATGTTGGTAGAAGGGGCTTGAGGAACAAAAGAACTTGACATCTCCCCGTTTACAGAGAGACTTGGTTTACCCATTTAAAGAATATCCCCCTTAAAATGTTCTTTTTCACTTCTGGGATTTGTTATGAAAAAGTTATTCAGCTATATCAGTCAGTTTCTGGAGAGGTAACAATCTGATTAAGGTAAAACAAAAACTTATGTCAGGATTAGAAAATGTATAGAGCTCCGGAGGTGTCAGGGTGGAGAATATTTTATTAAGGCGAGGGAACACCTTCTATAGTGTGGGCACGCGCTATTAAATAAAGCGTTACCTTGCTATATTATAGTCAGTGTTGGGAGTCACGGCATTAGAAGTAACGGTGTTCTTCACGACGTTATGTTTTCCCAGTAACGGGTAATCTAATTAATTACTTTTTCATGCGTTAAAACGCCGTTACCGTTACTGTCAGTAAAATGTGGCGTGTTACATTACACCGATATCAGCAGCTGTTATCCCACCTGCCTCACCCCCAAATTCCACGGCACGCGAAAGCACCGAGCCGCAGTCTTACTCTGAAAAACAAACCCCAATAAAGGCGGCGCGCCGAGGAGCATCACGGTTCGCAGCCCTGTAGGGACCACGGGCTCTCATGAGAATAGCGATGTCAAACGCTCATAAAGCATGTTATGGACTGAGAAGAGAAATAAACAACTACACCACTTCGAATACACCTATATCCTTGTAGAAAATATGTTTGGTGTCATGTATACAATGTTATATATTTCTGGACCTCTGTGATTCACTTTTCTTCGTCCATGGTGTCGTGTTGTCCCTGGGACTCTCTGATGGACTGCTGACCTGATGCTTATGCCTCCAGTTTTGACATAGTGACAAAGAATTGAGCAAATTTACATTTGAGAGTCCATGCATTGTATGTTATTTTGAAACTTTCGTATACTCCACACGTTGACTTCCTGTCCGGTTCTTTCTTAACGACATTGAATTTACGAGGTTTGGAAGCAGCCGTGCAGAAAATCTCGAGCGCCTTGGCCTTGCTTCACCAACGCAGCACGGCGCGGCGCACTTGAAACGTACCGCAGAGCACTTTGCTCCCATTCTAGTCCAATTCTAGTCTATCATGCAAATTCCACAGCGGCTACCGCTGCGGGCGAGGTAGCGCTTTATTTATCCCGTTCCCTCTCTATAGCGAGGTAACGCTTTGGTTATCCCGTTCCCTCACTTTATTATAACGTGGGAATGCTTAATTTATTCCGTTCCCTCACTTTCTTATAGCGAGGTAACGCTTTATCTATTCCATTCCCTCACTATAGCAGTTAATGCTTTATTTATCCTGTTCCCTCACTATAATATAGCGAGGTAACACTCTATTTATCCCGTTCCCTCACTTTATTATTGCGTGAGAACGCTTTATTTATCCCAATCCCTCACTATAATATAGCGAGGTAACGCTTTAATAATGCGTGCCCACACTATAGAAGGCGTTCCCTTGCCTTAGTAAAATATTCTGTACCCTGACACCTCCGGGGCTCCATAGAAATGTCTGTTTGCAGCCACAATTTATGATAACTTTAAACACGGTAGTGCCAAGCCTCTATTGTAACATTATAACCATGTTACCAGCCAACATAGAGGAAAATGTGAGCCTTTATTAGATAAGTATTCATAAGTTTTTTTAAAGCTGTAATCCTTAATTTGCTAGTTATTATAGAAGCATCATTATCACAGCAATGTATTAAAAGCAACTATTAACTGCTTAGCACAAAGTATTTAATTCTTAGTGTCAGGGCAGGTTTAATCTGCTTATTGTGTATTTCCTTTCCTTTCCTTTGTTCACACAAAGTTGATGTTTTAATCTGTTCAGCATTTATTTATTATTTGCCTCATTATACTGTTTTCACTGACTGTGTATGTGGTATTTTATCATAGTGCAGCTGTTTGCATAAAAAATTCAAAGTTAAACAAATCTCACAGAGCGGTTGAATTGATGAGTAAATTTGGGTCTAAAATATACAGGCAGTGTCTCTTGTGGTGAGTTTAGTGTCAGCATCACTGCAACTATTTAACATGCATCAGAATTAGTGGAGTGCGTGTTTATGAAGGAGTCTGATTCATTTTTCAAAGCTGTGCAGTCAGCAGTATGTGCTATTTGCTCCCTGCATTTGGTAATTTACAGACTCATCAGTCTTTCACATCAGCACACTTTCTGTGGTTCAGCAGTATAGACTTTAGTGCAATATTCATAGAAGATAAACAATAGTTCGTTAAGACGGGGTTCCTGATTCCTTTACAGCACAACCAATATTGCTTCTTAGGCATAGTACTTCTATCCTGACTGTGATATTATCTCTTCTAAGGTAAATGTCACATCATCTATACCTTTGTATTAAAGGACGTAAATGCACACTTGCACACACTGTTGAGAACAAGATGCACCAAAACTACTGAAGTATTTTCTCTCATGTTGCTCTGATTACTTCAGTCAGACACCCACAGCCATTAGACATCACCTTTAACATCAGTCAAACTTGTTTAAGTGGATTTTCTGAACAATTTTCTCCTTGTTACACCTTAATTTTGGAGTTTCACAGACAAATTGAGGTTCAGTGTGAAATATCTGGGCTTGTTAGGCATAGTGAATCATTTCTGGCTTAAAGGCTTATAAACAAAGGGATTTAAGATGGATTATTTTTTTTTCTATCAGGATTAAATTTCAAACACTCAAGGGTGAGAAGAATACATAGGACACAGTTATTTAAGAAGAAAAAAAAGTGAGTGTTAAGGGATAAAGAGACCAGCTTTATTCATTTTCTGTGCCAATGAGAACTGGAGAGCTTTCTCAGTGTTAGACTATTAAAAACAAACATACAAAGAATGATTGTTTAAGGGTGACTTTCTGAGCACAAATGGTCTTAATTGACTTTACTTGACTTGAATTTTGTCTGAGAGAACACAACACCTATTGTCATTAGTCATCTTCACCCACAAATAAAGCCACTGAATAGACTCTGGGGTTCTCATTTTGTGTGACAGATCTATATGCATGATGTCAAAACTGGATATTTCTCTCCCCTGCCGAACTGCTGAGTTTGAAAAACTCACTCTATTTCTGCATGAGAGATGAAAAGCATTCAAAGCTAAAGTGGAGAAAGTAGGGCAAAGAAAAGAGATTTATGTGAGGCATTAGAGTCTCTATTACAATGGTCAGCAATGATGAGCTCATATCTGGTCCTCAGTCACTGAGGAAAAGGCCACCAGATCTTAAATTCACACCAGAGGCTTTTAATGAACAATTCTTTCAGTGTGATCAGAAAACCATCTTGACATGAAAATACCGAGATTTATTATGCAAAGAATTTTAACACAGAACACTGGTGTCAATATTTGGCTCAAACTGCTTATTTAACTGAGACAGGCTCAAAAATACTCAACCCACACCCAATCTTGTAGCAGGGGGGCTTCTTTTTTTCAAAACAGTTGTTATTTCTGAGCACATGCATTTGTAACAAAATTCCCCTATTAGATCCACACTGCAGTATTTCTGAGTGAGTAAAATGTATCAAATATCTCCTAAGATAAAGTTAGCAGGTCTGCAGCTCTGTATTGCTCCACAGTCACGTTAACCTACATTTGGTGAATACATCAGTCACTCCTCATCCTAAGACTTGTTCTCTCAAAAAGTGCAAGTACAAGCTTAGAAGCTAATTTTAAGCAGTTAGCCTAAGCTAAAATAAATGATTCTGACTAATTCAATCAATAGAGCAGTGTTTGAAATTAGCACCTGGGTGTTAACTTTCAGTGTTGGTTAAAGTTAATTTATCATCCAACGTGGCAGGCAGATAATAAAACTTTGCTGATTTGTGACAGAAAACTGTATTCTGGTTTTCTGCTTAGTCTGCTCTGATTTAAGTCACATTCATATTAGTTGATCAGCTTACTAGATTCTGTTTTGAAGTGGGATTCTTACTCTGTATAATTCTTTATACATCTTTGATTAAATATTACTTTAAATAAATTTTATAAAAGACTTCTGATGTTCATACTCAAGTGTCCATACAGTACACGCTGAAAATATTGTTTGTCTGCATGGGATTCTGTTGTTCACTTTTGCAACAAGGTGCAATGGTGATGTTTCAGTATTGAGCAGAAAAGAAAATCCAGCCTGTCCCTCCTTCATTCAAAACAGGTGTGTGGGTGCATTGGATTCTACAGTGCCCTGGTTAAGACGGCGCTTGACATGACACATTCAGTATGCAGACTCTGGGAAATGAAATTTCAGTACTCATCTGAAACACCATCACCCAGAATAGAAAGAAGTGGAACAGCAGCCAGTAACGACACTGACTGCTGACCATTGCACATTCATTTTTTTATTACTATTATTATTATTGAATCTACTAATCATTCTAATTCTTTGAAGTCATGATACCTGTTTTCTGAACTGTCAGTCAATGACAGTCATGCAGCCATGATTGTAGTAAATATAAATATGAACACCTTTTGTAACAAAAGAGCTTTGATAAAGAACTATGAATCAGTCTAAAACACACAGTACATACATACATCAGTGACTACACAATAACCAATGAGTTTGAATGATTTCGCCCCATGTCATTTAAGCGTTAGCTCAGTTAAAGTTGTTTCAGTGATTAAAAAGAACAATTTACTTCTGTCAAGTGTTTACAATAAAAACACTCAGTTAACATGTCATTAACATTTTTCTAACAGAACAGCCAAATCAGGAAATGAAGGGTTTTCAGCTATTACAACTTAAAGTAACCCAGACTACAAAAGAAAAGAGGACGGGGCAGGCAGATTTTTTAATCTCCCGGTCACCATGGCAGGCATGCAAAAAAGTGTATGTTCGAACCTTACAGAGTCACTCATAACTTAACACCGCCACACAAACAATAAATGAGCTGTGTGTGACATTTCTGTCCTCATTAGCATTGCCTGGCCCGCTGAGTTTACTATAATAGCCCATAAATCACATGACCCTTCGAAGCACACTGTTTTCCACAATGCTCAATCCTGTTTGTCCTTGTCGGCCAACGAAGATTACAGAACCATCACACAATTCACTGTTTTGGCCCTTTTCCATTAGCCCTACTCTATTCGACTCTGCCCGGCTCTACTGGACTTGTGCTGCTTTTCCATTAGCCCCAGTCGCCTGGCCAACGGGGTGCAGTGTCACTGTAAACAGCTGAGTGGCACTGCTGTGACGTCATTTTGAGCGTGACACAACAATCTGTGGCTTTTTGTCACAAACCGAGTAAAAAAGGAAAGCAGAAGAAGGCTGCAGGTGGTAAGAAAAAATACTTCTTGAGAAGCACAGGAGAGTTTTGGAAGCTATACAACAGAATGAAGCCAAGGACGAGAGCAATCAAGCTACAAAGACAAGATGTATTAGGGTAAGCTAACGGTAGCTACCACTAGCATGCTAGGTCATCGCACTCATGACTCATCGATGACGACATTGTCTGACCAATCAGTAGACGGCAGTCGGTGACGTCATCTTTTAGTATCGACTCAACTCACTTGGAACCAGAGCGGAGTAGGTACTAAAACTAGCTTATTTTAGGAAGTACCAGGCTAGTGGAAACACGCTGTAAATCGAGTAGGGCCGAGTAGAGTAGGGACAAGGCGCGCTAGTGGAAAACAGCCATTTGATGTTCACCTCTGAGGGAATCACTTATCACTCAATCACTTAAAACCTTTTTTTTTCAGACAACTTGCACTTTAGAAAATGTACTTTATTTGAAAAAGTCACAACAAGAGACAGAACAAACACATTAGTGCAATTTTCATTGCTAATCACCTGTGTTCAAGTTTTTGTGTAACACCTGACACTTGGTACATACTATAGTACTTTAAAGATAACACACCCCTCCACTGTGAAACAAATGGTATCTGGATTTCTCGGCTCTTCTAGCATGAATACCTAACAAAGAAAGTGCAACAACAGATAGTACATCAAAAAGAAATGGAAATTATAAAACAAAAAAATTCTTTCAAGAAACTATCACTCGAAGAAAGTTTATAAAAAAGGTTTTGTAGGTTTATCAAAAAAGAAGGACAAAGTTAACACTGAGGAAGACATCTTAGGCACCATATCACAAAATAAACTGATTCAACCTTTCACTTAGAGGACATAGAAGAAAGCAAGGATTAATCTAGCGAGTAGTTCTCACCCTGTCCTGTTTGAGCCTCTGAGATCTGGGCAATAGCATCACCACAAACACAGCATCGCTAATAACTTAATTACATTTCCCAGTGGTATTGGGGTTTTTTTCAGTCAGATAGCTTTTCAGGAGCTTAGTCATATTATTGATTGAGAAATGCAGTGGCATCTAAAAAGCTGTTAGGCTAAGAAAGAATGGAAAGTGGTGCACATCAATAGCAGAGGGCTCTGTCACTGTGTTAACTGGCTAAAGTAGCAAACACTTTCCACACAACTAACTCTAACCACAGATGTAAGCAAAATGTAGCTAATGTCCTATCAACAGCTGAGCATGAGGGACGCTGACAAAAGGAAACAATGAACAAGTTGGATACCAGTCTACAGGAGGCAGGAACAGTGTGAGTCATTGAGGTAAGGTTGTTTTTGTTTATTTGTTGTCAGCATAAGAGATTGTTATTTCATTGTTTTCTCATTAAACACAATTTGGAAAGTCAAAAATTGTCAGCATGTTAGGACAGACAAGCATACAAAAAACTGATACAGGTATGGCAGTCATGTTTGCTACAGCAGTTAACACAATATTTTATTAAATGTAACAAAATGTCCCAGCAGAGTTCATTCAAATGGTTAGTTTTAAGAGCACCATTTAGTGCTGCACAGTTAAAAAAGGAAAAAAGCTCTGACTTTCGTTTAAATTTATCTAACAGAATAGAGTAATCACAGCTGCATAATAATAATAAATATTACTATTACTATTATTATTATTATAATATTGATGTTGTACTTTGTAACACTGATTCTTTAATAGAAAATGACGTGGTCTTGAATATTGTTTTAAACAACAGTACTTCAAGGGGAAAAAACTTTTATCAAATTGGACAAGGGGTCTCAGTAAAGCCCTTGTTTGAAAATGCATCCAAATATATATATATATTTTTTTGCAGCACTCTTCCGTAACCTCTGTCGCAAAATGCATTTTGATGCTGTTATAATGAGGCTGAGTCATCAGGCCTAATTCAGAAACAATCTGTCTTTTAGTCAAAACAGTCCTATTTTATTTTTGTTTTGTCAGACACCAGGATATTTTTAGAGTGCAGAGGCAGCGTGTTTGGAGATTAATCCCTGTCAACACCTGCTCATATCTGTGGTGTTTAAAATCAAAACACAATCTCTTCTTTTTCTGTCTTTTCTTCTCATTATCTTTCACCTCATTTTTTTTATTTCAGTGTGTTCAATAGAATGTGAGGTAGCCATTGTGTTAAACAAAAGGCAAAGCATGTTCCTCTTTGTTTGCTCCTCCTAAAAGTCATCAATAAAATAAAATACGTGAACTGTCCTGTGTGTGGTTTGCACTGAAGGTGCCACTCACCTTCCTTTTCATCAGACTGAGCTCTTGAACTCCATTTCCTTCTAAAGCCCAGGTGAGCCGAACAATGTTTCTTTTTTAATATTTTGCCCCACCTGACTCCTGCTGCTCCTCAAACCTTTTACCTTCACTTTCCAATTTATTACTGCTTTCATCTTCACAATTAGAGTCATTTTTCCTACCAGGCCTCTAATTGGTTACCTTAATGTTTAGCTTTCATTTCCAGATATTTTTCTGAGCTCATTTGCTTTATGATTACCTATCAAAAATCGGGACACTTAGTGTTCTTGCTCATTTAAAGCTGTGCTAAGACCTTAGACTTTTTTGCCGGTTCTATTAGGGAAAAAGATGAGATGAAGTTCACAAACCGCCTGCAGAGCACAACATGTTACCAGCACTCAGAGCACTGACCTCAAAATACACAGTGAGCGGAGATTAAAGAAATTAATCTTTGTGAAAAGATGCTGGAGTGCAAATGAGATTTCACCAGGTGGACATAGATTTGCAAAAGCCAAGGGTGTTTTCTTAGCCATCTCTGCAGGCCCACAGTCAGTAGAAAAGATGTGACCACTGGGTACAAGAAACTTCTCCAGCCAAATGCAATCTTGTACAGAAGTTCTGCAACACACACTGCTGTGCCGATCCCTTTAAGTGAGGCTGAGTTCAGCGGAAATCAAGATCTTTGTATGCAGTGCAGGCAAATTACCATTAACTACATAAGTTGGCACTATAATCAGTTGTCTTGAAAAGGAAAAACTTTTTTTTTCTTTTGATAAGCATAAAAGGGAATGCTTACTAAGTTTTCCAATCTGATGATGAATATATAAAGTTGAATTATTACACTTTATAAAAAGAATGAAATGATTTATCGCTGGTATGTTTAAATAGCATGTCTTCAATTTTCTTATCGACAGGTAGCCTAATTATAGTTATATTAACATTAACACTTGATGTATGTTTACCAAATGTTTTAGTACATTTCAAGTAAAGACCTTAGTTTATCATATATCCACCTCCAGGGATTCTCATGGAAGGTACCAAATAAATGTATGACAGACAAGGCTTCTAATTGTGCTTCACATTTACCTTGGAACTTGGACATGGGAAGTGGGATTTGCATCACGTCACACTAAATGCTTTCAGTTTTGAGTTGGAAAATTTGGGTGCATACATATTGTTGGACTTTCCAGGAGGACATTCTGACAAAAGGAGGCAACCACAGTGATATATCTAATTTGCAATTTGGAGTATCTGACTGCTGAGATTAAACTTAAATTATCCAGGATTACTCAGTGCTTAAAAGAATTAATGCTTCCTTTAAACTTATGTCTGTGGACGGAGGATAAAGATCAGTTAATACATAGATAAGTCTTCCTTTAGCCCAGTGTTCAATTGAAGGTACATACTGTATCTTGATATATAGAAACTGGTTGACATATTTGAAGGACATGCAACATGTATTTAGAAAACAGGAAAAAGTAGGGGCCCTTTCTTGCCTCTTCATCAGTTATCTGTACTGCTTGTTCTATAAGGGGTTGTACGGTGGGGGGTGTGCTGCCATAGAGTGGTTTAGTTAGGAGTCCTTAAATGCAGGGATGGGTTTTCAGCTAAACCTTCCTTTGCTCAAAGTCTGTTGGATTTTGTGTAGGTTCTCCAGATATCCATCTTGAATAAGGCCCTTTGTGAACACATGGAAATGTTTTTTTCCCCTACATAAAAAGCATCTATTACCCCACTGAAGTATTTCAAATTGCAATTGTGTCTATCGAAGGACACATGCTGATAGCTGCCACCAATGGCTTATAAAATCTCTCAGGACCTTAAATGTTCTCTTTCCAAATGGTCTAATAAACAATGTCACCTTAATTGCCACGGCCACGACCACAAACTTAGGCCCTCCTCACACGAGGACGGCCCCGTATTGTCTTGGCGTCGGCATCAAAACATGAATCGCTGTTTACACATCGTATTGTACATAGGCTTGTGCATTTACATGACAACGCAAAATCCACGCAAAATCCTGTTGGGTTGCCCATCTGGTTCTGCTCCGAGGTGTATTGCCGTAGCTGGTGTTGTTGGTGTTCTGTGAGCAAATGTTGGTATAAAAGTCGTAGCAATATTTGTAGCTGCTGCAACAAGATCAGAATCAGCCTGGCTGCCGCCATTGTTGTTGTTGTTGGTGTGTGTGACAGCGTGGTTTGGGGGGCGGGGAGGAGGAGGGATGCTATGAGGTCACCGTCTTTTCCAGACTTATCTGTTTATACCAACTACAGCATGAAGACGAATACGCAGATATCCACTTGCAGACCCGTTTTCAAAAAAGTTGCAGAGTCATGGACAAATACGCGTCACCGTGTGTCAATATCACCAGATCGATAGTTTATTTTACTGGAGTCTTACAAATTTGTACTCGTGTAAAGCCCACCTTAGTAAGACTTGCACTGAGAGAGAAAAAAAATGTTAAAGTCTTGTTTCTTAAGGTTATAACGACCAAACTGCATTAGTTTCATGAACTTTTGCCAAAGGGATTTAAGAGACAATAACCTCATTTACAGAAAAGGTCCAAAATGGAAAACAAAAACTAAACATTTACAGGAAAGGTCCAAAATGCAAAATCAACACTGGAGATGAAAGAAAACCCTACAATCTCAAAACAAAGTACAAATCAATATCACTAATAACTTTGAAAAAAAAAAAGGCGAACTACAAACACAAGAAAAAACAGTAAACACTCTAGACTTACACATGGTGTGACACATGGAAGATCGCAGACCCGACAAGGACAAAGGGGAACACAGAGACTAAATACACAGGGGAATCCTCAAGCACAGGTGAGACAGTCGCACAGGTAGAGTGGATCATCATCAGAGGCACACACAGAGGGGAGGGCAGGAAAACACCATATGGAACACAGGTATTTCAAAATAAAACAGGAAACATGAGAGACAAGGGGAACAAGAGGTCTAAACAAAGAACACAAGGAACAAAATACTAAATAAAACATAACTGAGCCATGACAGCATTAGATCGTTGAAACTGTGATGTAGCGTCCATCTTTTGTAGTAAAATTAGACATGCAGCCTGTCTCTGTCACTGGGTCTGTTTGACTACATTTCACTTGTTTCATCATGTATTACAGCTCTTCACATTATCACGTGTGTGATTACGATAAGACTGATCAAGGGCAGATCCTGCTTCTCTCCTTGAAGTCCTCAGAGAAATATTCATGATGAAAACCTCTATAAATAAATGAACTTAAATGTAGTGTGATTAACTCACCACCTCTGTGTCAATGGCAGTAGATTTAACTTCATAGCTTCTGAATTATGAGCTTATCTATTGCAGAAACACGTGTGTGACTGTTGTTGGGTGTTATTTCACATGGACTACAATGTTCCAGTAACGAACCTTGTCCTGGTTTTGAAAACAGAGAAAGTATTGATCATGATAAACACTAGTAGCCTGGTGTCTGATTGCTGTATCTACAATGAGTGTTTATGTTTGAAAACACACATCAGAGAAATTTTGAAATCAGACATAAAAGTATGACTGGGCTTATGCCTGGCTTTGTATATTGTAAATGTTAACATTGTGTTGCAGACATCATGTATCGACAGTGGTCAACAAGGTCAAACAACCTACAATGGCTTGTTTGGAAAACAGCTTTAAGAACAGAAAAGATTCAGGCACAGAAACAAAACCGTAACCTGCAGGCCTGGAGCACTTTCATTGTTGTACTTGGTTATGCCATATTCTGTTCTTTCAGTGTTTTCTGTATTTGGATTGATTTGAGCTTTGTTACTTATGTAAAGTGCTTTTGACATGAATGCATTTGTTTTTTTGATGCAGTGTGTAATTTAATTTTTACAGAATTTCTGTGTTTGCATTTTGTTTCTGATCTTTGGTTGAGTTACTGTACTTGAATCTTTAAAAAAAAAAAAAATTCTGTTGTTGAACAGCATGGAGCTGTTGTAGGTCATTTCCCTAGGAAGAGAATGACATATGCATATACATATACCATCATCTCTTACTGAAGTCATTGTTTCCTGTAGCCTGTTCACCTTGAATTTCAATAGATTCATGATATTGACCATAAATCATTTCAATTTAATTTCATTTTTGTTGCTCCAGGAGTCAGACTTTCATGTTGGTATTACACAGTTATCATGGTGATAGCCCCATACCTTAAGTTTCCATATCCTCTGGTTTGAGGCACCTTTCTTCAGTTTTAATAAACTTCTTCTTTAAAATGACAAACACAGAATTCTCCTGATTTCATTGTTAAATGTGCACCAACTTGCTTCCTGAAATCACCCTCTGGATGTTTATATTCATTCACAGTATTAGTGTTAAGTGTGTGCATACATGGGTTATACAGTTCAATGTGTTTTGGGATTTATATGAACCTGATAGCATTAGCTCATTTAAAACATCAATATAACTTGCTGTAAATTCAAACATTCCACTATCCATTTTCCTGTGGTTTCCCAGTCCTAATAAAATATTGTAAACAATCATATTTCAGAATAATGATGGGAGAAGTCTTGTAGCTCACACCTTTGCCTTTCTACGTGTGTTTGAGTGGGGTAAAGGACTAATGGACTTCTTGAGACGACAATTAATTGCCTCTTTCAGTCTTGTGTACAACAATCAGCAGTGTGCAGAAGTTAAATGTGAGTTAATTGAAAGTGATCCTGAGCCTCAAGGGAAATTTTCTTTTTCTGGTTGGTTCCCCTGCACACTGAGAGTTCAGGGAAAAGGGTCAGCCTTCCACACCATATGAACGCTGGATTTGTGTCAGCCATTTCTACTGTTTAATGGAAGGATTGTGAGACAATCAGGGGGTCAGCTACAAAACGGCACCTTGTGAATCAAAGGGGGATTTAGTGTCTTTTCTAAAATGTCAGCTTTGAAAAATATCAATGAATCTCTAACATTTTTTGTCACAAAACAGGGTTCCAGAGAGGCTTTCCAGAGAGTTTTGTCCTATCTTTACTGGGCTGTCAGACTTAATTCTAACATGTTTAGTTGATTAATGGTGGCTGTCTGTGCTGAGTAACTTCCAGTAGTGGCGTCTTTGTCTGTGGGACCTCACAGAGATGATTATAGGATAACCTCTTACACCTAGTAATTAATCAGGCTACAAGGAGACTGTTGGTTCAGATAAATGTGACAGCTGCTTGGCTGGGTAGATCACTCAGAGGGACGATCAAAGGTTCAAGATACCAACCTGAGACTATCCCTGAGGCTGGCTTACACTCAAAAAGCAATCGATAGAAGTTGCAGGCCCAACACCTGCAGGTGTTTATAGTGTGTCAATTAAGTGTGTACATGGCTCCCAGGTCATCTTCCAGACAGCTCTTGGAGAGTAACAGTAACATCCAGAGATTACACTACAAGGACAAGCTTACATTTTCTAAAGCTACCTTCTAAGTAGAGGACAGGGACAGAGCTGATAAACAGGGTGGCACCTGAGAGCTCGAGCTGCACTGACTTTACATGTGTCATGCTTTCTTATCTAATTACCTGGAAAAAAAACATACCAGGTAACAAGATTTACATTTAATTTCTCTGTTGATTTGCCAGCTCAACCATACATCAGCATTACACAATTACTTTCAATTGGCTGGAGCAGATTCCAGCTGTTGTTAGGTGAGTACACCCTGAGCTGATCACCAGTCAATCACAGGGATAACATACAGAGACGGATAGACATACTCTAAAAGATGAAGGTAAAAGCCAGAAGCTGCTCTAATGAGTTATTTGACTTTTCTCAAAGTCTGTATTTTAATTGTTCAACTCCATTTAATTTAGCGTTTGTGTGTTTTTCTTTTAATTGACATGTGCAACACATTGTCTTAAAGCACTTCATAAAAGAAGTTATAGTCATTACTATTATTATTACCTCCACCAAGGAGGTTATGTTTTCGGGAGAGTTTGTCTGTCTGTCTGTCTGTCCGTCCGTCTGTCTGTCCATCTGTGAACAAAAAAACTCAAAAAAGTAAAGGACACATTTTGATGAAATTTTCAGGAAATGTTCAGCATGGGAAAAGGAAGAACTGATTCGATTTTGGTGTTGATCCAGATCAGCGTCTGGCCGCCATGGCGAAAAATGGGATTTCTGTGAATAACTACTGAACTAAAATAGATATCATTATGAATCCAGTTGCTAATGGTATGTTTTCATGGTCAAGGAATCTAAATATTTCAATGAAATAAAGGTAGGACTAATATTTATGGTCAAAATCACAGTATGGCTAAGGACTGTGGCGCTGGTGGAGGTCTGCGCTCTCCGAGTGCTTTTCTAGTTGTTATTATTATTAAAGTCTGAATAAATGCAGGACATAAAACATCAAATCTGTGGTTATAATCTTCATTAAACTGACTGTAGAGCGGCTTCTGGTGGCAGACCTTTCTGTCTGCTTGCGACTGTTTTTGCATCTAGCATCCAGTACTCCAGTTTTTTAGGAATGTGCATATTATCGCCATACACATACAATCACCCATGGACAGTTTAGAGTCACTGATTAGTCTAATCAGCATATTTATGCTATGTGGGAAACAACCAGAGTTCCCTGAGAGAACCCCCACATGCCCAGGGAGAACATGCAAACTCCACACAGATGTCCCGATTGACTGTTTCAGACTAGACACCTCGTTAGGTGACATAAATAACCACTGTACCACTGCAAAGCCCTATCTAGGTTCTTATTTTATAAATATACAATTATGTGCATTTCTTTTAGGCAAGGAGGAAAAAACTCGGTCAAGTCAGAATGCTTTGTTTATCTTTATGTTTTATTAATGAAAAAAATGCGGAGTAAGCAACCAGCAGAAAAATCTAAATCAAATCCATGCTTGATGTGACTGTCCATCTCCCCCCAAACACTATCAACTTTTAAGACCCAAACATACTGGGGTAGGATGTACGTGGAGCGGACTCTGCGGAGGTCCGAGCCTCAAAGCGCACTGGTGTCACACAAAACAATGCTTGGCATGTATGTTCAGAATGACCTGCATTAAATGTGACGCCCTATTGCTACAGCCATCTTCTGTGCAGCAGTGATGGGTGAGTGGTGACACCCAGAGTGCAGATGGAAGGAGGAGAGGCATCCAACTACATCACTTAACTTTTCACTTGACATTCAGAAGTACTGAAAATGTTTTTCATAGTCAAATATTTTGCTGTGTGGAATCAGCTCACAGTACGCTCAAGGCTGTGAGCACATTTATTAGTATACCTGCACAAAGTGAAGAATTACATAGGATTGTTCAGGTTTATGATCAACCAATTATACCAAAGAGGTGCTGATGACCATCATTTTAGTTTTTAAGTTGAAACATTGTCACTTACTGAAACAGGAACAACTGTGTAGAAAACTTTAAATTGGTAAAGGAACAGCAACAGCAAACACACATCATGCACCATGCCAGACTTAACACAAGGTAGTTATACTACATCAGCAAGGTCTCTCCCAGGCAAAGATTTCAAATAGGACTGGGGTTACAAGATCTGCTGCTCAAGCTCTTTTGATGAAGCACAAAGAGGTGAGCAACAATATGGACTGTAGGCAAGGAAACAAACAGAGGACTGAGCTGATGGAAGACATTTTGTACTTACTTTCCTTCCAGATTGGGAGATGTACAACATACTATACCTCCAATGAAGAAAGTAAGGCCAAGCACCACAACTATGCACAAAAACACAGAAACTGGGGTGCAGAAAACTGCTGCAGGTGCTCAGCTCTGATGTGATAAGTCAAATGTGAAATGTTTGGTTTTTGAAGAAGGAAGGAAGCATTGCAGCGTGTACAACCAAAACATCTGTACAAGCAGCAGCAAATTGGTTCAGCCAACACGTTACAAAACCCACTAATAACTAGGTAACTCTATTGGATGGTATCTATATCAACTATAATCACACTTCTTGCAGATTGATATTTTTCATTCCACAATGTGTCTATAAAATAAATATAGAACTTTAATTTATAGAACAATTATAGAACAATTTAAAGGTGGAACTAAGCTACTTGGCGTAGGTCTGCATTCCTCTGAGTGCTTTTCTAGTTGTTAATGGAGTTGGGGATTTGGTCAGAATTTATAGTGTCCTCAGTATATTAACCATCATGCAGTAACATCAGGGAGGCGTCTGATTTGTCCTAAATTTATTCTGTAGCAGGACAATGACCTAAACCATATAACCCACAATGTTACGAGCTATCTTCCATGTAAGACAAAAAATAGGGAGTCCTTTAAATGATAGTGTGGCCCCCAAAGGGTCCTGATCTCAACATGAGATTATGTGAAGAGACAGATGGACTTAAGCCAGACAAGATCTGTGGTTAGTTCTCCAAGATGTTTGTCAAAACCTTCTTGCAAGGGATCATTTAAATCTGTAGCCTATGTAAGTGTACCTTGTAAAAATGATGCTGTTTTGAAGAAAAAGTTTGTTACCTAAGATATTGATTAGATTAAGATTTCTCTTCTGGTCATTTTTTTTTTGCATTTGTTAACTGATAAAAAAAATCATATTAGAAAAAACCTATAAACTCTTCTATTTGGGAAAGAATTCTTACCGCACAGCATTTTTCACACCTAAACTTCTTCACAGTATGTATGGTATCGTAAAGTGGCAAGGGTAAGTATCTCAGCTTTTCTCAATGTAACCTGAAGACCCTGCTTGGGTGTTAGTTTCACTGCATCTGAGATGCAAAGAGCTATCTACCACAGTGTGCATGTTGGATATACTGTAAAGTTGATCTTTGATGCAGCTCCTTTTAGATGACTGTCTGGTTGCTTTACCAAGGTATAATATTATTATTTTAATGTGTTCTCTCTTGAATTGCCTTTTCTCTTTATTCCTATCTGTCTGTCTGAGTGCAGTCTCAGTAGAATCAAGCTGGGCATTTGAAATGGATAGAAGCTGTTATCCAAAGATTTAACTTGAATTATTTATTGTATGAAATTTTTATTTTGTATTTTATTAAATCTCCCTTCAGTTGGTATTGCATAGTTTATATTCTGGTTAATCTTGAGGAAGAAATCAAATCCACAAAGGCTCGCATGGAATTGTAAGAGTTAAGGAAATGTATTCAAAGTTAAAATATTTTGCCAGCCTGAAGTCTGATGTATAAACTTAACTTATACAGGACTGTTGATGTGTAGACACAGTGCAGTTACATGACAGCAGACTGTGAGACTAGATTAAACCGAAGTAAAAGGTCATGCTTACTTAAAAGGAAATCTGATTTCAGTTACGCAGAATATTTAATGGTTTTATTTATTCTGATTTTCATGTCATCAATCAAACCTCATTAAATAAGAGGAAAATCATTTAACTGGTTTTAATTGCTTAAAGTGTGAAAGCTAATTGATTATGGCACAAAAAGCTTTGATTAACCCATTAAACCAGCATTTCCTTAATATATTTCCTTATGTTGTTTCCTCACGTTGAATATCCTACTTGTCATTTCAGCTCTAGCACACCTACATGAGTCAGTATTTTCAACTTTAAGAGTGAAGTGCTTGCGTTCAGAGTTGTACCTTGGACTGATATTTTGAGGTAGAAAACTTTTATTGACTTTCAGTGTGGCAGGATGAGATCAAATGAGCAAAAAAGAGCAAAAAAGCCTCTCTCTGCAGCAGTGTAACTGGATAATAGAAAACCCTTCACATACAGCAAACTTGCACTCTGGCAGGTCTGTTAGAGGAGATGAATGGGCTGTATTCTCCTACATTGATCATCCGGCTGCCATAAACGGCTGCTGCTGAGCATGGAGGATGATGACGGGACTGTCATTAGGTCTGGATTATGGAGGACAGACTGGCTAATATTGATGCTTTTTGACCGACACAAGACCATTGACATAATTGATGCAAAGGCATATTTCTTCTGCTTCTGCACTGACAACAGCCAAGGCTGTTGATATTGTGTTTTGGGGCTGTCTGAGTATCAGCCCCTCCATCCTCTAGTATATTAAGGCGTTTTTTGAGAATGCAATATCTCAAAAATGTTATGAAGGACTTTTATCAGGCTTTGCACAAATGCTCTCTTACTCAGTGAAAAGTTCTTGGAATATAGAGGCACACAGTGAAAGCTCACTGGGTCCCAGATCCTTGTTTTTGAAGATGATATATCCAAAATACTTTGAGAAAGTTCTGTGTAAAATTTTATATATTTTTTTCTCATTGAAGGAAGAATAGGTTTCATTTACAAGGCCACAGATTCGGACCTTGTGTTCAAAAACTGAATTGTGAATGGGATACCTTGAGAATTCTTTGAAGGATCTGTGTTAGACTTTGAACAAATATTAACTCTGATATAAGGATAGACTAATTAAATCTAGACCCTCAAAGGCTCTCTGGTGTCATGTTCATCTTTTGCTTGATGGGTTTAAACAAATCACACCACCATGAAAACAACCCCAACCCTTCTTCTTGACACTTTCAGTATCTGCTCATTTAACACTTTGTGGTGCTATATACCAACTATAAATGGCAGCTCTAATTCAGCATTGCAAAAGACATATTTTAGCCTGTAATGGCTATTTGAAATGTTGATTAAAACAGTAGCAGTTTCATTTTTTAAGGAAAGGCCCACAGGAGTTTTTTTTTTTTTAATTTAAACAGAGTTTTTTTTCCTTCATTTAAGAAAATAATTTTTCCCATACATTTTTCCAAAGCACCTTTGTTTATTCCCAAAATGAATTGAAAAAGCATATTATAAACTTTAAAACTGTATTTGTTAAGCAAGAGTTCAGAACATTCTCACAACAGAGCAGACTGAAGCCATACTCTTCATTTTATAGAAACACACATTTCTGTTTGTGTATAACTATATAAGGATAAAGCCAATGGAACAAATGTTTTGCCAGTCACATTAAATGTGGTCCAATTAGAGGCTTATAGTCACATCTTACCTTTTGTACCATGTCAGCAATTCTTGAACCCGTCACATCTTTCTCCTTAAAGGACATGGATTGGCCCGGTCATTTTCTGATGGGAAACAGTTGTATAAGATTGAAACTTTGCAAGGTGGTCCTACCTAATGACAGATATGGATCAAGCTGCTTTACCTGCTTATCGTCATTGGGTTTATTTAACTGCTTTTTGATCAGCTGGTGACGAGTCCAGGGTGTACCAGGCCTCTTGCCTAATGTCATCTGAGAGGTTACAGTGCCTGACAGGGATAAGCCATATAGATAATGGATGAATGAATAGGTTATTTAACTTGAATTTAAATCAGAAATGATGGCAAAGACCTTCAATAAGGGAAGGGCTTTTCAACCAGATCAAAAGCTGCCTTGAGTCAAACCTATGAAACAATGTAAGATGTAGGCTCATGGTGTATGCTGGTGATCTGACCTGCATGTGCTGATTTATATTAAATGGCATTTTGGGCCTTTCAGAGTTTTTGTCTCTGGATGAGCCTTGCTGTGATTGTTGATATTACTGAAAACTAAGGTTTTGTTTGTCATGATATCTCACAATGAATTTTCAATTTATCTTGTCACAACATAAACACAAACAAACAAAAGTCAAATAATATGGCTTTTTATTCTGTTTAAAAAATCATGTATTGGATGTGTGTTACAATCATTTTTGTCATAGTTCATAATAAAAATTTCCGCTGGCAGCCTGCTGTGTTGTAAATGTTAAACTGACTGGGTGACAGAGTCTGTCATTAATGAATAATCATGTGCGAATAATGACTCTGGAAAACATTGTCACAATAAAATCAAGGCTCTTTGTCAAAACACAGTAAAGAACCAACATGATTCTGTTTTTATGTAAGTGAATGTGAGAAATCCTCTTTTGTTGTTGTAAGAAATGCTGGATTGTTAAAAATAAGCATCATGATTTGATGAGACAAGGAGGAAGCTTTTTTGAGAAATAATGGGGCAAGCATGCGTAGAGAAAAGGGACAGTAGTTATTCACACAAAGTCCACTGGCTCTGCTTTACAGAAACCCGAGATATAAAGGTCTCTGTCAGTGAACATGGGCCAAAAACTCTTGAAACTTACACATTTAGCCCCCTTCTCCTTTGTTCTAAAATGAATATCCAATATTGTAAACTGGCACAGAATGAGACCTTTACAGCAGAATTAGCAATGCTGAAAATGGAATTTTTCTAAAGGTTACATCTCTGATCAGCACACAAACCATATGATCACTCTGACTCATGTATTTGTCCTTTTGATGAAATTTGCAGTCAATAGTCTGCATACTATGTCTCTGTCTACACAGAATTTAATTATAGCAGCACATGCAGGAGTGCAATCATCTCTCTGTTGTTCTCAGCCAGTCTGTTTTGTCAGCAGTTTACTTCATAAAATATCAATGCCACCAACTTTGTAAAAGACCACTGTCTTTGTGATTTTAAACTGCTGTCTATAAGGAAAAGTTTTTCAGTGCATCATGATCGCCCCCCTCTCTCGCTCTAGGGGTCTCTACTTATATTTGTTATGCGGCTGAACTAAAACAAATCAGGCCTGCAGAGCATGGCATCATACTTTAGACTACAAAATAAACAAAAGAGAGATCTAAAAATAAAAAAATAAACATCAGTGGGGTGATGGTAATAACCATGAACAACTGCAAGCACAGACCTAGCACAAGCTCAGATAAAGGCTGTACTTTTCTGAATACCCCCTCCTCTGATTTTTGACCTATATCACACCCTGCTTAAGAAAAAATATATTTGAGTCATCAAAAAATTGCCTTGGCAGATTTATTTCTTGCTTTTGAGATACTCAAAATCTGTTGTGGGTGGTGTGTAAAAGGTGAATAAATAAAACTTATCGATGTGCTCACAAAATGCCATCCCTTAGTCAGACAGTTTCTCATTTTGGCCACCCCAGAGGGTCTGGACCCACCACGGTTGGCATTACAAACCAAAGTTAGTACAAAAATGCTATGCAGTGTAAAAATAAATAAAAAACGCTCATTTAACTCAAACAACAAATACTTTGAGGTCCCAAGAAAACAAGCAAAATGCACTCTTCCCAGGAAACAGCATAAAATGAAATACATGCACAAAAGTCTGCTCTGTGCTTTCTTAGGCTTTTTGGCTCATAATTTTACTAAGTCATGTTTTACCCTCAGAATTCAGCTTATACTTCAATTCAAGGCACAGACCCACCAGTTAAGACTGATTGCTCTTCTTTGTATGTGTGTCTCATTGGGTGGAGCTGAAGCAGAGCCAGGCCTACATTATGACCTCACTATGCACTCATCCCTCATTGTCTCATTGTCTCTATCTCGTGGCTTCCTCCAGTACTGCAGAAACCAATCTAGTCTATCATTATCACATGGAAAGATCTCATCCGGTAGCAACTCTAAAAGATTTTGCACTATGTACACAGCGCCAACAGTATCAACCCTCTGGTCAACAGAATTTGTCCTGTTACTCTGAGGATATCATACATGAAGTGAGGCTGAGCTCTGTGTGATGGCTGCTTATGGGAACAGCAGGGGCGGAGCCAAAAGGGGCAGATATCAAAGACTTAACTAAAGAGGTTTCAGGAGCAGGCCTCCCTATAGTTTGGTCAAAGAGGTCTGTGTAAATACAACCCATCAGTGTAAATGTGTTTAATACTTAATGGGGTTTTGAGCTGTTTTCTCATCCTGAAATTATAAACACAAGAGAGAGTAAAAGCTTAAATCATAGCCCCCGTATCAGAGGTGGCAAAAGCAGCCTGGTGTTTCTGTTCTTTCAAAGTAAAGAAACACCAAGTTTAGGAAAGACATGAGGATAAGAATCATTATTAGAAATGCACCGTAAATAAATGCAAGAAAATCTGAGGAGTCCATTATGGTGGCCATGGAATGCAAAACACAAGAAACATGAAAACTATCACAAGACATGGCTATAAAGATGAAAAAAAAATCTGCAGCAAATCATAACACAAGAGCAAATAAAATACCAATAACACAAACGCAGTAGAAACACATTGGAAGTTTAAAAACACACATTAAAAACTAAACAAACTCAAAAACTGTAGAGCAATTCGAAAAGCATTATTATAAACAAAACTATGAAAGACAACAAATATAAACAGAGCAACAAATGGGAGTGCAATTAAATTTAAACAAAAAACTTGTCTTAAAAATAACAGCAAATAAAAGCAAATTTGAAATAAACACAACTACAAATGAGAAAACATCACAACAAAATAAAAACAAAATAACACATTCAGACATGAAGAAAAAATAAAACAAAAAACTACGAAAAATCATTTAAAAAATATGGTTAATACACAATAACAAATGAATAGAGCAAAATAACAAGTAGACGTTTTTAACAATGAACAAACACAAGTTGATAGTTCAAAAAAACACAGAATACAACAATGTCAGAAATGACAACAACAGATTGGAAATGACTGAGAAATTAGACTTACACTAGTCTTCATTTTTATTTTTTTTTTTTTATGTGTTTTTACTTTATTTTTGTGTTTTTGATGTTTTACTTTTTCAGGTGATCTTTGTATTTTAATTGTGCTTCTTGTGTGTTTCTTGTTTGTCATCTTGTTTGTTTGCTTTTCAATTTTGGGCTGCTATAAAGAATAGCCTACATGTAGTCGTAGTCTACCATGTGTAAAGTAAGCATCATTGAAAGTGATATAGTTTCAAACTTTTAAAGGATTAAAAATATATATATTTTTTTATCTTTTGGGGAGAAAATGACTTCCTAATTCATCATTTCTTTTCTTGATCGATTTGCGATGTTCAGGGAGGGCGGCACTAGCCGGGAACGGCATAACCCGAGAGAGTCCGGATTTAAAGGAGAGGGGGGCTCTCCTGTTGTGAGTCACACTCTCAGCAGAATGTTGTGGTCTCACGGTCCTGTCGGGTCTGTGGAGAGGGTCCGACCAGATTTACTCCCACTGTGAATCAGTGCGCAGAGAGGCGCGTGCAGCAGCGGGCGCGTGCTGTCAGCCCTCTCCATCCCTCCCATTGGCTGCTGCAGGATGCTGCCTGTTTCCCTTTTTCCTTGATCCTCACATGCGACTGGAGCTGACGGAGGTTTGCCATGGAGCGGGGAAGGAAAGCTTCACCTGTAGATTTTTGACAGCAGCCTGCGTAAATCCACGGCACTTTCTCAATCTGCTCCTCTGTGCGTTTGGATTCTGCACCGCTGTTCAATCACAAGGAATAACTTCATCTGTTTTTTCGACTGTTATTTTTCCACTACGGGCGTGTGTCGCCCCGTGCTCCGGTTAGACGGGATCCTGCAGGCTGAATGGAGGAATGTCGGCATGGCTTGCACCAGGAGAACCAAAACTTTGGTGTCCACATGCGTGATCCTGAGCGGCATGACCAACATAGTGTGTCTGCTCTATGTCGGATGGGTCACTAACTACATCGCCAACATTTATATCAAAGTTCCCATGCCCTTACCGGAGAGAAAGTTAGAAGGAGACAAAAGAGGAGACACACTCCGGATCATGGAGAGGCTCGACCGGCTGGAGAACGTGGTCAACCAGCACATACAAGGTAGAAATAAAGACTTCTCTTCACCTGCTGCTAAACCTGACCCCGAGAAGGGAAAGTTTTTACAAGCTTTACTTTTATTTCTCTGCTAGGTGTGTGTGCAAGGTACAGCTGTGTGTGCGCACTGTCTGCTTTGGAAAATGGATACAGCAGGAATTTAGTGTGTTAAAGATCTGGTTGTTAGCAGGGTGTGATTGAGCTCAAAGGACTGTATGAAAAGGGACCTGCCAGGTGTAACCTTACATATTTGTGAATGGCACTGAATGTCCTGGAGCTGAACGACCTGAAGTGGCTTTTTTCACTGACTTGAAGTAGGGTTCACATTTCTTGTAAGAAAATACAAAGTCTGATGGGAGGTCAGATATTTATGCATTACCTTGACTGGGGTATAAACAGAGGAGCCGGCGGTGAAACATTTTATTTTACTCTTAAATGTGTGTTTGTGCATTATACTGTAATGAATTTGAGTGTTTGGGTAGGATAAAAGCTTTTTATTCTCTGTAAGATGAGCAAAAATGCTACCCCATCAGTCCTTCAGCATTAGAGTCACATGGTCACAAGAGGGTATTCAAGCAAAAGTAATATAAAATAGCATTCTCATTTTCTGAACAAAAAGTAAATAAGTAATCTAACCAATATTAGATATAAACAGGGATTGAATGAGTAAATATACATCATTTGATTAAAAGTGTGTTGACATTGATAGTGGTACCAGCTACGAAAGAGTTGGAGTCCAGATGGTGGTTGGCTCTAGCTCCAGTTGGCCCCCCTTTTGTGGGAACCGACTCAGTAGTTGAACAGAAAGGGTTCCACTTCCTTAGTACTGTTGATGGATCTTGTGCAAAGGTGCCAAACCACCATCTGCATAGGGAGGACTTAATGCTGACATCTAGGGATGGGAATTGATAAAATTTTATCAATACCAATGCTGTTAACGATCCTGCTAATCGATCCAATTCTTTAACGATTCCCTTATCGATTCCTGCAGATTTTGCGAGTGGGCAAATGTTGGTCTGATTTTCAGTCGCAACAATGTCAAACATGTCACAGCATACAGTAGATTTCTGCTTCTGCAAGTTGCTGGTGTTTCCACTCACTTAAGGTTGTGTAGTAGGTGCAATGAAAATTAATCTACAATTCTGATGCTTCTGAACCCTGTCAGTGGAAGGAATTGATCAGGGAATTGATTAGCATAAAGATTAATGATATCGATTCTTTGATGGAGCTGTTAACGATTCTCACCTGGAATTGGTTTTCGATTCCCATCCCTACTGATAGCCCTTCAATAAGACACGACATGTTGATGTAGGTAACCGCCAGTGTTGGTCAAGCATGCTGGGAAATCAACAGTTATATGAAGAAATGCCAAGGGCTATTTAAGGGATAAATGAAGTATCCATATTACAATAACTATTATTATTAGTAGTATTGAACAGGATAGGGAAAAACAAACCCCAGGCTTCAGCGTACACCTTTTTTTCAGTTATTGACAAGTTTGTGTGGAATGATTGTGTTGTGTATTTGTTTTTACACTACACTACACTACACTTTTCTGTGCTGTGCAATATGGACATCAGCTTGAGTTATTTATAATGGTCTTAAACCATTAAATGGACATATCATGCTGATGCATGATTTAATACTTACATATAATATAATAAATTTGAAAACAAGACCTTACACCCCCTTAATTTTCAAAAATGAGATATTGTATTTTTTCTGATATCCTAGAACGAGATTTGATGCCTCTGAAAATAGGTCATTGCGAGATGTCCACGAGATTTAAATCGTCATGATGACACGAGGTTCCTTTCTTTTTATTGGAGTAATCTGATAAAACACTTCCTCCTCTGTGATGTCCGTTAGCCACAAAACCGTCACCGAGGAACACATTCGTCCAGCAGCAGTATATAGCTCCCTCGCTCACACTCACTCATTACCAGCTCTGGCCTGTAGGGGGACTCAATGCGTGGTTGGTGCTTTGAGCCTGCCGGAAAATACAGTAGAAGAAGAAGGACAGGCTGGCTCTACGCCCGATAGAACTGACCAATCAGAGCACAAAGGCTGTGACGTTGCAAGGTAACTGTAGGTCATCCTGAGATCCTCGTGTTTCAACGAGAGCTTCATAGTGGCTTAAAATGAGGATATTGAGAACGCTATTGTGGGGCAATGAAGGAACTAAATGACTTGTACTGAGGGCAGAAATGCTTTACAGGCATCCTAGTCTGGCATAGTGAAAAGGAGAAACAAGCATGATATGTCTCCTTTAAAGGATCAAATCAAAGATTTGAATAAATTAGAATTTGAAAAAATCAGTTTATCTCTACTCTCTGAGTCATCATCTTGAATACATATCGACCCACTACTGAATTTGATCAAGTAAACTTATATTTAAACTAGTTCTATTATGTAATGCTAAAGGGATGACCAAATTTTATGGGTTTACCCAGAGCTTAGCATTACTTAGCATCAATAATGCTGATAATAAGTTTTAGGGCGAATAATTGGTTAATAAACTTGCATCATTTGTTCTTCATATTTACTGTTATTGATTTTAAAGTATAAACAAAACAACTTTGGTAACAAAATAATGTTAGGCTACTTCATATCTACAACATGGCAGACCACCTGTGATGTCTCCACCACAGAGCCTCAACGTTTGTCACACATGCTCTCACTCTGAATTAAAATCCTTTTTCTCTTAGTGTGACCTGACCAAGGTAGTGCTCATTGCTCTGTTCATTATGTAATATTGGGTAGTAAGATTATCGAAAAAATTTTGTTAGATGTCTCTGATCCACTTTGAAGTCCTGGGTAGCGATTAACAACACTTTAAAATTCACAAATGGGGAAATTCCAGATTTGCTTACAGGAAAGCTAAACATAAACTCATCTGCAGTTTGAGACTTGTTGCCAAACCACTCTGCTAATTCAGTATGAAGCACTGTGATCTTAAACCTGATCTCAGTGTCAATGTTCAAATGTTGCTATCATGTCAACAAAAACACATTTATATGAAATGACACTCGATACAATTTTATTGACATTAAGTACTCAAGTAAATGAAAAAGTACTTACTTCATGACCAACACAAGTACATGCAACACTAAAAGATGTTCCATTATGTGCCAGTAACAGGATTACATATAATTAGCGACCTCCCACCCCTGCATATAAAAAAATCAGAGTTTTTAAGTCTTAAGCTTGTTGTAAAATATGAAATCTTTAAATTGTTATTTTAGTTGTAATCAGGATGAAATATGCTATATCCATAACAAAATGGCAAATTCGTGCAGCTACTCATGTGTCTGATCATTACTCATACACGTACACTCATGTTGTTATGAGACTATTTTCTCATTTTCTGCTTAAAATGAAAATTAAATCTGACATAAAGTCAATATTTTTCTATAACCTTATTTATGGTGTACTTTTTAGAGAAAGCTTTTAGCACAGATGGTGAAAAACCACAGTAAACATACAACATTCATATTTTAATCATATGTTATGGTTGATTTAAGTCTTGGATATATTTAAAGAGATGTAAAAAATCATAAAAAGAAGTGCCACGTTGCGTCACACCTGAAAATGTAATGTGACACAACACTGAGCATCCATTTTTAGAGTCTTAATCCAGTTGTATGCTCAGCCCTGCAGAAAACAGGACACAGCTACAACACATTGCATTGTTTCTAACCCCACTCATGTTTGTTTCATCTTAGCGGCCAAGTCAGGAAAATATTCTGATCTCACCACTCATTTATCCTGAAATAGCTTCATATTTAATCTTACATGGTTAGGATGTTGGTAAAACTAACTTCTAAAATCTCTGCTCTTACATAATTTAACCACTCGTTGCTCCAAGGAATGCCAGGAATCTTTTTTCTCAAATTCCTCTAAGTCAAACCTCCCCTCCTGACATAAAGTTACTTTACACTTGATCACACACAGTTAATTTCCATGCACTCTCTCACTCTGTGTCTTTAAAGGAGCTATTCTTGTCATCAGAGGGAGGAGGGGATGAGGGGGTCTCGTTTTGGGCAGGCCCTGATATGAAATGGCACAGAGCAGGAGCAGAAGAAGTGAAATGCCGACAGAAATCTACTCACGCTGCTGTGAGCAATAAAGGCTCTGTGCTAAGCTTGGGTAAACATTCCTCCTGGAGGCAAGGTCTCACTTTCAGCCTGGCACCCGTAGGCGTCTGCGGGGCGGAGCTTTGTTCAGGTGCCCCCGGTGACTTTCCCCCAAAGTCGTGTTTCAACTATTTCTGTTACTGTAACAGAAAAAGATCATTCATGGTACGTTTAAGCACAAGAACAAATCTGTATGATTGGGACCACCCCCGCTATGGATTTACAAAGCAATAGTAAAGCATGGTTTATCATATTGAGGCCCCTCATATAAATACCTTTGTCTGTTATCTCAAGTAATTGCTGATTAAATGTTTTGCTTAGTTTGTGCAATGGATAATTCAATTAATGATACATCATCTGACATACCTATAAAACAGTTTTTTACCCTGCACTCAATCATTATCCTGTTTTTATGCTGATGTTTTAATAGACAGGGCTAAGAGGGCAAAAGAGAGCCTAGTATTATTATGAGGAGAAATAAAGAGTTTAGCCTACAGCACCTTTAAATCTCACTAATTAGCCCATTACCACTGTGGGCAGGAAGTAGGTCCACACATAACTTTGTAAAACCATAACTTCTGCTTTTATTCTTTGGTTTTATACAAATTAAATAGACAAGATGAAGCAGGTTCATTAGTGAGCTATAAAAAATATATTTTTTTTCCTGTATCTGAAGTCAGAGCCAGATTCAAACTGACCTCCTCTGTTTAGGTGAAATTTGCTAAACTAAGATAATTAGTTGCGCACTGTAGCTTGGTATTTATTTTAATCTCTGGGACCCACTGGCAGTCATTGTGGGGCAGTAGTAGAGTCGGTTGTCTTTCACCTTGAAGATCAGGAGTTTGACCTGCAGCACTTGCTGTCACATGTCAAAGTGTCCTTGAGGAAGGTGCTTGGCTAAATTACTCCAACCTCTGTGCTAGTGATATGTAGATGAGCATGAATGTGATTAGCTAACTCTGACAAACATTATAGTAGTCTCCTCATTGAGCACTTAAAGGATAAGTTCGGTTTCTTCAGCTTTCACATTGTTTATAGAATGAAGTAGAACAATATACTCACCCAGAAGGCTTTCCTGACCCAAACAGTGCTTCAGGAGATATTTAGATCCAAAATCGAGCGGCGGACATCCGTATAATGGTAGCACATAGGGCAAACAGCGCCGCTCCTAAAACTGCATTAATCATCCAGAAACTCATTAGTTTCACCAATATTTCATCATGGTCCGCTCGGGCTACTCCTCCATTACAGTCTGTGTCGCTCCAGACATGTTTTGTGGCTGTACTGACCTCTGAACTGAAGAAGAAGAACGCTTGCTCCGCACATGCGCAGTACGGCTCATTATTTCAGGGGAAGACCGCCGGCTACACAACGACTTTCTTCTTCCAGTTTTGTTCAAAATGGACGAATATCTATCGGATGAAGATGTTGTGGAGGAGAACTTTGAATATGATGGGTGTCCTTACAGTTTCGAGCCAGAGTTTACAGATGAGGAGATCATCGAAAGGAGGACGCGGAGGCAGCACTCCAGAGAGTACTGCACGTGTGCGGAGGCAAGCGTTCTTCTTCAGTTCAGAGATTAGCACAGTCACAAAAACATGTCTGGGGGGACACAGACTGTAATGGAGGAGTAGCCCGAGCGGACCATGATGAAATATTGGTGAAACTAATGAGTTTCTGGACGATTAATGCAGTTTTAGGAGCGGCGCTGTATGCCCTATGTGCTACCATTATACGGATGTCCGCCGCTCGATTTTGGATCTAAATATCTCCCGAAGCACTGTTTGGATCAGGAAAGCCTTCTGGGTGAGTATATTGTTCTACCTCATTCTATGAACCATGTGAAAGCTGTAGAAACCGAACTTTTCCTTTAAGGTGGTTGGACAACAAGAGGAACACCAAATGAGCTCCAGCCTATTGCCCGTATTACTAGTCAGTATCAGACAATTTTTAATTAAAAAATGTGATTGGTTGATTGGAATTAATGACTGTAAACACAATACTTACCACCGATCACCTTTGGATTTATCTCATGTTTACTTTGGATGCCATCCGTTTGTCTGCTGCTCCTGTTTAGTAGTCAACACAATTTGATGACATTAATGGTCAATGATTGATTTTATTGTTGGATAGTCTTTAAATTGTGTCATCTCATGTTTTTGATGTAATACGAAGACATTAAATTGTTTTCTGGGGTACATTTTTCAGTGGAGTGAGTCATCCGACTCTTCTTCCTGTCTTTGGTGGAGCAGCATCATCAAACAGCAGCCACAGTGTCAGGAAAACATCGTCCCATAGGAGTGCCAACCGCTGTTATGATAACGCATCCTAAACCTTTGTTTCTTTTAGCGTATCCCAACCTGTTTAGTGTTGATAATGGAGTTTAATGTCCTCAAATCCAGTCTATTGCATTAGAAGACTAAATGGAGACTGGAGACAGTGGAGATGTGGCTAATTTAACAGCTGCCGAAATCAGACACAAGCGCTTACCCAAAATACAGCAGAGTGGAGACTGGGCAGACTACTGCTCACAAAGATAAAACTGAACATTTTGGTATCTTGCAGATCTCACAAACAGGTGTTCAGTGATGTTATTGCCAAGAAAAGCCAGATCAGGGCATCCCTGATAACCGTGTGGTTCACTGTCACACTGAACATTATTTAGTAAGGTTGCGTGTACACAAAACTGCTGTAAGTTTCCAGTAAGTGACGTTTTTAATTCAACGCTAGCTACTGGTTAATGTGCATGTGTTTTTGCTTACGGCCCTTAAATGACTAGCTTAAAAGTTAAGTAAGGCATTCACTTTTTGTGAAATTGAACAAAATTGACATCTTTTTGTGCATTTACTGAAGTGTTTGGGAGACACTGCAGGTCATGTGCATGTGTGTTTGTGAATGCTATAAAAAATATCATAAAGGCGGTGAGGATGTACAAGATGAGGAACATCCTGGGCACCCATGCATAGGCTGGTTTTTGTTTAAAAATGTCAGTTACAGCTGTTTGGAGGTTAAATGTATTTATTTCCCATCCAGATAAAAACGGTACAAAATAGATAGATTTTACCCCTAGCTTCAACAGGGGTTACAAGAACATGTCTTTTTGTTTTAACTTATCTGTTATGTTTGAGGAGAAGTTGTTTTTTATGTAACACTAAAGAAAAAAAATTGTTCGGGAATAAAAAAAAACTGCCTCTTGTTCCCCATTCTGTAAGTCATTGCTGTCTTGTAACATTTCCCTAAACAGACCTCTCTGATAACCAAAAAAACAAGGTTCATACTGCACCATGGCGTAAGTGTACTGTTGAATCCTTTGTAGGTTGCATCATGCATCTCATGGAGAATGCCACTGTTTGCCAAGGCAATTTACAGCTCTTGATCTAAGAAATCAAGGCACGTGGGCTTAATATAACAGGAGAAACTGTCTGTCTGTGGCTGTGCACTTAAAGACAGTGTTGAAAAGTAAAATGGTAGCAAACAAATCTGACCAGTTCAGGTGGTTCTAATTTAGCAAAGGTTTTAATTATTATGGCATCTGAGGCCCTCTTCCTTTGGATCACAGTAGTTGTTTATGGTGATAAATTTATATGTTACAAACTGCTTTTCACAACATCAGTTAACAGTCTGAAAATGATAAGTATCAGACACATAGTGCACAATAAGTCATTATATGAAAACAGCTAGTAGTAGGTGTCAAAGCATTGATAACGCTCTACCTGCTTTTTGTTTTCCTCAAGAACTGTTTGTCTTGGTTTAACCAAAGTCAACTTACATGTCACTTGTCAAAGCAGTTTAAGTTCCAAATGGACGACAAATTAAAACCAGAGCCATGCTGAAAATCTAGACCCCTTGTAATGATTTTATACTCAAGCAGAATGAGAAAAGAGATTATTTTTATCTCAAAGACAAGAGACTGATACTAACTTTCTTTTCAAATTCCTCCTATACAGATTATAAGCTTGTTTCTATAAATGTCAACAACAAAAAAAAACGTGCCTCATTGTGCTTTCATGCCACTTTTAAAACTAGGACAGACATCCGGTAATTATGTGTAAAGTTCCGCATTGTCATTTTTTTTCTTCATATATCATGAGTCAAGTGCAGAAATTGTACATTCTCACTCTTGCATATTTAATTTGAGCACCGTGATTTGCACATTCAGAGGGTCCATGGTTCCTCCTGCACTTAGTTTTACTGCACTGTGAGACCAGCAGTGCTCCCACAGCAGTGAGCATTACTGCATGCAGAATGAAACATCCACTTTAGCTGACTCACAGAGGACGGTCAAAAGAGGCGTCTCTGGTGTCAGCTACCCACTCATGGATGAGACAAGTATTATTCCACTTCTTCTACTATGTGATGAAGTTAAGTGGACTGTTACCAGGACAAAGCAGTGTGGCAACAGCACCAAAACTGTTCCCTCTATGAAGTACAGTCAGAGGGAGGAGGAGGATTTATTGGCAAGACGGACTAAGCAGGTTCACACATGCTCATCACGAAGGCTACTTGCAAAAGAGATGACAAATATGAAGAAAAAATGCAGCAGCTGTTTTTTATAAGACAAGCAAACCTGTACTGGTTGTGCTGTAAAATGTCTGGGGTTTAGTGAGCATGGTAACCAGTTAGAGCAAGACAATACAGCATTAAACTTTGGCATACTTCAAACAGAGTTAAAATGGGGGACATTTTTTGCAGATTATCATATGGACTGAAAACTATTAAAATGGACTTTATGAATACAAAAGTCCTCTGTCATCAGCAGATTCGTAATTTATCCTTTTTCGGTGCCTGAATATTCCTGGCAAAGACAAATACTGCTGAACTGTGCTGTGGCAGTGAGGCGCCACAGATACTATATGAACATTCTTTTGTGTTCATACAGTGTTCTTCATTTACATCTAGGTTAGAGGGTATTCAGGCTGCAGCCATTAAACAGAGCTGCGGTGGTTATTGTTCTTGTGGCACAAAAGTAGATTTTACTTAAAGCCTGTCACATGCATGAAGGTCTTCAACTTCTCAAACAGTTTCTGAATTGTGAGAGAACCCAAGCATGAGAATAAATAATGACAAATTAACCATTTTGAGCTTATAGTGTGTGGTTTGCAATTATATGATTACCATAGTATGTCACACCCTAACAAACTCACAAATGCTCATTTCTCTACTTGCAAGTCTTGATCTTAATCTTGCATAGTCAAACACTTTAGTGTTCAGGACATTCTTACTGGTACCATTTTTTTCCAGCTAGTGCTGTGCCGATATTACCAAATATCAAAGATTCTGATGTTTGCAAAACAATGCCAAGTCAGCTCTCAAGTAAACCCCTCCAAACTGGTCACTAAAAGAACAAAGTAATACTCTATGTCCATGTAACTGACATGCTATTGTTTCAATCAATCAGCAAATCAAGATTGATTGATTGCATCAATGTGGGATTGTGGGTCTTGATTCATCCATAAAAATGGACAGCTACAGGATGAACTGAGAGACTGACTGAAAACAGCAGTAGATGAAGAAAGACCTGTCTTGAAAGAGCCAATGTTACACTTCTCAGGTATATGCTGCCCATTGGGTTTTACACATCTCCTTTTCATGATGGAGTGCTTTTTTGCATGAAACAATTAGACTGCTGCATCAGAACGTATCCCTCTCCCATGTGAACAACACCAGCAGCTGCCTGAAATGGTCTCCCTGAATACACATGTCTGAGTAGTTTAAGCCCACATTTGCTCAGAGTGGAAATCCCAGAACATAGAAGAGACAGTACAGTGAGTGCAGAGTTACTAACAACATGGCACTGAGCAGCACTGAATTAACCAGTTACCTCTCTCTAAACAGACCAGTCGGCCAATCAGAGCGGAATGGACCCATGCTGGGAAAGGAGCCTTAAAGTGACAGGAGCTTGGACAAATTTTATTAGACAAAGGTCAGATGCTCAACTTCACCACCTTACAAGGTGCTCAGAGAAAAAGTCTTAAAGACTGGTCTAATAAAGTTGTTTCCTGAACTGCAAAGCTCTTCAGGATTTTCTGAGAAAGACTGAGACTAGACCTGGATCATTGATATTTAATATGTGAAAACTAGAGTGTTTTAGAGGGTAATAAAAATTGACAATATGAACCTGACTAAAGGCAAAATATGGACTGTTTATTATTTATCCCAGGTGATCTGACAACCAAGGGGTGATGTATAAATTTGTGAATTTACACTTTGAAGAAACAATGTATCTAAGTTGAGTACTTGAGATCATAGTGCATTTCCTTGTCTCAGTTACAAATGGGCACATACCAGTTTGAAAAGACAATAAAGATCATAGCTCAGTCCACAAAGAGGCAGCATTTGGAGGCAGTCTTCAATACTCTCCAACACACCCAAGTGCTTAAACAACCATAACAAAGTGAATCATTGTGTGCCTGAGTTCCTCTGTGTGTGGTCTCAATCCCACCTCCGTCTGTCCTTAGGACACATTGGGGGAGTTCTCAGCAAGCAACAAGGTTTACCACATGTCCTTAAATCCATCAGGATCAATGTGAATACAAAGTGATGATATAACTTCTTGTCTTGAACTTAAAGCTACTTCATGTATGTCTAGCGTGTTTATCTCAGTGTCCCCTATGAAAAAAGAAGAACACATTAAAGTACCAGCAGAAACATTGTTGATGTAACTTCATCCTGCCACCATCAAAGTAATGTTATCTGTGACAGTAAAAGTAATACAGATACCTTTCATACTATCCCATTTTTTATCTGTATTCTAGATGTATGTTGGCAGAGGATGGGAGGCAAAGATCTGCCTCAGTTTAGAATTAGTACAGATAGTACAAGAACTCAGCATCTTTTGCTTTGAAGCCAAACAGTTCCATGCCCATTACTCACACCTCTGTGATGCCTAAGATTTAGTGGTTGATCTTGCTTCACATAATGGCACACAGTCCTAAGAGACGGTCAGCATGAACAATGTGTCAGTCTACATGAAAAGTCATTAACTGTGCCACCTGTGTCTGTGTGTTTTCAAGCAAGGATGGAAATACAAGAAAACTGCTAAAACATTTGTCAACATGGAATTGCATCAAGTATCAAGAGTGCCATTAGTTTAACATCGTTGACACAAAAATACATGTAAGCCAACTGATTTCCACACAGAAATTTCAAAAGGAATTAGTATAGAATTTAAATAATTAGCAAGATATGATAACAGCAAACTTATAAATAAAAGAAATTCTAATCCCTGGTCTTGGCTCTGTTGTGTAGCGCCAATTTAAAACAAGTGTTATCTCAAGATGCTTTGCAATAGAGCAGGCTGAAGACATACATATATGTATAGATACATATATATGCAAAAATTAAATACAGATAGAAATATAAAAATACATTTTTACTCTCTTTAATTTTTCTTAAATGTGTTTTTTGGGGCATTTTGTGCCTTAGTTGATAGAAGAAAGACAGTGGATAGGCTTGTGAAAGGGGGTGAGAGAGTAGGGCAAGACACTCTACAAACTGGTCACAGGCTGGACGCGAACGAGGACCGGCAGAAGCACGTATATGGGACGCGCATGGTTGCTAACCACTCTGCCAAACCAGCACCCCTACTCTTTTTAATTTTGATCTTAATGCAGGGTGCCTCTGCAACCAACTCGTGTACTTGTACTCCGCTTTTATGCTTTTTTTTATGTCTTTTGTGCCTATGTCTGCTGTGATGTCAAAACAAAGAAGTAAATGAAAAGACTAACCAACAATTCTACTGCATATGTATGCATAGGTAAAAAATATAATAAAGATGGAATTTACAATTTTTAAGAGCACATGATGTTGTCATCTTGTCCACTTCTCTTGTTGTCTTACAGCTTTTAAAGCTGCTTTCACATTGAAAATCAATGTATTCTGTACAATTCAGGAGTAAACCTGGAGCATAGATGCATCCTCTTGTTTGGGTAGCTTTCACACTTGTCTTTGTCAAGCACACAAGAGCAGCTTAAACCTCCTGTTACAGCTACCCACCACTAGTTGGGTTTGTAGTTCCAGGCAGTGGCTACGGTTGTCAGGCGTTAATTTGCATTATGAACTGGAAATACATAACAATACTGTTTTACTGTGAATGTTGAGATGTTGACACAGCTGCTACCACTGCCCATTGCTAAGGAAACAGCAGCCGTGGCTAACAGAATAAAGTAACACACTAAACACATAGGATTTCCTCACAATAATGCTGTGTTTAAGGACATGCTCTGTCATGCCAGTTTTGCTGCCTTTGCTGCACAGAATGTCTTTACTACAAGTGCTGTCATTGTCTTTGGGCATGATTTTGGCAAACTTTCAGCTTCTGCTGTCTGCCCATGATTCTCTTCACAAAACATTATCCATGCAGTGCATCACAAATGACATAATGCTGCGGGGACAGCGGATTGTTATGAACAGGTAAATCGTTTGTGGATAGCATTATTCTTACTGGGGTTAGATAGAATTATGTTCCTGTTAATCTCAAAGATGGAGAACCAAACACTGGGAAGCAAACCAAAAACCTTGTTTTTCAACTGGACCAGAGTTTTTGTAACCTTGGATTGGACCCAGGATTTGCTTTAGCATTCTAAGACCCCCAAAACACGACTGTGTGTGTAGTTTAACCAGACCAAACAGTTCAGGTGTGAATGGAGTTAAAGCCAAATGTTTCTGACTGATTCAAAATAGAGAAACAAATGGTAAAGTATTATGACCTGAATTATAGAACACATGGTTTTTGTCTTTATAAGTAAATAGAAAAGTACTTATTAAAACAAACTAATCAGTACATTTTACTTGACTGCCTTTCAAAATATTCAGTCTTTTAAATCAAAAGGGATGCCTGTTATTACGTTGATTGTTAATCTAAAATTCAGGACAATAATGACTTTGCTGATGCAGTGTTTTTGTTATCAGACAGACAAAAGGGGATTTGCTTGCTTACGGTCTGGGACATATACAAATGTAGGAAAAACAGTTTTATCTGGATGTTGTTTATGACAATGCAGCCTGTTTATTTCATGCCTTCTTTTGTCCTCTAAAGACTTGTATAGCTGCTCTTAGTTTGACTGAACAGCCACAAAGCCTGCGAGAGCTACTCATTAACAGGGCGCTGATTTAGCTGCAAATGATAGTGACAGCTCCCAAGATGGCTCAGAGCAAATCCAGCCGTCAAGTCAATTGAGCGGCTCACTATAAATCAGCATTTGTGTTGATGCTCGGAGGACAGTTATATTTGGGGTTTCATCAGGCTTGATACTCCAATGAAGGGGGATAAATATGAGAGGGAGAGAGATGTCCAAAGAGGTGTGTAAACATACATACATACACATGGACGTGTGCAGGTGTGTGTGCATGCTTGTGCTTGCAGGTTTTGACATGCAGCTCGGGAAAGTACAACTCCCACTCACTCATACTCCAAGCTCTTAAAAGTGCTAAGTCCTCTGGGGGAAGAAGTAGTTTAAAGACACTTTGGAAAGGTTTTAGAGAAAGGAAGTCTTGTTTTTCATGAACAAAGTATAACTTTCTTTTTTCTTTTCTTTGAAAATATGATGCAGCTGACCATTAAATGAGGATTTTATACAAAGTTATTAAAGTATAATCATATGTTTGCTAAAATATCTCCACTGAGACAGTATTTGCCTGCAGTGCTAATTATTCTGTTCTGTCAGTAGTGTAACCTCCCCTGCATTGTACATCCATTTTGGCAAATTGAGACCATCTCTTTTGATTTTTCTTATATTTTGTCCAGGATGCTTCATGATGGTGGGTGATTATTTTGTAATTTTGTAGATGATCATTAAGCCTGTCTGTGTGTTGTGTTGACGGGGAGTATTTAACAAGCAAGAAAAGAAATTAGGGATGCCTTCCAGTGCTTAATTAATTGGGACTTACTCTTGTTGTGGTCGTGATTCAGGGGACATGTGTTAGCGGGCTTTGAGCGGCTCGTTAGCACAAATGAGAGACAGGTGTGCTACCAGGTGATGAGAAGCTGAGGATACTGCTGTGAACACAGGGAAATACGGACAGCTTTATATTCACTTTATTCAAGTCAAAAGGCAAAGACAAGATTATAATATCCATAGTGCACCCTGTAAAGTGGGAGAGCGTGTATACAGTTGATGAGTTTGCACCATATATGAAAATAAAACTCTAGGATGACTTCTTAATTCATTTGTGATGCTGTCTATAATGTTGAAGTCCAGAACTTGCCTTTTTGCAGAGCTTGTAAAGTGTTGAACCCTGTGTGAATGTGTATGTCTCAGAGGGCCCCTCGCTGGAGGCCTGGACAAAGGCAATCACCAGGTACCTCTAATGCTCTGAATGAGCGTTCTTGGCAGCAGGTAATATTGTAATGTAACAATCCATTCTCTGAATTTGACACCCCCAGTCATAGGGCAAGGCACTGAACCCCAAGTTTCTCCCATTACTGTGTAACTGGTAATTGGGTGTGAAAGGACAAGTATTTGCTAACTATTACTGTTAGATAACTTACATTAAAACACAGAACCATTACTAAGTGAAATGAGAGGGAAGGGGCAATGTAAAGGTGCTTTTAGTAGTAAAAACGAAAATGACTATATAAGTTGAAGTTCATGTCTCATCTCCATTAAACATTTTGGCAAGCATATGCAATGCCATTTAAAATCATGACAAAATCAGACAGACATCTTTGTTCTGAGGTGCTTTGGTTGTGCCAGATGAAGGTGCCAAAACCACACCCACTTGTGTGAAAGATGACACTGTTTGAAAAGATTATAATAAAAGTGGAATAGGGATGTAACGGTTACCGGTAAAATGGTAAACCGCGGTAAAATTTCCCACGGTAATCATTACCGCGTCCGATAAAAATGACAGTTTTACCATGTTTGATAACCACAATTCGTCAAAAACGCACGGTGATGCTGCTCTTTGCCTGGAAATGCCCGAACCATGAGGCTCTTCCTGGATGAAACAGCCTCATGGTGACGCGCATGCGCGGTTTGCATTTTTTGGCCTTAGCGGAAGTTAGAGACAGCGGAGATTTCCCTCTGGAAACGGACTCTTAAGTCTGGTTAAATTTTGGATTTTACAAGGATGCCAAGGGGAAACTGATAGAAGACAGTCACCCTGTCTAAACATAAAGCTGCTGCTAAAGAAAAAGACGTGCACGGTTACTCCTCGAGTAAATGAACTGACCGAGCCGTTGAGAGAGAGAGAGAGTGAGAGAAAAGATGCAATGAGCCATACCCGAGAGAATTACCGGTGGTTTGTCAGTATTCTCTGTCTAAATAATGTCTAAATATTGTAAATAACAGCATTATGATCATTTTGGAGTGTATTCTTGCCGTTCTTTTGCCGTGTATTCGCCGTATTTTGAAATTGATCGTCTTTTTTCTGTCAAAGTTCGTGTTTTATGGATTTAATTGATCATACTCTGGAAAGATTAGAGGAGAAAATATCGAGGATATCTGCCATGGAGAGGTGGAGGAGGCCAGAGGAGAGTCATGAAGGGGGCTAACTGCCTCAGGGACTATCGTCAGTAAAAAAAAAAAAAAAAGGCAATGACATGGTCTAATATGATGAGCTGTAACATGGACACTAATGCTGCAGACAAACAAAAATCTGTGAGTGTATATAAAATAGGTTATTTGCTGTTCATTTTCAATTGTTTATAAAGAGAATCCTGTTTAAAGTTCAAATCTATTTTTTTCTTTTCTTGTAATTACACAGTTTAAGCGTTTATTACATAATAATGACAAATACGTGCTAGAATTGTTTACTTTTATTTCTCATGAAAGAAGGGTAAAGAAATGTACTCAAAGGGCATTTCAAGACACATTTATTGATAAAAAAGACAAAAAAGAACTGTTAAAATTAAAATATTAAAGGGGTTAATTATTTAAATTCTGTGTTAAAGTACATTTTGAACATTTTGAGCACACCACAACAATACTGCGATAATAATGATAACCAGGATCATTTTGGACCCAATAACCGTGATACAGAATTTTAATATCCTTACATCCCTAAAGTGGAACTACTTTCGCTACTTTGCAAAGTCCACAGTGGTCACACAGTGAAAATACAGAAGAGGGACCAGGGCTGCTTGATGTTGTATGACTCATAACAAACTTGGAGGAGAGAGATGACCTTACTTTCTAGGTATGGTTGCCACTGACCTTGGCAACCTTACCTAGAAAGTAATTGGAAAAGGCAGAAACTTTAGAAAAAAAACACAGGAAGCAAAGTGAAGAATGGTTTGTCTGTACCATGACTGGTCAGTTCAGGGTTTTTAGCCACTCCTCTCTCGATCCTGTTTAAAAACAGCCATTTTCTGACTGGGGACAAATGGGATTGCTTTTGGTTTTGCAATGCGGTTCTGCCTGACAGATATGGAATCTGGTGAATTCAGTTGCTTTGCATGTTAATCAAAGAGTTATTGACATATCAAGTGATTGTGAGGCCGAAGGACATTTGGCCTTGTCCTTTCAAAATCTGACACAATCTGTCCTTGAGTGAAAGAGGACATTGGTGCAAAATTAAATGATAATCCTTGTAAGCATTTTTGAGAAAACATAATCAAAAGCAGGCAGTGAATACTGCACATGCTGACCATTGACTTTTGACCTAAAAATCCTATCAGCTCATGTTTTGGTTAGTGAAAACAAATGGGCAGAGAATTCCATATACACTTTTATTCAGATATTTCATTCACATGCAAAGTATGACAAAAAAACATTTGACTTTTGACTTATGACCTCAGAAGTCCATCCACTGTATCCTTTTTTCATGGTTTGATGTTGAAAGAAAATCCCTGAGAGCTAGACCCGGCTGCAGAAACAAATTAGAGGGGGGGCATTACATTTTTCAGAGGGGCATACTTTTTTTGAACCTACAATTTATCTGCCTCGGGCTGAACAGTGGCTCTGTGGGCACTCCTACAGTTTTGACATATCATTGTCTGTCACTAAAAACAGGCAGTTCATCCATAAATATATATAAAACAACAAACAAAATGCAGTCGTGTTCATTTTTTAAACTTGGAAGATGAAGAACAGCAATGGGAGCTGAGGCATTAAAAAAGCAGCACCGCAGCCACAATTAGAAACATAAGATGTCAACAGTCACACTGAAGTAAACAGTCATGCTAGGAGAGGGTTAGCTACAGCAGCTAAGGAGCAGGAGGAGGAGGAGGACAGCAATGCAGTGTGGGACCCTTCTGCCTGCAAGTAAAAAACAGTTTAAGCCAGTTAAAGTTAAAACCACTCTAGAAGAACAGCAGACGGCGTTTGTGAACTGTGTGAAACCTTCTTAAAACCCTCTCCTTCCACTCATTCCTAAATTTCTTAGTCAAGTCCTTCTCAAATGCCAACTGGATGACGTTGGCCTTGCGCTGATGAAGCATAGCTCAGCGATGCTCTGAGAAGACATTTTTAAGAGTGGCAAATGAATTTTTACAGAATGCGGTGCTGGCTCCAAAAGTCCATGTTTAAATGCTGTGAGAACGGTGGGCATTGCCTCCAGGGGCCGCTAGTACTGTTTCACAATATGTCAGGATTAAGAAATAAGCTTGAAATAATTATCATTATAACATTATGATTTCCTATATAACAATATACATTAAAATATGTAAGCAACTAACATCATGTAGATCAAATAAATGCTCATTTCATTGAACCAAAACATGTCATTTGTGATGTGTGCTATGTTTACTGCTTGATCCTGAAACATCTCGGTTTATTTTAAAAGGTCCCAATTGACTATGCCATGACAATACAGGCTATTTAATAATTTCGAAAGGAGCCTTGTAGCTTTTTGAGATTTTTTAATTTAATAATAAACTCTCTGAGCTTTCACCTAGCCTTAATCACCTGCTTAATTGTCCATTTTGCCTCATCTGGTGAAGAGTCACATTATGTGAATTAATAAATCGTGGCAAAAAAAACGTGTGGAAGCGGGAGGCATTTAAGCACATTTAAGGACAGAGCTGCGGAGCAACGTGGTTCCCTTCTCTCCCCTGTGTGAGCAGCTGCTCTCCCTGCTGATACAGCACATGCAATTCTGCCTCTCTCCGTCATAAGTCCTGTAATGTCCTGTAACGTGGGAGCAAAGTCACATCCATGGTGTAGGGCTGTGTTATGTGACACGCAACATGGGACAAAGAATGCACGGACACTATGGAAACCTGCCTATGAGGCTTTGGTGAAGTGTGCGTGCATGTGCGCCTGTCACCAAATTACAGCTGCAGAGGGTGCTTCGCCTGCGCCGAGAATAGACCAGGTTGGAACAGGCGAGCTTTCAGCGCACCTGCCGTGCATTTTTTTTGGCACAAAATTGTCAGTGTGCCAACCTGAATCTGTCAGCATCTCCTCCTGGTGCACCATCACACCCATCTCGGCACAGCTGGTTTACCAAATTGTCAAATTGGCTGTGCACGGCGGTGCGCCGGATGAAATTGTAACTGTGCGGGAGACTGCAGATCATGAATATCTAACTCGGTAATCGCTATGACTCAGTGACCCGCCCCCCACTACCTGTAATTGGCTACCTTGCCTTCCTTCAGTTGGATTGGTTTGATTGACTGACATAGATGGGATTAAGTGAAAATGGCTACTTTGATGAAAAAAACAAAACCCAAATAAAACAGAAACCTTTGATGTTGGTCCAGGGCGGGCACACCTGACTCCGTGGGCGGGCTCGGCCCCCCAATGCCCGCCCATGCCGCTGGGTCTGCTGAGAGCGTTCTTTTGATATATTCATGAAACCACGATCACGGGAAAAAGATGATCATAACACTTTATGACCTTGAACTTTGACCAATGACCTTGAAAATTAAGGCATCCTGTACTAAGAGTGGTCAGTAAGTCTAAAGTGTTTTAAAGAACTTTTCATATATTCATGAAAGGTGTGTCCCACAAATGATAGATGGCACATGATCTTTACCTTTATCCTGGGGTCTCCAAAAATTGAACCATTTAATCATTCAATCCCAAGACACATTTTATTTGAAGTTTCATGAAAATTACTTTTCAAGGCATCACTTTTACACAAACTGCTATGAGTTTGTACTGACATTCCCAAGTTATGTACAAGTTGAAAAAGTCTGTCAAATTTAGTTGAAAGTTTTGAATTAAAATAGTAAGTAATTTAAGCTTCTGGATGCTAAGAATGTGTGTCAGCCAAAGTCACTCACAGGAATGATGTAACTGTACAACCAAACCATTTGTTTTGAGTGATCTGATTCACCTGAAAGACGACAAACATCTTTCCTTCAATCTGAAAACCCTCTGGGGTTGGATGAACTCCAAGGACAGCTGAGTGGGCACCTTTCAGAATGCTATTTTAAATAAAATGATTGCAAATGGGAAAGCAAGTCGAATGAAAATGAAAGCATAAGACTTTTGTTGAAATTCAAGTTTAGATCCTTGTCAGTTAAATTTTTGAAGATAAATTCACATGCAAAAATAAAATAAACAAAAATAAAAATACTTTCCAGGGTTTTGGGGTGGAGTGAGATTGATCTTTTCCTGGTGTTCCTCTCATTTTGCACACGAAGCTGGGGTAAGCTTAGATCTGAACTTAACAGGCTATATGCAGAGAATATACTGCAGATCAGTGGATAAGGATATTGACATATTTATTTTAATCTAAGAGTGTACATAATCTACTGTGGACTGTGCTATAGACTGTAACATGTTCTGTTATGAACATTAATTAAAGCATTTAGTAGGATGATATTAGTACTAGCTTCCCAGAAGTACTTAGGGACTTTTCAGGAGTACACTGGTGAAAACCAGTTTGTGGGTGATATGCTGTTGGCTTTCCGATGGTTATTCTCCACTCGCTATCCAAGACCAAGACTGTAAATCTGTCCTCAGTTAAAAAAGTCTTATAAAGTAGGCCAGACTTTTTAAAACTGCAAATCTGAGAGTCCAGCATCTGTTGAAACGAGTAAATAAAAGAGGCATAAGTATTCTTTTATCTGGATAAATACAGAATCACTGTAACCACAGTCTCTCTAAACATTCTGCTTTAGATTCATAAAAGTCTTATTCATCAGTCAGCACTCGCCGTCTGCAGCCTGTGGGCAGGGATACAGATGGTGTTTGTGGGAGAGGGAGAGTTTGGTGTCAGGAGCAGGAATATAAAAGATGAGGATATTCTGGGTGTTAATTCCAAGAGAGGCGGTAGTTATTGAAATACAGGAATGTGAATGTACTGGAGAATGTTCGGTAATGAAAACAATTAATTATTTTGACTCCAGAGGGCAAAATCCTCATGAAGAGAATAAATAAGCCGTGTAAAAGCCTCTTATAAGAGTGTTGATTCGAAGGTCGTCCCCTGACGCTTTAACAAAATAAATCAGTCCACTTTTGAAACATTTTTTCACCCACTGATTTTCTTCTGCCTCAGCAAAAATGTGAAAGTAAATGCTGGAGCCGGGCAGAAATCTAGTTTATGAATGAAATCATAGCTCTATGTGACAAAAAGCTATTTATCATGGCCTTTCTTTGTGCCAGCTGCCAGACAAATAGCTGACTACTCAAGCAATAACTGCCAACTACTTAATGCTATTGTTTACTTAACCCTTGAGGGGCATACATGTATGTTTTGGGGGGGAGTTGTAAAAAAATTAGTTATGGAACATAAAGTGGAACTTGGCTTTCAGTTTGGAAGGTAACAGGGCTCGCTCCAAATAATGCTGCAGCTTGGAGTTGCCCTATAACACAGGCCCTATCCAGATCACTCAAACATGGTAAACTGATTCTTGCAGCAGACACCAGCTGACCAGTGAGGGTAATGGACTGCATTCCTTAGCTACTGTGGTAGCAACAGTTTTACCGGTGAGTTGTAACTGCATTCAGCGCAGATTATGGACATTAAACGTAAACAGAAGGCTGACAGTGCAAGCACTACCTATATTAGTATTATCTGTACTCCAGCCTCTCATTGCTTCACTCATTGATGCTGTGATCCAGTTTTGAATTAAAAAATGCTTAATGCTTAATAACTTAAAAGCTGTTGGTCAAATTCAAGTTTTCTGAATTGTCCAAGTTTTAAAATAAATATTGTAAAGCATTGTTTCAGTGTCTTCCGTTAATAACTTTGTTCATATCAGATATTTTGTGTTTTAGACACAGCAGTTGGATGTTGAGGTATACTGACTTTAAATTGCTTCTTTTCACAGGAAGCACTCCTAACTTTAGGGTGAGCATATTGATACTTTATTGATAGGCTTGATTGACTTCTTGTGTTCCCTCTCTGTCATCCTGATGCCTGCTGCATGGATTTTCCTCCATTAACCATGTGGATCACAGTGTCATGTGCATTCACCATGTCATATTGCAAATGTGCCGTCAGTACACCAAGCCATCTGTTCATACCCCCACTGAAAATGTCAATAAAAACAATAAAATTCTTTCTAACTTGTTTGACTTGAACCTTACAAGTGAGACCATTTTTCATGAGTTAGACAGGAGCAGCGTTTTCTGTTCTCAGCAGATCCATCCATTTGCTAGACAGTGGTCTTTAGCTGTCAGCGTTCGATTTGGCTTTATTGAATCAGCTGTTTCTGCCTGGAGATGGATTGTACAGCAAGACTGGATGAGACAGAGGAGAATTATCACGGCCTTGAGACGAGATTCATCAAAACTATCTGTAATTTAGATCTGTCAAAATACATTTTTCCAGTCTTCACTCACCATTAATCTATTGCTGAGAAAACAGAAAGTTGGACTGCAGTTATCTGCTGCTCAGACTTACATTTCAACACCAAGAAGACACCGTGAGGCCTGCATGTCACATTTCTTGCATTAACAAGTTTTCTGTAGAAGGAATCTGAAACCTCAGCTACTTTAGTATCACTGAACACTTCACAAATGCTAATTTTATCAATGCAGCTTATCACACTTGATGGATGTGTATTGCCTGTGACCCCTCTGTGATCTGTGGACATCTTTGTGGTTGTCTGCTCCCTGATCTGTAAAAATCTTCCTTATATCTTTGGAATAAGATATAAAGATATGTTTAGAAAGGATCTATGTCACGAGAGGAGGTCAGGGGATTTTAATCAGAAATTATTTCTAAATATTTTGTACAGTTCAATTTATAATTAAAGCTCCATTGATTTTCCATCTAAAGTTATAATATAATATATAATAATAATCAATCTATAATATAATCAATCAATCTCCTTGCCATTGGGCTAATGCTTCTTCTTATCTTAGTATGGCTTCAACTTAAGTGCAACTAAATAAAAAATCAAAGGCATACCCTCATATCAGTGATCAGGGTCACATTAGGGACCCCAGCAGCTTCAGCTCCCAGGATGATCAAATTTAGAGCACATAAGGAGGAAATATGTTTTCATAAACTCTCTTTGTGGATATCTCGCTTTACTTAATTCTGTACAGCTATTAGAGTGACCCACAAACAATTTAAGTTTGATCACACAAATCTAATGTTATTTCTATTATATTTACAGAAACCTTATGTTGGTAAATATTCTTGAAGTTCAATTTTATCATGCATCTTTCCATTAGATGGTTTGGTTTGGTTTGGTGAATTTTTGCATGGTAAATTTTAACCTTTCTGGCCTTGCTGCAGCCAACAGTATCTTTACTTGTTAAACTAATCAAGTGTCTAGTTCCACCTTTTTCATTGTGAGTTCATTTCAAAATCAGGCCTCACAGTCTGTCACGAAATGTTGTCTATGCTGTATACTTATGAAGTGGTCAGGGTTGGCGGTAGATGTGGTCATCTCTCAAGGGCTCCTCACTGCTTCCATCCCACCTCCCAAGCAGCAAGATTTTCCTGATGGTACATCTGTAATCAAGAAGGTCCTCCACACAAGGCTCTAAGCAGAATCAGTTATTCCCAGTGCAAACATGACCAGGATTTCAGCAGCCAAGGGCCTGTAGATATAAGTGTGGGTTGTTTGTGCTGAAAGCAATAAATAACAACAAGCCATTGATAAGTCAGTGATGAATGTAACAGGCAAAACATTTGGTCAGTCACCCTAGTTATTCTTTAAAGGTTGTGACACAACTACCTTCTGTAAGGTGTCCAGTCAGAAATCTTTTCCATGGATGTGCAGTCCATCTAGTGTGTCAGGTTACCTTTCATCAATCAAATCAATCAATCAATCAATCAATCTTTATTTGCATAGCACCAATTCATAACAAGTTTTATCTCAAGGCACTTAACAATAGAGCAAGCTGAAGACAAGCTGTTCATTTCGTGGATACACATATATGCATAGAAACAAAATACTCATGCAGTTGCAGGAAAAAGTATGTGAACCCTTTGGGATTACCTGGATTTCTGCTTAAATTGGTCATAAAATATGTTCTGATCTTCATTTAAGTCACATTACTAGACAAACAAAGTCTGCTTAAACTAATACCATTCAAAAAATTATAAGTTTTCATGTTTTTATTTGACCCACTATGTAAACAGTCAGTGTGGGGTGGAAAAAGTATGTGAACCCCTAGGCTTATTACTTCTCCAAGAGCTAATTGGAGCCAGGAGTCAGCCAACCTGGGGTCCAAAAAAAAAAAGATTAGATAGGGTGTGTTGGTTAAAGCTGCCCTGCCTTATAAAAAGCACACACTAGTTGTGAGTTTGTTGTTCTCAAGAGGCATTGTCTGATGTGAACCATGCCCCGCACAGAAGAGCTCTCAGAAGACCTACAATCAAGAGTTGTTGACTTGCATGAAGCTGGAAAGGGTTACAAAAGTATCTCTAAAAGCCCTGATGTCCATGTGTCCACAGTAAGACAGACTGTCTACAAATGGAGAAGGCGTGGTCGTCCTGTAAAGATGACTGTGAGAGCACAGCGCAGAATGCTCAATGAGGTGAAGAAGAATCCTAGAGCATCAGCTGATTCTTACAGAAATCCCTGGCACATGCAAACATTGTTGTTGACATATATGCAATATGTAAAACACTACATAAGAATGGAGTTCATGGGAGGACACCACCAAGGAAGCCATTGCTGTCCAAAAAAAACTTTGCTGCACGTTTGAAGCTTGCAAAAGAGCACCTGTATGTTTCACAGCACTACTGGCGAAATATTCTGTGGACAGATGAAACCAAAATTGAGTTGTTTGGTAGGAACACACAACGCTATGTGTGGAGAAAAAAAGGCACAGCACACAAACATCAAAACCTCATGCCAACTGTGAAATATGGTGGAAGGAGCATTATGGTTTGGGGCTGCTTTGCTGCCTCAGGGCCTGGACGGATTGCTGTCATTAATGGAAAAATGAATTCCTAAGTTTATCAAGACATTTTGCATAAAAAACTTATGACCATCTGTCTGCCAACTGAAGCTCAACCGAGGATGGGTGATGCAACAGGACAACGACCCAAAGCATAGAAGTAAATCAACAATGGAATGGCTTCAACAGAAGAAAATACAGCTTCTGGAGTGGCCCAGTCAGAGTCCTGACCTCAACCCGATTGAGATGCTGTGACATGACCTCAAAAGAGCGATTCACACCAGACACACCAGAAGGAATATTGCTGAAATGAAACAGTTTTGTACAGAAGAATGGTCCAAAACTTCTCCTGACCGTTGTGCAGGTCTGATCTACAACTACAGAAAACGTTTGGTTGAGGTTACTGCTGCCAAAGGAGGGTCCACCAGTTATTAAATCCAAAGGTTCACATGTTTTTTTCCACCCTGCACTGTGAATGTTTACATGTTGTATTCAATAAAAACATGGAAACTTATAATTTTTTGAATGGTATTAGTTTAAGCAGACTGTGTTTGTCTAGTGAAGTGACTTAGATGAAGATCAGAACATATTTTATGACCAATTTAAACAGAAATCCAGATAATCCCAAAAGGTTCACATACTTTTTCCTGCAACTGTATATATTTATATACAAATTGGAATCCAGTAACCAATCAGGAATCCCTCATCATGGCGGCAAGAATAAACCTTTCTGTTAAGCATCAGGAAATCTTGAATGTGGATCCCAGTCTCATGATGAACAGCAAATCCACACAATGCTGTGTTGGGTGTGTGGACAAGAAAAAGGGAGGTAAAGGGAGACAAATGGACTTAAGTAAAAACTAAAGTTAGTGCCAGATCCATGGACCAATCACAGACCTGTCGTCATCAAATTAGTTTCTTCTGAAAACAAAATTATTCGATGTTATCCTCTTGAGCCAAGAACAGAAGAGCATCCGCCTGGAGCTCAGAGGGGGAGTGGACACTAATGAGCTGGACAGCAACGTGGATGACTGGGAGGAAGAGACTATTGAGTTTTTTATCAATGAAGAAATCATTCTCCTTTGAGATCTAGCCTGTATGATTGTGGTGATAATTTATATTTATCAATATTAATCTTACTGAAAATAAGGATTTATGGTAGTGACAACCTCATGGGTGCCCAGACCACAAGTGCATCCCTATTTTTCTCCGTTATTAATAAATGCATTAAAGGTGGACCTCTTCTCCGTGGAGGATAGACAAACTAGGGGAAAGACATCCTTGAACAACTTAGTGGGTCTAAAAGGCAGGTTGATAGTTTGGAGGAGGAGACAAGAGAATTTAGCTCCTGAAGGCTAATTGTAGAGAAACAGTCTCTAACTCAAGCCTAAATACATTCAATGGTATGACAAGTTTGGATGAAGACATGGAGTTTCTAATTTTATCTCTAATTTTTATAATTTTTTTTGTTAAAAAAAACAGACTGCATAACATTTCTTTCTACTTGAGTATTGAAGCATTTACCACACATGCCAAAAAATATATATAATCTTGTGTTGTTGTTTTTTTATTTTAGTGATTTAAAATTGCCAATGGGATCACAGTTAAAGTTAACATATATTCACGCTGAAGCTTGCCATTTTCTCCCTCTAGGATGCAAAAGATTTTCACCATTTTGCTCTATACTAATAAAATTAAGATACTAAATCCAATTTATAAAATTTTCCTTCCATTTTCCATGGTTCTCCAACATATTCAAGGACAAGACTGAGGCAGTCTTCCCTGCTGACTGGCAGAGCATAAATAAGCTCACAAGCAAACTGTGAAAAAATGTCACTTAGAAGGTGCAAAGGCTCATTAAACCAAACAGGCAGCGAGCTTGAGTCATGCTTCTGGCAGATTTTTAAAGTTTTTGACATTACTCCTTCCTGTAAATTTTGATGCCAGGATACATTTGAAAACACTTAGCGAAGTGCCATTAATCATACAAGTGTATAGACATGACTGTGTGTCCAAAGGTCATGATGTTGTTATATACAATAAACTGTGTAGGGGTGTGCGATATGACGATATTAAATCATTAAGGATTATAACGATTTAATGTTGTCATAAAGCAGGAAAATCGTCACATCGTCTGTGTGGGCGCAGAGACTTTGATGCGCACCTGACTAGCCAATCGTAGCACATTACAGTGCATGGTATGATCTCCTGTTTGGTTATGTAGCGTGAAGCCATGGCGGAAAGAAAAAAGGAGATAAAAGCTTTAAGATTTCTGAACAAAAATCTGTTCTAAAGCAGCTGTATTATTCACTCAGATTATAGACATTGCAGTTAGATAACATTTGTTTTGAATTGTTGCACTTTAAAAGATAATGTTGATATTGTTGTTCATTACCGTTTATGTTTACATTTATTGCACATTTTTATAAAAACTGCACTATTTAAATTAAAACCTGTTCAGAAAGTTTCTTTGGCTTTAATTGTCCTTTTTTTCTTTTAGGGTTTTACATGTTTTACATGTTAAACATAGGGAAAAAATGGTCAAACATGCAAATTAGTCTAGAAAAATCAAAGTAAAAAAGAATCGTGATAAAATCGTGATCGTGATTTTTTTTAAAAAAATAAAAAATCGTGATATGACATTTTTGCCATATCGCCCACCCCTTATACTATGTATAAAAATACTTTAAAAAATGTCTTAAGAGTCATTTTGTAAAAGATAACACCAATGAGGTTATGAGTGATGTCTTTCAAAAGACTGTTCCTTTATGTTTAGTTTTAAGGCAAGGTTAAAATGTCTGACTAAGTTGAAAACATTCAGGAAATACCTGAATTCAAGTTCAGCTGAAGCCTTTTTTCTTGATATAGCTCATACATTAAGAGTCTAAGTTTTTATACCAGATCAAAAAGAGACGACTGCTTTCAAAACGCTTTTAGGAAGATGTACTGAAAAAAAATCAAATCCAACTTAAAAGACTGCAGGGTGACACAAAAAAAATCTTTGAAGCAATAGAACGGAAATATTCAATAATCAATGACACGGCCTTGTGAATGTGTTGCTGTTATACTCTCTGATAGAAAAGAGCAATATGAGGTTAATGACCTTATTTTTTAGTAACGCAGACAAAGGGATACTTTTATTTGGGTCTGATCTGTGTCAATTTTCTGATCTTTGTCTTGTGAAATGTCTGAATAGCCCTCCCTTTTTGATAAGAGTTCCTTTTTGCACTTTCTTATGTCTCTATTCAGCTTTAAATCACAGAGAGAACATTCTGATCATGTTCCTGAAATGAAGAGCTCGTAAAAAGTGTTTTATCACCGAGTTCCTAAACCACTCAACCTTTTCCATACAAGATTAAATCTAAGGTAAAGTGCAGTCTCTGTCAAGAAGAATCCTTGTATCTTGTAGAAGGCATGAAAGTTTTAACATTTTAACACAGTTATCACGTTTATGTCTGGCACATGTAAGTGTGAGATGCCACACATTCACAACACAGTGACAGGGAAGCTGCTGTGAACAGCCGCTGTTTTTCTTTAGGTCTTAGCTTGCTGTCATGAATATGTATCACATATTGACCCGATAAAAGAGGTTTATTTTCTCTTTGATAGTTTTCAAAAAGAATCTCTACTTTTTTCAGCCAGTCTTGAATCCCCATTTAGAGTTAAGAAGTCTTTTAGACAAAGACTGCTCTCCAAAAGGTGTGTCTATAATCCGTAAATCATTGTAACTGTTACATGGATTCATTTCTCCTAAAGAAGGGATGAAGTAGGGGTGGGCGATATGGCAAAAATATCATCTCACGATTTTTAAAAAATAAAATCACGATCCCGATTTTATCACGATTCTTTTTTACGTTGATTTTTCTAGACTAATTTGCATGTTTGACCATTTTTTTCCCTATGTTTAACATATAAAACACGTAAAACCCTAAAAGAAAAAAAAATGACAATCTAAGCCAAATAAACTCTCTGAACAAGTTTTAATTTATATGGTGCAGTTTTTATAAAAATGTGCAATAAATGTAAACATAAAAGTTAATGAACAACAATAAAGTGCATTTTTGTAACATAAAAACTAAACACACCAAATAGCTTATTGAAAAAGGTCAAATTTAAATGCAAACTTAAGTAACTGGTTATCACTTAAAGTGCAACAATTTAGAACAAATGTTATCTAACTGCAATGTCTATAACCTGAGTCAATAATACAGCTGCTTAAGAACAGATTTTTGTTCAGACATCTTCAAGCTCTTATCTCCTTTTCTCTTTCCGCCATGGCTTCACGCTACATAACCAAACAGGAGATCCCACCATGCACTGTGCGTATAGTGCTACGATTATTTAGTCGGGTGCACATCAGAGTCTCTGCGCCAACACAGATCTAACGATCTTTCTGCTTTATGAGATCATTCCCACGTTATAATCCTTAACGATTTAATATCGTCATATCGCACACCACTAGGATGAAGCTGTTAAAATATGGTTACGCCCCTCTGCTCTTTTCTGCAAGTGTTTCTAGAAAACTTAACAAGTGGCTCAATGTAAGTGCAACAAGGCACTGGAGCTTACAATGCACTTCTCCATAGATATACAAGATTTATTTCTGAAACTAGAACAATAGTTAACTGTCAAGTAAATCTACTTTACCCAGTGCACTTTTTTTTATAAGAGACCCCTCAATTTAGATAAAACAGTCAAAGTTGGAGGTGGTCAAAGGAAGGTGGACCAGAGTGGTATGCCATGGCACAGCCAGGGACAGACTGATAAGGCTTCAAACTGACAATGAAAAGCCTAATTTTCCATATCTGATAAATGATGGGGCTCTGTCCTTCAAAATTGTACATTGGTGACTTGATCATACTTACCCCAGGGGACTGGAGATCAGAACAATAAAGTTATGTTTAATTTAATATGATTTATTGTGTTATTACTGTTTGATGTGTGTCTTATTATGCCATTAATTTTTCATGTTAAAGAACATCATTTGCAGAATATATAACCGGTAAAATGCCGAAACAGAATAAATTCTCTCCATTGCCAAAATCCAGTATGCTGGAACTGAAAGAAAACAACCATATACTTACATAATGTTCACCCAGACCCTGTTACTTCATGGAGAAGTCATTCTGCCATTAGAAATCTGTATTAATAGTTCAGTATGGGAGTTGTATAAAGTTCATTTCCAGTAGTAAATGCATTAGCCACTAAAGTTTTGATCAGCTCTGCCTCTGTGTGGAAAACAATCATCATAGAAGCGATGCTAAAGTGCAGTTGATGTGAGGGGCTGTAATTGGTATATTTACAAAACAAACTCAAAAACAATGTTGTTGTGAGTGAATACTGAACTGAACACACAATGTTTGACATTCTCCACCCAAAGTGTTCAAACATTGATGCACCACTGGCCTATAGTTAGGGATGCAACTAAAAACTATATCCATCATTGGCTTGTCATCAACTATTGGGTTGATTAGTCAACTAGTCAGGTGTTTTTATTTTATTTTGTTTTATATTATTTTGCCCTAAAAAAAATATAATGAAGGAGGCACAGTGGTGCACCAGGTAGTGCACATGTCTCACAGCAAGAAGATCATCAGTACCATCCCTGGGTCAGACAGGGCCTTACCGTGTGGAGTTTACATGTTATTCCCGTGCATGCACAGGTTCTCTCCAGCCACTCCAACTTCTTTCCACAGACCAAAAACATGCTCATTGGTGACTCTAAAGTGCCCTTAGATACTGTATGAGTGTGAGAGTCAATGGTTGGCTGTCTCTCTTTGTGGTCGGCTTGCCACCGGTTCAGGATGTCCTCTCGCCCATTGACAGCTCGGTTAGGCTAAAGCCCTCCTGCGACCCTGAAAGAGATAATTATGATTATCAACACTAAAAACTAATTGAGACTCATAACTTTCACAGGGGATGTCAGCAGCTTTACAGTCAAATGCAAATACTACATTATGTGGAGGCTAAAGGAAAAAAGCCATAAAGATGAGTGAGAACATGCAGTTTTTACTGTTCAACAGTCGATGTCTACAGTTTTTTCTACACTATTTTTGTGTGTTTCCATGAGCGAGTATTCACAGACTTACACATGCAGCTAATGCAAATGCTTAGCGTAAAAGTACATCCAATTCATTCTGAGGAATCTTGTTTGTGTTTGCGTACGGATGTCTCAGCTGAATTGTTCTCAGAGGAGAGCAGGAAGGCATCAGAGCAGAATTCATTTCCCCACAACACATTCATTTTCTATTTGTAGTCCTCTGAAGGCCATGTGCTGATTTCATTAATGTAAAAATGCATGCTCTGTGCAATGCTTATGGAACTGCATTATGGAGCTGCAGGTAAACTTTTCCATATAGTGGCTGTATCAGAATGAAGAGGGGAAATCGTTCCACTTTTTGAAAAGCTAAAAAACAAACAAACCAACAACAGAAGAGGAATCTTTGTGATAATGTAAAACTAAACTTCATCAAAGTTTAGTTTTTAGTATATGACTGCAACCCAAAAGATTGTGGAGCCCTTCACAGATCTTCTGACAGGTCCTGATAGGTGGATACAGCTTTCAGCTATTGCTTTGTCGGAGCGCTCACAGGGCAGCGGCTGCCATCAGCCACCACAGCCAGCAGCTATTCAGTCTGCCTGGCTCGAGGTGCAAACCATCACAGTACAAAACTGTCATGTGCTTTTGTAGGGCATCTGCTGCCTGCTGATAAGCACAGAGTGATTTAACTTTTTGCATCCTAGCTCTGAGTTTTCAGCTATTTTTAAATCTCATTGTGTTCTTATAGGAATTCATGTTGGATAAACTTCTTTCTCTACCTAAAGGCAACATCCTGGAGCTGAGTCATGACTCAAACATTTTTTTGAAACTGATTTGTGAAAAATCAAAAAACATCTGCTACGCTCTGATTAAAGAGCTAAAATACAAAGAAAACTAAACCCTCATTTTTCTGTTTATCTCAAAGAGGTTGCTCAGTCTGGAGCCAGTGTATCTGCAGACTCAGGTTCAACACATGGACAGGTGGGACTTCATACAACAGAGCATTCACTTCTGGTCAGAGGATTCAATTTGGATTACTCATTCATAAAACTGGTGGTACCTTGCCTGCAGCTTCAGGGGGCATTATCTAACCCTCTGTGTTCAAAAAGCATTTATGGCTTCCTGCTGTGTTTGGTGAATGAGAGAATGATGAAACAAAAGTTCTCTTACTTTGGATGTTGTTAATTTTCTGTAGTTGTACTTTCATCTTCACTGAAGAATTATATAACTTTTCCCTTACTCTGCAACTTAGCACCCCCACATTGGTTTTTGTTACTTTTAACAATCTAATAATAATGTAGTTTGTGCAAAATATGTTAAAGAGGAAAATACTTAGACAATCTATAATTTAAATGTCAAAAACCAGACAGGTAGATGATTCAGCAGGATACTGCCTCCCTCCCTTTAACAATGCATCCTCATATCAACACTGAGACAAAGCCTGGCCATCATTATGCCTTTATGTACTTGTACTTATTCCAATTTGGTGTAACATTGGTTGCCGCCTCATTTGTGTCCATTGTGGCGTTGTGGGAGTTATAGAGAGTATTGTGCACTGGGAGCTCCACACATACACACACTTATAGCTGGTTTCCTAGCTGGCTATGCAGATCCTGTTTGGGATACAATATGTAAACAGACAAGTCAAATTCATAACTTTCTTATACTGTTGTCCCAGCACGAGTTCATTAACTGGCATTGACAATCAACATATTTGACAAAAGTGGTGACAACAAAACAAAGAAAAAAATGCATATACAAACAACACAAACCAAAAATACACATACGGAAAAATGTATAATAAATAAATAGGAAAAAAAGGAAATGATTAGAGAAGATTACAAATAAATGAATGGACAAATGATAAATCAGTATGCTGGTCAGTCTACTCCTTAGCAGATTACTGTGGACCATTCATTACCTAAATATTCACTGAGAGGGGACCATTCCTTTATAAATTCATCTAATGTCCCCTCGTGTGATATTGTCTCATGGAAGAAAAAAGCAACAATTTATTGAACCAAACTGACAGTGTGGGTGGATTTCCATCCAGCCAAACTTGCAGAATTGAATGCAGAGTTTTGGGTCCATTTCAATTTTGATGCCAAGAAATTAGTCAACCTGAGTTTCAGCAGCAGATCATAATAACTGGACATAACCATATCAAGTGGTAGTATGTGCCTACTTGTTCTTTACATTTACAACATGTTGTGGAGCAAGTTTTTTCTTATGACTTCTTCTAAGTTTGGGAGTTGCATGTAGCTTCTAATTATTTTGTATTGTGTTTTGTGTGATTTATCAGATCGAGTGATTTTTTGGCTCTGTGTAACACTGCTCCAGATCTAGTCATCAAAGTGAACACTGAATTTTTTCCCAGCTATGTTTAATATTCATTGTTGTCTTCTCATTCATTAGCAGTTGGCCATAAAATAAGTCATTGTTTTCTTATTTTCTTATTAAATGTTCTTGCTTTCATTATAATTCGATCAGAGATGGTGAGTTTTGCCACATTTTTATAATTTGAGATTGAATTCAGAAAGCTTCTAATCTGTAGGTAGTTATAAAAGTGTGTTTGAGGAAGGTGAAACCCCTTATGTAATTGCTGAGGACTTTAATGTGTTCCCTTGTAATAAATCATACAAGGTTTTAATGCCAACAGCTTTCCAGTCTCTGAACCCCTTATGTTTACAAGAACAGTCAAAGTCAGGGCTATTGGCAATGGGAGCTTACAAGGACTGTTTGCGTATCACAAGATATTTTTGAATGGAAGTCAGGGAGTTCAATATGTTTCTAACTATAAATTATGTTTTATTTTACTCTGCAGTTTTCTGAAACAAACATAAGGAAGATCAGTCAATAATACATTATCTAATCCTCTATTTTCCAGATCAGAGAAACAGGATGGTCCATCTTTGACCCATTCTGTGGCAAATCTCAGTTGGGATGCCCAGTGATAACACAATGGATTGGATGGGGCTAACTCACCATTTCTAACAGAAGATTGTAGCTTTTGTAAGTTAATTCTGGGAGTGTTTATCTTTCCAGACAAGTCTTCTAATTGAACTATGAATTATTTTAAACATCTTAAAGGAAGTACAGGTAGGTAACATCTGTATTGGGTACAATAAACGAGGAAGGATGTTCATTTAATAACTGCAATCTGAACTAATAAAGACACAAGGAGGTTCGTCAACCTCTGTGGGTCTGTTTAAACTTTTGTGACAATAGGTAAAAGGTTTAGTTTTATCAAATCAGTAAGCTTTGGTTGAATGAGACCCCTAAATATTTGAATTCATTTTCAGCTGCTTTAAAAGGCGTATGTTCAGAAAGACCACACGGCTGCTCTGGCCATGTGGTTGTGCCAAGGACGTTTCATAATTAATCTTAGACCCAGAGAATACACTAAATTCATCAATAACTTTTACTAAAGCTGTTATAGATCCAGAAGGGTTATTCATGAAGAGAAGCACATCATCAGTATGATGAACTTTTCTGTGCTCTGATGGCAGTTTGAATACCTTCTACCTGATCATCAATCCTTTTGGTTTGATAATCAAATCAAAAAGTTGAGGGGACAGAGAGCAACCCTGTTTTGTACCTCTTTCTAATGGAAAGACCGGAGAACTTAACCCGTTAACAGAAACAGAAGCTTGTGGGGAAGTGTAAAGCAGCTTAACCCAGCCAAAAAAAGATATCTCCAAAACAAAATTCATGCAGTGTTCTCAGTAAATAATTCAATTCCACTCGGTCAAATGCTTTTTCTGCAATCAAACTAACTATTACTAATTTCTTATTGTTATAATCTACAGACTGCATTATTCCAAGCAATTGTCTAATATTTGATTTAGACTGACGGTTGTGAACAAATTTTGTTTGATCAGGGTATAATAACTTCGGTAAAACAGCATTAAGATGTGTTGCCAGAGCACTTTCTCCTCCCTTGTATTCTTTTGAAAAGTGCAATGTCACAGGGGCCAAAACATCATACCAGGAAACTGCATTGTAAATAAGCCTCTTGCCACCTTTCTTAGTTTCATTTGTGATGTAAATGCAAAGTTTGTAAAAAAAAAAAAAAAAAAACAACAAATAAAAAAACACGTGGGGCTCTCAACCAGAACAATCACTATACATGAGGAGCAGAGACTAACATGCATCAACCTCATTTAGGTTTTTGTTTATTTCTTTCTTTGTTTGGGTTTTTTTTGTTTGTTTTTGTTTTGTTATCAGAATTCTTGAGTCTTTTCATTTTTTAAGGCTTTTTATAAGGTGCAGTGTTCTCCCCACCATTCCTCTGGGGTTCTGGCCTCTCCTATAAAACCTCCTACTATTCATTAATCAATGCAAAAAACCTATATAGATCAGAGAGTCAAATCCATAAGTGTCACTGTAGGATCTTGAACTCTAAACTATTCACTCTGAACCCACCCCCCATTATTGGTCAAGCACCAATAGATGTCACAAGGCCCTATACTGAAAACTGCCACACAAATATGTTTGTTTGTTCTTTAATATGTGTGCTCTCGCCAAACATGGCCAAACATCTTTATTTCAGATAATTATCCCCCATCAATATACAGTAAATGAACATGGCAATGTTTACACTTTGCAGTGTTAAGATAGACCTAACACAAAGGCAGTTAAGAAGTGTTCAAATAATAATAATAAATACAAAAATAATAATTTAATAGTGTTAATTTGTCTATGCAGATTTTGCTGTGAAGTGTGTTGGTTTGACTCCTGCAGCAGGTTAATCATGCCAAGTTAACAAGACCAAAAATCTAACATTGTTGATACCAGATTGTTAACCATGCTTTGCCACAGTTCTTGATGGACTCATTCCTCTTCTACGATGAGAGTAAGGTTGTAATTTGTTAAAACTTCGGCCGTCAAGACAAGTTTTTAATCGCAATTTATCTCCACCTTGTGATAGTTAATTCAAGATTGATATCATTTAGAATATTTGAACCTTTTATATTGTTTTAATGGTTAAGGGTATGGTGATGAAGTACAGCAATTCTTGCATGTTTGTTGAGACTTAAATCAGGTGAATGCAAAAAACGATTTTAATTTTTTTTTCATTTGAATTTGTGCTTTAGTGAAACACATTAATACAGTCTCAAATAATGGCTCAGAGATAGAAGGAAGCTTCAGTCCTTATTTTGTAAAAAAAAAAAAAAAAAACACTATGTATATCCTGCATATTATTCAGAAGTGCCGAAGTTCATGTACAATTGAATTCAACAATGTCCACTGATCCTCTGTTGATGTGACAGAAGCTACACTTTTTAGGAGAGTGTGTTAATCAAAAAAAGTTATCAACTAAGATAAGAGATTTAATTGTGGAATTTTCCTCTGTTATGGATTTATTATGTAGTTTATACTTGCTTTAGAGCAAAAGAGATCAAACAGTGAGCAGTAATAGAGAAAAGGAGCAGAAAATGATGGAATAATTGATTGAACAGGATGCAGATACGCTAGACTTGTCCTCTTAACTGTTCTTAAACTTTCCAGGGAGTAAAAGTGTCCTGTTCTTCATCATGTGTGAGCTCTCTCTGCGCCATGTTGTTAAACAAATCCCCCTCTCACTGAGGGTCTTTCTCCTGTGACAGGCAGCTGTAAGAGAGACTCCACAAACTCATCAAACACATTAAAAGGAGCAAAAAACATCCTTACATAAGTATAGGAGCAACAGGTGTTTGAAAGGGTGATGGGTGGGGTGCTCTCTCAGTTCTGTCACTCAGAATCCACAAAGTCCAGTTGTAGCTCAGCTCACACTGAGAATAGATACAAAAACTAACTAATTAGATTCATCTTGTCTTCTTAGAACATAAGTGTTTTCGTGTTCTTTTGTTAAGACAAAAAGGTATGGTTTACCTTGACATGTTTCGACGTAACTCTGCCGTCTTCTTCAGAAGCTGTCATCCTGACAACTGGCGTCATCTTTGTAGCTGTTCATTGTGTAGTCTGGGACAGATCGATCACGTAAATCTGTCCCGCCAGCTGCCGTCCCCGTTGCCTACTGGCCGGAGTCTCTGGAGAAGTAGATCAAGAGTGTCTTGAGAGCTGGAAAGCTCCTTCATCCTATTGATGAGTGTCATTTTTACGTTTCCTAGAAACTCCTTTATCATCTCTTGTATTTGTTGGTTTCTGATCCTAGTAAAGTTGTTGATTTTCCCAGTCCATTATGTGGGAAAACCACATAATTCATTATATATATATATATATATATATATATATATATATATATATATATATATATATATATATATTATTAAAGCTGTTTTGTTATGCACAACTTACGTACAAAAAGGGTCTTATACACTCCTGATATGTATATATATATATATATATATGAATGAAATATATATATGTATATATATAATGGCACACATCTTTACAACCTTACCTTTGACTTTGTCCATTAGCCCATGTAATTCTGACGTCTTTCAAAATTATCGGAGACTAGCAAATGGTTGTCTGTCTCTCTATGTTGCCCTGCGATCTACTGGCGACGGGTTCAAGGTGATGCCATGTGGATGCATACATTGAAATAAAAAATCAGGACTGCACCTCCAAAATCATAAATGCTTTAAATTTAAAGTATCTTCTATAAAGGCAGGTGGATGAATGTTATAAGAGGGCTAGTTTGGCACAATGTGTACATGCAATGAGTCAGAGCCTTTCTACAACAGCAGGTCTCAGGTGAAAAGGTTTTGAAAAATAACCATTGCACATAAATGCTTTAAAATAAAGTATCTTCTATAAAGGCAGGTGGATGAATGTTATAAAGCAGTTCTACAACTTTAATTCAGCTTTAAATGGTTGGTATTTTCACCCTTGTACTGCCGTGATGTCCACAATGTTATGCCTGTTTGTTTATCACCTCCAGCTTGTTCTCACCAGAGACCTGCTTAAACTCATTACTGTCCTTGAGCTTGTGTCTTCACACTGAACACCTGATGTGAAAGACGTGACACATTAAACTGCATACTTTTGCCAATGCAGACAGCCTGAGGTTGTTTTTTTTTCCCTCTTCTTCCACATTAACAGGCAAAGCTGATCATACTCGACTGTGGCCTATAAGATTTGATATACAGGAACAAATTATACCTGTTGTTCTAATTCTTAAGTATTTTGTGTGAAATTGTGTTCATTTTTGAATTTTTGTTGTTGTTTGTCTTTTTAATTTACTTTGTCTTGCAAACACAGGCTGGAAATGGTCAGTGAACTGTCTTTGAGAAATATCTTAGGAGAAACAGGCTGCAAATTCATTCATGAAGCCAATTTCAAAGCTCAAACAAAGATCTCAGAAAAAAAACACAATAACAAGAATGTGCTGCCGAAAGCTATACAAACACTTGAACAGCAGATGCATGGTGGGGGGGGATAAAGCTTAGTGGGGGGGTGGCGGCAGCCACAGCCCTCGAGACCAACAGACCTCAGTTTGGTAAGAGGAAATAGCAGCAGTGTGGAATTTCTCTTGCCTGGTCTGACTCAGCAACCTGAAGCTGACCCTGCAGATGCCCACACATAGATCCCTGGCGGTGGGCCCTTGCTGATTTCTGATACCCCTCAGTGGTCAAACTGTGACTTTTTACCAGTAAATGTGGTGTTCATGCACAACTTTCCACTTTGCTCAAAACTTTCTGACCTGAAAGAGCCAGCCACAGCAGGCTAACTTTACTGCATCCCATGAGCCAGTGAACAGCAGCCCAGCTGCATCTAGTTCAAGAGGACTCAAGGAACCATCAAATCAGAAATCAAAATAAGGTGGGATTTCTTTTTAAAAGCCCTAACATGTTTTGTCTCAACATTAGGAATGAGAATTAATGGGATTTTATAGACTCCAAGGGCATTTTTATCAATCTGCTCCTGTATGTGTTGTTTTTTGTGAACTGCAATTTTTCTGTGTGGAGAAAATTGGACCTACATAGATTTCCCATGTCACCGAGGTCAGACACGTATCACACCAGATATGTAGCCTAGTGACATCGTTCATCAGTAAATGTTTTAGATCATCCTTTTGTTTTACCTCATGCCTAAAATACTGCACATTGCATTATTAGTATTACATCATGAAAAAATACACCACACTTTTGGTGTTATTATACATTATACACTTTTCATGCTGACATTGTTTATGATGATTGCCTCTTATGAGATCATAAAGTCTCAGCCAAGACATTTACGAGGGAATCTTATTGCACAAAGGCAAATTATATTGACGTCTCAATCTAGAAACTGGTTTTCCACTGGAATCTTCTCTTATTATATCTTTAACATAAAAAGAGGATTTATTAAGTTCAACAACCGAGTCTCAATTTAGCGGTTCTTTTGAAAGACCCAGCCCTTACCTGTGTAAACTGTCCTGGCTGGGCTGAAATAACAAGATCTGGTTTACAAAACTAGTGTTAATGCACCAGCCATCCCAACTTTTCCTCCCATGTCACCAAGCAACTATGATAGCTGAAATGGAAGCAGCAAACCAAACTAATTTCATGGAAATTAACTTTGACACATTACTTGGACTGTCACCCTTCATATGGAAAATGCAGTTCCTGGAATGGGACACAGCTCATGACTTGTCCCTCGTTCTCTCTGTCTTATTTGGAATAAAGGTGCAAGCCTCCCAAAGACTTGGAGCACTTCTTTTGCAAAGGCAACAATTTAGTATTCCTCTGTGTTTGTGTTCTGGTAATGAACGACTGTGACATGTCCTCAGGTTTGTTTCTTGGATTAAGATTGATCAACTGCAGTAAAAGCTAAACACTACTTTTTAATTGCTCCTTTTTATTAAGTAATTCAAATAATTTTAGTTCCTGAAACACATCACGCCAAAGAAGTCAGAGGAGCCAATAAAGAAGCTGGTTAAAAAGAATGATACATTTATAATATATATATATAAATCAGAAGCAAAAAAGCTCCCAGCTGCATTTTGTCTGACCCCTTTGATATCATTTTTTATTCACATTTGCAATATGGCACTGCATCTTTAAAACAATTATCATAGCTACACTGAAACCCTTTCTTACCTCCTCAAATGTTTAGTTTTTATAAAGGTATTGGTTTCTCTTCCTGAGCTGCATCTTTTATGTTTTTGGTTTCTCAAGTGTTAGATGGGAGCCATGTTTCTTTTTACCTGAAAGGAACAGCAGTAAGAAGTGAGAAATAAAGAACAGAAGATGAAATAAAGAAAAGTCTCGAGGGGATTATTAAAAATAGATCTCCTGTAAAAGCAAGGGCAAACAACAGAGAAGGTCCACAAAGAAGAATAGTCTGTTTTTGCTTTTCATTTTATTTTCATTCTGTCAAACGTCATGCACTAGAATATTAGCACTAGATGTTATAGATACCACTGTTAATTATTTAAGCTATTTCAGATTTAGTCTCAAGATGAAAATGCTTATTTAGTTTAGTCGCTTTAGTTACTGTTACCCTCAATAGCCTTGGTCATGCTTTTTGTCAGTTACCTATGTTAGTTAGTTAACTAGGCAGGAAGGTAGGGGACTGTGCAGAATGCTTTAACTGATAATAAATGTAGATACTTTTAACATTGTCAATAACGACCAATTGGAGGTTTAACAGTTTGACCTTCTTATGACAACTCTTGTTTAATATTGATTTTCAACCTGTTATTTAATAACTGATTGTATCAAAAGAACCAACACTTCAGGACTCTAAATCTGTGTCATGAGAATAGGAGAGGACTTAATCTACACTATATTGCCACAAGTATTTACTCACCTGCCTTGACTGGCATATGAACTTAAGTGACATCCCATTCCTAATCCATAGGATTCAATATGACGTCGGTCCACCCTTTGCAGCTATAACAATTTCAACTCTTCTGGGAAGGCTGTCCACAAGGTTTAGGAGTGTTTATGGGAATTTTTGACCATTCTTCCAGAAGAGCATTTGTGAGGTCACACACTGATGTTGAACGAGAAGGCCTTGCTCTCAGTCTCCGCTCTAATTCATCCCAAAGGTGTTCGATCAGGTTGAGATCAGTACTCTGTGCAGGCCAGTCAAGTTTATTCACATCAGACTCTGTCATCCATGCCTTTATGAACCTGCTTTGTGCTCTGGTGCACAGTCATGTTGGAAGAGGAAGGGGCCAGCTCCAAACTGTTCCAACAAAGTTGGGACCATGGACTTGTCCAAAATGTCTTGGTGTGCTGAAGCATTCAGAGTTCCTTTGACAGGGACTAAGGGGCCAAGCCCAGCTCCTCAAAAACACCCCCACACCATAATCCTCCCTCCACTAATCTTTACACTTGGCACAATGCAGTCCAATAAGTACTGTTCTCCTGGCAACAACCAAACCCAGACTCCTCCATCAGATTGTCAGATAGAGAAGTGCGATTCGTCACTCCAGGGAATGCGTCTCTACTGCTCTAGAGTCCAGTGACTGTGTGCATTACACCACTGCATCTGACGCTTTGCATTGCACTTGGTGTTGTATGGCTTGGATGCAGCTGCTTGACCTTGGAGACCCATCCATGAAGCTCTCTGCGCACTGTTCTTGAGCTAATCTGAAGGCCACATGAAGTTCGGAGGTCTGTAGCGATTGACTATGCAGAAAGTATGCAGACTATGTGCCCCAGCACCCAGCTCCATCAGTTTACGTGGCCTACCACTTTGTGGCTGAGTTGCTTTCATTCCCAAACACTTCCACATTCTTATAATACAGCTGACAGTTGACTATGGAATATTTAGAAGCAAGGAAATGTCACGACTGGATTTGTTGCACAGGTGGCATCCTATCACAGTTCCACACTGGAATTCACTGAGCTCCTGAGAGCGACCCATCCTTTCACAAATGTTTGTAAAAGCAGTTTGTATGCCTTGGTGCTTGATTTTATACACCTGTGGTCATGGAAGTGATTGGAACACCTGATTCTGATTATTTGGAAGGGAGAGCCAACACTTTTGGCAATATAGTGTATCAGATATTGCATTCAACTTCCAAATACTTTCTGAATTGCTTGTGAACACTAGATAAGTCTTGATGTAATGTTTTAAAAACCAAAACAAAAGTTGAAGGTGCAGTTTAGCTGTTGGGCAAGACTGCACCTTCAACTTTTGCTACTAACAAGAATGTTGCCAAAGAATCAGAATGGTGCAGTCTTTACTGTTGTCAAATCCAAGGTAAACCCAGGATCATGATAACCCTACTGTCTTCAAATGATCTTGATGATGATAATGTACAGATGATGTAGTAATGTTAGATGAGGTAGAGGTCCCCAAACTTCCACAGGTCATCCCTAAAATAGCAGCACCAGGGACTATGCACCCTGCTGTGTGCATCCTTAAAGAGCAGCAGACCACTAATGAATTGCTTATGTAAAGTTACATTCCAAGTACCTTTTTTTTAAAAAAATAAATTATGATTCAAGCTCATAAACATATTTAAAATAATGGGTCCAATATAAAAACTGAAGTCTTTTAAGTAATTATTATTTCATTTATTGTTATTTTTTTGGAGAGCATTCTGACAACCCCACTGTCAGTGTCTTGCGATCCCTTGGGGATCGTTTTGAGAGTCTCTGTGACATAAGTGAAACCACAGTCCTTTCGGTCATCTTGTTAAGAGTGGATTTTCCTGTTTTTTGGTGGGAGTTTGTTAAGACCCCTTAGCTTATTTTTTTTAAAACAAAACACGTTGTCAGAGTTTTTGTCATCAATGATCAATTTTTATGTCATCAATGTCTCATCCTTGGCACAGAAAAATAAATTGGTGACAATATCATAATTTTTTCTCTAAAATATATTAGCATGGTTTGAGATTGCTGAAAAACTTTGTGTAAGATAAACAGCACTTTGTCTGTTAAATGTTCAGTTTTGAAGACAGCACTACTATTGTTCGTGTGCAGTGTAGTTCTGGCTTCTTTGGCCTCATTGAAATGCTTGAACGTTGATGATGTGTCTTCATAATCAAACTGGACATGTTTAATTCATCAGCAGAAAAAGATGCAGAGTCAGATTGTGACAAATTCAGTCCAGCATGGCACACAATGCAGAGCATGACAACATAAAAAAAAACAAGTATAAACACTTCATAAAGGCAAGACATTTTGAGGTGTTTGGTTGAATTTACGGAGTAAATGTTTTGATACTCCCTCTCTCTCTCACTTTTTTTTTTTTTTTCATCCTTCAAAAGTAGCATTGTAGTATGGCCTTGGGGATCACCTCTCTTCCTGAACAAAAGCAGTAAAATCTTGATTGATATCACTGTCCAGACCCTTTTCTTTCTTAGGATGCTAAGATAGTCTGTTATCACTCGAAGAGCTGGACCTTCATTTGTCTAAATCCAAGCTGGACCTTCATTTGTCTAAATCCATTTTGGGTGTTGACCAGTATTGATTTTTTTGTGGCCGATACCAAACTGAGTATTGGTGGCTCTGTGGACAATGGCATTATCCATTAAGAGTCCTTGATCATGATTTCAGATTAGAACTAGAAAAAAGCTCCATGAAACTCATTATTAGCAGAGCCTTAGTGGCAAGAGTTAGTGAGAGCGCAGCGTTGTAGCGTTTTCAGTCACTTCTTTGAACATTTATTTTGCTGGACCTGTAACATGACAACTTAAATTAATTTTTCAAACTCATGCACAACAATCTCAACATCAATCTGAATAATCATGATTGCATGAAGAAAGCAGCCCTAGCATGCACAGTGCTGGCTTTAAATCTATGTGTGCATGCAGCACATTTAAGTAATTGATCTGATCTAAGCTGCCACTCAAGTGCACATCTTCCTGATTTGAGTGTACAGCCCCATCTCAGAAATGTTTGCATCAGCCTGTTCTGCTTTTCTAACTATGTTATAATGGTAATCACTGCCTGGATTTCCATGTTTCTCTCCAGCAAAGAACTGGTACAGCTTTGAAGTGCATTCTAGCTTATGAGTGATTGTTAAAGTAGGGTTGGAGATGTTGCTTTTATGTTGTACTTTGATATCAGTATCTTCATCTTTAAGGCTATTTTGTGTCTTCTTCTTTTGTTAAGGTGGAAAAGACCGTCATAGGGCCAACTCTGCCCGGGGAGAGCCTTAAAGGGGCAAGCGTTCTAACCCTAATATAACTGGAACAAGGATACTTAGTATGTAAAGGTTTTTGAACATTAGTGGTGGCAAACATACCCTATTACAGTCACCAAAAATGAATATATGACCCAAAGTTAAGACAATATTAGTTCTTTAAAGGCAGACACGAGGGATGCAACAATCAGGGGGGGTTTTTGTTGTTTTTTCTTGGCCAATACCAATCACCAATTATCTATTCGTGTTGGGCTGATACTGATACCAATCATGTTTTATTTTGGGTTTTTTTAACAATTGCTCTTAACAAAGAAAAACAAAACATATTTTTGCATGTGTAATGAGTGTTGTCATTTGAAAGAGAAGATACTCTTAGTTTATGTATGTTAAAACTTTTTCGTAGGGCTAAATCGTGGTATACTGACGTTCTGGCTTCTCTTTTTAAACGTTTTTGTCCTGCACATAAGCATTAAAGAACTGATTCATGATAATTGAAATGATAAAAAAGAAAAACATAAATAATCATAATGAAAGTTTTTATTTCTTTCTTTTAACTGATTGACAAAATCAGTTCTTCACATACTTACAGTAATAATCAGAATGTTAAGGAAGACTCACAGTAATCTATGAACCAACACTATCTTAAGGTCTTTTATGCTGTTAGTTATATTTATTATGTTATATGAACCAACACTGAGATGTCTTTTGCGACATGAACCAACACTGGAGTCTCATGGTCTTTTATTCATTTTTTGGGTAGTTTTATTTTGGTTATGCATATGCAGAGTTTTATAGTTTGGGCAGAGCATCTCTAAATAGACTCTCAGAATCATCGCTCTAAATAGAAACTCTCATCTTCTCAGAACAGTCAGACAAAATGAAAAGTGCTCTCTTCGAACCAGAATCCAAATCTACCAGAATAATTCATATCTGCAGTGCACCAGTTCATAACACAGGCCATGATCAGAAAGCAGCCATAAAACATGATAGTGCAGTCTGTTTGTCTGCAGCGAATCCATGCAAGGTCCCACAGTGTTTAAAAGAGAATTCTCCACTACTGTTTAGATGCAAAGGAAAAACAAATCTCACACAATTTTCACTACTTGTCAGTAAAATATTAAAGATGGTGAATCTAAAACATTCTCACATCTGAGATTTTTAGATTCATTAAAACAGTAATGATCCTGCAAACAAGGCTGTTGGTAAGTTTAGAAAAGACAATTAATGAAAATGAATTTAGTCTTCCTCTGACAGAAAAAGTAAATAATATAAGAGCTTAAAAATGCTGGAGATGTATGTTGTCTTTTTCATTTTTATGCTAATCTTAAAAATAAATCAATAAATAGACATTACAAGTGTAGGACACAGTGTATGAAATTTGCTTAAAAAAATAAACGAAAAAATTTTGTCTGAAGATGCTCATTCCAGTTCATCATGTCGTAGACCACACTTATCCACCAGTCTTGACTTTGGAAAAGTAGCTGGATGGCTCTTTTTTAATGATTGAATGTTCTTGACAATGTCTTATGTTGTCACTGTCCCAACATTTTGAAGGAATGAAATTCAAAATAAGTGAATATTTGCCAAAAAAAAATTAAAAAGAAGGAGGTTATCAGGTCATCAAATACCTTGTTTTTGTAGTATATTCAGTATAAAGTTGATCAAAACTGACTGGCATTTTACAAGACCTGTAAAGGGATCAATACTTTATCAGTACTCTCCACTTTCCCTTTATCTGAACTTACTTTGTGACTCTGCAAACTCTTTCCTTGTACCTTTTATGTCTTCATAAGCATAAAAAAGTCTTAAAATCAGGGAGAAAGTGGCTTGGTTTCAAAATAGGCTTTTGTTTTTTACTCATTGTTTTAATTTCACATATCCTTTATGGTTTTGACATTTCAATTAACAAAACAGATCCAACTAACATCAAAAATACACATAAACACACAGATAGACAATTTATCCAACATTGATCCAATTGATCCAATCCAGAGCGGTATGGCTTTGTTAGTGGACCATCAGAGGTCCATAAAAGGCTGTATTGACAGAAATATGCTTTCTCGGTCACTAATGCTACGGCCACACCGGATGCAAATTCGCAAAGACGCGTGTTGAGATTACATACAAAGTCAATGCAAAGAAGCGTTTGGACGCAGATTCGCCCCGGGCGGCAGGTTGGACGCGTTTGGCGTGACGCGTATGGAGCATCTGGTGCGTTTAGGGCATCAAACGCCTCTACGCTCGAGTTCATGAACATTCATGAACATTCTACGCAAATTTGCGTGACGCTGTGCCGCGGCAGCCAATCAGCAATGACATTCCCCCCCGACGTCATTGATTTGATGACTTGTGACGCTCCTGCCACCTGCTCCGGCTCAAACCCCGCTGAAAGATGGAAAAAAGGTTGATCTGCCCTGTTTGCCATCATCTGGAGCTATACGTTTCGACGTGTGTACTCTACAGAGACCGGAACAAAAAGGAGCAGGCTTGGGTGAAAGTCGCTGAGGAGACAGGTTTTGAAGGTAAGTTCTGTAAATATTCGTTTCCAGCTGGATTTGCCTGCACGGGTCATCACTGAATCCGACTGGCTCCGGCTCTCTACTCCGCCTGCGCAGTGACGTGTGTCGCCCCTCAGCTTGTCAAACTGGTCCAGCGTCCAGCCTCGGGCATTACGCGCAGTGTGTCACAGGCACTACGCGTGTTTAAATTTGCAATTAGTGTCCGGTGTGGCTGTAACATTATGCTATGATGTGTTGCTCCAGTCTTGCAGATTCATTCAAAATGTACACTGGTTGATTGTTAAATAGACAATTTGTGAATTTGTTTTGAAAAGTAATTCTTTTAATTGGCCTGTTTCATATTTTGTGATGAGCCAGTTTGAGCAAATACTCAACTTGGTTATTGTTGAGATCATAAGGGATATTTCCTGACCCCTGTTTCATTTTTTAACTCACACATTTGTCATTAAGCCTATTTTTTCTGTGATGACTTTTAACATATTAATCTACCAGATCCAAACAGCCTGAGTTAATTTATATAATGGTATTATACTCATTCATGACATTGATTTATCCTTTAACTTGCCACATTGTTAGGCTCTCATGGCGCTACTTCTGCAGTGACAACCATCCAAAAATATGAACAGTATGTTTCAAAAAGTAAATTCCTGCTCAAAAATACAAAGGATAAAATCTCACTCCACTAAATAACTGACATTTTCTCTGATAGATAGATGAAAGGAGATAGACGGTATTTTCTACTCTTGGCATTTTAATGCAGGGGGCCACATCAGTTCACTTTTCTGCTTTCATGCGGACACTGAAATATTTTTGATCATTCACTGATGATCCTTTCTGAGTAGAGGCAACACCCCAGGCACACGTTTATAAAGAAAACAACAAGCGACAAATGATGTTAAGTGCAGCAAAGAGATAAACATTTCAAGATAAAAAGTGAAAAGATAGAGCAAAGAAGAAGTATTTCTTTCTTTCAGAATCAGAGTACTAGGAAAGTCAGATCAGATAGGAGGTTATATAAAAGCATCTCAGATGAGTGAATTTAATGGAATAACAAATCCAGCTTTCAAGTTGAACAGTGGGAATGATAAATGTGGCTCTGGCACCAAAACATCCAGAGCTTTAAGTCAAAAATGTTGACACTCTCATGATATAAACTGTGCTCACAAAGACGGAGAAGTATATTGCAGCGAGTTGCTCAGAATGTGTAAGTCTTAATGACTCTGGATTTCAGGAGGTGAATTCAGCCTGTAAATGATGAAAAAGCACAGAGAAAGCCTTTGTACCCTTGTGAAGGGCATGGGTGATTTCAGCGCTTTAATGAGGAGAAATGAACAAAAGACGTGGAGATGACAAAGGCCACTGTGAGTAAACATGACCCCTCCTCCTAAATTCTGGCCCTCTTGGGAATAAACAAAGAAAAAGACAAAGCCACACACTCCTCTGCTCTTTAAAAAGGAAATGTCAATGTGACGTGCCAGCTACTGATGTGTCCTAATGAGAGAGCACCACCCCCCTTTCCTCCCCCTTGGTCCCATACAGCACCTATAGTGTGCGAGACTCCATAAACAGACTAATTGGTAATTAGCTTTATTTACTGTCAGGAAACCGGGGACTTCCTCAGAGAAATAAGGACTAACAGAGTTTAAACTAACTGCCGTAAAAATATGCAACAATTATGACAGCCAGTATGTCAGGGCTCTCTTCTGCAGATGTAAGAGTTATCTTCTTGTTGTAGCGTACGTAGGTAGCCCCTTTAATAAGTCTAAATATTGCTTGTAAATTTCAGGTCAGCTGCCCCAGCTTTTGAGTTCAGGATTGTATACATTTTATAACATGTAAAGTAGTCTGACACCAAAATGTCAATTTCTTTCCTCAGTGATACATGTTTTTAACATTATTACACTATCAACAAAAACACACAAAAACATAGTGGCTAAACAAATAAAACATAGCAATTGAATTAGATTGTACAAATCATGTCAAGGTAACATGGATATCTTCATTGCCTCCTGCTCATTAACTGTACATTATCCTCACTTCTACTCAGTGCCTTCATACAATGGCTCATCATGATTGTTATTGTTACAGGTCCCATATTGCCATAGCGTGACTGCAGTGTTGGGGAAATTACTTTTAAAAAGTACTGTTTGCTCATTACTCGTTACTTCTGAAAAAAGTAACTCGTTAGTTTACTTAGTTACCCTCAATGAAAAGTAACTTTTTTACGTTACTCGATACTTTTCTGTTACATTTACATTGCTCGATCTTAGACAGAACCCCATATCTCTTCCAAAATGTGAAGGCCTACAAAAAGTTCAACTACAGAGAACATAACAGTTATTACCTCCACCAAGGAGGATATGTTTTCGGGAGAGTCTGTTTGTCTGTCTGTCTGTCTGTCTGTCTGTGAACAAAATAACTCAAAAAGTAATGGACGGATTTTGATGAACTTTTCAGGAAATGTTCAGCATGGGAAAAGGAGGAAGTGATTTATTCGCCAGGACGAAAAATGTGATTTTGGTGAATAACTACTGAACTAAAATAGATATCATTTTGAATGCAATTGCTAATGGTATGTTTTCATGGTCAAGGAATCTAAATATTTTGATGAAATAAAGGTAGGACTAGTATTTATGGTGAAAATCACAAAAGGGGTGAGGACTGTGGCCCTGCGGAGGTCTTCGCTCTACGAGTGCTTTTCTAGTTTCTTTTGTGCTCTTTATTTTACAAAATGTCATATACCCTATGGAATGAGAGCTCCTGCCCAAAAAAGAGAAATCTACATAAAGTGTATTAGTTTTCGTCTACATTACATTTCAGTATCACCGTGCCAAGCATCAATTCAAGAAAAGAACGTCGCTTATAATAACCAGACCTGGCAACTTTGGCTTTGGAGCATGCGCCATGTGCGTGAGTGTGTTTGGGGGTGTGCACGATAACCAGGAAACGTTGATGTCGGCAAACTGCCTACTGCAGTCGTGTTTTGCTTAATGTTAAGAGCTGGAAGGTAATCAGGGGTATTCACACAGACAGAAGAGCCCCACGAAGAAGCTTCATGTTAAGAAACAAGCCCAAAAATCTGAGACGGGTGGCCGTGACTCACAAGATTTGTGGCCCTTAGATGCTTATAACGAGCGGACTTGGCAATGCTGCTCATGTCTACGTGCGTATCTTGTATACTACACCACTAGACACGACCCCTGCGACCTCCCTGCGCTTTGTGATTCTGACTTCATATGAGAAATCGGAGGTGTGGTGTGAGAGCGTGTGAAACCAATCAGATGCGTGAGGCTCATGACTAATGTGTGAGAGTTAGCAGCCCTGATATCACTATTTAACTTTTTTTTTTTTTGCATTGTCAATATGTGTTGTTTAGAAGAGATGGAAATTAAAAAGCTTGTGCTACATTTCCACGCAGTAGTCATGGTTAGCTGACACTCCCTCAAAGCCTTTAAGCTGGTCCCGAGACTGAAAGCATCCAATTTGCTGTGTAGTCTCTGTCAAATGCTGAAATAGAAAACCATAGTACAACAAAGTACTTTCTGTGGCAGAGTTTCAATACTGTTAACACTATTTAAATTAATTTTCAACCCACCAGTACTTGCACTTTTTCAAGCTTGGACATAATTGGGTTTCTCCACTGCCTGTGATAAATACTTTTTAAAACATTGAAGGTGCCTAAACGGTAACTGAATTAACATTTTAAGGGAAAAGTAGATTAGATCTTGCTGTGGCTTATTAGCTCATGTCTCATTTACCTGTGATATCTGTTTCTTTAGCTGAGAGCCAGTACTAGTCAGCTCACTGTGCAGAGAAAACAGAGGGGGATCGGCATCTTTGGCCCTGACATCCAGTCAGTGGTACCAAACTGAAGCACCAAAATATGTGTTATGATAAGCTCATGTAGGTATCTGACATTATTAGTTCTGGCACTGCATCAGTATTTGATTTTAAAACCCATCTCTTGTTGTCTTTCACCCAGAAGTGGCAAAGTATAATCATTATCTCCATGTCAGTCAACTAACCAACAGGACGGTCCTACTCTCCTCTGCTTTGTAGACATTTAGTTTGGTCAGATTTACTGAATGTTTGCTTAAGGGTGTGCTCACAACAATCACACATCTACTGTAAGTATGTGCTTGTAAAAGATGTATGGGCTTTGGTATTTCTGAACAGCAGAATGTGAACAAGTCTTGTGGGTTGTCTCATTAAGATGTCCAACTCTCAGAGGGAGGAATTGTTGGGACTTGTGATCTAATTTGAAACCAGAAGGTAATCATTTACAATCTCTAAATTGATTTGAAACCTGAGAGACAGGCAGTGCAAGCATGACAAGACAGACCTAATATGATTGTGTCAATTTGCTGCTTTTATGAGAAAACCAGTAATATTTCCTGCTTCCTGCAGCTCAAATGGAAAAGACAGACACAGATGGGGTTCAATCATAAAGTGATGGAAGCTCAGCTGACCTTGTGTTGCTGTAAGATAAGAGCAGCATTTCTAAGCCCAGGCTGAGTACCACTTTACAAAAACCAAGTTGGCTTTCTTCAGCACATAAATCTGAAACGATATTCTATCATATGGTTCTATAAAGACAATCCAGCGTGATGAATAAGGACTCATGCAACTTCACATAAGAAATAAAATAAAAACTAAATAGAAATGAAAAAATAGAAAATTTACCAAAATGAAAATGTAAGACCATCACAATCTTAATATAATACACACTTACTTACTTACACACACAAAGACATGAAGAGGATACTCTAACATAAAGTAGAATTAGAGGACTGAGTAAAGTCTATCTGGAATTGAAAATGTGGATAAACAGTAGAATAAAATGCTAATTAAAAATCATGATAATAAATAAGATAAAAATACTATAGGGAAAATAAATAAATCATTAAAAAAACAACCTACTTAGGTAATTTGGTTAAATGAGATAGCTTAACACCAACTGCATAATAAAATATGATTAAGTAGGATAATGAAAATAAAATCCGTTGACAGAGAATTCAATTTCAAATAATAAATCTGAACTGGAATGCAGAAATAAACAGATTAAGAGGATTTAAATAAATACAAAGATACGAAGAAAACATAATAATAAATATAACCAGCTAAAAGCCAGACTAAAGAGGTAGGCCATGAGTTTCATAAAAATATGAACAGCAGTTGCTACCTTTTTTCCTGAGACCTGAGGACTCTACTAGGCTCATAGATGAAAAGCAAATCTGACAAAAAAGAATGAACAAGGCCATTAAGCGATCTAAAAACTAATAAAATAACCTCAAAATTTATTCTAAAAGATCCAGGAAGCCAATGCAGAGACTTTAAAATTTGACTGATATGGTCGTAGCAGGGAGACAGCTTGGTCAAGCATTTCAGCATAAACCAGGAAAACTTCTGCAGTGTTTCCTCATTAGAGATTGATTTGGGAGTGTGTTAAAAGTTTCAGGCTTGGTGTGGGATAAGCCTGATCTAAGTGACCTATACTGCTGAAGTGGACTGCAAAGTCCTCACATGCTGAGTCTGTGGTCGAATGATAGGGTGATTAAAAACCAGCTTTACTAAGGGGTCAATAGTTGAAAATTATGGTTTTGGGTTGTTATAATTTACACAAATTGTTTTTGAAAAATTTTATTCTGTCTCTCTGCAACCAGACCATTTCTTTTAAGTTGCATAATTATTCTGCCATACATGTGTTAGATTGTATTTATTTATTTATTTATTTATTGTTTTTTCAGTTAAAAGGGGCCTCTTCTTCAAGGGCTGATTTAAATGTTTGGATAAAACTGTTCAACATGTAGTCACAGGAGGAGGGTAAAATAGCTGCAGGAGTATTTCTTAAAATGTCAAAAAAAATTGCAGCCACTTCACCAGTAAGAGAGCGTTTCTGTACAGTTATCTCAGAAGGGTCCCTTTGGTTAAAATACATTACACATTATGAAAGGTCCAGAAATTATCAGTTAAACCAATGTCTTTGACTTCAGGGATGTGTACTGACCGGTTAAAACCAAATCTAAAACATGCCTTTGTTATGGGTTGGATGGATGACGTGTTGGTTAATATTCATGGTATTGATGAAGTGTAGAAATTCAGGGCTAAAATAGTTTGATTTCTTGTCTAAATATATGTTAACTTTTCCCAAAAAATAATAGCTGGGTTGTATTTTGAGTGGATGACTGATCGTAGTTTGACAAATTCTGTGACAAAAGAGGTGTAATATTTGGGATGTCTAATAGGGTGAGACACAGTGTAGGTGGACTGTTCAAAACAAAACAATAGTTTTCAAATGAGTTAAAAATCCTCATTTAAAATATTCTTGAAACCAAGTGACGTTAAAATAATAGTTACTATGCCCCCACCACTTTTACCTGATGTATTTGAAAAATTTTAATTATGTGGTTAGGCTTCTAATCATGTAGAAGGTCGGTCCATGCTGAGTAGGGCTGCCACGATTAGTCGACAACTGGGGTGCTGGTTTGGCGGAGTGGTTAGCAACCAGGCACCCCATGTACTTGCTTCTGCTGGTCCAGGTTCGAATCCCGCCTGCGACCAGTTTGCAGAGTGTCTTCCCCTACTCTCTCACCCCCTTTCACAAGCCTATCCACTGTCTCTCTACTATCAATAAAGGCACAAAATGCCCAAAAAATACATTAAAAAAAAAAAAAAAAAATAGTCGACAACTAATTTAATAGTCGACTAGTCGTTCTGTTTTTTAGGTGTGTTTTCTCACAAAACTGCCGCTGTACCTCTGCTGTCTTGTCTGCCTATCTGTCCTGTTTTCTGGCTATCACACCTGCAGGAATCAAACCAACACACCCTGAAACACACTCATGCATGTGGCGCATGCACAACTCGCAGGCACCAAAGTTGCCAGGTCTGCTCATAATAAGTGATTTGGGCCACCAGCTGCATGCTGGTGCAGTACGCTGCAGTTCATGCATGAAGTGACTAGTTGACTAATCGCAAAAGTAGTCGTTGACTAGTCGACTATCAAAATAGTAGGGCTGGGTATTTCCAGCAACTTCACGATACGATACGTATCCTGATACACGTAAATTGTGAACATTGACTACACTTTAAGCAAAATTCTTGACAAGTTTAATTTTTTCTTATAAGAAGAAAAAGAACAAGGATAAGTTTTAAGTGGTTCTACAACTTGAGAGACATAAATTCAGATCCTCAAAGATGGTAGACCTAAGTTCAAATTTAGAACATATGCCTCATTATGTAGCTTGTCTTCTACCTTGAACTGTGCCACTGTTAACATTACCCAAAGTGTATTTACAACAACTGTCAAAATATTTAGGCCGTATCGATTCTGTTGAATCCGTATCGATACACGTATCCCAAAGGAGTGCGATACGATATTTTGCCATATCGATATTTTGAGCACAGGCCTACAAAATAGTCATTTGTGGCAGCCCTAATGCTGAGACAGATTTCGGTTAGAAACATACTGTCAATGCTGTTATCTAAAATAAGGTAGTTTATTAAAAAACGTGTTCTTTAAATGTGTTCTGACAATTAAAAATGTCATTGTGGTAAATTACCAGGTGAATTTTGTGTGTGAATGTGTATGAGACTACCTTTACATTAGATTCTGAGTTTATTTGAATTATATCCTCTATTTTGTCTTCTGTAAGTTATTATGGTGAGAATGTGTGAAATTATGATAAGATCATTGGATCCAAGTCCAGTAAAATGTGGTACTGCTAAAAGTGGAACCATGTCCATGGTGATAGGGACCGGGGGGACATCAATTAAAGGTGGGCCAACCAGCCGACGCAGGAAGGTAATGGCGATGTGGAGGGTACTTGGAAGTGTTGCTTATTGTAGTCTAAATTAATGGAGTGCAGATGGCTACCAGCTCTGTTTAGGTGCAGCCTGTCTGCCCTTAACAAATGCCTGCTGTCCCAAAAGCCACTAAAATTCTCAATGAAGCCCAGGGCGTGAGGTCCACAGGATGAGGACAGCCAGGTGTTGAGGCTCAGCAGTCTGCTGAACCTTCACATTCCTCTGCCACAGGTAGGGCTGGAGATGAACACTTGGATTTGGAGCTGTTTTAGTGTGTTAAAAAGCTAACGTCTCGCTTAAGAAGTTCGGACTGCTGTTTGGGGATGTCTGTGGTATCATTGTGGATTATTAGTTTATCAGCATCTGGGTAGGATTGAAGGATTCATGGGATTTTATCCAAAATGCCCAGGATGTGGCACCAGGAACAAAAATGAGGGTCATTGTCAGAGAAGACGTCTGCTGCTGGTGAGGGGAAGGTTGTCTACGTGGATGAGCTGCATAGTGGAAGCTGTGGAGACAGAGGTGACAGCACCTCCAGGTGGTATGCAGTGCTTGTCCTTTTCACGGCCTCCCTCAGCAGCTTGCAGAAGCAGACTTGGTTGTTTCAAGTGGAGACCAAGCAGCATGCTCCTCCTCCAGAGGGATAATCTCCTGTATGCTCAAGGATGTCAGACCTGTTGGCCGGTGGTAGCTCTGGAGATGAGAACAAAGTTGTTTTGAGCACAGAGGAAGGAGTGGTCCCAGGCCTCCGGTCGCATGCCTTCGCTGACCTGGCACCATGCACTGCGGGGCAAGGGATAAACTGTGGACACCTGTTGATTGGGAGACTCATCGCTGTTGTTGCTGGAATGGTTTAGGTGAACTTGGCTTCATTTTGCTGTCACTCACAACAGTCCATGACCTGCATGTGATGGACCTGAACTCATTGGGGCCTTTGGTTTAGCCCCCAGTCAGAGTCAGTAATCATCAGGAGCTGACCCTGAAGCAGTGTCTGGGGCCTCAGTGGGTGTCTTGGTGGGGGGGGTGATGCCGGGCCAGGAAAGTTGCGGCATATGGGGCCTGGTAATCAAACTCCACACAAGTTGTGGACAGCTCAGGACCAAAAATAGTAGTGTCCAAGTGCTTCTCAGCTTCCTGAATCTTGTATAATGTGGAAATTCTTTTCTCCAACACCTGTCCTTCTTGCTGAGGCTGGCACAGCTAAGGAAGTCAGATGGTGAGGTAATTGGAGCCATGTTTACCAGTCTTGTTTAAAAAATACCTCCAGATTGAGGTGGCAGATCATTCAAAAACACATGCAGACTTAAAGTATGAAGTTAAGCAACATATTCCAAAAAGTACATGGTGAAAAAGCACCCTGAGAACGTACGAAAATCTAGTTAAATGACAGCTTGTGCACTGGCAGTCTGGCAGGAAGCTATGACGTTGACTCATGCGCATAACTCAACTTATTAGAGAGGCATATTAAATACTCAGCCATGCATGGTTTTGTAATATTGTCTATACTATAATGAAAATGAACTTCTAATTTGAGCATCAACACCTTTAAAGTGTTCTGTCAATGATCTGTAAAGCTCAAATTTTATGATACAGCAGGACTTTTTCAGTTTAGGAGTAAATGTAAAATCTGACCTGGAAATAACGACATAGTACCCACAAGGTCCACTTTGTTCCATAGCAAATGAGAACTGAAATTCAGATTGGTTCAATTTATGGTGGACAATAGCTCTGTTGGGTGTCATTTTATTATGTGAAATTTTAGTAAATAGAGGTAAGCAAGTTTATGATATTATCTGTTATGGGGCAACTTTTCACTTTTTCATCTTGTTTTTACCATGGTATCAGTATATATGGTTCATTGGCACTCTCTGAAAATGTAATCAGATGGTTTCAACCTCTGTCTTTTTTTATTGTTTATTGAAAAACTACTACTATTAGCTGCACTGGAAGGAAATGTATGTGGAAAAGTGCTGAATATGATGGTGGCAGCATGCAGGAGGTTTTCTGCACTATACTCAGGGCTGCTTTAAACGTAAAAAATTTCAAAGCATTTGATCTCTTTCAGCTGACAGCATCTTTGATATCAACTTGTAGGAACACCACTGTGTCCTGAAAGTTTCATGTGGATGATTAGACTTTTTTTTATCATTAACATTTTTTATACTTCGTCAAGGTCTTCTCCTCCCACACAGATGGTGTCAGGATGAATATACAATGAATATTGTGACTGCACCACAGCGTTTGATGTTGTGGCTTTATGCTCTGCTCTCATTATTTTGGATGTAAAATGACACAAAGACTGAGGCTAAATTGCTGTCTGCTTTAATTGGAGGGTATTTGCTGACAGTGAAATCTGTGAACAGACAGAGTTAAAGACTCGTTTTCTGAACATCTGCCTAGTATCAAGGTCAAAAAAGGATGTAGCTGAAACAATATTCTCTTGTTATTGCACTTTGTAGTTAAAAGCCTCTACAGGAGCTTCCCAAAATCTGTCAATTTTTGAAATAGTAAGGAACTTAGTGCCATTTATCTCTGTTATTTCAGTCAGGATTCAGCACGCTCTAAATTAATAAAGGAAATAAACAGATGTGCCGTGGGTTTGGTTTTCTCAAGTGTAGCTACATGCACACACAAAATGAGTCAAAATGTTCAGACAGTAAACAACTACAGACATAAACTCTTAAATCTCTGTTATGTGGCCACACATTTAGATGTACCTTATGCCCTTAGAGACACAAAATGTTTTTATTATGTTTATTATCTGTTATTATACAAAAGGATTTGACTGGCATTTGAGAAGAATTCATTGTATACTGATAAAGGGCATGACATCAGTTCGACTTTGGCTAAACAACATCAAAATGGAAAATTGTGTAGGATGCTAGTCACATGACCCAAAACATGTGTTGTCATTTTTGTATTGTTTAATGCAACATTTTTTACAATGGACAGTAAAAGTTTGTAAAATATTGCCATCAGGAGACAAACTCCAAATGAACCCTGGGGTATGTTGAGGTTTGATGTCAGCCGTAGTTGTAATGTACTCTCAACAGACGATTCTCACAGATACAGCGCTGTTGTAGATAAGAGAGTGACTGTGTCAAACTTTAAACTAATGGTTTTTTTTTTCCTGAGACTTTCTTTCTTAACTCTTAAAATGTTTTTATATATGTGATGTAAAAGGATACTGTTGCACAAAAAGACATTTATCCACAAATTACCCTAACAAAACAACAATATGGGAGGATACAGGAGGAAAGAATATTGCAGTGTCAACTTGTCTTAATATTTACCACTCAACCTCAGGTTTTTTGATACAAAAATGTTATGACTTATGTAGCTGGTGGGAACCCTGGACCAAAAAAATAATTCAATTGCTGAATGAAGAATGTAACATTAAAGCTACGGTCAGTAATTTTTAAAAAAAAAGGCATGAATGTAGCATCTCCTCAGGGCTCTGTCTGCACCAGCGCAGCTGATTCACAATCAGAAGACCACAACACATTTTTGTTTTAAACGCTGCCAAGTCATGTCTCAGTCAGCGGTAAGAAAACACCAAGCATTATCATAGTAAAGTTAACAAAGCAAACATGGAAAGTTAGTTAGTGCTCACAACCCCATGTTGGTGGGGTATAGGAAGTTCCTCTGCCATTCTCGACATAGCTGTCAAGTCCCCTGTTTTGGCCATGAAACTACCGTATATTACATATTTTATCCCCTTTCCCGACGTCCTCCTGTATTAGTATTTTACCGTAAAGCTCTCATTTGAGGATATAATCTTAAAAACATTCCTCTGCCTCTCCAAACTGAACTCTGTCACTAGCCTGAATGCGGCGGTAATGCTCAAAATGGTGGATGCCAACCGCCGCGAAACAGAAAAAGAAAAAGCCTCGCGAGAACTTCCTCCTGCAGTAGCCTAGGTGGTAGCTGTTGTGAGATTAGAGCTAACAACGGAGCAAACCAAGAAAAACAAAGTGTTTATTTTCAATTTCTTGTACATCTGTCTTAACATGTGAGGGATACTGGAGCTTGGTTGGGGTTGTGGGCCGGCTTGTGGCAGGCTTCACTTATTTTTAAAGCCAAAACTTGACAGGTAAGCTCAGCTCGGCTTCACGCACTGAATCAGAGTCTGTGCACGCCGGCAAAATGTACACGCAGGAGGCGGGCAGAATGGCAACGGGATTTGATTGGTTTAAAAATGTGTGCAACAAAGATGCGATTGGTTGGTGTTTTCCCAGGTTTAATCCTGCTGTAGATAGCGGCTATTTTTCCCTCTATTTTAAGAACACATTATGAGTTGATTGCCATCAGGTCATAAAGATCATTTTAATCAATATTACAAAAAGTGTATCTAAATCAGATTACCAACCCTAGCTTTAACACTAACCCTGATTCCGAAATGTGTGTTATGAGTGTACGATGTGATGAAAAACAGAATACAGAAATGTAACTAAGTACAATAGATCCCATATGACATGCTTAAGTAAAGACAAAAATGACTCAAGAATTGGAAGTGCACAAAAACTACTTATGTTCAGTTACTTGAATAAAGGATATTGGTCATATTACCACTTTACAAACTAGGGAAGTGTAAACTTTGATTCAATAACAGTGCAAAAACTAAGAGAATCAATACTTGTCTTGATACCATGGCAAGTAATCAAAATAATAAAAATCCCTTTCAAAAACTTTTTTTTTTTAATGGCAACCTGCAGATTCAGAAAAGTTGATTGGGGTGTGACAGAACATTTGCAGTGAATTTTTGAAGGTTGACTTGTTTTTAAAAAACATAATTAAACATGTTATTTGTTATTATTAATAATAATTGTTTTATCTGTGCACAAACACGTTACAGCCTGGGTTTGTTTATATATATAGATATATATATATAGATATATCTATATATCTATCTCTCTGTCTGTCTATATATATATATATATGTGTGTGTGTGTGTGTGTATATATATATATATATATATATATATATATATATATATATATATATATATATATATATATATATATATGTATATATATATATATATACATACATACATATAAATATATATACATATATAGATGTATATACATATATGTATATATATATATTTATATGTATATATGTGTATATATATAGATATATATGTATATATGTATATACATATATATTTATATGTATGTATATATATATGTATATATATATTTATATGTATGTATGTATATATAGATAGATAGATAGATAGATATATAGATAGATAGATAGATAGATAGATAGATAGATAGATATATATATATAAAGTTATTAATTGATCAGTTAGATTGAATGGCAATTTTCAATGGCATAGTATCATTTTAGAACATTGTACTGAGAAAGTAGGCTTTTGAATACTTTGTCCAAATCTGTATGCAGGTCTCAGTTGATGGTATCTTTACAGACATGTAAGTTACTCATGCCATGGGCACAAGTCACAGATGGGGGCTGTTTGTTAAACTTTGTGTTGACAACAGTCTTAATGGTACTTTATTCGTGATCACTGGCACTGTGGACAAGTTTATGTAACTACTTTAAATTTGATCTGAATATCTAAAAACAAATATTAGTTTATTAATGGTATTCATGTTTCTCATTAAGACAAAGTAATTAAAGTTTATCCAACATTTTTTTACAGGAAACAGCTGTGCAAATGATTGTGTATCTTTTTGCTGAGAAACATGGAAAGTTAATTAGTAATTGCTCATTGAAATGTTAACAAATCAAAAGACAGCACAGAAGTCAAGGGAGCAGCAAGCAGTTTGAGCCAGAGGCAGATAAGAAGTTCAAATCCTCACATTTGACACACAGCTGTAAAAGCATCACAGCTGTGAGTTTAAGAAAGGAAACTCAGTTTCCGAAACTAGAACAATGTGATTAAACTCAGGAAAGAATAAAATATCTTCAGGTGTTCAATACTGGCAGGTACGCCTGAGGGTCCGTTCATTTGTCTGCTTTTGGTGGTAATTAATTAAACCTACAGAGACGCTCTCCTCAGCGGTGGAGCCGTGAAGCAGCACAGCAGCAGGATGGTAATGTTTAGACCTTGGCAAAAAGTCTGTCAAGTGTGTTTGTTCATTGTTGTGCACACAGAAGATGACCACAAACACAAGATAAATCACATGATTTGTTTTTCCCTGAGCAGGTAATGTAGTTGACTGTAACCTTGTGTTGGGGGGGAGGGGTTCTTCTTGAGCGCACATTGAGTCTACTAACCTTGGTGCTTACTCAGGTAAAAACGAGCCAAATACCTGAGGTAATATTGAGAGAGTGTGTGTAAGTGTGGAGACAGGTAAAGTATTCCCAAAGCTTCCCAGCAGCAGGCGTGTGAAGTGCAGCACTAAGCGTGACTACGTCTCTGTTGAGTGCTCAGTCAAGCAGCTGAGTTATAGCTATTTTCTTACACAGTCACAAAAGGAGACTGAGGAAAAACTGCACATCCAACACATACAAAACTAAGTTATAAGCGACTTAACTTAACCGCCACAAAGAAGCCAGTGAAGGGGAACATTGACCCCTCAGGTCCTACTCTGACTCACTTTTTAGGGGCACAGCAGCACATGTTGAATTATTTAATGTGATCCCATAAAAGATATTACAGAGAGATTAAACTGTCCCACAAGATTTTTATCAAGGTATATTTATTCACAGCCTCCTGCCTGTGTTTTAAATTTGAAATGCAAATCATTATCGTCTTTGACAGCTCATAGATTAAGCTGTTGTGTGTGATTCTAACCTGCAGAGCACAGATGTAGACTTTCGATAAAACAGCTCTGGGCAGGGTTTTTTTTTTTTATCCGTCTCTCCTTACTCCATTATATCCTGAGGAAGGAGAGAGGGAAACATTTGGCTGTTGTAACAATTTTAGAGGAAATCGATACAAGTGTAAAATCCAAGGCTCGAAGATCGTAAGTGTGTGGTTTTGGTCAAGTGGACAACCAGATCCACTTTTCTCTGGTGGTGGAGGCAGAACATCCTCACTAATGCTCCAGTGCAAAGCTCAGGTTTTACTACACTCAAGATTTGTCATCAATTATTAATGTAGTTCAATATCAAGCCTCTGTCTTTGCTTGAACTCAGACTTAAAACAATTTTATAGTGTCAGAGTAATGGGAAAGTCCACCTTTTGTCAGATCTATTTTGAGTTCTTGGGAATGAATGTTTATAAGAGTCAGGTTTTCTTACATTTGTAGCATGTAGTGAGAGAAACTCATGTTGTAATGCCAGCCTGAGTCTCTAAAGCAGCCCCTGGGGGCCAAACCTCGCCCACCAGAATTCATTCTGGTCCTAGCCATGATCTGGAAAATAATTTAATGGATGATTTTATTAAGTTTTCCTGACAAAATAAACCTTGACGATCAGTAAAAGATGAACATAAACACATCAGACACAGCATCGCTGCAGACAGTTGATATCTCCTCCTGTTGCAGCCATTCAGTGCAGCCTCCACTCCAGTAATGTCACCAGACGAGATACAGACTTTTATTGCAGCAGATTAAGGATGATTTTTAATCTTTTGAATTTTAAGGTTTTAGTCCAATTAGCATACATCTGGTAAACCAAAGTGTCTTAGTGGAGAGAGAGTTTTAAATCAGGCGTGATGAAGGGTGAAAACATGAATGAACCAAAAATGTGCTGCGCAATGTTGAGCAAGTTAGAAAACACAGACAACTCAAACGAATCATCAGTGGTAATGTCTTGTCATACCTCAGGCTTGTATGGCTCAGCACTGCTCTGGCTCAGTCAGATTCCTGAAATTCCCCCTCCTCAGGCCCACAACACAGAATCTGATGCCTACAAGCAGCTGACCTTGAATGAGCCATTATTAAAGTGATTATGGGTATATTTTATTTCTTATGAACGTAAAGGAGGCCGGTCTTTCCTGCCAACTTCCACTGATAAGAGATTGCTGCAGATTTAAAAATATAAAAACGCACAGAGCCATCGTGCATAGAGTGGACCATAGCACGCAGAACAGGTTAGAAAACAGGAAAAATAAGTTTGATCACTTGTTCTGATGTTTCTAAGTTTATCTGAGAGAAGATCAGAGAGGAGCAGGCTGTTCACTGAATCATGCTGTCTCATAGAAACATACAGTAGTGCACAAACACGCACAGAACTTAAAGCTGGGGTTGGCGATTTGATTTAGATACACTTTTTGATATACTGGTTAAAATGGTCTTTATGACCCGATGGTAATCAACTCATAATGTGTTCTTAAAACAGAGCGAAAAATGTCCGCTGTCTACAGCAGGAGTGAAACAGGGAAAACACCAACCAATAATCATGCCGGGATACCTTTTTTTACACCAATCAAATCCCGTCGCCATTCTGCGTGCCTGCTGCGTGTGCATTTTCCCGGCGTGCACAGACAGTGTGTGTAGCGTGTAGCATGTAGCATGTAGCATGTAGCATGTAGCGTGTAGGGAACAGACTCCGGTGGAGAATGCTTACCTTTCAAGTTTTGTCTTTGAAAATAAGGGAAGTCCGCTGTGAGCTGTCCCACAACACCAACCAAGCTCCAGCATCCCTCACATTTCAGACAGAAGTACAAGAAATCTAAAACCAACTCTTTATTTTTCTAAGTTTGTTCCGCTGTTGGCTCTAATCTCGCGAGAACTGCCATCCATGCTGCTGCAGGTGGCAGTTCTCGCGAGACTTCTTCTTCGCTGGTTGGCATCCATCATTTTGGAGCATTACCGCCCCATTCAGGCTAGAGACAGATTTCAGTTTGGAGAAGCAGAGGAATGCTTTTATTATTATATCGTCACACGGGAGATTTACAGGAGAATACTGATACAGGAGGACGGCGGGAAAGAGGATAATATACGGAAAATACGGTAGTTTCATGGCCAAAACGGGAGATTTGACAGCTATGTGGAGAATGGCGGAGGAACTACCTATACCCCGATCAACATCGGCTGTGAGTACTAACTGACTTTACATGTTTGCTTGGTGTTTTCTTTCAGCTGACTGAGACATGACTTGGTGTAGTGTAAAACAAACACGTTACGCGGAGCGTTTGGAGTTGAATCAGTCTTCTGGATATAGCGGCTGCGCGCGTGCATGTGAGCGGGGCGTGGGGCTAGGCGGAGCCCTGAGGAGATGCTACTTTCAAATTCATGCTAGTTTTCCAAAATCGCCTACCCCAGCTTTAACTCTACTGCTGACCCCTACTCTAAATGCATCCTATCAACAGTGACCAGTAACTGATAATAAATATATGAAGTATAATACAATGTAATTAAAGTTATTTTCTAGTACATATGAATACAAGAGACTGTTCACTGAAACCATGCAGGATGATGGTTTCTCCTTCAAAAAGGAAACGTCTTCAGGAAACAGTTTGTCATTGAGCTGCTTCTTTACTTTCTGTTTTGTAATTCCCATGGATTTTGCCTGCAACGGCTCTGAGCAAAAATGAAAAAACATTTAGGGTTCTATCTTTTTAATTTTCTAAACAGGAAATATGTAAAGGAATGTCAAAAAACAGTTGAAAACAATTGTTTTGCATAAACAATTTGAAACAATGCCACTTTTAAAGCCTGTGAAAAGGTCAGCCTGAGTGTTGAGGTAAACAGAAACATGCCCTTTTAATAAGAGGAACTTTAGCACAGGTTATAGTTTAAACGAGTAATAAACTGATTCAGTAGCTCTATTTAATCCTCAAAAGGTTTCCAGCTTCTTCTACCAGAAGCACTTTTTCTGTTGCTTCATTATGTAATCCCTTCACACCACCTTCCATATTGTTGTCCTAGTGCGTATTCACTGACTGTTTGTCACTTGTACATAAAAACAATCTGCTCATGAATATTAACCTCCCCCAGTCTGCTTGAAACACATTCATTCTGCACACACACACTCGTAACCTTGTCTTTTGCTTGCAGTGTCACAGAGGACTTAGCCTATTTTTTCTTATCTGTGTCTTTGATGATCCTAAATCCAAAAGTAATTGTTGATTACTTGCTGTTTATTTAATTTCCATTAATGGGTCTCAGTCTTTAGTTATTTACCTAAACTGCTCAGACATCCTCTAAAACAGGGATGGCATAATTTCTGTTTACATAAAACCCTGTAAAAGCACATATAAAAGAACTTTATAGAAAATATCTCTTATCTCTTTTGCTTGCAGCTTGCTTTATCCTGACAAAGAAATAATCTGTTTGTCATGTGTAGTGGGAAGTGAATTATCCCTGATAACCTCGGTCTGTCTGCAGTAACCTGAAATACTGAAGCTCCATAATGAAATTTGTCCCCTTGTTATTGCTGAATTACCTCAGTGTACTGCTGGGGACTGATGCTCTCTCTGTTAATGAAATAATTTCTGTCACAGATGATGGCTGCAGCCACTTTCATTACATTTTAATTTCTGTTGATGAGGAAAGTTTGATTTACAATGCGTGATTATTATCCCTGACAACATTAATTTTACACATTCAATTTCAAAAAGGTAGATTATCAGGATATATGTCATTTTCTTTTTTTTTAACAGAAACCTCAGTTTTTGCTTTTATTAGTATAAACTTAAACATGATGTCATATGGTTGCAACAATTATTCTGCACTAAGTCTTTGATTCTAGTTTATAATAGAAGGTTTTTCTCAGCTTCAGAGCCTTACCTATACCATACCCTCAATCTCACCCATTTTCTCATAGATCAAAAATGTATCTATAGTGTTCAATAAAACTTAGCTCTTAACATTCACAACAGACTTTTGCACATCATTAAATCCTTGAAAAAAAACCAACAGCATTTGGAAATGCTTGTTAATAATAAATTTCTGAGAATTCTTTTCCTCTTCTAAATCCTTATTTTTCATGCAACAAGAATACATCACCAGGAGACCTAATCGCTGAGATTTCAGAGCTTCAGGCTGCTGGGGATAAACTTTTATTACATTTTTTTTTCTTGATGCTATCAAGTCATTTCCTATCTTCTCCTATATGAGTTGGTGTTGTGCATTTAAAGCAAATGCCTGTGAGTTAAGCTCCCTAACTTTTAAGTACTCTCAGAAGTTTGCTTCTGAAGCACATTAAAACCTCTTGGAGGCAGGACAGAATATTTAGCAGATGCCACTGATGTTTTTATGGAGTCTGGACATGAAGCAAGTCCATCAAGACGCAACACCAGCAGCAATAAACAGTTTGTCAGTGTGTAAGTGTGAGTGTAAGTGTGAGTTTCTCAGTGCTGTTAGAGCTGTTCAGCCATGAAAGTGAGTTAAAATGAAGCTCTAAATCACGTAAGCATTTTTCCTTATCACAAGAAAGTTCAAGGCATGACATGAAATGATTTTACATCGAGTGAAAGTTTAATTTTGATAACATTTAAAGAAATATGTTGAATTTTCAGAATATAAAAAATCCTTTATTTGAATCGCAAAAAATGACTGATAACTGTATACTAATAACATGACCATTAATATTCTCATAAGTTCTCAAACCCAAGGATGTTTCTCTATAATTGCAATGAGACACGTTTCATGAAGGCAGCTGTGAAGGCAGAGACTCCATGACAGACTCGGCTTCTTTGGCATTGCCATGGAAACACTCAGTGTTGCATAATAGACTGATGCACCAAGGAGTAAGACCTGCCCCTGCAAGGCAAATTTTTAAAAAGGGAGACATGAAAAGGCTAGATGAAATCCATATTGGTTTATTTTTTGCCCTGCAATCAAAGCAAAAAACCTTTCTTATTTTTTATGCTCTTTGTATTCATTTTTTATTTAACCCAACGGGTGTGTGACTGGGTCCACCCACTAATGCAATGATGCAAATTAGTCCAATGTAATCACTTGATATCAATGTGGTGCCCAAATGACAAGTAAGTTGTTCTGAAGTTTGTTTTTAATTTTGTGAAAATTTGTTTACTAAGCAGAAAGGAGCCAACGCAAACAAGCTTACATTTTGCAGGCTCTTGACGATAAAATGCAGTTTTGTAGTGAAGAACCATCTTACCATGACATGTATGCTCAGTCTACGAATATTAGCATTGATAGCAGAGCTAGTATTTGTGTTATGGTAGAGGAGGGCATGACTGATAGTATGAATTTCAACTCTTCTTTATTTCTTTTAAGATGTTGTATGCTTGAATGTGTTTTCCATGCACCTAGAGATTCTGTTCTGGCTCTTAGTCATGAAAATCTACAGAGAACACTGACCAACATAACCATACCATGTGAGCGGTCTTCACAGTATAAGAGAGAAATGTTGACTTGTTGGAAATTGTCATTTACATTGAATCTCTGTCCCTGTAAATGAAACGCACAATGCAAATAAAGCAGATTATTTGCCCGTCTGTCTCCAGATATTTTATTTCATGCTTTTGAAGAAACATCTCAATACTTTCAATGATGAAATCCAGGAGCAACCTGAGATCACACATAATTCTATCAGTAACAGCTATCCCAGCTCGGAGGATCAGATCATTTCTTCACACAGTGGAAAACACCTGCTGTGTGCGTCACCTCGGCTTTTGCAAATGACATCGGCTGTATTAAGGAAAATGAAGTAGGAAGGGCATCTGCCTCAGTCAAAGTAAAAGCAATGCAATCCAGATTAAAGCCTACAAGAGGGTGGACATCACCTGGAAAAAAAGCACCAAAAAGAGTGAGTCAATGTATGCCGAGGTATATCGCTCACCTCAATAAGCAAGACATTGTCAGGTGCTGCTTAAATATATACTGCTTATGGAGATGATTTAATTGAACAGTTTGTTGATGACAGCCAATGCAAAGCACTGTAGTTAGTCTGCAACTTCAGAATGAGCAAGCTGATATCTGTAGGAAACAGATTCTGGATAAACATGGGCATGGACACTAAGTGGCTCCCCCTACTGGCTGATGAGTGAGTGATATGGAGTAAGTGGCACTTGTCCACTCCCTTTTTCTTGCTCTCTTGCTCTCTTTTCCTGTGATGTGAATGTGAATGTGGAAATAGGATTGAATTAAGGTGTTCTTCATGCTCTGGAATTGTTCTTGTCCATACATTACAAGTTCATCCTGGCAGCACCCCTGGGTGGATTTGCCTGATTCAAAGTCTGTATAGGACCCATCTTGTAAAGCTCCAAGACAACAACTAAGCTTGGTCTGCAGAGGTCCTGACCAATCAGTGTCCTTTTGAGAAACCTGATGACAGCAAGAACAAAATGCGTACATACAATAAATATACTACCTGCCTCAGTAGCAGTATTATCGAACTGGATTGCCTTATTCATCAAATGAAGACCAACTAAGTACCCTAAAAGCAGTTATAAATAGAAAAGATATTTTATAAATGAGAAAATATTGTTTAACTGGCTTGTAATACAGGAGCAGAAAAACAAAGGATCCCTGCTTGACCTCCAGATTGTGTGTATCTTCAGTAAAGTACTCACGGTTTCCAAAATCTCAACTTCCTCCGCTGATGATAACACTTACCACCCTGTGGCAATGAACTAATATCCCAAATCCTCAATTAAACATCCAAACTGTATTGATATGACTGAAAAACAGGGTAAATACTCTTCAGTTTCTTGTCTTACGCACAATAGGTGTCCTATCAACTCTGTACTGCGTGAACACTCTCAGAGAGAAGGGCACTTACACAAACAATCGCCCCAAATTACCACATCTATAATTAATGAAGTGAGATTGTGTTTTATTTTAGTCTTTCTTTAGGGAAATAAGTTCATCTCCTCTCCTCTGGATAGGTCAAAGAGCAATGTCAGCAATAGAGCAGCACACCAGTGTCTGGGATTCAGCTTTTTGTCCAAGGACACCCAAGCTCTTCTCAATGCGTGTGACCTCATGCTTTTAATACTGAAGGACAGACAATCATTCTCTTTAAAAATCCAGCTTTCCTTCACCCTCTAACATGTGAAGAAAACATAATTTATCACAGTGATTATATTAGCCATGGTAGGCTTTCAGCATTTCTGAAATGCCACCTTATGCACAACGTCACCAACAAGGCAAATAATCATGCTATTTGTCTTCCTGTGTCTTTCAGAGACTCCAGGGAGGGGAGAGGACGAGCAGGCAGACTCATCTTTCTCCGACTCGTCTTTGTTCACTCACTGGGGTCAGGAGCTAGCCCCAGACAATCGGCGCGTGGCACTAAAGATGTTCCAATACTACGGATACAACGGCTACCTCAGTGAACGACTCCCACTGGACAGGCCAATCCCAGACCTCAGGCCTGATGGGTAAGACTGCAGGTAGAGGAGTGGTGCTCGGACTTTGTTGTCTGTAAACTGTCAGCCAGCAGGAGGTGAAAAGAATGTGTTTTCTGTAATAAACAATTTTGTCTTTGGGTAAGCTATTTAATTTGACTTGCTCTCTGACAAAAGTGAATTTACAGATTTAGACACTGTATGTCTTTTATTCAACAGAAGTGGCAGGTTGACTGTCTGTAAATAGATTTGTCTCCTCTCTTCCACCTCTTGGATGGTTTGCCTCTCATGAAATAGTTGGAGCAATACATAAAAGTGTCAGGAGCTGCAGGTGGTACAGTGTAATTGGTTCTTTCGCGGTAAATTGACAAGTTGTGATTTATATCTTATTATTAGTAGAAACTCAGAAGTGCTAGATAGACAGTTGTACTCAAATGATTTCTTAACAAACACAAAAAGCTCAAACAAACACAAAGAAAGTGTTTGAGCTTCTTTAACATGATTTTGTTATGTATATATATATATATATATATATATATATATATATATTATATATATATACACTATATATATATGTATGTATATATATGTATATGTTTGTGTGTGTGTGTTAGAGTTGTCCAAATTTACATGTTTACGCAGATTAATCAATCATAATGATTAAACTGATTAAAAACTCTAACACAGTTAACCCATCTGCAGTGCAGTATGACTCAAAATCGCTGAAACGTGGCACATTTCAGGCAGTTTTTACCAGCAGACTTGCCGTAGTGCATGCTGCTGCACATGCACAAATGAGCGGTAGATCTGGCAGAATCAACCAACTTGAATTGGAAGACATTAAACAGCACAGTTGCTATGACTCTCGGTGGGACATCTTATGAAAATAAAACCAAAAGATGGCACCTTTGACGGGCATACAGTAATGCAGCATGGGTCAGTTGGAGATCATGCTCGCCCTTTGGCTAACGCATCATCCAGCTTTCAACAAACCACCCTCACGTGATTAATTAAGATAAAAAATAAATGCCATTAATCATGATTAATCAAAATTAATCCACAGCAACCCTGTGATAGATAGATAGATAGATAGATAGATAGATAGATAGATAGATAGATAGATAGATAGATAGATAGATAGATAGATAGATAGATAGATAGATAGATAGATGTGTATGTGTAATCATTTCATCCCTTCCCTTTCTTTACTTACCATTGCTTTAAGCTCTAAGGACCATTAACATTTCAGTAACAGCACGCTCCTTATGAAGCACTTGCTATATAGGAAAAACAAATTGTTGTTCCCAATCAGGGATCAAGTACCTCAAACCAAAAAAAAATGACACTGTTAATTTCTGCCCACATCATCCAGAGTAATTACCTGCTACTGAGTTCATCATGTTATGTAAGCAGAGTCAACCTCTTGTTTGTAGTAGCCTTGATTAAGGGGTACATCTGACTCTAGCCGTGATTGTCACACATTCTGAAGTGTACAGGCTTCCCATCAGCACAATCAAAATTAGCACTAAAGCATTAAAAAGCTATTCAAGGAGTTTTGACTCTTTTCACAGGGGTAATAACCCTGAGTCACTAAGACCAGGTGACATGATTCTACAGCATATTTCCTCCATATTTCCCTCCTCATCTGCTTTACCCCCTGCTGTTATTATCTGCCTCCTGCCTGAAGCAACAGTTGTTTCATTAAAGGAGAACTATTATACTTGTGGGCCTTTGTACTTGATTTCTAGACTCCTATAGAGCAACTACACACCACTGCCATCCAAACTAACATGTAGTGCTCACCTCCAAATACATGAACCTCATTTGCTTTGGCATTTTTTTAACATGAGTATCCAGCATTGTAACAACCTTTATGGGTCAGAAAAGAGAAAGCTTAATAGTTCCACTTTTACACTTTTGATGCCTATTCATGACCGATGACTTGTTTTTAAACCAAGATTATGTAGTTTTTCAACCCTAATATAATATTTCTAGAGTCACTGTGAAGGTACATCACCAACAACAGGGTGAATGGCACCTCTGTCCTGGTCTGAGGGTTCTGTATCACCTTAACTGGCACAATGTAATTACGGTGTGGATGGTGGGAACAGTTGCACTCTAAAAATCTACAAATTTTTACTGCTTTGACTACTTTACAGCATATATCACTTACCCCTCAAGGTGAGAGCTGAACATTTGGAAAAGGAGAATATAAAGCTGTTTTTGAATTTTTATAACAGATTTAATAAACAGAATTCAGTTCATATGCATTTATTTTCCTGATGGAGATAGGGACTTCTGGCTCATACTTTTACATTGTAGGTGGCAGTAATGCTCCTCTGATGTTGGGTACCAGCCGCTGTTAAAAAGAAGAAGAACAAGAAAGCTGAATATAGCGTTGTTATCATTGCAGAAGCAACTAAAACCTGAAGAAAAGACAAGTTTTACCAGAGTAGATGAAAAACTGAAAGTCTGAGAGTAACAAACCAGATGCTCGAGCAGGGATAAACAACACTCACTGTTCACTCAGTGGTGTGGGCTGAAAGACAAGGAAGGATATCTGACCAATGCCAATTTGGCCCTGTTATTGTTGGACTTGTAAGGACATGATGATTAATTTGAAAAGAAACATGATCAGACTGTACCTTAGTCCACATGGTTTAGTGTCTCTTGGGACGTCCTGTCGATTCGCTTCTCCTCCCTCTGTTTGTCAACAAATGCATGTTGGTGTTAACCAACTGTATGACAGTACAGATACACTCAGCATTCATATGGGCCGCTTGGGAGCTGAAAGCTGGACTCTTACATAGTGTGGCTTTAAGACCCAGCAAAGGGAAAGTAGCAATGATTTTACCTGCTTTTAATACAGTTCCATTTTTCGCTGATATTCTACCCCAACTGATATTTAAATGTTTTGTATAACTCTGTAGTGTTACTAACAATAATGACAGGAAGTGACCATGTGAACAGGCAACTGATGGCTACCTTTGTCTTTCTGCCATAGTTATAACAAATGTTTCAGCTAACAAAGGCACTTATGAATGCTATTTTATTTTTCATCATGCTATCTGATCTACCTCACTGGATGTTTCTCAGATTAATATCTAAATTAACAAACAGTCACAGAGAATGTCAGCAAACACCAATCAGCAAGGTCACAAGTTAAATTGTTGCATTACTTCAGGTTAATGGCACAAATTTGAAAATGAAACAGTGTTTCCATAGGAATTTTGGGAAAAGATTTGTTTCTAACAGACATAGTTGCAGGATGCAAACAGCATTTTACAGCATGTTTGCATTTATTAGCTTTCATATGGAATAACTAAGGGATACATTATCCCACATATTTTGGACAAGTTTGCAGAAGTAGGCTATTGCTCACATGCATTTTAACCATAATAAGGAATTTAATGTGCTAACAGCAGGAGATAAAATTGATTCAGCTAAAATATACACACAGAATATTGCATTTGAGAGAATTTCTTTTCAAAAGCCCCCTCTTAAAAAAACAAGATATCACCTGCAGCTCTGAGTCATATTTTTACAGCTTTGTCTCCACAGATTTCCTAAGAAGCAGCCATACAAGCTGGACTCCTTTTCACTATAAATATGTCAAAGTTTGGTGCCAGAAAACAATATGCTTAAAAGTTAAAAGCAGAGCCTCACTGAAGGGCCATGAGCCAGTGTTTCCCCCATGCAAACTGAACCATTTTATAATTGCATTTGCTGGTGTTTGTTCCTGTATACATTGACATTTTATAGGAAGAGGCTCCAAGTATGGTGTGCCAAAACTTGTTGGCAAGAAATCTGACACTGTCCTTCTCCTAAAGAATCAAAGTCAAATTTATGCACTCAGCCTCCTGAAGCAATGCAGATAAATCTTGCCTCTCAAAAGAATTCTTCTTTTTCTACAGGTGCAAAAACATCAGTTATCCTTTAAACCTCCCACAAGTGAGCATCGTGTTCATATTTGTGAATGAAGCCTTGTCTGTCATCCTGCGGTCTATCCACTCGGCCATCAACAGAACGCCTTCCCACCTCCTCAAAGAGATAATCCTGGTGGACGACAACAGCAATAACAGTAAGCAGCATTTTTTTTTTATAAAACACAACGATGAAACATCATATCTGTAATTCTGTTATCCCTCTGGATATTTTTTTCCTTTTTTAATTCAATTGACTTGTGAGGAGTTAAAGAGTAAGTGGAGAGATACTTAATGAGAGTATTATACCTTATCACACATTCATAATTCATATGTTCACACTCACTAATCTACAAAAAAACCTTTTAAATAGTTTTTACATACTGAGTACCCCTGACCCAGCTGTTTTCTCAGGCTGTCTGAGATGCTCCTGTTAGAGCTCCAACCACTTTTTATGCCCCCTAAGTGAACCCAGTCCACCCTGATTGGTTAGCCAGACAACTCTGTGGTAATTTCTCAGTTCATGCTCTGTGTAGATGTGAGTAAACCATGTGGTGCATCTGCCTCAGTTGTTTCAAGGTCTATGGAATTTTTGAATGGATCTTGATTAAATGACTGCAATATGGGTGATAAAAGCTTAAAAGTGAATTTTAATCTTTATATTCTACATTATAGTACACTATAAAATGCCCAATGTAAGGATTTAAAGCTAACACTACAGGGTGGCATACCTTGGATTACTTGAATGTATTTAGCATCACATATGAAGGCTTTAAACTCCATTTAAAGACCCCTGGACAACATTATAAATTATATTCTTTAAAAAGAAATCCACCCTTACTTACATGAATTTGTTATGAGAGTTTTTTGTTTTTGTTTTTTTGCAAGACCACAGTGTTAAATAAAAGAGCCAACAAGGAATAATGGAGACTCGAAAGGCGTAGCAACCCTTAATTCAAGGGAAGCAACCCAGTAAACATGCCAAGTTCATTATATGAAGAAGTTTAGCAGCTTAGATATTTACAGCTCCTCTGTTAGTCTCCAGAAAGCCTTCACGTTTTTTAATTAGGGTCTGTGTTCACTGGATTTAACCAATAGATGAATAACACTAATTAGCTGTATCACCAGGAAATTTGCCCAGGGGCAGATAGCATCCCAGCAAGGTGATGAAGTGTTTGTAAATATCTTGTCTGCATTTGCAAGCCTAATTCTTACATTGACATGCATTGGATGTTGTGTAAACATGCTCGGGTTGAAAAGATATCCAGTTAATGCTGACGATGTTTAGCTGCTATGCTCTGTTGTTTTTCCTGAGATGACTGATGAGTGCCATCACTGCTAGGTGACTTTAATCTGCAATGCAAACCATGAGAAATGGACTCAGAGTCACTTGTGAAGAGTGGGCCTGTCATTTTCAGTGCAAGACTTAACTTCATTACAGGGAAAGGAATCAGGCTATAAAAAAGCAACAATACCGTGCCAAGGTCATTTATAGGCAATATCTGCTTAAATGAGCTGTGCTGCCTGTAACAAGGATGGAGACGACCATGAGGGGCAATCAACAGGGGAAATACTGGCATCGGGGAAAATGTGTGTACCAAAGTCGATAATGCAAAACATATAGCATTGCCTGTAGCCTGCTTTAAAAGAATATAGATTACTGTCAGTGTAACTGAGCTTAAATGTATAAACACACTGGGGAAAAGAATCACTTTCTTTTGGAGAGTTATTGACCACGAAGTAAAAAAATATTTTTGACGTTTCCCATGAAGAAATGCAGAAATGAAACCCCAAAAAGTTTCCCCAACTCCTCCCAGCCCTTCTGTGGATTATCACACCAGGTCCCATGAATTCATTTTTCATCACGTAATTGAGAGGCGGGGTGCAGTCGCTTTTGGCTCTGTCTGGGACCCAAGTCACGCGTTGACATTTTGCTGATGGCATTTCACCCTGTTTTGCCCGAGCACTCTGTCACACGGCGTCGAGGCCTGGTGTTATCATTATCGCCATGACTGTGAATCTTATCGGTGCTAAAAGTCGTTAGCCTGTTGACCCGTGATGCTGCTGAGATTGTCGAAGGGGTCGTCATCCGCAGAGCAGCTCCCAGGCACCCACAACTTTACATTAGTCATCCAGCACTGTCACAGCTCCTCCGCTCGAGGCATTAGCATGCAGGAGAATGGGTAGCTATCAAGGGAGAGAAGGGCAAATTGACCTAGCTGATTCCTCCTTAATTGGATAATGTTCCAAGCTGTGGCCCGAGAAAAGGCTTGTCTGAGTAAAAGTGGGGTTTTTGTGAGGGACTCACTTATTAGCATAGCTGTCAAAGGACCATGATTCAATACTTTACCTTCTACAGTTGTGAGAGTCTTGTGTGTATAAGTGCAATTGAAGGACTTTTTGAGGAGCCAAAAAAGTTCAAGTTATATGTAATCAGCAAAAAAAATATATTTTAATTATTAAGCCTCAGACTTTGTCCCATGGTGTTCCTGCCAGATCATCAGCTATATGGGATTGTGAGTCTGATTCATCATGTCTGTGATATAAAATGAGCTTATTGGATATGAATTCCCTTCAACAAGAGATTGAGGTGGTTTTCACACCTACAGTTCTGATGCTTTGTTTTGAATCAGTTGAAATAATGATACATACAGTATTTGCATGTCCTTTGAATTGTTTCATGTTTACACTGCTGTATTCTGGAGCTAAGACGGAGTTGGAGATAGAGACTTTTGCTGATCCTTGAAGTAAAAAATTTAGAGGGGGTTGGCATCGTGAAACAATTACATCAGTTGCATAATATTGATGAGTTAATATTTCTAAATATGCTGCCTTTTATTTACTATTTGCACTGTTTTGCCTATTGAATCGAATTAATAATTTGAGCCAGTCTGTAAATAATTATGTTTACTCAAACAATAAAAAACCTGGAAAATTAAAGCCTCAAGCAGCGTTGGACGGGTCCTCGCTCTCTGGCAGGTCCTTCATGCCCCTTGACCTCGATTTTGAGGGTTTCATCCCTTTTCATCCCTTTAAACTTGCTCTTAGTTTCACTGATATGTGTTTCTGCTGCTCTGTTGCATACATGCTGCATTGCTCTTCAAGACCTTTTATTTACCTCAGCCAAGGAGATCATTTTTTTGCCAAGGAAGTGTTAGTTTGTCTGTTTGTTTGTTTGTTTGGTATTTGGTTTTTTTGTTAGCAAGAAGGCGGAAAAACTACTGGACAGATTTTGCTGAACATTTCAGGAGGTGTTGGTAATGGCCCAACTTAGATTTTAGTGGCCATCCAGATAACTGCCATTCACGAACAATTGTTTTTGTTCAATAACTGTCTAACTGATTATGATATTACAAAATTTCGGGAGCTAAGTGTGGGTTTTCAGGATCAAGGAATCATTTTATGATTGTAAGTTTATCATGGAACTTTTGCTTATTGATGGAACAGCATTTGTAAACTACCTTGGCGGAGTTTGTGCTCTTTGATTGCTGTCTAGTTTGCTTTAAAGGGCAAACCTTTAAACCAATTGAAAAAAAATAAGCATGATGGCTATCAGCCCACGTTACAGTCATTTGACCAGTAATCATTATTGCCAAGTAAAGCCTGACTGGGGCATCTCAATAATATTGACCATAAAGCAATGAATTACTGATATTCATTGGTGAAACACAAAAACAATGGGCAGGCTAGCCAAGCATTAGTAGACAAAATTTTGCAAAATTGGTTAATATTAGCATTGCCTCTAATGGCAGCTGTCACGCCTTCCAACACCTTGTCATCCACAGGTCTGTTTCACTATGGCTACATGCCAGTGTCATACCCTCAGTACAACTTTGTCTTCATTTCAACGCACAAAACACTGCCAAATGTTTCAGACCAAACAATGTTTATCCTGAAAGCAGTGGAGTGTATTTCTCGGTCAAAGTGCAACAACAGGCTGGATGGCAGGAACAGAGACCACAGCCCCAGCTGACAGAAGGGCTGCAGCACACAACTACTGACAGGCCCTTGTTGTTGCTGACTGAGTATTAAAAAAGAAAAGAAAAAAAAGAAAAAAATATTCTGAGCCAGTACCTGAATGACTTCATTTTTTTTCTTTTCTGAGTCCAAAAAAATTTAACAATCTAAAAAAGTTAGCACAAATAAACACGAAACAATGTTTTCATACCCATCATTTGGCTGTACTCTCCTCTCTCAAAACTTTTTGGCATGTTGTGAATCTTGACAGCAGCTCAGACATCCAGAGAAGTTCCTGCTGCTGTTTTAAACCAGGTCAGCATCCAGAAAGAAACTACTGGCAGCTTGTTCATCCAGAGTAACCAGGGAAACATGAAAAAAATTGGACTTGTAAAATAAAAAACAATACTATATATGTGAGTGTACATTTGTACTGCCAAATGCAAAATATTTGTGCTGGTACATCAACAGTATTTGTTTGCACTGTTGTAAACATACTGACATCCCCTACCTTCTGCATTTAGACGGAATACTTGTGAAAATATGGAGGAAAGGTATCAGTAAGTATATCTATAGACACAGAAGAACACCCTCCTGCTGGATTTTGTAGTGAAAAATTACCAAGCAGTGCCATGCAGACCCCACAGCCTGTGTGTGACCAGTTTTCATGTCGATTTGCCATCTGCTGTGCAAGCAGCAATGCCTGTGTGTTGATAAATGGTGATTAATTTGAACATGTAGGACAAGAAGAAGCAGCTCTAGAGGCTCAGACAGAAAAGCTACAGATAGAGGTCGAGTTTATCGATCGAGTGGGAAATGCGAGGATCTTGTGACTCTTCAGATATGTTGAACACAGACGTTCACGTAAGTAAGAAATTGATAACCAAGACTATGACAGAAAAAAAGATTTTATCTCCACCAGAATAGCTGCAGAGGGTTGTCACTGAGATAAATAAGAAACAACACTGGTGGCTCAGGAAACACAGCTTATTCAGTTTGGCTTCAAATCAGTTTGAAAAGGAAACAAATTGGAAACATTAAACATACATGACATTATAGCTGTAAAGTTGTAAACCTGAGTTATCAGTGTTGATGTTCTTCTTGTTCTGTTGTGTAAGACTAGGTGTTTACATCTTATATTGCATACTTGAGACACCAGTGAGATTCTGTGGGATGTCAAGTGAGTGATAGCATCCTCTGGGTCATCAAATGAGGGCCTTCCTTCATGGGTGTTTCGCAGATTGGCCTACGACACTTCCAGAGGGTTGTCAAAATCATTTAGGAAATGTCTGTTATTGTTTCTTTGAAACTTTTATCAAGCATGTATAAAGTCCAATGAATTACTATTTTGGCTTTCAATAAATATAATGGTAATTGCGGTTCAACAGCACGTTAAAAAGTGGCCTCAGTTCTTTATTTTGAGCTCTTTATTTAACAAATATAATCAGCTCATGTATTTAGACCTGGAGAGACTGTGCCTTATCTTTTAAGTAAAATACCTGGAGAATGCTTAGGGCTTTCATGTCAGTAATTTGATTGCCCGTGCTAGCACAATAATACTTCACGATACTGATATTTAGTCTCTCTCATGTTCCATGTCCTCTTTTCACAGTGCAAGGTGAGCTGTAACATCTGCTTTTATTGTTGCAAAGAAAAAAAACAATCTGAGTCAATGATGCTAAACAAGCTCCGAGCAGAGGAGCTGTCCACCTCACTGTGGTGCTGAAATAATTGCAAAGTTCTGTTTACTTTTTCAGCTCAATAGCCTCACTACAACTTCACCATAAATCAGCATAGAGGCAAAAGATAACTGTGAGAGCAAGAGAGCTGCAGTACTGACACAGGCCACGCCGCAATAAATGACCATGGCTGACAGTTCAGCTTCAAAAACATACTCACAAATACAGCTGCTTGGCAATTACCAGTGTTGGACAAAAGCCTTTAAAATCAGCAAGGCAGACTGTATCATACCTGTAAACATCACTTGCATTCACTATTTTGAAAGGCACACTACTGACAACAATTAATGGTCTGACTGTGATTGTGACTGAATAGGCCCACAGTGATAATTTGAAAATTAGACAGATTATAATGGACATCTTCAGCTTGGACAAGCTGGTGTGAAGCCGATTGAAGTCTCTCAGTAACATTCATTGACTAACTTTTCATCTTTCAGAGGCGATAATTTAGCCCACCTGGTGGACATTTTCCCTCATACACTGCTTTGTCTTTAAATTCACACCTAACTCAAAAGCCTGATGTTAGTTTTAACAAAAAAAGCAGTGTAAACTTGTCAGCAGTGTATGCCTACCCCTGCAACTGATTCAAAGTGATGCTCTATAATTCTGTTAAGAGTATTGGAGCTGCATACTGCTGGAGAATTTAGGCCACACCCCTACATGCACTGCACATCCATCACATGCATAGATCATCCTACAGAAATGCTGAGGTCACATTTTTAAGCCTGTGGACTACATAAAGTAAAACTGAAAGGTGATTGTTCAATAAAAATGTAATTTTCGGTAAAACTCAACTTACAAATAATAAATCTGTTGGATCTGTTTTTTAACTGTATTGTTTTGCATAGATATCTACCTGTGACCAAACAAAATTTATATTTATGTTTGGATAGGATTCCCATTGTTTGAAATACCCAGATTTTTTTGGTTAATTTATATAAATTTACATAGTTATGGAAACTATCCATTTTGGAAACGTTCCATAATTTCACATTTTAACTTCCAATTGAAAGTTTGTGGAAAGTTTCAAAAAGTTTACTGGTAATTTTTAGGGTTTTTTATAGGGTGAAGGTTACAGTTTGCCTCCTTGAAACCCTTTCCAGGGGGAAAGCATTCAGGAGCTGTTCACAACTTTTATTTTTTCAATAACACCTGCTGTTGTTAAAGGGACTGTGAGGAGTTTCTAAGTAAATACAGAAAAGTCTCACTTTTAGATATATGCCTGATCAAAATACACACTTTAAAATGAGTTTTATAGCATCAAAATAGGTTATCTATAAGATGCTATTCCTTAGCCTTCCGGTCGGGAAGAACAGGACTGGCCTGGATACTCAACTTCAGGAACAAGACAATTAAAACTAGAGAAAATTTATATTATTCGGACACGTCTTAGAGCACCGGGCTGTTAGTAGCGATATATAGCCGGCTACAAAACTACAATAATAAGTTTTCCAAAAATTGCTTGTTGTCACACATCAAAAACTACCGCTATGTAACTAGAAAGAGATACATTACCTCGTCGCTTTGTATCCTGTAAGTTGTTGAAAAAAGAAGTTGTAAAGCAATGCAGAGTTCTGAGGAAGGTCCGAGCTGCATGCTTTATTAGCACCTCAACAAACACACACTTTGGCTTTGGTCACGTCTTTTGATGCATTCCAGTTGTAGTCAGAAGTAGGAATTTCTGAGTTCTGAGTAGGAAACTGCAACTGGAACGTCCCCCGAAGTCGGAATTTCCTACTGGGAACTCGGTGAAACCTCACCACCCCCGAGTTGACAATCGAAGATGGATGCCCCCAGTGTGAACAGTTATTTAGCTCCTGTAATAATCTTTTTATTTGCACTTCTGACTGGGGTGTGTCACTCTAGATCAGCTGTATACATAGTATTGTTAGACTTATATTTACAAAAAAGCTGCCATAGTGATGATCACATTCTTCATGTGATATCTGTGAACAACAACGCAGGGCGTGCTAACAACAGCTAACAATAGCCAGGTAGATTGCAGATTATGTCACTCCCAGTTCCAAGGTTGCTGGAAAGCAGCATTACCACAGTCACCACGCGTGCTCATGGGTAGCAGAGTCCTAATGTCGCCGGTAATAGATTCTCCTCACAGTCCCTTTAAATTAACTAATTAAAAATCAAATTAAAACTTGAACAAAATTGCAGAAATATCATGCTTTTAACCTAAAACCACATAAACTATTTTTTTTTTTTTTTTAATGTATTTTTTGGGCATTTTGTGCCTTTTATTGATAGGAGAGAGATAGTGGATAGGCTTGTGAAAGGGGGTGAGAGAGTAGGGGAGGACACTCTGCAAACTGGTCACAGGCCGGATTCGAACCTGGACCGGCAGAAGCAAGTACATGGGGTGCCTGGTTGCTAACCACTCCGCCAAACCAGCACCCCCACATAAACTATTTAAAACGTATGTTGAGATACAAAATAAAATAAATACCAAGACAGCACATGACATTTTCTTTTAAATAAGTATGAACACAAACTTTCTAAATAACTAACTGAACTGAGGTATTAGCTGTGTCCCTGGAGCTTACATTTTAAAAGATATTGCTGTTTTGAGCTGAAATCTTTGTTTTTTACAATAAATAGACTTTTCACATTTTTCTTTCCTTTGCATCATACTGGGAGGATCCTCCTCCACCTTCTGCTGATTTCTCTGTGTCACTCATACATTCAGGAGGTTTGCTCAAAATAAAGGCTGAAGTCTCCAGAACAGCAGCCTTTTTTTCTGTTTGGCTCAAACAACCTAAGAAAACAAAAAAATGTACTGTGCTCGTTTAATAAATTTCATCATTGGATCAGTGGAAGCTATGAGTTTTTCAACTTAAGAGTACTTGTGTGTAGAATTGGTGTGTTAGGAAACCAGTAACCATGTAAATAAACATGGACTGTGTTTGAATCAGTTCAGCTGCATCAGTGAAATACATATCTGGTGTGCTTATTGTGACATCTTAAAAAGAACTAAACTGAGACATTTACTAACAACGTCTGTTCACAGCGGCCGCTGTATCAGTAACATCATCTTTATGTCACTGGTTAGCATCATCTCTCTTTAACATGGTCACATTCATGAACTGTAACACCATAATGATACTGTACATACAAAAAGTTTTGGCAGAGTATGTCAAATCGCCAAAGGAATCTCTGAGCTTTGACAAACTTACAGAAACACTAAATGCAATTTAGGCTGTGCTTAAACAAGCCCACCATCTTTTTGACTCAAGTTTTATTTCAGAAGACAGTTTTTACACTGTCAATGGACATCAGTTACTTGTGAGATTATTACTTTTAAAGATGCTTATCATACTCTTGTCGTATACATTTATAATCTGATACTTTCATGGGCTAACATTTCATTTGCAGGTTTAACAGACTCCTGCTCATATAGCATACTCTGATTGTGCTTGTAATGTTCCAGGCAAATCCCCAACCTCTTCAGCACACTTCTATTAATCCTGATTTTAAAGTAAAATATTTGTGTGTTTAAAACATTGCTTCTCCACCTTTCGGGCAAAGTCTTCCACTTTGAGCTTTTTGCTGATTTATGCAGATTTTTCCTGCTTTTTTATTATTCTTCCAGTTTAACAAAAACATTTTAAAGTCATGTTAAAATGAAAACAAAATATTTATTTTAACTGCAAAAGGATTTCATGGTTTCTAGAGTATTTAGAAAAACAGTTTCTATTCAGGCTAATATATTCTGTTAAATCGGACGTTCATTTATTTTTTCAAGCTAAGGATTATGGAAGAGCTTCATAGGACATCCAACATTTTGCCGCTCTCCATTAGCTTTTCATCCTCATAGAAAAACATGTTTTCTTGTTACATTTTGAATATTTAACAGGATTTACTTCTTGGCTGCATAGTGATGTTTGAAAACTGTTTACTCGTCTCAGTCCAACTCCGTCCCAGAGCCCATCGCTTTCCAGTAGAGCTTCAGCAGGAAGTCAGTCCTCAAAGAGCTGTGACTGTTGGCCATCAGCCATCCCTGCTGCAATGAACTGTTTTCATCTGATTTTTTATGAGGCATTATATATCATCTATCTTATTTCCAATTCACAAACACATCACAATGGCTTAATTAATAATGCAGTGATCTGATGAAATGTCAGCAGCAGCTGCTCACATGAGTAACTGCTGGAACTTTTCTTTAAATGAATGAAGAGTCCACAGTGAGAACATTTCTCCACACCTGTGTACAGACTTTAATTGATAATGAGTGTTTCTCAGCCCTGGATTTCCCGGGCATATCTGCTATTTGTTCTACTTTCTAATCATGGGCAGATTTGTACCTGGGATGTCTGCTGATTGTAATTATCCAGAATTGATGAAGAAGCACTCACTGCTGGCTCATCCCAACAGTAGACAATTAAAGATACTGTATCATCAATATATTAATATGCCTACTACATGTTTAAGCCTTTTTCAGACAAATCACCTCTCCTGTTGTTAATCTGTTTTTAAAATTTGTGTTTTTTCTCAAATCTTTGTGACCATCTAAAACAATACCTGCAAATACTGCATGGTGGTTTTATACCTATGTAAGGTATACACTACCAGACAGTGAGAGAGGGAAACCTCTGCTAACTTTAAACATAATTAATGAAAATATTCCTTCAGATATTGTGTTCCCAAGTTCATATTTAACAGCAAAGACTTACCAGGCTCTGTGACCCCTTAACTTTTTGATCTATAACCTCCAAAATGTAAAATATGTCAACCTTTGTCATGGTGGACATTTGTGCAAAGTTGAAAAAAACATTAAAAACAAAAGCATTCTTGTGATTTTGTGTTGTGTGCATGATTGCATGATGATGAATGAGATTGAAACTTATGATCTTGACCTTTGACCTATGGCTTCCTGCAACATATCAATTGATAAATGGGACAACATGGAGATTTGTGATAACAGAGGTTTTTGCAGTGTAGTGTACTAAACTTATTTAATTAGCAAAACATTGTTAACAACATAATAATGTATCAAGTTAAACGGAAATGAAGCACCTTTGGCTGATGACTTAAAAAAAAACTTGGTTCCACCTCCTCCCCAGTCAAGTGTGTAAAAAAGTGATCCTGTTTTTGAACCTGTGCAGAAACTAGCAGGACAAATGCTAGTCAACTAACTTAGCAAGGCAACATTATGTTGTGTTTAAGGTCAGTTAGCAAAATAGTGTTAATGTGAAGCTGAAACACCATCATGATGTGTGTAAATGTACCTTAAAAACTAGGAAATTTCGGTTTTGGTGAACACCCTGAATATAAATATTTGTTAAGGTATTAAGTTTGTTTTCTGACAGTACGAAATAACAGTCGTTCCCACAATTACGTGAACTGTAGTGCTTCTTTTCTGATTGGATAATATACTATTTGACCATTTAAAGCAACATTTTCAATCTGAACATTCAGTAAAATTCACATGAATGAGCACATTTTAAAAAAGAAGAATCATCTCTTTATGTTAGTCGTTTGTTGTTGGATGCGTCATTGCTACTCAGGATTTTTTTGTACTGTTCTACTAAACAAAGTGTGTTCTTGACCTGATTGGGACCACTCTTGTAACCTTTAATTCAGGTTATGCTGCCACTTGTATGAGCCAGCTCCCACGAAAGCAGCTGCAGCAACAAAACACAAAATATGATCAGATTTGGCAGCAGGCTGGCATACCTCGCTCAAAGAGGACCCATTTTAGAGAAAGTTCAGTTTGACAAATTCTGCAGGGCATTTCCCAAGCACTTGTCCAGTGCTTTGCGAAACTGAGATATTTCTGTTTGTAGAATTTGATGTCTTATTGGGTTCGATGATGCTATTTTGGGGTGTCAATATTCTTTGACTGCAGACTTTCATATTTCTCAGGGGAACATGACACATTTCTGTCTAACTCATGAGTCAGCACAGCAAATTTTACATTGATTCATGAGTAAAAAAAAAACATTGAACACAAAAATACTGTCAACTTTACAACTTTTGTTTGTCAACCATCATTCAGAAAAACAAATTTTATTAAAAGAGATGTTTTATATTAAATTGAGCTTTTATAATCAGCGCTACATCCAAAGCTTTCACTTCTTATGTTTTTGTTCTGTAATTTGTTTTGTATGCAAAGGTGTTGTATTTTAATGAGATAAGGCCATTTTAAATTGATGGTTGTAATTTTGTAAAATCTTATTAGCTAGTTTATACTGACTGTAATAAAGTTATGTAAAGAAAAGCAGATCTGAACTGGTCAGGCAATCTTTAAGTTAAAAATTCAAGTGCATCAGCCTGAGGATGTGAAAAAATAACAGACCCAACTTACCCTAGTTAGAGAGGTAATAAACAATTTACAGAGTCTCCCCTACCAGCAAAGACTTTTGTCATGACCCTCGGTCATGTTTTTTGTAGTATTATGTTTGTTTTTGATAGGTATCTCTCTCCACTGTGTGACTGCGTGTGTGAGTCTTGTTTAAGCTGTACAGAAGGAGATTGACGATTGGATCTCCGGTGCAGTGTGTTGATTGGTGCTCTGCTGGATGGAATTGGGAGACAACAGACGTCTCCATCTTAAGAAGCCGGGTGAAGCCCCGCCCTCTCTCTCTGTCACTTGCCTGCCAAAGAGCCGCGGAAAAAGTTTTGTGTGAAGACAGGAAGCAGATATAAAGAGGGAGAAGCCCTTTTCTTTTCATAAAGTTTTCTCCTGTTTTTCTTAGTGTATTATTTAGGTAAGAGAATTGTCATTTGTTTCTCATTGATTTTTTTTTTCACAGGTAAGATTAGATTATTAGGAATGTTTTGTTTATTGTGTTGGGCATTGCTCTCGAGTGTATAATAAAACTGCTGTTCTGAGTGGCAAGCTGTGCTCTATTTTGGCCTTTGTTGGGAGTGGACAAGCAGAGAGGGCTCTGCATGTTATGTTCTGCGTTCCCCTAGACCAGGGAACATAACACTTTACATTGCTCATCATCTTAACACTTACAAGAATCATGCTGAACTTTTCCCTTTACACAAGCATAGATACAATATATAGGCAGGTTTGACATTTAGGGATTTATTTTATAATAATCATATTAATATATCTGTCAATATTTATGATGATGACAACAGATAATGATAATAGTAAATGAAATTATATTTATAAATTAACTTCTAACGCCAATAATTATTTGTTGCCTTTACATGGTGTTACTGACGAACTGACAAATAATGTAATTGTTTCCTAAGCTTGTGCATGTCAGTCCACAGTAAAATTTAAGTGCATGTTTTTAGGTTTGAAACTCTGGTCACCCCATATTTATCTCTGTTACCTGGTCACCAATTAGTAAAGCCGACAGCTCATATCACATTATCCACAGCTCGTTTATTGCTGCAGGTTATAATACTGATGTGGTGTTTTGAGTGACTAATTTCCCAGCATAATAATTGGATTTGAGCCCAATGGCATCATATTGACCAAACACAATTTTATCAATTTAATGACCAGAATAAAAGAAAGCTGTTAGTTATAGAAAAATTGAGATGATGATGTCTGTAAAACATGAAGGACAAATATTAACAACATAAGGAAATGAAAAAAGAGTGACCATTGTTTAATAGCTTCAGCTTTCTCGCTCCTGCCTCCCTCTGCTACACTAATGTAGATTGGTGACAGTCTCTGCAGACCAGGCTCAGTTATTGCAGCTTGAAGCTTTGCAAGATAGATCTGCCTGATTACAAACACTGTTAGGTGAAGCTATTGCGGCACACTGAGGGGGCGTAATACAGACCTGATCAAAATCTTAAGACCAGTTGAAAAATTGCTAGAATATGCATTTTGCACAATTGGACCTTAATGAGGTTTTAAATACAGCTACAATATGCAAAAGCAAGAAGGGGGAGTGTGACAAAAAGCACTTTGAAAACATAATTTATTGAAAACAACAAGTAAACTGAAATAAGCTGTTTATCAGCTGATTAAAAGTTTAAGATCATCACTCAAAAAATTACAAAAAACTCTCCAAACCAGAACAAAAATGTTTCTCAGTAGGTCTCAGTAATAAGTAGCTCCACCGTTCTTGTTTATCACTTCAAAAATTGGTTTGGGCTTGCTTGATGCAAGTGTTTCCAGGAAGCTTTTGGGAACATTGCTCCAAGTGGTGAAGATGGCTTCATGAAGGGCATCAACTGTCTGAAACTGATGGACATTTTTATAAACTTCCCTTGCCATCCATCCCCAAATGTTCTCTATGGGATTTAAATCAGGGGTCCAAAAGAGTGATGTTATTCTCCCTGAAGAAGTCCTTGGTCAAGCGAGCATTGTGAACTGCAGCGTTGTCCTGTTGAAAAACCCAGCTGTTACCACACAGACGAGGGCCCTCAGTCATGAGGGATGCCCGCTGCAACATCTGCACGTAACCAGCCTCCGTTTGACGACCCTGCACCACCTGAAGCTCCAGTGTCCCACTGAATGAAAAAGCACCCCAGATCATGATGGACCCCCCTCCACTGTGCCGGGTAGGAAACATCTCAGGTGGGATCTCCTTGTCATGCCAGTAACGTTGAAGCCATCTGGACCGTCAAGGTTACAATGTTTTCTCGTCAGAGAATAAAACTTTTTTCCACCTTTCAATGTCCCATGTTTGATGCTCCCTAGCAAAGTCTAAACGGGCAGTTTTGTGGCGTTGAAGGAGACAAGGTCTTTGAATTTGTTTTTTGTTTTTGAAACCCTTTTCCCGCAGATGCCGTCTGATGGTTATTGTGCTTCAGTCGGCACCAGTCAGTGCCTTAATTTGGGTCGAGGACCACCCTGTGTCTTGACGGACAGCCAATTGGATCCTCCGGCGCAGCGCAGGTGTAATTTTTTAGGTCTACCACTTGACTTTTTTGTTCCATATTAGGATATGGATATAGGACATACTACAGGATCTTTCAAAAAATTTAGAATGACTGTCTTACTGCGTCCAACCTCAGCAGCAATGGCACGCTGCGAGAGGCCTTGCTTATGCAGCTCGACGATCCTACCACGTTCAAGAGGAAACAGCTTCTTAGCTTTAGCCAGCAGGAGGGCATTACCGTGTGAATGCCTGACAGAAAATTAAAATTTTGAGCAGATTTTGGCTTTAATAGCCTGTGGTCTTAAACTTTTGATCAGCTGATGAACAGCCTATTTCAGTTTACTTGTTGTATTCAATGAATTACTTTTTCAAAGTGCTTTTTGTCACACTCCCCCTTCTTGCTTTTGCATATTGTAGCTCTATTTAAAACCTCATTAAGGTCCAAATGTGCAAAAGGTAAATCATAGCAATTTTTCAACTGGTCTTAAGATTTTGATCAGGACTGTATATGTCACTCTCTGATAACAGTCTTCCTACAATCAGATCAACATTATAACTACTATTTGAAATTGAAAATCTAAATACCATTTCTTTTAAAGGTCTCTGCAGCAAATTATGACATTGTGTGGAAATAGCCATATGTTAAATTTTACAAATGACCTTGTTCTTGGCCTGATTCCCCTAATTCTTCTGTACAGGACAATGTACTTGAGATATCTGTAAGAACACTCACTCAGGGATTTTTTCTGACATTTATCAAAGGCTGTGCCAACAGGTGGTCTTTTCTAGAAGAAAATTATATCTGTCCAAGCTTTCCTCTCTCCTCTTGAAGTTTCTGAGTTTTGAAAATATGATCTTTGATTAAATGATTTGCACTTCTGAAAAAAGGATCTTAAGAAATATAACCACTTCTAACTTTTCAAGGAAATCGTGATTCTCTCTCACACAAGGCACCTCTGACTCATCAATCCCTCAGGCTGTGACTCATAATGCTGGATATAGTTCAGGTAATAATGTAAGTAAACTTTGGAGCCAAACAGTGAAACAAATGGACTTCTTCCATCTCCTCATAGTGTTCTTAAAAGTGTAGCTGGCTGGTTACTCACTATTGCAATGTCCTGTTACAATGCAGTCCATGGAGGACTGAGGGTGGCTCAAGCTGCTTCCTGTTTGGTCTGCTGATCAGAGCAGTGAAGCATGAGTACACATGGATCTTTACCACTGAGATTCTGCTGGCTGGAGGAGGACGTGGCGCGTGTTGTGGGTGGCAGTTTGCTCAGATGTATCACTTTCACCTGTCTGATATAGGATCTGCAAAAAGTCTTTAAAATTTGCTTTGATCTGCGTTTGTGTTTTTTGTAGACGAGCTGAAGGAGAAGCTGCAGGATTTTGTGACGGAGACCAACAGCAAACGTCCAGGATTTATTAAGGTGGTTCGGCATGCCAAGCAGGAGGGGCTGATCCGTTCCAGAGTGAGCGGGTGGAGGGCTGCCACTGCTCCAGTTGTTGCCCTGTTTGATGCCCACGTCGAGTTCAATGTTGGCTGGTGAGTCACTCGCAACATGTGTGGCATGGGGTCAGCTCAGCTCAACACGAGGACGCTAGTTCTTGAGTCATACTGCTCTGTGTGGGCTTATAGAAAGTTATTATATATTCCTTGTAAATGTGTTTCTTCTTTTCTGAAGTCTATCCTGTGCCAAAATCATTCGAGAAATACGCACAGGAAATCCACTGCACAAGATCCTAACATCACTGTCAGGGTGCTCCAACTCCTCCGGAAACTCTGCACTCCGTCCCAAAACTGTCAAAAGACAGAAAAACATCCAAACTTATATCACTGTGGATTAGAATCCTCATGGTGGAAAAGCTGCCATTTAGATCTGAATATGTATCTACTTTCAAATGCAATCATTAACTTATCATGGAAGTGATCATATTTAGGCAATTTTCTTATCAGTACAGTTTTTTGATTTTGTGTGTAAATATTTCTACCACACCTTTATCTCTGAGTTAAACATAAATGCATACTTAGTTGGCTTAGCAGAGATTACAGCCATAACAAAATGTGAATTCATCTTCATCCTCAATAAAAAAGGTAGATTTATAGGTGCTTGAAGGCAAACTGTGTCTTTACTCCAACCTCAGACAGTATGCTGGGCAGAGCAGTTTTTAATTGAGATGCAAATGACAATGGGTATCATACTGACACAATTAATCATCCATCTTCTCATCACACTTTCGACAAAAAAACTGCATTTAGGTGCAAAGTTGAAATAGTTGTTGTTATATTATTCTTTCAGCAGTGGTTCTTGTATAGCTTTTGAACACAAATCTCTCCTTGACATGAAATCATGGCCAACTTTGTCAAAGATGTGCACGTAAAATCCTGGATGTTTTTTGTTCGTTCTAGGACCTGAAAATTTCAATTCATCATTTTGTGATCATTTAAAAGTAATTTTTTATTGTGTTTATGTTTTTTTTTTTATGTAAACCCACCAGCAGCACGTTTTGGACAGCTCACATTTTGGAAGAGCAATGCTTGTGACCTTGTGTGTACATTGTATGTGTATACTTTTAGAAGGAAACAGTATTAAAAAAAAGGGGAATGTATGTGTGTTTTGGAGAGTATCTTGATAACCTCCTGGCAGAGTTGGCACAGGCAAAGAAGGGAAAATAAACCTGAAATCTCTCAGCATAAATTGCTTGCTACTTAGTTGAATGCTGTCAAGAATGAATCAGCACAGTCTGAGCTGTCGGCCTGAAGTAGCTCACAGACATCGCTTCATTTTGTCAGACAAGTTTTAACATTAAAAAAATCCTCATATACTTTGAGAATTGAAAAAAGCATCAACTACTCAGACGAGAAAAGGACTTTGTCAGAGGGATAGATTGATGTAGTGGATAGAACTCATGAAATTACTTTTCAAGAAAGGGCCACTTACATGACAGGCACGATCTTGAGGTAATGAAGAGATCCTGTCAAAGCAAGCACTCACATTAAAATCACTTTCTCTCTCCGTGTCTGAAGGGCTGAACCCATCCTGCAGAGAATTAAAGAGGACAGAACCCGAATAATCTCACCATCTTTTGATAACATCAAGTACGACACCTTTGAGATCGAGGAGTATCCGCTATCAGCTCACGGCTTTGACTGGGAGCTGTGGTGTCGCTACCTCAACCCGCCCAAAACCTGGTGGCACAGGAGTAACAAGAGCGCACCGATCCAGTAAGTGAACACTGCTGTGTCATCACAGATTATAATAATATAAAATGATGTCAATAAAGTAAAACATATGACATCTCTGCTAACTCATGCAGCATTTATGGACATATTGTACTTTGCTCAAGGTCTCTCTTTTCCTGCTGTTACCATAGCAGCTGTGCCAAGCAAACATATAACCCGTACTGAGGAACAAAACTGATCAGCATCTCTAATCCCCCAGGAGCCCAGCCCTGATTGGTTGCTTCGTGGTGGATAGGCTGTACTTTGAGGAGATCGGCCTGCTTGACGAGGGGATGGAGGTGTATGGGGGAGAAAATGTGGAGCTGGGCATCAGGGTGAGTGATAATGTCTCCCCTCGAGGACATGGCCCATTGTTCATGCAGGTAATGTGTGGAAAAATTAACTGTGATAATGACACTTAATGGCTGCTGAGAACAAGGTCACAGAGGGTCTCATTGTCTTGTTTTTATGAAATACTAAATTCATTGAAAAAGTGTCACTTGGCTGAAGTGTGAAATGATTATGAAGCCATGAGGTGACAGGAAGTTAAGTAATGAGAGAGCTTTGGTGAATGCAGAATATTAACATGGTTTGTGTATTCAATTTCTTTAAAGGGTCAATGGCCTGCTCTGTCTAAATAAAGAAGAGCTTGGCACTGATTTGGGCTTGCGTTGGCTCATGAAAGGCCTATGCAGGAATCTCTCTGAGGTGAACAAGTGATGGAGAAAGTGAAGGGCAAGTCTTCATTCTGCTTATGCTTAAACCTCAGCCAGTAAATTTTTAAATTGTTAGTCAAATTATCGTTTAAGTCATAAGCCTAGAGGAATTGATGTCCCAATGTCTGAAAAGGAGCTCTCTTGGATGCTAAAGTGGATAAATTATAATTATTCCTATAGGATGTCCTCTTAGTGGACACAACGTGATGTAGTGCTCTGCAGGATGCTCTTTCAGTGGACACAACATAATTAATTACCTTGTTGTGTCTCCTTTACTGGACAAAACATGGCAGAGTGCCCTCCAGGATGCTCTTCCAGTGGATGAGGGCACTTTATGATGCCCTCATACGAGATAGCCCTGAAAGATGTCATTGAAGTGGACAAAAACATAGTTGAGGCCCTGTTTTGTGCCATCCAGTAAACAAAAAAAATGCTTGTTTGATCATAGTTTAGCATCGATCTATTGATTTATCTTTATTTGTATAGTTCTAGTTCATAACAAGTGTTTATCTCAAGGCACTTCACATAGGCACACTGTGTTTTTCCAACCAAACATAGATGCCTAATATGAATACCAACTTTTTCAACACATTATGTTGTTTATAAACTTTTAATTCAGAATGTGTGAGCAACCCTTGGGGAAATCCTCTTTCTGATTAATCATATATATCAAACCAGTATCATTTTGGTTTGTGACACCAACCTTGGTATTAGTGTTGATGTTGATATGATGGTCTCATAACATACCTAGTTTATAGAAATCTGTCTGATTTAGCTTTGAATTGTATGTATTTTACACAGTTCTCAGATGTTTTGACAAATGTAACAAAGGACAATACATCATAAAAATATACTCAAGTAAAATAACTGATTTTGAAAAAAAAAAAGTACACACAAAGCTACTTGATTACAGATAATTGAGGAGATGTAATTTGCCACTTTCCAACACTGGTTAGCAATGCCCAAAAAGTCATTAGCATGTATGAAGAGGACCAAACTTGCATAAAAAGTTGAATTCATAAAATCTATGACCATATGTGGACGTGGCCGCAATGTTGCCTTCACCCCTGAAATTATATTTACTATAAATTTATTTCCAACTCTGTGATCTTCTGTAGTTTGGTTACAGTTCTATGTTATTGGAGCTACTATTCTTTGTATGAAAGGACTTGTATACCAGCCTCAAAAGCAGTTTTCGTGCACTTAATTATTTTTTGATTCATCTTCATGAGAAATTTAACTGTGTTAATGTAGTGGTTACACTTACATACTGTGGCAGGACAAATTAGCAAAGGATCTATTGAGAGTCCTCTAATTCATAAGACTGAATGATTATCTCAAACTGCTTCTGATCCTGCTGCAGTGTTTGTAGGAGCCATAGCACTCCAAGTCATCATCACTGTTGGTGATGGTGTAAGAAGAGACTGTTGGTGACAGTGTTCTAATCGTGTTCCTCCCATAGAGGATACTTAGAATCATCACTTAACCATCTTTCACTCTGATGAAAATGAGATGACTTGTTCAGTTCAGCTCTACAAACAGAGGGGTGTGAGGGGGAAGAAGCTTCCATGGGGAATCTTAATGATCGAACAAGTTTACTGTACAAAGCCACGAATGCATCAATCAGCATGTTCAATAACAAGACAAAGAGAAAGAGGACTCCACCTCCTTTTTTCGGATTGGATTTCTCTATGAGGAGATCTGGAAGAGAGGAGGAAATAATATCCATCCTTACTAATGACAGAGACATTATCATCAAAATGACAAAAGATCTGTCCTGTAAGTCATTTTCCTGCAGAAATGGCGTGTTTTTTGACTCTCTGGTTCTGAAAACGGTCGTGCTGATTGCTTTTTAATCCTCCACATTGATGATTTTATCAAATGCTTTAGAAACACCGGTCCTATCTTTATGAATAAATAGTTTGAGGAATAGTTGTGGCTCATCACTCTGTATTTCAGTTATAACTCCAGCGTTGTTACACTCAGCGTTGTTTACTCTCTTGCTTGTGTAAGACGGAGCGTGCTCGCCCTTGCCTGGAGGTTAATGTAGTCCAGAGTTCAGTAATGCTTTTGAAATAGAGGGTGACACAGTGAGCCTAGAGCTACAGGACTGCAGGACCTTGACTCGGCCTCCGATTAGCAGTCCCCTGGAGGCCCAGCACAGACTGTCTGTGTCTGTCTGTCTTTCTGTCTGTCTGTCTGTTTGCCTGCCTCTGTCTGTCTGAATGGCTGCAGCATATTGGTCATGCCTCCAGACCACCTGGCAGTGTGCAGACAGGCTGCTTGACGGATCCTCAGAGACACAGTCAAACCAGGCCAGCAGCTCCAGGCTTTGGCTGAGGCTTGAAAGGGCTGTCCTGTGCAGGATGAGGGAGAAATGAGGTGCTGCATTCACAATCATACTCTGTCACTGACAGGCAGCTCAATATTTGTGTCATGTACAGAATCAAAAAATTCAACTATATACAACTTAACAGTCTGTTGTTTATCGCTAGAGTATAAGCACTCACACTTTTATAGAATTATTTGAGTTTGAGAATCTTGACAATACAGCATAAATAACTATATCTTTGTTTATTAAGGACATTTGAGATTTCTTTTCAGATTTCTTTAAAACATACAAACGATCATGGAAAAGTCACACACAAAAAAAAAAAAACAATGCAAATATCAAAGTAAGTCCACTGTAGGTTTCAGTCATACCTTCAATGGGCTTGGGTTATTAGAGCCATTGTTAAAAGCTATTCAGTCTCTGAATAGCCAAACTAGGAGTGTCTGCATCCTCAGCACGAAGTCTGACACATTTCAGGCATCTGCCAAGATTTCCCCTTGTCACTGACAAGGTGACTACCCACTTGTGATTTTCATGGACAGAATCTCAAGGTGGAGCCAGGAGGACAAGGACCATCAGTTTGGAGATCTCAGAATTTCAGTTCTTCCTTTTTCAGATGTTGTTGTGTTGCCATCTCATTGGAAGACCTTCAGCAGCCACTGAGGTGTTTTGCAGCTTAATGCCAAGCAGCTGGGTCGAGGGTCAGTAGCTCCAAATCTGAGGCGATAGTTCAATGCTGCAAAATGCTGAATTGCCTCCTCCAGGTGCGGGATGAGCCTTTGCCCCAAGTGAAGTGCATGCATCGCTGGGTCTTTTTCATGAGTGAGGGTAATATGGAGACTTTGACGAGGATTGGTTCAGCATCTGCAGTGTTCCTGGCACTGCACCAGGTTGTTATGTTAAAGAGGGAGCTTAGCCGAGAGTTGAAGCTCTCAGTTACAGCTGATCTCTGTTCCAACCCTCCCCTATGCTCATGGGCTTTGGGTAATGACTGAAAGAATGAGATCACGGATACAAGCAGTTGAAATTAGATAATTCAGAAGTGAGGCTGGACGCTGCCTTAGAGAGGGGGCAAGGAGCAAGGGCATCCAGAGAGATCTTAAAGGAGAGCCGTTGTTTCTTATTTGACTGAACATTTTATAGAGTAGCCCCAAGTTTCAACTATGCCTTTCATGCATCTGTCCATCACTATATATTCTGGAGAAGTATTAAACAACAAATAACATTTTCTTTCTGTCGACTGCTGTTCACAAACGCTACACACAGTACTGAACTTTCAAATGTTAGTGTCGAACTAAGACTCTGGATCAACATCCATTGCCTTCTGTCTCTGAAACTATCGTAATTGAGACTATAATAACTTTTGAAACTATATAATTGTGCTCTGGCCATTGCAAATTTCTGGTAGTACACAGAATGGCTTGCAGGGTTTAATTACACTGGGAAAAGTGGCCATTGGCAGTCATGCAAAAGAAATTGGTCCTCCTTATCCGCCACAAGAGAATCACAGTGATATGTGACTCTAAAACTTTTGCTTCCACATCCACTGCCCTCCAAATTAGGCCCAAATATCTGTGCTTTCATTGACAGTCAATGCACCATGTTGTGTCTGCCTCTGCAGTAATGTTGGCAGCCTCTGCACATAAAGCCGCTGATTGATTCATCTTTAGAGGCTGGTGTTTCAGTGGGAAGTTAGCTCTTATTTCTCACACTGGAAACTTTGCATTGCCTCCAGCGCTCCCTCTCTGCTTTCAACCAAACCTTCTGTGAGTTATGATGTAACTTTCTGTGGCATCTTGCCGTAAATTATTGAGGGATAAACCTTGAAAGCAGGAGTCCTTGTCCACTCTCAAACGCAAAGCAGAGTTAGAGCCACCAAACTTTGGCCTTTCACATCTGTCTCCCTACACAGGCTTTCTGTTTCAGTGTCAAATCACAATGTGCTTATTTCTTTCCTGGTTTATGGATGTGACGCAGACTCCAGATTTAGTTGTTTGTATTATGATTCTTCAAGTCGGACTGGATAGGAGAGTAGAAAGATTTGAGCAGGGCTCTGAAACCAAATGATAATACAAATGATTTCCCCCAACACCTGTGAATAGCTGGGTGCTGTGCCAGTGAAACCAGCCTGCAGCAATGTATCACACAGAGACCAAAGCAGACATTATCACTCTCAGCTAGAGCCAAGAAGGTTGAGTTGAGAAATGAGGATCATTGATGGAAAACAATAATGGCGGTGCCTTTGTGCACTGTGTTTATGGAAGTGTCAGTGAGACACCATTACTGTCACATTAGCATTTCTCACAGTAGATTTCAGTCAAATTTTGGTGTTTAGGAAAAAATGAATAATGAAACCTGTTTTCATTTTTAAAAGAAAGGTTAGCAGAATAAGGACTTCAGACACAAAAGACAAGACGCATGAGGTGGACATTTTAACAGGGAAATGAATAATCCGTAGCTAAACAACTGACTGACAACTGATAGTACTGTTTAAAATTGTAAAATATAAATATTGGTGGTATTTTCAATTTAGATACAAACGGACTGTAGCTTAAGTTTAAAAATGCTAAACTGTTAAGGCCTGAGGTCTTTCCTTTGTGCCACTGTCTTGTAGTGGTAGTCGTTAGGCAGAGAAGCAGCGTCAGAAACTGATATAAGATATGAGATAGTTTCAGTATTTCAGTATTTCAGTTTAAGTTTCAGTATTTTGGTTCAATTAATTTCTTCTGAAATGTATGTTGTTCTTAGCCTTTCAAAGTTAGGTAACTCATCGTGTTGCTAGCCACGTGGCAGCAAAAGAGATATTATTGTATCTACTCTTTCTGGGCTGTCAGGTAGTTCATCTAGGGATTTAGTAGTAATATTACTTGTAATATTCCAGGTTAAACACTCAGAAATGCTGGTGAATTTCTTTAAAATGAATTAAATATCAAGTCATTTTTGATAAAGTTGATTCAGCTATGATTGTTTGTTGAAGCTTTGGGGACTTAACAGAAATATTTTCCCTTTGAAACACTATATTTTCCCCTCACATTACCTAAATTTGAGAATATTCTGTGAGTCATGTGATAAGTTATGGAGGGCTTGATGTGGCCCTGGGGTTGCCAGTTCATGACCATTACCCCTGAGTCAGACTTTAAAATTTAGCTGGGGGTTAGCTCAACAACATAATATCAACAAATGCATTGACACAGCATGAGCAACAACTAGCCAAATATTCATTTCTTTGTGCTCTTAATGGGCAAAGTCACACATTGTATTCAAAATCGGTCTTTTAATTGGTGGATTCATTCACTTTGGACGACTGGAGACTGATGTTGAGCTTTCTGCTGTTTGAAGTGGCAGTGGGATTTGAAACTGCAGATACCTTTTTGTACTGTCTGGAGCAACAGCAATCCTCATCCATGCCGGTAAAACATATTCTCTTTACAGTCCTTTGCCCTGGGCAGGGGGGAGTAAAAAACAGTAGGGGGACTTTGGGAGGCTTCAGCAGAAAGGATCATCTGTGGATGCAGAGTTTTTGAAGATACCCTGTGGATTAGAGATTCAGGAAGCACAGGGTGAATATAAAATTTCAGACATGGAGAGGAAGGATCAGATTTGACAGGACTGCTTGTAAATGACTGCATTCTGCTTTGTTAAATCAAGTGTGTGTAAAGTTGAAATGCCTTGATTTGGGTAATAGTCATTTAAGAAAAATATATCAAGGCCATATGTACTCTTAAAAGACTCACAGAGTAGCTGGATATTCGGGTGTGAGTTTGAAAATATGAAGCCAGAAGAAAGATGTGAGAAGGAAAAAAAAGAGGGAAAGGCCTTGTTATAACATTCTCTTGGTCTTAGGTATGAAATGCAAATGAGCAATGTGTTAGCAGAGAATTTGCTTTATGAATGTGAGAGATGTTTCACCCCAGGTGTTATACTAAATGTATGTGTGATATGGTTTGTTTAATCTCATATTCACCATGTTTCTCTGGCGAAGATAACAACTATAAAAAGGCAGGAAACAGTTCAGTTAAGAAAACAAAGTAGGTGGAGAAAACATTTGCACTCCTGGTGTTTTTAAATTAACATGGACAGCAACAATGTGCTTATTATATATGAGATTGGGTCTTATTTTGTAGGAAGTGTCTCCAAAGCAATGCAGGCGAGGGAATTTCCTCAGAAGAGACAGAGGAGTTGTGAAACACAGTAGTGTGGACAGAAGAGCAGTGCAGAAATGATGTCATTGAAGATTCATTTTCTTTTTAGGTGGTAAAATAGATCGGTCTACAACACTGACTGTAAATTCAAACTGACATTTCCTCTCTTTTCCTTCCACTGTACCAAAGTGAAGCCAAACAAACTCCTGTGATGGGTACTGGGATATATTACACTGTTGTTACCATTTTATCTTTGATTTTAGTGTAATTGATTCATAGTTGATATTCAATTGCTATTTAACACCTGGTATGCCCATTTGACTCTTTTTTTTACCTCTAAAACATAGATAAGAAACATTTTATGCTTGTTTATGTCTGATCGAATCAGGCAGTTTTAACTGACATGCATGTTGTGTAAGTCTGTTGCAAAATGAGTGAATGCATGAAAGGCATAAATAAAGCTAAATGTGGAGGACAGGGAGTCAACTTTTACCAAGGTAAAAATAATATTTTGAAAGAAGAATGGTTGTGTTTTCATGCAACCACTAAGGGGGGCAAATCTAGCTCTTTTACTCACCTGTAATTTACATTACAAAACCAAAACTTAACAATAAAGGAAGGACAGCTTAAGCTATACTGTCTGGTAAAGCTATCTTTTTATTAATCCAAGAAAAAACAGCTCTGAATGCCAAAAAAAGTAGGATGGATGGATGGAGTGGATTAAAATAAATACAGATTTTAAAGACCTCTTCGTTTATCCCTATGAGCCACCCTCTCTCTTTCAGACAAAGCTGATGTAGCTCATCTGTGGACCGTCTCTCTCTGTCTGTCTGTCTCTCTCACTCTCTCTCTCTCTCTCTCTCCCCTTCTATGTCCTTGATTGTTTGCATACATTTGATCAATATACTAGTTTGCATTTGCCAAAAGGAGCAATATGTTTAATTCATACCAATTTAATTATTTGGTGTATTACTTGAGTTGTCAAGATGAACAAACGGCTGATTCCTTATATGAGTGAAATGTTTCAGAAAAATACAGACTATGGCCCATAAAACAGGAAACACTTTATCAACAGACTAACCAAAAATTACGTTTCCACTCAAAATTGTGACCCTGCCACAATGCCTGCTTTTAAAGATATTATCTATTATCCATGATATTAGCTTTGTTATCTAACAGCTTACAAATCAAATATCACTCAGAACGGAACATACTGCAGCAAAGTAGATAATTTGATTTGGGACAGACACTCTGTTTTTGAGAATTAACAAATTACAAACTAATCAACACTTGAAAAGGACAATTTGTCAAAATGTTAATGACAATAATGCATCATCACAACAGCCTCTGGGTTTGACTGAAGATTTTTGGACTTGTAGTCCCTTTTGACACATGCAACCCTGATATTATCAGGATAATACCCAAACAGCGTGCTCAGGTAATATACTGACATGATCATTCACACTTACAGGGAGTACTCCCTGCTGGATGGGGAAGAAGTTGTAGAGGAGGGCATGGGGGGTCTCTGATAGGCACCACGGGATGTCAAACTTAAACAGCGGAAGTCAATCTTCATAATAGACATTACATTAATAAATTACATCTTTTTTTTTTCTTCTCTTTTCCCTTGTCTGCATTATCTTTACAGCTGAGCACTGTGTCTGATGGCAGCGTTGGAAAGACCAATGCATTTTTTTCTAGCAGTGAGAGATAAGTAAATATGATTCACTGCTATGGTGACCATCACCAGCCCTCCCTGTCGGCTACTCCATCAAATCAAACTTTATTTAACCCCTGATGAGAGCTGAAGGGGAGGGCTGTACCACACCACAGTGTGAAAGAAGGGGAAATAGTGACAGACAGGACAAGACAAGACAACTGGGAGCAGGACAAACAGGTATTGTAATTAGTATAAGATAGTAGTCCAAGTGCTGTGCTGATCTAAGTCCATACAGGAAGTAAAGGCTGTAAGAAACCAGGGACACCAGAGATGTGGGGTCTCGATAAAAGGGGGTGGACCCACAGGGGTGAGATATGGAGGAGCACGCATCAGTGAGAAGATGTGTAGTCGTGCCCAACTCAGCATGTTCTGATGGGACCAATCGTTTCTTTACGGTTAGTCTCAACAGGAGCTTGAGTGTCTATACACACATGCATGTGAGGTGGTCCCCGAATACCCAAGTAGCAGCCCATATCCAGGGAGACCACGTCCAAGGGCTCCCTCAGAGCCACCAGGGCCCCCGAGACCCACCACACTGCCCCCAAAGCCACAAGATCCAGATACAGTGCCACAGTGTTTCAGCTACAGCAGCAGATCAGGACAGCTCTTTGGATGCAGAAGAGACCCACTGGTTATTGTTTTAGAGCAGATGTGCTATTGAAATCTGATGATTTGCAGTGGAAATGAACCTAAAATATCTTGACATATTTGAGTTTGTAATATCCCCTTTCAATTAAATGAATTTTTTCCCAGAACAGCGGTTGTATTTATCTGTCGTGTTAAGTCTCCCTTTACTTGTTTAGCACTTAGTCCCACAGGATAATGTCATCAGCGCTCGTCACTCTCCTCAGTGAATTCCCCAGGCTCTTCACTGCTGCACTTACACTTTCACTCACTCAGACTTTATTCAGATAAAATACAAGGGGGTCCATAAAATTACCAAGGTAAAGTCAGATTGAAAAATTTGCCTTTTTACGTTCAAATATGTGGCTCACTTAGGTTAAGTCCAGATAATTTCAGTTTTTGTAAGTGTGAATGTAGTTTGAAAGCCAAGTGAAACATACTGCAGTTCCTTGAGGGTCAACACGAGGCTGCCTGTAAAAGCACACACAAACACACACATCTCATGATAAAAAGCAGATGGTTACAGCTGAAATGGTCATATTCAGTGATGAATTGTCTGTTGGTTTCTTGAAAGATACAAGTGCATAATTAAGGGTATATTTGATTAGACAGCAGGCTAGGTCTGTGGTGTTGCAGTCAAGATGTGGACACGTGAATCTTCAGAGTAAACCCTTGTGGAATTTCATACTAATTAACTGGATTTGCATTATATTCTGAGTAACATCTATTGTAGCTTCAACAACAAAAGTTTTATATTAAATACATTTATGCTGCTAATTAAAAAGGTTGTCCAGCAGAGACAAATCTCTGCAGATATGCTGTAAAGTAACAAGAAGACAGCTGAAGAAGGCTGGTTAGACATTAATGGTCCCTGGATAATAACTCTGGAGCATCTCTTGCCTCCTAGAAAAAAAAGGCCTCATGTTTTTCATCAGACAGGATGTGGTGGTAAAGAGCTACATTAATAATGCAAGAATTCAGCTTGCCACATGGCTGTCTGCACGTATTACAGCAGCAGTGTCTCCTAAGAATTACATTTATATGCATTTATCCTTCATTAGTGATTTATGTTCAAGGGCAGCTTTTAAGAACCTAGTGATGGTGGGTGAAAAATATAAAAGAATAGAAGAGACACACATGTGACAACTTACACTCAACATTGGAAACAGGGTATATTGTTCAATGCACAGTTAAATGTCATTTAAAGGATTTTGAGGATTCAGATACTAAAGTTATTCAGCCGAGTACAACTTTGGTTTAACTGGTACATGTCTTCAGATGTCTGACTCTGGGTTCTGTTTTTACGCAAATACAAAAGAGAGGAATGTGAGGAGAAGGATTATCCGCAACAGATTTAAGGGCACACCGATTTTCAGATTTTTGCGTATTCTATTTTAGGTAATTTATGAAAAACAATTTCATTAAAAAGACTCATAGTTGAAGATTTGGTCATGATATGATACAACACAGAGCTGCATGATACGCTCTACTGTTCCAATGGCCACATTTTTCTTTATGTCATCGATCTTTCTACTTTATGACTTGTCTACTCAGCTCTGAGTGTCAATAGAGTGATCCTGCCCACCCACTCTGAGGACGATTTTTATTTACATAAGCTTAATTGACCTCCAGGATGTATTAAGGGCATAAAACAGAGAGGGTTTGCATGAGTGTCTGCGTGATTATAATGGCAAACTGGATACCCCCCATTTTCCAGTATGCCATAATGACAGACAGAGAATTTTTGGTTAATGCAAACTCTGCAACATATATTCATGGTAAAATATGTAGAAATATGTTTTGTGGCATCTGTAACCAGCTTAAACTTGCTGAAATTGGGAAACTTGAGGAATTTCTGGTCAAAAATACTTGCTTTGGGTAAGGAAAATCTGTTTGCTCAGTTTAAATCATACTCTTGCAACACAAATCGTCCATGCCTCATGTAGCCCCTCTGAGTGTTAGTGGAGCTGACCCAGTCAAAGAGGGTGGACCTGACATGAAAGAATCATCCATGAAACTCAATGGCCCTTTCCGAGAAGTAAAACTTAATCATTTACTTATATCTCCTGAGCCACACAGCAAATCTTTATGGGGACAAAGTCATTGGAAACTGAATCTTTTCACAGGGCATATGTATCACATTCAGAGAGTTATTGATCCAGATATGAGGAGCAGTGTTTTACAGTTTTTTAAATTCACTGTTAGAAATCAGTGATTTATTGGTTGTTAATACTATCATGTTGACAAAATTACAGTGTTGTTATCAGACCTACATTTGGACCTATGACAGGAGCATCCAATTAGGGACAACCAAAGGTCAAAAGAGATAAGTTAGTTATCTGTTATTTTTTTAATGAATTTAAGAGAAAGTGTGAGTCGTGATGTGGTCCTTTGACTCATTTAAGATATAATCTACCTCCAAGAGCAGCGCAGACAACTATACAGAGCAAACATCAAAAATAAGTTTTTGAAAAGTTTCTGTGGTGGGTGGGCTTGGTTGTTGTTATTTTCCTACAAACAGTCAGGGCTTAACAGAACCATATTTAGATGTATAAAGAAAGAATGTTCATATTTCATCTTTGTGAGATTTGTATGAAATACTATTTTAATGTATATACACATTCTAATGGATTCCCAAAAAGAAGGACTATCCAAAAAGCAACTCGAGCTCCCAAGTCACTTGAGATATTTTATTCAAGTGAAAATGTTTTGATACCCCTTGCATCTTCATCAGAGTTAAACAGTACGTACATGTTATACAAAATAAATACTGCCCTCTTGATCAAGACACATCTTTTTATTTGAAGTTCCCCTTCCTTTTGGAATAAAGAGACATTATGCTCTAACTGTGAACACAGAGCTGATAACAACAAACCCATAAGGAGTTGATCTCATCTTCTGTATAGAGTCATTACTTTATGATATATTAAATAAGATTTTGTATTCCTGATATTTATTTGTTTTGCTTTTACTTTCTACAGTGGTAGAGGAAAGTGTGGACTTTAAGGCTTTTAAACACAGGTCCCTGGTGCATAGCTGCTCTGTAAAAACTACAGAAGCATGACGGATGGGGTCACTGTGACTGGCATGCAGTGCTGTGTGGGGAGTGGTGGCATCGCTACAGAACAGGCACGGGTTGTGAAAATAATGAGAAAGTGATTGGATTTTTAAAACTTATTTTGCAGTTGAATGACTATTTATCTCAAAGGAGTAATTAATGACCGTGGTTAGAGAGAGGGATGTTCATCCTGGCTCCTGTTCTAATTAAGCCTCAACACCCCTTATTAATTTTCTCATCAACCTCCACACATATTAATTTGAACATATGACTGTGGGGTATTTTTTGCTGCCCAGAAATCAACTGTTAAAACAAAAAAGGATAAGCATTTGGGACTCCTGTTGGCTTATAATTTTATACATCTTAAGTCCTGTTTATTTTAAAGTCAAATGGATTTTCCTTTTCTGTTTAGGCTTGTCCATTGGTTTTGAAATGGATGGGAAAATACGCAGCTTTAGAGACTTTGGACAGTGTAAGTTGATATACAAACAGTAGAGAAACTTCGCCGAATGTCCGCACTACTCTGACTCCATGCCCAGGCAGCCAAGAGGGCATCCAGATTTACCTTAGCTTGATACCTTGAGCTTTGATGTGAAGGGTTTTATGATCACAAAACAGTGAGGATGTGTGAAATGGATGCAGTAAGGAAGCATTAGGGTGGTTTTTCTTAAGCCAGTCATGGTTCCCAGAGGGGCATGAGAGGTGAGGAGCATGGTGCAGGATGAGATGAAAGACGATACCCAGATACAGAGTATAAAATGAAAAACAGGAAATTCCAAAAGCAGCATACTAAATCACAGGAATATACGGTCCAGAAGTTCCCGAGCTTCTGCTCTTTTTGACAGGAGGTTATGAAAGATGAGTGCTTCCTATGCTGATGCGTTTCTTTTTCAAGTTTGACAGCTTTCATTGACAAGGTGTCACCACAAATCACATCACAGACTGTCAGGATGCTTGTAACATCACCTGCTTTAAGTTTAAAATGCAGAGGGTGTTTTTATTGTATTTGCAAGTATTTTTGGCTCCAGTCTGATAGAATCTGTATATCCTGTGTTTTAATCATTGTCTCATTCAAAAAAGTGCTGGCCCAGATGAGAGCAGTGTTAGAAAAGTACATTTTTATGAACCTCTCTTTTGTTTTATTTGCTGTGATATCCTGCAGAATGAGACAGAGGCTGTTTTTTTATCATCCCCTTACATCTTGTAGTTCTCAGATGTGTGCCAGCCTTTATTAAGATTCATGATGTTTATCATGGAGATACATCATACTTCATAATTTCTTTACCTCCAGCCTGCACTGACCACTCATGGCATGACTGATACATGAACTCAGGGCACATCAGATCTACTGTCCACATTCAGACTATGATGAATCCCTTCTTTCTCTCATTTATCTCTCTGTCTCTCTGATATTCTTTCCTGCTTTTTGATGCTTCTCTCTCTTGTATATCTCTCTCATGTTTCACCACATATCAACCATAAATAACTTTACAGGAGTGAATTTGCAGTTCAATCCCATTATTCATATTTAATGAATGAGGAATGGGGATGTGAGTGTGTGTGTGTGTGTGGGGGGGGGGGTCTAATAAAATAAAATAAAAGACATGAAACATGAGCAATATCATATAGGCTGATCTCACTAACAGGTGACAAGGTGTAACGGAGGAAACATGAAAATCAAATGCTCTTCTTTATTATCAGAGTATTTGGTGGTGCTATTGGAAAATGCAAAGTCACTCCTGCTTTAACAAAAGAGGAACTTCAAAATAGCAAAGAAGAAAGTTTTGTATCCAGTCTGAAAGGAAAAAGAGCAGACAGAAATGCTTAACTTTTATGAGGTGCTTGAAATATTTTACATACCCCTTGATCCTATTTTGGTCGTGACTCTGTTGCAAGAGTGACAACTTGAAGCTGCTACTCTTTGTAAAAAGGAAATCACAAACACGCTTCCGACGCTGTTTCCAGCCCGCAGGGTGAGACTGCTTGACAATCTAAAGATAGACTCTGAGTGCTGTACTTTGAGGGCAGCGAGCCAAACACAAACTAGAGGTTGCAAAAAGTTCATAAGATTATTAAGCAGGCCGACAATCCAATCATTAAGCTTTAAACAGTTTTTTTTTATCTGCTCTGACATAATGCTGCATGGTAAAACAGCATCACTTTAAAGCTGCAAATCCTCAAAGCTTCAGCGAAATAACCTTGTGAGTACTCCCATCAAAATCCACTTAAAACCACTAGACGCTACGCTCATGTAACTGGCACCAGTGTGGATTGAAGAAATGAATAAAGCACTTTCACTCACATTACATTTACATTAAAGCTCTTAGTCTTATACAAAGCAAATTATGAGGGCAATAGTAAAATTAGCTTAGACTCAGGCTGATGGTGCCCTGATAATAGATCTGAGCTAACACTTCTGAAACATGAGACCACTTTTATGCCAGAAAACTTCCACAGAAGAGAAGCATCGAAAAAAGGGTGATAGTGGAGAAGCTCGGATTTAGAAAGCAGCATCTTTGCGGTGGATGTGTGGAAGAGTGAAGAGACACAATTGTGAGGATGGGACATGAGATATTTCAGCAGGAGATGAGTTTGAAGGGAGTGGTAGTGTCGTTCTGACTGAGATTGCTCCCTCACTGCAAGTCAGGGAGAGCAGCAGAAGTGAGGTCCTGATTTTTAATAAAAAGTGGACTCAAAAAGTCGACTTAAAGTGGTGGAGGATTTGATTTGTTTGTGCAGCGGTGCAGGCAAAGTATCAAACCTATTTAATGACGAGGACAAGTGGAAGAATTTTTTGTTTAATAAATCATTTTGATAGCACACAGGGGCAGGGGGATACACAAAGATCATCCCACCGTCGTTTTGGACATTTAAAGTAAGCCTGACAGCACATGAGGCAATTTCAAATAATCATACCAAACTGATGGTCATGGATCAAGCTAGACATCACAAGGGAAACAAATGGAGTAATCTGTGTTATCAACTGGATTTTTTTTTACTATTGTAACAAAAACAAGAAAAAATATTGAAAATTCCAAAGGGGAACAAAGAGTAGCTGTGTTCTTGTCTGAGAGCTGTAAAATTCTATGTCATCAAGTTTGTGACAAGTCAGCTCGCTTGTCACAATGTCAGCAGCCCGAACTGGAACAGAAAATTGTTACATTATTTAATCATTATTATTAGAGATCAAGAAGAAGCTAATTCAGCTGTAAAATCACAGTATATATTCCTTTTCTATAAAAAATGGTTGCGGTTGGCACAAACCTCTTATCTCCATTTTTCAGATTTTCTTTTTTCATAAAAAGCTGCTGTTTGTCACCTCCCACATTGGTGAGTGGGTTTTATATTTTTTTTTAACTCATTTAAAGAACAATAAGCTGTAATTAGAACATTTGTATATTCAGCAGAAGAGATTTTCTTTTAACTTTCCGAAAAGTTTCAATTTTGGAGATAGGAGGTTGCACCTTCCAGTGCCTGATTTAATGTCTGTAATAAGGTAAATCTTTCCAAGCTTCTATGTACAATGAATGTGAGTAGCCCAAAGCATGGCAGGTCAATCTGTGCCCTTTGAAACAGGAAAAGGCTGTAACAAGCTAAATGACAACAGAAAGTGACTGCACACAGAGATTAGCATAGATGCTAACAGCTTCAGTGGCAGTTTCATCAGATCTTGACCACATTTCATTATGACATGAAAAACAAATACCAAACCTACAAACCTTTTTATTGGAGCAGAGCAGGTTTGACAGAGTTAACATAGCAATAAAGACAAGAATGGCAGAAAGTTGTTAGGACAAACTAATAAACCAAGTCAATCAGTCTTTATTTGTATAGTGACAACTCATAAGTGTTATCTCAAGACACTTCATAATAGAGCAGGTTTCAGCCATACTCTTCATTTTATAGATACACGTATATGCATATATACATATACAAATGCACATATTTGAAATACACATCCGCTTATATGCATATACATACAGTACATCCAAAGCCAGCATAAATACATCATGTGCACAGCACTGGGCCAACCAAACCACAGAAAGGTGCATCTATAGGAGGCTTACAGAGGCAGTGCCAAGAAAAAAAATTCTGTTCAGCAGTCGGAAATTTTAAGAAGATCCAGTCTCATGTTGAACAGCCATCATACCAAAGCTGTGTTGGGTGTGTGGGCGACGAAAGGGTGGTTGACAGAGACAAGTGGCTGAAGTAAGAATTGAAGATAGTGAGAGATCCATGGGCCAATCATAAATCTGTCCTCATCATATTTGTCTCTGCTGAATAAAAATTTAAGCAAAGTTAGAAGTTCTAATCAATAACAACTACGGAAAGAGTGATTAGTCTTATATTAGCATTAGGCTAATGATATGGTCCAGCAAACTGATGTTTAACAATACAACATATAGCTGAACTGCAATTAAATGTGCTTAAACTGATTTGAAAATGAGGGTTTATGATAAATTATAGTGCTTTTTAGTTGATCGTGGGGGGAGGGCAGAGACTCAGGAACTAAAAAGTCAAACTTATCCACATCCTAATGATGTGTTATGAGACTGCACAGAGACAAGCATGTCTGTCTGCCTAGCTAAGTGCAGATAGATTTGACCTTTGAGTCTGTTAATGGAAAGGATCTGTGTGAGCCTATTTAACAAGTGGCCATGTGAGATGAAGACTTTCAGTAGTGTGCATGTGGGTTTGTGTTTGTTCAGTTCTCATTGAATTTATATCCAATCAATATACTTTATGATTATAAAGAAAACAATACACTGTCTACATCTGCAAGAATCCATTTTTGCAGCTGTTGTAATAACAACAAGTATGCCTTATATAGGCTAAAAGTCACATGTTGACATGGTTACTGTTTAAACCAAAAACAGTTTGGAGCTGTTATACCTTCGCATGAATGCTACTGATTTGATTAGACCCATAATCTGATGTTGTTGATGATTATCGATTATTCAATTACAGTAGTTTAGCACACTTGTCAGTAGTTGTCTGTAAGCTGAACTCTCCTTTGTACCCGCTAGGTAGTAATTCACAGCCTTTCTCCTTAGAGCACCCCTAGTTTAAACATAGAAGAGTTAAGCCTTCTCCTCAGCCAAAAATAAAAATCTTTGAGAGAAATCACAGAAATTGTAGTATATGGAAAAGAAACAAGGTGCATGGTGCCTTGCCCATAGTGGCTGTGTAACCCAGAAGTTCCTCACAGGTGCTTTTTGTCCTGATGAGGAAAATGGACTTATTATCAATTATCCTTTAGAGAGGCCAAACCTGTGAAAAGACTTCACAGATCCCTACCCTAGTCCTGAGACTCCCAGAGGTCTTCATTATGTCAGAGAGGAGTTAGTGCCGCAGGCTTTGAGTCTGTAAGGACCCAGTCTTCTCCTCCTGGGCACTGGGACAATAATGTTTTTCCACCAGGGGTACTTCATCCTCTCAGTCCAGGACACACTCGGACACAGAGGTGATGAAGGGCTTCAGCTTGCTGCCCAAATGACTGGTAAGCTGACCAGAAATTGTTGTGACCCATTGAACTGATTTTGAAGAGATCCCTGAGCTGCTTCCATCCTTTAACTGAACAAGCACACATGAGTAAGGATCTTTATGTTTGAGCTGATTTAAGGACAGCCGGCCATTCAGCATTTAAGTTAAAGAGAATGAATCTTCAATATCAGTTAGTTATATATACCACTGGATAAAAATTAATTTTAAAAAACAAAAGGAGTTTTTAAAATAAAAAAGTGATCTGAAGTGTTCTGTGCAATATGAGGTCATAGCCTTACTTTCAGTTTATTTACAGATCAAGATATTTAATGGCCCCTGGGAAAAATTGTTTTTAATAGGAGTTTTTCTTTGCACAGGGTATGTTCATCCTTAACACAAAACCTTAAAGTTGTAATTTTTGGTTGAGGCTGTGGTCCTCTAAAACAGCCTTAACCAAACTTAAGTACACGGTGGCTGATTTTGACACCTGAAAATGTTTTGGGGCTCACGAAACCCCCGCACAACCTTAACACGAGACCCTAATGTTTTACCACCTCCATAGACAGATCTTAGTATGTAAGCCCAGTTTTGCTGTTATATTTCTTTTCACACTCTCTTCTTGAGAGCACTTTGTCACTCTGTGAACTCTCTCATGGTACCTTTCAGGCGTCTGAAAGGGAAAGCTTCTTGAAAGCAGGAACCAAACGTTGTAGTGAGATGTTCAAGTGAGGGTCACCAGTTAACTGAATGGTTCAATGGCACTGATTCTGTTCGTCAGAAAATAATGATTAAAACTAACCTATAACTAATAAATATTTAAGAAATGTCTTTTAAATCCCCTGACTAATTTATGTTGAATCAAGTCTGTTGACTTTAAATAATGTTATTGCTCATTCCTGGATAATTTAAGATATGATTTAAAACTTTCTTTCCGTATTAATTTATTGTAAATAATCTCTTGCAGTCCACATGCAATACCATTGCATCCTATCAGTGGGCCCCAGCCTACAGTTTAGGAAGCACTGCTCTAAAGTTTTCAAAAATGATGAGACAGTTTGGTCTGTTAGCAGCCTGCGATTGTAGTGCCAGGTGTGCACTTTCGACAGCTTTACCTTGTCTTTACCTCTCAAGTACTCATACCATTAGGCAATGCTGGAGTATGCTTTCAATAAGTGATTGGTGCACTATGTTTAAAGTGCATGTTTGACCTCAAGGTCCCTTAACTTGTTTAACAGGAATAGGATAAGAGACTCTCCAAACTGAGGCACTGTTGGCCCCACTTAAGTTAGAATGCACATGAAAAAGAATATCCTTGGGGTGCTGGTTTGGCGGAGTGGTTAGCAACCAGGCACCCCATGTACTTGCTTCTGCCGGTCCAGGTTCAAATCCCGCCTGTGACCAGTTTGCAGAGTGTCTTCCCCAACTCTCTCACCCCCTTTCACAAGCCTATCCATTGTCTCTCTCCTACCAATAAAGGCACAAAATGCCCAAAAAAAGAAAAAAAATATATCCTTGAAGTTTGTTGCCCTAACACCACCGCAGCCTCCACACTCTCTATGACAGTACTTGTTTGAACATCAACTGACAGATTGGCTCAATTTAATTTGTTGAATATCTTCTTAAACTGGTAAAAATATCAGTAATACACCCATTCTGGATATTAAATGAAAAATAAGATGACAGAGCAACATGGTCCATGAGAAACTTGAAATTTGAGCTGTTGTATGTTTTTATTCATCAGTCACCAGCTGGAGAATTTCCACTGAAGAAATCCTGCACATGCTCAGTCTTGTCCTAATGTGTGTTAACATGACAGACCTTTACATCAGTATGACTGTTAAAGCTTTCAGGAGTAATTCTCTTTTGCTTATCTTATTAACAGTGTTTTTTTTTTCTTTTTGCTATTGTAGGGGTTTTAATAGGTTTAGGGTTTGCTGCTGTAAAGACATTGAAATACACATCTTATGATTTTGATTTTGAAATATCACCCTTACAGTTATTGTCATACAAGTTATTATTTAACACTTGTTAGCAATTTATTTATTCTAACAAACACTTTCCCATGGATTAATATGAGCTGTCAGTGATTTCTGACCACACTTATATGCTCTCAGAGTGATTTCTACTTTACAGACCACATTAATTCACAAGTATTTAGAGCGAGGAACCTGTCCTTATTGTTTTTTGTGAAGCCGATAAGCCGAGTTGAAAAAAATTATAAAATTAAGTCACTACATGTGGCATTTTGTGCTGTAATTAATCAACAGTACAATTGTCTCCAATCTGTAATCTCATCTTCTTGTTTAGCTTTCAGTCTCGGCTATAAATATAATCTTGTGGGTTAGCATGAATTAGCATTTGAACCATTTTGATGCTTGACTTTATGTTGATTATAAATGTATTAGGGGGAGTATGCATCAGGATAATTATGTGATTATGTGAGTAAGCAGGGTGTGTAAAATTAGACACAAAGAGAAGGAAACCCATATTAGCTCTCTGTTCTTTGCTTCATGGGATGCACACATATATTTGCGTATCACTGAGTTAATGAAAGCAAGCATGCCCACATGATGCTGCAATTTGATATCAATTTTTATACAAGAATCTTTCATCATTGCATTTCATCCATTGCTGGGTGGAGGTCTCAGGGTTGTGAAATTCCACACAGATCCCTGCACAGGAGTCCTGTGCCTCCCAGAGGTCTTCATTATGTCAGAGAGGAGTTAGGAGTTAGTGCCGCTGGCTTTGAGTCTGTAAGGACTCAGACTTCTCCTCCAGGGCACTGGGACATTAATGGTTTCCACCAGAGGGACTCCCCCCATATGCTGCCCCAGTTGGGCTTGAAGCAGCCCCGATGTGAAACAGTCACTGTCCACTGCACTGACTGTTAGGGGAACCCTGAGCATCTCTCCAACCAAAGAAACAAAATCATTAGATCTGAGGTACTGACATCGAAGAAAGGCAACATTTAACAAATAAAGACAACTAGGACATTAGCAAGTACTGGGAAGGACAAGGTTTCATATTTGTGTTATAGCCACAAGCCTTTTTTGTTTAAGTTGGTGTTTTATGCTGGTTTTAAAATCAGCTATAATTAGTATTTGATAGTTATTTATGACAAACAAGAGCTAACAAGACCATCATCAGAAAGATGAATCATAAAGTCTTGTTGTCTCAACCCTTAAATCAAGTTTGCTTCTAACGTCACATTTCCTTCCCACAAGGTCTGTTTGTTTGTTTGTTTGTTTTTAGCTAGGATTAGCGCAATGCAGTCCAGACAAAGAGATCACAAAATCTCAAGCTCACATTTGAATGTGGACAACAACATACAAGCTCCATGCCTGAGACTGATATGTTATTTGATAGCACCTTCATTTAACATGATGTTGAAAGGATGGTGGGAAAAAATCAGCGGCCTCTTTAGGATTGTTCTTTGGTGAATGAGTAAAATTGAAATAATTACATGTTAAAGGTGCATATTGTCAACTCACCTGTGTTGATAAAGCACCCAGAAAAAAGTAACAACTGATCATTCTTGATGCATGCAGTGGCAGGTAAACCATGTTTGTTTCTAGAGTGCAGGGGGTTAATCCTATTTAGCTCAGCCACCCTTCAGTTTTCCTCTCAGGCTATGCCCATTTATTTGTGCTGAAAGTGATTATTTACTGCTCTGGCTAAGTAATTACATGTGTTTTTAACATGACAGCCTACAGACCACCTAATCTCCAATTGGGCCCAACTATACTGTACCGATAGAATGCCACAGATGCATGCATTCATTCCATGGTGTTCATTCAGCACTTGTTGTGTACATCCAGTTTAAGGGGTATATTCAGCAGTAAGGCAGCAGCCATTAAATGAGCCACAGAGGTTATTCCGTGCAGGTGGCTTAGTTACAGTTTAGACATAGTGTTTGACTGTTACTGCAAGTCTGCGTGGATGAAAAAAAAGAATTCACTGCACTGATAATAAAAACTAAAACTGAAACTAAACTCATAAAACTAAAGCTGACTATTTGATTTACCAAACTTTAATAATCTTTCCATCTAACCATCCATAGTCCCTACTTTTTGTGATTTGTTTTGAAATGTATCAATGCCTCTGTGTCTGACTGCCTCTCTGGGTGAATGTTCTCTGCATAGATTGATGCATGTTGGCAGTGGGTTCCCTTGATAATGATCTCATAATGTATCTCAAGCAGATAAGAGCAGAGAGGTGCTTTTTATGTACCAGGGTCTGACCAGAACACTGCAAGGAATGCTGCACTGATGGGCTTGGTGTGAATTAAGAGTAACAACTCAAATGTTACAGAGCAGTAGGCGCCTAAAATACTTTTATCAGTAACACATTTGACTGTCAAATGAGGTTCAAATTTTGTTAAATTCTGAATTTAGACAAGATCAGATTAGATTTGACAGTACTTTATTAGTATATTAGTATTGTATTTTATTAATATATTAGTATTGTACTTTATTAGTATATTAGTATAGTGCTTTATTAGTATATTAGTAAGGTTCTTGCATATATTCTTAATGAAAATGGCAAAGACACACTAAGTTCCATTTTCTTTTTTATCAGGGGAGCTAGATTTGACACAAACCATAAATTTGTGACCGAAGATTTAGGTTTGAGATTTAATGGGTAAATTGCCTTTTTTATGAGATTTAGATGCACTTGGTCTTTTGTCTGTAACTTTATTTACTAATTCATCTGTGCAGCCTTTGCTAAAGATCATGTGAAGAGGACTCAACTCAATAGTAACTCTCTGTAGACTAATGTTTGACCTTTTTTTGTTTTCTTGTTTAATCCTAGGTGTGGCAGTGTGGTGGCAGTGTTGAGGTCTTACCCTGTGCTCGCATTGCTCATATAGAGCGCGCTCACAAACCATATACAGAGGACCTGACTGCTCACGTGAGGAGAAACGCCCTCAGAGTGGCAGAAGTTTGGATGGATGAGTTTAAAAGTCACGTGTATATGGCCTGGAATATTCCCATGGAGGTAAGCTTCAGTGTCAGTCTATAATGTTCTTCTGATAACACCTCATTGAGATTTCACCCATTTCGGGATTTGAATAAAAAAAAACAATTTGTGTTGAGAATTGTTATGCTCAACAACTGCCTCATCAATTCTTTCTTCTTGTATTTGCTAACCCTACAAATCAAGGATGTCATGCTTATTAAAAAAACAAAGATGAAATCATGGCAGACAGACAGGAGACACAAGTGATGAGGGATGCACTATATATTTGAACAATTTTGGTACCAGCAGATAATTGTTAAAAAGTTGATTATCAGTTTCAGCAAATATGGATTTTTTTCTGCTATTTTAGTCTCACACATTGGATAGATATATCCCATATTTTGCACAATGTACTAATGTAACTCATCATTGCTGGATATCTGCTTTTTATAAGTTCAAAAGTATCATTTATTAAAGAATCTGAATTAAATACACATAAACTGTTACCATGAAAGTAACAGGCTTTGTGCTCTCAAAAAAATTGCTATGGAAGATTTCCATTGACGCCCAATCCTCTATTTGTAAAAAAAAAAAAAAAAAAAAACTACCTGATTCCTCCACTGATCTACAGCTGCCTAAATTGGGTGGCTTATTTTTACTTTAAGTTAAACTGCAGCTCTTAATACAGTTAATGAAAAGCATTTTGGCTATTGAACATTTATTGAATAAACTAATTTCAGTCAAGATGTTGTTTTTTATTATTCTTTTTTTTAATCAAACATCAAAATTGTTATCAGTTATTTAGAAATAAGGAAACCATCATGAATACTGCACTCCAGAGTTGTGTTAGAGCCTCATGCCTCCCTTCTGTGGTCTATCTGTTTCACTGTTTCACAGATGACTGAGATTAAACTGTGAATAGTGGAAAATCAATTCCTAGTATGAATACATGTGATGTGTCCCATTTTTCCAATGTCACATACCATCTATGAAGCTGACTAGACAGTGCTGATAGATAGCAGAACTGAAGAGAGCAAAGGGAATAAAACACCTCTACATTGCTTTCACAAGTCCGCATATCACATAGGTGTAAAAATACCAGTGAGGCCACATCACAGATTATTATAGTATTGTAATGCTTATTATTTCTCCCATCTCTTATAGAAGCAACAAAATATGAAGCTTTGATTAATTTTGATTTAAGGAGGATTTGTCATTGCAGCCTGTCTGTTTTGATTTGCAGGGGAAATGTATTCCGACATCTCAAGTCAGGTGTGAAAAAATGAAAATATGAATAATGAGAAACATACAGGCCCAACAGACAGCTCCATTGTGCAGCCACCTAATCTAAATGTTACCGTGTTGAGTGTCACCTGTTATCAGCTGAACTCCTCCCAGCACAGATGTTTGCACCCACCAAAGGCTCAGATGAAATGATCTCCCCTCACTTACAGAATGGACTGAAGTAAATGTGTGCACCAGGATAAATGAACATTAGCTATGAATTAACAAATTGGACAAACTAAGTTTGAAGGAAATTTAATTGTAAGTGAACAAAATTATGAGTAATAAAAATTGTATGCATCAAAAACAGGGAAAATGTGTGATTTATTTAAAGAATGCTATTGTGCAGAAATTTAGACAATGTAGTTTATTCTTTTCAGCTTAGGCTTTGTAGTATTTATATCTGTAAACCATCTGCAGTGCCAGCTTCTCATTGAATACAAAATATGTCTGTCTGCAGATTTGCATTTAATCTGAATGATGTAACTTCAGAAGATGCATGCTATTCCATATTTTTATGGTTTAGTGAAGATGCTTTCACCTTAGATCAGAGGTCTTTATTTGATCTTTTGCAAATTAAAGTAAATAATTGCACTGTGTCGTCTTATGTTAAATGTAGCCCCCCTCAAAGGCAAAGTCAAGTGTTTGCTCACTGACTCTTTTTTTTCTCCTTCTGCATAATCAGTTTGAATATGTAAATCCACTTTATGAATAGATGAACATCTGCAGGCAATTCATCACTCAATAATGAGGTGTTTAACAGAGTCTGGACTCAAGAAGCATGAAATTTAGCTGCAGCTTTAGCCACTGTGAGTCAACCACACAGCAACAATCAAAGTGTCAATTTACCTCTCAGGGTGAAACCAACATAGAACTGGTGTTCAAATCATTTCTGCTCCGATCTGAGGACCGTTTTTCCTGACACTGAGCACCAGAGACCTCTGTCAGCTTTAGTTTGACCCTCTGGTGGCTTTGAGTTATTAAAGAGAGGTGTCCAGGATGTTTGATGAGATTCAGACAACATGGGCCTATGTGACGAAAAATGAGAAAAATTCCTGACATATAGAACAGCCTGAATCAACAAACCAAATTATATGCAACAAAAAGTACCTTGAGTTTTATGAGTGATGTGTCATTATAAATAAACTATCCGTGTTCCTCACTTACAGGATAGGTGTTGAGTCCAGTGGTTCACTTGACTTGAACTACTTTTCTCCAATTAACCATCAGGAACTAAATTTTGTTTTCCCCTCCTCCAAACTACCAATCCGCCTCTTATACCCAATCCTAGTTTGAGAAAACCAATGTATCTTTGTCAACAAGCTACATGCCACAGTCCTTTAAGTAGCTGTAATCAAACCACTTCTTCAAAACAAACCTGCCCCTTTTTTAGGCATTTTGGCTTATTATAGGCTTATAGAAAACCTTCTGTTTACGTTAAAGATCATCAAGAAATAGTGCCTAATTCAATTTGTTACTTTCTTCAAATGAACAGTTTTTTTGAGGACATTCAGTCAGGATTCAGAATTCACCATAGCACAGAGACTGGTTAGTCTAGTTAAAGTAACAAATGATTACCTCTTAGTTTTAGATGGTGGACTTCTCTTTGTACTTGTCTTGCTGGACCACAGTGCAGCTTTTGACACCATAGATCATCACATTCCTCTACAGAGATTAGAGAAACTACACAGGAATGGAATGCTTTGGTTTATGTATATATATATATAAATGTATATATATATATATATATATATATAGATAGATAGATAGATAGATAGATAGATAGATAGATAGATAGATATAGATATAGATATAGATATAGATATAGATATAGATATAGATAGATATAGATAGATAGATAGATAGATAGATAGATAGATAGATAGATAGATAGATAGATAGATAGATAGATAGATAGATAGATAGATAGATAGATAGATAGATAGATAGATAGATATATATATAACTACAGCCTGGATTGTATCTATCCAAGGGTTAGTTGCACTTCTTGGCACCAAATGAGCCATGAATGAATGTTGATAAACATACACTGGTACACTGGGCTTATTGGCTAGACATATGACATGTATATTCTAAAACCAGCTACTAGCAACTTGACAAAATTAACCACTGGCAACACCCTCAACTAGTTTTGACATGCAACAGCTCATTTCACTTTGCTGCATCTGTTCCTTGAAGCACTCTTAAACAGTCTTGTTGCATCCATACCTTGGGTCTCAACTGTGCTTAAGATTGATAATTTTAGCTTTATTTAAGTCATTAAAATAAACTCCTTCATGTTTCAGTAATAGTTGTTATTAACTTCATCAATATAATGCTGGCCTCACATAACAGAGCTTCATGGTGCATCTGTTCACTATGGGCCTCATTGTCCCTTTTTAAACTGCAGCTCTGCAATAGCACCCCAAAGCAGCTCTACCATCATTAAGCTTATGCAGTTCCATATTGGTTCTGGGCCATGGTCTCACCTTTACACCTTTATGACACGTCTATGAAAGGTGGGACTTTATGGAGCATCAATATTTGGAAATACATTACAAGAGATGTTAAGAGGCAAAGAGTCTCTTTGGTAGGCCTGCCAGACATATACAGAGTGAGATCTCCACACTTCACTAATGCAGGGGTAAAATAAGTTTGGATGCCCTGCTGTATAACAAATAGTGTGTTGCCTCAAGCACAAACTTTGCCTGCAAAATAAAAGTAGAAGTCTAGAAGTAGAGAAGTAGATGTCTAAAGAAGCATAAAAAATACTGTATCAATATAAAATAAAAGCATCTCTGTAAAGTACTCTTCAAGGTTTTCTCCCATTAACTGTAAGGCTACAAGGCCTTAAATGTGTCTTTGTGTGTGACTGGGCAGCTGGAGCAGCTCAGTGATTTTTAAAGCAGAGCTGGACAAAAATCAAAGCCAGTAGAAGCTTTTCAAATACACAACAAATGGCTGCACAATGCTCCTCAATGGCCCATTATCTGATCTGCCTCTTCACCAGCCACAGTTAATCAATTTTATGCTTTGTGTTGATCATTGGGTGTGTATCTGTGCCTGTTTGTGTGTGTGTGTATGTGCTTGGGCCAGGACTCGGGGATTGATATTGGTGATATCAGCGAGAGGAAAGCTCTGAGGAAGAGGCTGCAGTGTAAAACTTTCCGATGGTACCTGGTCAACATCTACCCTGAAATGAGGATGTACAGTGACACCACTGCATATGGAGTGGTAAGCTGCTGTCTGTTTCTTTCCTCCCTGATTTGGTTTACAAATGGTAAAGGAAAAAATAAGTTACAGGAAAAAAAAACTGGTCCAAGCAAATCATAGTAACCCTGCTTTTCAGATGGTTGCTGCCATTGGTACAAACAGTTCACAAAGACGTAGTTTGCTTCAGAGACTATGGCCCTACTTGTATGGCATTAATCAGCCTTTATTTTGCTATTTATACGATGAAAAAGTCTCTGCTCAAAGCCAGACGCAGGGCATAAAGGGGAAGGTCATGTGCCTTGATTATACAGACCTGTATGCTGTGCATCACATTATTGTTGACTTTGTTATTTATTTTCTAATTTTCCTGTAGAAATCCTTGTCTCTGTTCTTCATTGCTTATATAAAACACACTCAACAGCCTGTTTTATCATCTGTGAGCATAATTACCATTGATGTGGATGTGTATGTATACTAATATAAGAAAGGTGGCTACATACATTGAGAAAATTCTTCATCCTTTGTGGAGTTTTGATTTTGGGAGTATTACAGCACTGGGGCACTGAGGGGGCGGCCACTAAAAAGCCAAACTGTCTCTCATGTCTCTGTCCTGTTAAAAACTTGCTTTGATATTAAATGGCAGAGCTGTGCCAATGTGCATTCAGTATGAGTAAAACAGGCTTAGAAGAGAGTGTGTTTTGGTCTTACAGATGTGTATCAATCTGTCTAATGCATTTTCAAAAGGGCAGATACACACTCACCATGGACTGTAGACTTTAGATCGGGCTTAAGGAGTTTAAAGCATCCTCAAGTTAGGAATACACAAGCTTTGCACCTGACCACACAATTTTTTCAGATAAACACACCCCTTGGCGATAAGAAGATGGCATGATCACTTGTGTGAGTGCACGGTGTATTAATAGCATATGCACATGTCTCAGGCAGAAATTAGGGGAGGCACCCAAACTTTAAGCTAAAATACTTATACAAAATACTAAGAGGTGGGAGTTCTGATAACTGTTTTGTCAACCACAATATGATGGAAGAGAAAAATTATCTGACCCCTAATTTTGAGAGAACAATTTCCTCGTCTTTGGCTGCTTTTATTAGTGGGACATGATTCCTAGACTCTTTTTTCCTGTTTTATGACAGAATGTGAAATTGTTGTAAAGTGACTGGTCTTGTTGAGATGGCTGCATTACCTCTGCAGCCATGGCAGACAGGGCATGTTTACTGTTGCTGTAGAAACACTTAATGTTACATCAAAGACTGTTGCAAACAGGATATTACTTGTCATTGACTTGTAATGGACTACAAATATCCTCTGGTAACTGTCCGTCATGTTGACTAAACTCACCCTTGGTTACATCTAACTTTATCCTCTGACTCCAAAATGTAATGGCCAAAGATCTGCTGGTTCTTGTTTTGTGTTCTATCGTCGCCTCATGTTTGATTTATGGATTATTTCACCATTTAAACTTAAAATATATCTCCTGGGACATTTTGCAGTAGAGTTTTTTCTTACACAGAGAAGCAACAAAGATGCTGTCAGTATTCCTCTTTGTTCTCATACAGCTCCATCTTCATTATCCTCTCCCCTCACAGTAATGCGGTACGTGCTAACATGCACTGACATGCACTGAAATAGAGACCACTGCTTTCTCTGTTTTCTGGATGTTGTGTATTTTTTCCTTTACAATCTGACAAATGAGTCAAAGATGTAGCAGGAAAATAGGTCGACCTCATTACATCCATTTCTGCAAGTTAGCCGACCTCATTATTCTATATTTGCGACATGCATTTGATGGGCGAGTCAGTGGCAGTGGTTGGAGGAGTCATTAGATTCCAAAATGGATGATGAATGTAGTCTTCATTATAGAGGAGTGTTTGAGTTTGTGTTTATTTTTCTTTCCTCCTGTCCTCCCTGTGGATGTGGGAGGTGTGGGTATAGGCTAAATATCCTCTCCACCTTCGTATTTCATTACATATTTTTTAAGCTAAGACATTGTTAGAGCAAAAGCATTAAATCATAAAGATTTACTTTAGACCACTCTTCTTGTTATTCTCCACCTAGATACTTCAAATATCACAATCCATAACTTTGAGCTGATATTTTTGTCCCAAGGTACATCTGTGTTGTGATCAGTATAACCAATGTGTCTCACTTGGGGTGTGGCAAAATACCATTGTCACAAGTATCATCCTCCTGACTCTTGTAATACATTACTGAATATCAATATATTTTGTTAAAGCATCATGGTGATATAAACTGATTTTTACTCACCACTCTTCACTGCTGCATGAGTTCTCACAACTGAGCTTATGACAAAAATAAAGGGTAACATTTGCAAAAGTTAATGTAGAAACAAAGAACATCAGATCGTGTACTGTATTTTAGCAGTGAAAGAAGTTAATGAAGAAAGCCAGACAAAATTGGCACCAGATCATTTATATATCCAATGACTTTCTTAACCTTTTGGGGGGGTTATTTGCATCAGTTGATCATTAAATGTATTTTTTCCTTAAAATGATTTTAATGTGGCATACCAGCAATTACAAAACTGGTGCATGTTGAACATTATATATGTTTGCCACTTGTTTATTTAGTAATTCTGTTGTTATACCTAAATCACTTATCTTCATTTAGGTATCACTTATGTACTTTAATAGTGTGTTGTGCATTATGTATCTTGTACTGGGTATTTTGTTATTGCCAAGGGTGCAAGAGTTCAACGGAAAAGGATTCACATCCAAGAAGGATCATGAATGGCATTGGTATTAGTTAAATCTCATTGATTTCCATCCCTAGTATTGAGTAGAATCATGTTATTTGCAAGTCTTTGTTTCATCTTTTTCATATACGTATCACACTGTCTAGCCTATGTTGTGTGTCTTATATTGTTTATCACATGTTGTGTATCGTGCATTACATATCCTGAATAGTCATTTGAGTATCCTGTGTCTTTTATTGCTCATACTTTGCCGTATGTTGTGTGTAGTATGCTGAATCACGTATTTCTCATCAGTTCAGGTGCTTTATATCTTCCTCTGTGTATTGTGTCCCATGTTATGGTTTATTGTGTTGAGTTGCCATGCAGCCCACCCCCTCACTATCTCACAGTAAATATATTGAGTCCTGAGCCATTGCACTGGACCATGTTGTTCCTGTGGATTTTCTGATTATCAGATATAAGTCTACATCTTCAGAGCCAATGGGGAGCTGAATCATCTCTCACTGTGTTCTTTTGATCTCACATCTTTACCTAATTCTCTCCCCACACAAACCAGCATCTTCGGAGCTCCCTACGGTACAGATTTGTGTCTTGCAGTCAGGCAGGCCTTTGTCATGATGCACATGAATAACCCTCTGGCTTGACTTCACAGTCTGAGTAATGTTCATCAGGGCTAATGCCTCTGATTTACATTTTTACACAGATGAATGGATTCAGCAGGATTATGATTCAGGTTCTTAGATGTTTCAGTCCACATACACTGGGCTTCTGCTGTGTTTGCTGTAAATATATCTATTATTTACATTCTGTTTTTCAGAACAACAGAGGATAATTATGGATGAAAAAGATGTGAGGTGGCCACATTTCCTGTCCACTCACACAAGCATGTGGATACATTTTATTTAACAGCAAGCACTGAAACAGTAGTACTTAATGCCTGTATAATAGTTTCTTCTCCCTGAGGGAGGAATAATGCACTTCTAAAAATATTAAAAAGTGAGCAATACCTTTCCTCTACAGTGAGTTTAATTCACATCACATCGCGACCTCAGCTTTTTTTCTCACTTGGTTGGTTTCTGAGATTGCTCTGTGTTTCATAAATGTATAAAGTTGTATATGCCCTAATATTCACCCCAGCTGGAAAGTAAATTTGAGGAAAGGAGTTTAAAACACAATATTGCATCATCTGCTCTCTTGGAAAATGACTTTACATTAGTTTTTTGACAATGAGTATCAAATTCTGTGTTTGTCAACCTCACAAATACTTAAAACTTAACTTAAAACCATTTACCCAAATACCATCAATGTTTTGGTATTTTTATTTTCAAAATCTATGTGGTTCTGTTTTAAAATTTTGACTGAGTATGTCTTTGAAATCCATCAGCTGTCATACTGACTATTATTATTATTATTATTATTATTATTATTATTATTATTATTATCATTATTATTATTATTATTATTATTATTTCAGGAATATGTATAATTCCTGGGTCTTTTAAAGGCATAAAATACAAAAATAAAAACTAAATCAGAATCTTGCATGAAAGCATAAACATTCTAATTATGGCATGAAATGATTAGTCAATGCAAGAAGCTGAACAAAAGAGTGGACAAACAGGGCCTCTAACAGCAAATCTAATGCACACATAGCATCCAAAGCAAATTTTTTCATTACATCATTTTTAACACACCTATGCATGCTGTTAGGAAAATTCAAGTTTTTGTAGGAGTCTGGCTGATATTTTTTTGAATAATGCATTTAAACATGCTAATTTTGACATTTCACATTCAAACAGTTAGATACTTCCTATTTTGCAAGCCAGATTAACAGAAAGATGGTCCAAAGTGACCATCTGGATTAGAGGCATTTTGTGAGCAACACCTGTGAGCTATTTCAGGCAGGTAACTTGAGCTGCACTTCTGTCACTCCAAAGATGCATCATTATTCAATCATCTGACAAACATCTTACTAATTAGTGCCCTTTTAAAGCAGCAAACTTTCTCTGCTTTGCCATTGCTGGCTCTGCTCTGAGTTGGTACTTTGCTCTTGCTTTCAACACCCCCCCCCCCCCCACACACACACACACACACACACATACACACACACAACATGTTCCAGCAATAGGCTCTAGCAGAGGTTCAACATATAATCCTAACATGCCTTAAAGCAGGGGTGTCAAACTGATCCAGTAAAGGGCCACTGTGGCTGCAGGTTTTCTTTCCAACCAAGCAAAAACACACCTGACGCAAATTATTCAATCAACTGGATTGTCTTTACATGGTTCATTTGTTGGATCAGGTGTGTTCTTGCTTGGTTGGAATGAAAACCTGCAGCCACAGTGGCCCTTTACTGGATCAGTTTGACACCTGTTCCTTAAAGTGATATTCCGGGATGGAACAAGTTGGGTCCTATCTCAAGGTTTAGGGCAGAAATTACCCCTACAGCAGTGTTTCTGTGCAGCAGAAGCCCAGGGCGCAAGGACCAAGCACCCCCTTCCTCCTCCGGTCCTGCTCGTCTGCAGTCACACTGGGCCATATTTTACTTGAACAAAAACACAAATAAACGGACTCCCACCGAAAAAATCTGATATCGGTCTGCATTCACACTTTATTTAGAGAATTTTCAGAGCGTTGCTTTCACACAAAAACACAGCTAAATAAGGCTCTATTTCTCATAGCGCCGCGCTGAAAATTCTCTAAATAAAGCGTGAATGCAGACCGATATCAGATTTTTTCGGTGGGAGTCCGTTTATTTGTGTTTTTGTTCAAGTAAAATATGGCCCCGTGTGACTGCAGAGGAATCGGCAGACGAGCAGGACCGGAGGAGGAAGGGGGTGCTTGGTCCTAGCACCCTGGGCTTCTGCTGCACAGAAACACCGCTGTAGGGGTAATTTCTGCCCTAAACCTTGTGATAGGACCCAACTTGTTCCATCCCCTATGTTACTTTAAATGTTGTCCTTCTCCGCATTTTTACAATGCTTTAGCCAGTGATTTCAAAAATGTGCCCTTTGGGAGGGGCTCATTACAAAAGGGATCCAGCAATTCAAAAGAAAATCAGTGTGCAACATTTGTTCTGCTTTCAAAGCAAGACAAATTGTGTTGGACATTTTCAGACAAGTAATGAAGCTATGCTATATTCCAAAATTTCTTAAGAATAAGTCCATATGATCAATCATGATTTGTCAACAACATCTCCTGTACAAGCTTCACATTAAAATATCATCTTAAAAAGGCGTCCGCTTTAAAAGTTGCATTTTTTTGTTCATTTGTTTTTTAGTCATCACTCTGATGATGTACTTCTGTACTGCTTACACACAGTATTTGTGATAAATTTTAAAAACATGAGACTTTGTTGGCAAAAGGTGTAACAAACATAAAATGAGTGTATGTCCATTTATGTTCATGTTTATATTAAGAAAGATGTGGAGGCTGAAAAACATTTGGGAGTATTAAATGTAATGAAAGGTTATGGTGAGAGCTGTGATTAACTTAAATGTATTCTTGTTTGACACATAAATGCTCAACATGTTCCTAAATTTCATTCAACATGACTGGTTGTATCATCTGGCAATATCTGTCTTTTATTCCTTTGTTTTGTTTGTGTGTTTCTCTAAACATCAGCTGAAAAACTCTCTGAAGATCGACCTGTGTCTGGATCAGGGACCGGACAACGACAACGTGCCCATCCTGTACCTGTGTCATGGGATGACACCTCAGGTTAGAGCCTCCATATTCTTGTGTCTCTTTTATGCTGCATATGGCATTAAGTCAGACCTGATACATCACCCCTGTCTTTTATTTCCATCTTGGGTCTTTCTTACTCAATAAAACAGTTCCATCTCTGAGAAATATGCCTCCCCTTCCTCTGCCTTCAAGCTGGATAAAACTCAGAGGCTTTGCCTTATAAGCTGGATCAGGTTTCCTTATATGCCCTTTACAGAAACAAATCACCATATTGTTAAATACATGTGAATGTCTTTATCAATATTCCATATTGTCCCTGTCAGGTACAAACCTCCTATCTCCAACATTTCTAATTTGAAGGAATTTAAAAAAGTGTTCTACTACTGAATGAATGAAAATTTTATTTTCTGGATAACATTTTTTATCCCTTTTTTGGTTAATGGTTTTATGAAGCACTTTTCCCAGACAAATATCACAAAATAATCTGGCACACTAGAGGAACCGTTTAGTATATTTCACTAGTCTATCTGGAAAAGAGCCCATTGAAAGTGTTGTGGGTTTAGCAGAACCTTTCAAAGCATATTTAGCAGATGATTAGATGATCCTTCTGTCAGTCATATTCATCATGGGCCAATTGGATAATGGAGTAGGTGGGCACTACTATTGTCATGGTTTAGAGAACAGAAGATTTGGCAATTTGGTAGACCAGCTGTGCCGAGATGGATGTGGTGGCACACCAGGGGAAGGTATCGACAGCTTGAGGTTGGGGCAGTGACAATTTCGTGTGGAAGGTGCGCTGAAAGCTTGCCAGCTCCAACCTGGTCTATTCTCTATGCAGGCGAGGCGATCCCTGTGCAGTGGTAATTTGGCTGACAGGCGCACAGTGCGCACACATCACCAAAACCTCAGGCAGTCGCCGCTCCTGGGTCTGGTCAACAAAATTAGAGCCCTATAACTCAAGAATATTTGGTGGGGTGCAAACTTCGCACATCCTCACGGACCCAAGCCTAAACTGCATCGATTTTTTAAGTGGCAGGTTAAGGTCTTGGAGTCTCATGTTCGTACTTTCTTGTGAACATGATCTCACAAGAATGGTTTCCCTTAAAGTATGCACCAATATCTACTCTGACTGAAGGATAAACTGAGTAGATTTTAGAAATACAACCTCTTGGCTTGTGAATGTGATATTTTAAAAACCCTCAAGGAATTTTCTTTGAACTTTGCAGAATTTTTCACTCCGACCTAAAGTATGTTTTCTGAACTTCAAAGGTAAGGGTCTTTTAGCCTCATGTTCATCATCTGCTTTAGTTCTACAGATCACAATACCCAAAAAACTCAGCAGTCTTCTTGAACCATCAATACTTCCTCTGTCTGGCCATTTTATCCCTAACGGAGGCATTTAACCACCAGATGGAAGGTCTGGTTTTCTCATGTTTTAAATCAGTCACTGTCTCTCGAAATGTGTCTTCAGACTTCTTTTCTGGGATGTAATTCAGCCTAAATAGCTAGGACTTCAAGTGTCTTCAAATGTTAGCACAGCTTGATTATCATTTACTTTCTCCTGGCTCTTCCAGCTTCGATCGATCCCCACATCCCATTATGTCTGAGCTGAGGTTGTTTAACCTTGCTGTGGCAGCTGAAAACTTGTCTTATGGAGTGAGACTTGATCCCACCTTATCCCTCTGGATTTAAATGAATCCATGAGACATTTCACACTCATTACGTCACTATTGATATTTACACCACAGTGCAAATTCAAACTGATTCAGGAGAAAGATGGATAATCTTATAAAGCTATTTCCTTTAAAGAAACCCACAAGTCAACTTCTTGAGCCCTATTCGGGGCCTAGGAAATGCTGAAACATACTAATTATAATTTTGTTTTATGTGATAAATCCCTGTAAATCCAGGCATATCAAGCTACAGATTGAAGCAGCTTCAGCATTTCTAATGAGATTATGAATCTGTGCAAGACAAATCCAGTCTGCTCTATTTTTATGTTTACCCACTACATCATGCAGAGGGATTATTCCCTGGATGGCCTATATAATAATACATGTAAACAGAGGGTGTGAATGTTTACTGTTTGCTGTCAGAATGTGCTTAGTCATACTTTTCCCTAATTTGCTTTGGCTGAGATAAACTTTGTGTTCAGGGTGTGATAGTAAAAGCCACACATCAGAGCCCAGGCACGCATGAAAAGAACAGCAATACAAAGCTGACAATGTTGCACATGACAGATTTTATAAGAGCATGTTGTCAGCAATCTTACAATACAGCACCTCAGCACAAGCAGTGATAAAACATACCGACTTAAGCTCAGCAACAATAGAGACAGTCACATAACAGATCGACGGTCTGCTCGGCTCTGAAAGTGAGCTGAGCAAATGGAAAATCACACCAGTCACTGTTTAACTTCTGCTCTGAGGGAAGCTGGAGGGTTTTTCTTCTGTATTTCAGACAAATAGAGATTATGGTAAACAAAAAATGAACAAGTTGCAAAAAAAACCCACAATATACTTTGTTTTTTTGTTTTATTTTTGTTAAAATGAAACAAATTATGCAATTTGAGTTACAGGGACAGCTTTGCCAATAAAACAAACAGAATCACTAAAGAGTTGATGGGGTGGGAATATCCATGAGCCCCTTAAATGGAGGCAGCCCCAGTCACACATTCCTGTGTCTTATGACGATTGTGCACGATTTTCATAATCCTAACGAAATGTGCTTTGGTCCTGAATGCATGCACTACTTGATCTGGATCAGCATTGTATAGTCGTGGACGAACACCAGGGAACAGGGAAGGGTCCTGATGGTTTTGAATTGTTCACATCTGTCTTGGAGAATCGCCGCTCTCTGTATAGCAGGTTGGAAGCCTTAGTGGTTGTAAGGCTAACCGTATTTGCATGGCATGTATGGGGCTCAATCAGGCTGATCGTGGGTCAATCTAGAAAGCTTTCTGAGGACAACTGACAAGGACATATCTGAATTTGCCTCGACTGGATCCCGTTCAAGGCGATAGCATTGTTCTTAAGTATCTCATATGGGAAGTAAACGCGACAAAAACAAGGCTCAATCAGGGCTTACGTGACACAAACTGGGCTTGAACGGGGCTGACGATGTGTCAGCGGGATGGAAATTCATGAAATCGTCATCAAATTGTTGTATTGACCTAATTGAATCCAGACAAACACCCCTAAAGCGCTGTAGAAATGTTAAAGACGGTGGGGTGTGTCTGGAGGAGACAGTCTTGTCTTCCTGTATCATTGCGATCAAACCAGTCTAGTGCAGTCTTGCACACAGGAATGCGTGACCTGGGCTTATACAGGCACGAAAAATCCACAAATATAACTTTAAAAAGCCAGGCGTCCAGTAGCTTTGGTATCAGCTGCAGTCTGTGGTTTATTTTATCCACAGCAAGTTCTAAAAAGAAAGTGAAATTTTGCTCACATTCAGATATCTAAATCTTCATCTACAGACAAGAGTTGAGAGATAGCATAAAGGGAAAGAATAAAGCAGTAGTAATACAATGATATAATCCCTTCTTAACAAATTATGGCAGCTTGGCAATGCAAAATGAGCTAATTTTCTTCACTATCTGCTCAGTCCAAAGGTTCTCTTTTCAAGGTATTGTACAGCCTTATTAAGTCTTTGGTTCTGACTGCAATCGATGTGGCCTAAATATTTTGATAGTTGTTGTAAATACACTTTGGATAATGTTAACAGTGGCACAGTTTAAGGTAGAAGACGAGCTACATAATGAAGCATATGTTCTAAATTTGAACTTCGGTCTACCATCTCTGAGGATCTGAATTTGTCTCTCAAGTTGTAGAACCACTTAAAACTCATACTTGCTCTTTTTCTTCTTTTAAGAAAAAACTAAATTTGTCAAGAATTTTACTTAAAGCATAGTCAATGTTCACAATTTACGTGTTTCGGGATACGTATCTTATCGTGGCCTTAGTATCGGGATACGTATCGTATCGTGAAGTTGCTGGAAATACCCAGCCCTGCTATCTGCTCGCTCAGTCCAAAGGTCCTCTTTTCAAGGTATTGCACAGCCTTATTTAGTCCTTGGTTCTGACTGCAGAGGTGAGCCATCAGCATTTCTCCTGTTTGTTGCACAAAGAGTTCGTCTTACCTGAAGCAAAGATCCAGTATTAGCCAGTCCCTGAAAGGTGTTTGGCCATCCCCAGTTCATCAGTGATTAACCTTTTGCCCCATCAAGCCAAGACAATGCTCAAAATGTCACTAAGCCCTGTGTTTTACCAATGGGTTTCCTTTGGTATGTTTGGTTATTGGCTATAACCTGATATCAAGCAGAAAAGGACTTCCAACAAACTACCTGAGAGTGAAAATATGGTATTTGCTCCAAGAAAGGTCACAACATCAGATTTTGTTACTGTCATTATGAGAAATACATAGATTGTGTGATCTTCAACATCAGAACTACCCACAACCCCTGACAAATATCAGTGACTGCTGAAGCCCATGGTGTACTGCATTATTCTACATTATACCAAGAAGTAACACAGTGTAGGCTAAATGAAATAAATGAGGATTGATTCAGCTAAATATTTTGATCATTTATGTACAACAGAGAATTTACATAAAATAACAGTATATGTACCCTTGAGACACATGGGAGTATGTTACAAACACTCTTGTGAGAAAAACATTGTTGATTTGCTTTTCTGAACTAACACGCTCTGCTCCCCTTAACAGTAAAATTTCACAGTCATGTCTTTGATTAGTCAAACCCTCTGTAACTCACAGATTTAGGCAGTGCGTTCCAAGATATCAATCAGTAGTAACATTCATTCGCAGTTCGGCTTCAACCTCTTGAGAGCAGTTGGTGAGCAAATGTTTAACACATCATGTAGAATTTCAATCATTTGGACTGAACTGTCTGAGTTTAGACCACAACTGATCTACAACACTACATATTCATAATCAAAGGTTTGTTTGTTTGTCTGTTTATTTCATCTGAGAATAGATTCAGTATTTTGTCAAATTTAAAGTTAGGTGTATCAAAGTGGACACATTTTTCTCTAAATTTTAAAAGACTGATTAATTTTCAATTTTACCTGTAACTGTACTTTTATTAAGATGACAAGATCACAAATAAAACAAGGAGAAAGATAGGCAGATGGTTCTAAGTGAGTAATATTTTCCCTACTTTGTAATTATTTAAGAAAGAAACATCTGTTTCATTTTAATGGTGGACTACAAAGGCATATAATGTGAGGAGTGCATTAAGGATAAGCATAACACTAATGCAAAGATGTGAACATGAATGAAAAAGTCCCTATAAAAGGATCAATTATAATCTGTTGGTCAAAAATTATATTTCCTGCACTGCTGATTAAACAGGAGCTTAAATTTTAACCCTGTAAGGCCCAAGACCGTAGATTATAGCCAGAAAATTCTAATTTTTTGGAGATTAAATTTTTATTTCATTTTCTACTAAAATCCTACAAAAAAATCAAAATGTCCATAAAATTCAACATATATATTTTTCGTATCTCATTTGATACATTAAGTGTTTTTGGCAACTGATAAAAGGTTAATAGTTTTGCTACTGAAGATATTTTCTAAGAAATAATCCCGTTAGAAAAGAAAAAACACCCATTTCTCTGAGGTATTATTTTGTCAAAGATACAAATACCAAAAAAATGTCCATATTTAATTTTTGTACATTTATTTAGATGATACCAAAGGAGACAGATTGTATTATGTATTATTTTTTAAGGTGATCTACAGATGATCCGATAAGGACCTACGTTTGCATAGTTTTCATTAAAATTTTCACAGGTGTATCAGAACTTGTTCCAGCTATTTAAAATGATTTTCTAAATTACTTCTAATATTGTGGACTGCAAATTTACCTGTGTAGAACCCTTGAGTATCAAAGGGTAAAGGGCAGGATTGTAAGCAAACAAACATAACAATGAAATCCTTAAATCACTGATCCATTGCAATTGCATGTGATTTTTTTCCTTATAAGCATCACATAAAAATGGATGGCAGAAGACTCTGACTAATTCCCTCTTTGTTTCGACGTTCTGGCAAATTATTTGTCCTATTTAAAACTAAACGTGCGTCTCCTTCTTTATTCCAGCAAAAGGATTTTAGGCTTTTGTCAGGTTAATATGAAAACAAAAAAAAGCAATTTAGGAGAGATTCAGTCAGAGAGCATAATAATTCTTCTTTCTCTACAGTCCTGAATTAATTATGAGCATCTTTTGAGTGCATTGTTTCGTCTTTTGCTTGTCCTCATTTCAGCTGGATAGTCGTATAAATACCCATGTTTAGTGTATGTAAATGAGATTTTATCAAACCTAAAATGGCACAAGAACAAGCTTCAGTTTCTGCACGATTTGTATTTCATAGGTTTGTATACAAGCTCTGGAAGGGCCACTACTTTAGTGTCTATTTATAATTGAGCATTGTAAGACTGATTACCAGGAGCCACATAAGTTAAAATAAAATCTGAGATTTCAAAATTATAGACTTAAATAGGAAAATGCAGTCATGAATCCATGATATTTGAATACTGCTGCCTCATTTGAAAACTTAACTAATACAGGGCCCAACTTAAACAGCAGTGCACGCGCGCGCTTCCTGCACCACGCAGCCGCAGCAGACCAATCCAGACGGCTTACGAGTGCAGGAGCGCCACGGAGACGCACTGCGGAAGTACGCTATAGCAGTGTTTAGGCTCGATATACGTACTACATGACTTCGCTTCGGATGAATCATGGACGCACCCGCCAGGACACTTGGATTACAGCGAGGAGCAGTATGAACGAAAAACAGGCACGTTTTTGTAGGACTTTTATGGACCGCTTTCTTCGGCTCCGCTGCCCTGTTAGATGGACCTTTGTTGTCAGCGAAAATGCCCCCGGACCTCCAGCTGCATTTGAGACATCAAAAAAGTGCTCCAGAGTGTTGCTCAGCATGAGGGTGAGTAGAAAATGAGGCCAAATTGTTGTTTGGGTGTAGTGTTCCTTTAAGACTCAAATTTTTCAACAAGCTGTGCAAATCAATGCAGAAATGTAAATAATGTACAGTAAGGCTAATGTTCTGGCTGCATAACATGACCCCAAAGTGTAACAGAATTTTAAAAGTCCTGCCTTGAGATGTCAAAGGGGCATCTTGTTCATAAGAGTAGAAATTCGCCCTAATTTTAATATGAAATGGAGAAAATGTAAATTCAGTTTAAAAGCAAAAACTTTAACATCTATTTAACATTGCATTATAGCTTAATGTGATGCAGGGTATGTGTTTAACATTGAAATGTAGTGCAAATTTTAGGTACTGTATACTGTTCAGATTTATTGCCAAAAATATGATGTTGCTTTCGACGAATTGTAGCGTATAAAAGCTCTAATTGTCATGTCCAGAGGCTGATAGTAGCAGTTTGGCATTGTAACAACATATAAAGGTCAGAAAAGAGGAAATGAACAATAGTTCTCCTTCAAGTTTTTTTTTCACAAAAATCCAGTACAAATAAAGGATGGTTCTGGCATGAATTTTAAAGCTATTTGTTTTACTGGGATTACTTTCATTTAAAGAAAACTATCTTTTGACTTTTGTGATTCCTTTAAAAAAAGTGTTTTTTTTTGTTGTCCAAGTTATTATCATTCTGACATATTAGCTTAAAAAATCGTGCTAGTATTTTGATTATTGATTTTGATTATATGCTGTTAAATATGCAGATATCAATGCATTTGGGACAAGTTTGATGTAAGTAGAACTTGTGCATATTCTGTGCACACATTGGCACCAAGGCTGTTACACACAGTATATAAAAATCTGCTCCAGTGGAGTTTAAGTTGAGCAAAACAAGAGATGATGGGTCGAGTCCAAAGATGGTAAAAATATGGAGAGTGACACAAAAGTACCTTGTCCCTTTTTGCTGTTTCTTTTTTTTTTTAACAGAAGACTCTGTTCAGTAAAATCTGCACTCCTTGAGGTGTGTATACAAAACTGTGAACCAATGTTCCCATTTCATAGAAAAAGAACTTCCTGGTTAGCACTGTCAGCTATTAGCAACAGATTCTGAGATTGCTTGTGGCATGACGAATAATGTCAGAAATGCATTGAAATTTTTAATATGGATGGCATACGCGATGTGGGTCTCAGCAAAACTATTTTAACGAAAGTCTGAGTTTGGATCCAGATGAAGATTCAGATCTGAGCAGCAGCTGACCATAAATGCCTCAGTGGAGGTGTGCTCTCTCTTACGGTGCCGCTTACAGTCCTGCTTTTCTGTTAAAGCATTGCACGGTTTGATTATAGTTAGCTGATTTCTTTTACAGAATGTGTACTACACCAGTTCTCAGCACCTCCACGTTGGGCTCCTTAGTCCCACAGTTGATGATGATGACAACAAGTGCCTGGTGGATGTTAACAGCAGACCGCGCCTCATAGAGTGCAGCTACGCCACAGCCAAACGTATGAAACTCCACTGGCTTTTCACTCAGGTAATGACCACACACACACTCTACACACATAGTCAGAAAACACACAGGCTTAAAAAAACATCCTTCCTCATCTAGCCTGAAGAATTCTTTCAATAAGGCAGGAGGAAAAAACAGCTGCGGAGGCAGGTTTTTAATCATGCAAGTGGTTTAATTTACCATTTGACTGGAGCTCCCCTCAATCCTGCAGCTCATTTAGTAACAAACACTTATTGAAACTTAATGATTGTCTGTCTCCTTTAACCACCCCAAGCTTGTATACGGTGTTTAAACAGAACAGGCAGTAACCTTAAAATGGACCAGGACAGCGGGGTGAATTACATTCACTGCATGCTTTGATTTGGGCTCAGATGGCTCCATATTATTATCTCCAGTCAGTTATTGCTGTCAGTGCAGTAGTAATCAAATACTCTGAAACTCACTTAGCCAGATGTGTATATGGTTCAGTGGTGTGTCCCGTATTTTACCACAGTTCAACAATACCTACATGTCTTCAAGCTACATACTGTATGCTGCCATCTAAGCTATTTCTTTTTCAAGGATGTCCTTGCTTATTTCAGCAGGATGATGCCAAGACACATTCTGCCGAACAGCGTGGCTTCACAGTAAAAGAGTGCAGGCATAGACTGGCCTGCCTGCAGTCCAGACCTGTCTCCTATTGTGAATTTGTGGTGCATTATGAAGTGCAGAATATGGTATAGAAGACTGTCTTCAGTTCCCATGGGCCTACTGAGTAATGTTAAAAAGAAAGGTAATATATCAAAGGAGTGAATAAGCATTGTCCCAGCTTTTTTTGGAAAATGTAGCAGGCATCAAATTCAAAATGACAGAGTACATTTGCAAAAAAAAAAACCCAATAACCTTTAATGGTTTGAACATGTAATATTATGTCTTTGTAGTGTGTTCAATAGGTGGAAAAGGATGTGCAAATCGTCTGTTCCCTTTTATTTACATTTTACATTCCACTTCATTGGATTTAGGGTTTGTATTAGAGCTGCTCATTACAACCAAGTTCATTTCTCTTCTTTTCTTTAAAAACAGCCTTGTATGGTCATTGTTCAGCTTTGTGCTGTTTTCTGAATGATAGATTCCCTCAGTTTTCCCAAAAAGTTTTTAAAAGCACTCGTGCTCCCAAGTCTACTGCCTTGCTTTGGTGCTGCCTTGGTGTGACTAATTTAGGTTTGCAGCATTTAAAGCATTGAAAACTCCCTCTTCATAATGTAATGGAAAACTTCACTTAAACTAAGTCTGATGTGATGTGTTGAAGGTTGTTGCCCAAGTACTATCCAGCCCACTGACTAATAAGGCAATGGCCATGCATTTTTTTTTATGTGCAGCAGAGCTTGCCAAAACGTTGTGATACGTCAAAAGGAAAAACTAATAGTGTAAAACTCACAAGCGGATTTTCAAAGACTGACAATCAACAATGTCATCATCATTTACTTCAACTGCAGGGGGATTCCCTTTGAATACTGAAGGCCTTGGGACACTGGTTTCCTTTACTTGAGGATAACAGAGACCATATCTGATTGAATTAAAGCTTTTAATGCTAAAAACCTCTTGAAGCTGTTAAAGAATGTTTAGAGGCAGCAAAACTTACGGAGGGTCAAAATCAAGACAACAGTCTAATGTGCTGTTTGATACATCTTGGATTGATTAAATTATTTTGAAATTAAATTATATAGGTTAGTTATCATCACTTTGACTGGACCAGCAGAGAAAGCCTTCCTATTCCCGGTGACCAACAAATGATGAAGTCCAATATCACTACCACTAGTGCATTGCTTTTTTTTTACCACCACTTGTGACTGGCTGTTACAGGGAGTTTATGTCTTGAGCCCTCACTTGGAACTTTGAGAGGTCATTTTAGTGAACTTGTATAATGTAGTAAGTGTCAGACAGGCCTGAGTATCACACCTCTAAAATATGCAGTGAATAATTTACAATGTTGGGACTGCACACGTGGAAAGTGTCAAGCCAGGATGAGGCCAGCAACACTGAAGAGCAAAATTAGTCCACATCAGAGACTGATTTTTGATTTACTTTTGTAAATGTGCACAAACCCTGATTATGCTCCTCACAGTGAAATACACAGAATTGTTTCATATGCAACAAAAATGTTACTAAACTAAGGAAAACAACTTTGCTGTGCCCTTATGAGCAAAAAATCTCAAATATGATCTGACTCGTAAAGATGAGTCATTTGTTGGCAAGTTGACTTTTCTGATTAGCAAACATCAGTAGGAGGAACTGCATGACTTTGCTTTGCTTGTTGCCTTGTTTGCTGGTCTGTGTGGGTGATACCTTTCCATTTTCCTCTGACAAACAACCATTGTTCTGTTTATAGGGTGGTAAATAAATATAAACCATACCATCCCACTCCCCTAAGATTTACATATACATTCATCAGCCAACTCTCGAAGGAAGTTTTGTCAAGCAGCGTTAAAAAACTTGGACAGGCTGAGTTGTTTTGGGTCTTTACTTTGACCTTGTTCAAGCTTCTGAAACACCACCCACATATTCAGTTTTTAGCTAATGGACTATGGTTTCCTCCAGTTTGAGAAACAACAGGCCTAATCAGAGCTTTGTAGGCAAGACTGAGGGAACAGATGCCACCTTTCAGTGCCAGAGAAAAAGCTTCTTACATGGACTAAAAAATGGATGCAGAGGGTAGCTGTGATGCAAATAAATTTTTAAAATGTTTGTAGATCATAGAAATGCAACCTTTTAACAGAGGGAAGCAAGACCAGGAAAAAAGATTGTTTTCAGCATAGTTATCAGCATCGTTCACAGTTAGCCTGTCGAATGAACCTTTTGATTTTATTTGACATATGTATTTGAAAATGCATTTATAACAAACAGAGGCATGATGATTATATTACAGCAACCAAAAACAATAACACTTAATTATTTGGGTGCCACATTAGATAAGAAGTGAGGAGAAGGACAAACTTATTTAGACCCCAGAGATGGTTCATATTTGTTATTGAGCTTCTTGTGTGATGCAAACTTTTTCAGAGACTTTTTCGTTAAAATATGCTCACTGTCAATAATGTTTGTTCAACAATAAGATTGACTGAAAATAATAATATTTTTAATAGCATATTTTAATATTAATTAATAATGACAAGGGCTCCAAGAGCACAAACCTCCACAAAGACATTTCAGACATTCTTAACCAAGATAATAGCAATAATGTGCAAAACCGCCCTGCACAGCAATGTTAACAAATACTAAACAAAAAATCCTGGATCTGCATCTGTTTTCAGATTTCCACCTAAATGTCAATGATTTGTTCTTGACTAAATTTCAACATATCCTTCAAGTGTAATTATATACCGCCCATAACTTTTTGAATTATCCTGTTCACAAATGAACACAAGCTGAAACGTAACTTACTTGGTAGAATAGAACCTTGTGGAATACATCTGGCAACTGCAACAAATTCTGATATTTTTTGTACCCCACAAAAACTAAATCTAAATGAGTGAATAAACATGTAGCTAACGTACCAGCTAACATTTTGATTTTTTTCAGTGTGCTTGAGTCTAAAAGACAAGTTCCTTAGATGTATGAACATGCACGGCAGTAAACTTCATTCTGAACTGTTTTCTGATTATGAAGCTAAGACCAAGTCCAGCAATAATATTATTAAAATACAAATAAATAAACATAATTATTTAAACACTCACAAAAATAAACCAAAATCGAGGTCTAAGCCTTTTCGTGTTTCCCTGTCCATTATAACTTTGTTAGTAACTTGTACATGAGACAAAAATGTGAGTGCACCATAACATAACAAAATGAACCTCTCAGTAAATTTCATATAAAGTACCATTTCAATATTGGCTGCAGGTCTGAGAAGTCCTTCATTTGGTAGGTGAAAAACATCAAATGACATATATCAGTCCAGACAGAATTATGAAATAATATAACAATAATAAATGATAATAAATGATAATAATAATAAAAAGGGTAGATTTTAAAAGCAGGTGTATTCAAGTCACCTGACTCACTGTAAAGGAGAGCTGAGAAGTAATACCGAAGGATATTTCTGAGAACAAGAGGGTTGACACATTTTCTTGGTACATCATGTCTGACTCAAACACTTTCCTCTATTCAGACTGTCAAGATTTGATCCAGCTTCAGAAAAGCAGCTCTGCGAGCTTCTGCTTAATGGCCCATTCTTCGAAATTTTCCCTGACCATTTATTACACAGTATTTTCAAATACTTATATTTTTGCTCCTACTCATTTCTAAACTGGTTAAAATATGAAAGACAAAGTTTCTTTCTGTGCTGTCTCAGAACCTCAGTGCATGGTGGTCCATGCAAGCCCACTTTCCGCTGTTATTACCTATCTGTTATCTAAAAGAAGTGTTTCCTGGCTCTCACAGTCACAGAATACTCCAGTGTAAATACAGAGAGAATAATTCATTCCACGCTCTGTACAACCCGTCCATTCCTCTGCTCTTTTTTCATCCCACATCCCCTGCCTTCGTCTCATTGTGCTGGAAAGAGCTCTCAGCTGTCTCCACGCTGTATTGACTGTTGAAGACCTCCTCCTCAGTCACTTGCCCTTGGTAAGCCATGACGCTGTAATGAGAAAATCCTGCCTCGGTTCCCCAGTATATGCAAGATTTTTTCCCTTGAGCTGTAATGCACACTCTCTGCAAGGAAAACTGCTGCTGGACATAAGTTTCTTTATGCTCTGAAGGTTTTTCTTTAGTTACAGTTTCATCTTAAATTGTGATTCTTTATCTGAAGAAAATTGGCTGTAAAACTAATGATGCAGTTCTTGGGTCCCCAGTGCCCTTGTTTCAGCCCTTTCTCTCCTTACATCCAGAAATTTCAAATGGTTTGTTTTGTGTTTTTTGTATTTTTCACTTTGATTTTTATACCTGTTAAGTTCTGGGACAACCTCTGCACTGCTTGGGAGATATCTAATGACTTCTCTGGCACTTACATTGTTTTTTTCTGCCATTTCTCTGGGCGATGATATCTACTGAGTAGTGTAAAAATTCACCCAAAATGCTCTGAGCACTTCAGCAGCACAAATCTGCATGTGTTCACAGCAGTATGGGTTTTAACTTTTATTAAGTACACAAACTGTTTTCCTGCCACGCAGCATAATTTTCACCATCTTGCTTTTGTTCTTTCAGGGAGGATCCATTCAGAACAGGAAATCAAAGAGATGCCTGGAGCTCGTGGCGAGCACTGACAATGAGTTTGGCTATCAACTGGCTCTGCAGAAGTGCACTGGACAGAAATGGTTCATCACAAATGTTCTGTTTAGCAGCTCTTTATGATCAACTGCTGAAAGGACCACACGCTGCAGTGAAAAGCACAGAACTGAGTGTTTGAGTGAGCATTTTTGTGAGCACATTTGTCAGCAAGAGGTGTGTGTATGTGTGTGTGTGTGTGTTAGTGTGTGAAAGGATACGAGGCAGGAGTCCACAGAAGAGTGGGCACAATTTAACATCATTTGTGGCTTCACAGTGTCTTCTGATGAGCAGTCGACATCACATCGTAAATGTTAAACATTTTATTTCCCCTAAACGATCAGCCATAGTTGGCCAATATTTTGCAGGTTGGAAAAAGTAGTAAATTTAGTATATTTTGTGGTTAATCATGTACAGTCAGATTTTGGTTGACTTAAAAGATGTTTTGGGTCCAACATGATTTTGTACCAATCATATTTGCTACTGTGTAGCGAGCTGAATCTGTCCCTGCTGTAACGATTTGACTTTAATGTCTCAGGTTTGAGGGTTTATTATGGGGTCCAGATGTGGGGAGATGTTGGGTAAATCAGTTAAGGATTATTTTTTATGGGTAAATATTTGAAAATTTTGTAATAAGTTACAGTAAAATACATGTTAAAACCTCTGAATCCAAGTGGCTTTATTTTCCTCATACAGTTTTAAGAGGCAAATCCAACATCTCGTCTAACGGAGCTGCCATCATCCTGCTGTTACCATAATAGTTCATTGTCTGTTCTTGCCTGCTGACTTTGGCACCAGCAGAGATGGTTGGATTAAAAACACCACAGCCATCAACAGCCTGCATTACACGATGAAGCAATGGAGATGAGACTTGAACAGCTGCCACACATTTATCCATCTGATGATACAGTTTAAAGTTACACAGATAATGCACATTCATTACATTCCTGTAACAACCCATCATTTTCAGGGATGCACAATATCAGCTTTTTGCCTATATCCAATACGGCAATCATTTTTAACTCATCACACCCAATATATATATGAATGAATATATTTTTGGGGTCAAGGGAAATAAGTCTCCACTTAAAATAGACCTGTCCCTTACACTGTGACAGTTTATTTGTTTTATGTAAGATAAGAAAAACTGCATTTTATCATAAATAAATTATACTGTTGGTTTTTCAATGTAGACGTTCTGTGATGGCAAGGCAAATCATCATGGTACATCCATACATTTTGCAGAAATTTCAGCAGGTATAAGGGATACATATAGCTGATATAAATGTTCATATCTGCGGGTATATATATTTTGAGGTTTTATCTGGGAATAATTATATTGTGTGGATAATATTGTGCTTATTAGTAACTTTCAGTTGTGGTCCTTGGCATGACTAAGTGCTGAGAAATAAAACATTATTCTTTTTGCTAGGTAGCTCAATAATTTAATTGCTACATCTATTTATACAGCAGCTAAAGCAACATCCAATACAAATTCCTTTTGCACAAATCTTTTATTTTTGTTCCAGTGTAGCTGGTCTGTGATGATGAAAATGAGCTCTCATGCTCACTTGCTTGTTTAAGGAAACCATGGTGATAAATTATAAAATTCCATTTACAAGTCCCATTGAAAGGACAAAGTATTACATGCTGTCCTTGCTTCTTTTCTGATGAATGAGACAGTCCCCTGTGTGGTGAGTTAGTCTGTAAAATGACTGCTCTCATACAAGGAAGCACAAGTGAAGTAAAAGTTTGTGTGCTGTGCACTTCCTGTTTGCTCTCAGACTTTTTTGAGCTGCCAAGAGCTGTGGGTTATTCCCAGGGCCTTTATATTATATCCAAAGGTAAAGTTACATAGGTCAAAGTGGATTTTTTATTTTTTCCATTCATCAGGCAAACAAGGTAATTAAATACGATCTCAAAATTCAAATCCTAAATGAAGAGATTATAATTAACTTATTATAATAGATTTAAAAACAACATATGCTGACCAAAGTGCTTTACAACCACAAAGAAACAGACAACATTGAGATAACTGCAATGACAACCATTTGGGTTTGTTTAATGGGAGGCTATTAAGAAGAAACGGTCTTTTAATGGCACTTAAATGTGCTGAGGGACCAGGCAGTTTTTTTTTATGGAGGGGGAGTGAGTTCCAAAGCCTGGGAGAAGCCATAACAAAGGCTCTGTCTCCTCTTGCTCTGTGATCAGATCCAGGCACTTCCAAAAGCAGATGCTTTGATGACCTGAGAGATCTGGTTGGAGTCAAATAGTGAACAAGATAAACAAGATAGGGTGGTCCTGATCCACAGGAATAAAAAAATGTGAAATTTCATCGCTTAGACATATAAATCCCAGCATTAAATACAAATTTACAATTCATTTTAACCATACAAAGCTTACAAATCATTTACTGACAACATGGCATCATACAGAAACGAATACTTTATTTTCACACACACACACACACACATATATATATATATATATATATATATATATATATATATATATATATATATATATATATATATATATATATATATATATATATATATATATATATATATATATATATATATATATATATATATATATATATCCTTCTGATTTCAGGCATGTGAGACAGAGGGCTGAAAAAGATGGGCAGGCTTTTAGATCTGTAGATGTGCATAAACCTGCACACTGTACAAACAGGCTTTTATGTCTTTCATTTATTTTAAGGGGCCTGAATATTTGCTGTCAACTTTTGCTAAAAACAACACAAGGAATGAAAGCAGTCATCTTCCCTTTGTTGAAATTTGAAACAAACACAAAATACAAAATGCTTCAATTTTTTTAAATGGATTCTGAAATTAATTGGAAGCAGCACAAAGACAAAAGGAAATGAGATGATTTTGTCAGAAGCTTTGCAGCACCATTGAAGAATATCTTCAGGTTCAATGCTGTAATGCTATGACAAATGAAAATGGAATTACAATAATCAAGCCTTTATAAAACAGAGGCCTGGAAGTTCATCAAAAGCTCAATTCTGGGCACAAATGGTCTGAGTTTTGCAATGTTTCCTTCACAAAGAGAAGGGACAGGCCACAGTGTTCAAATTTCGGTACAGACTCACTGCCTGACCCACCAGCATACCCTACTTACAAAGCACAGGTTTCACTACAGAGAATTAAAATGTTAAAAAAAAATAAAAAGCAAGGCCTCTCTTCAGTTCTGCTACAACATGCTCAATAGTTAAGCCAACAATTTCAGTTTTATCTGTGTTTGACTGGAGGAGTTTTCACCAGAGGTTTTCAAAGTAGGAGAGCCTTGAAAGAACAAGAAGTCTATTGCTATGTTGCTTCTTCCACCACCACATTCTGAACACTGGCTTCCTCTGTGTATTTTTGATGCCATGTCCTGTCAACCGATGACAAAAATGTATATTGTTTGTTTAATCCGTAAAAAGAGCAGTACTCAGACTACACAGTGTGAGGCTCACAGTATCAAGGCTTCAGGATTTTTTTATCGGTCCACACGAACAAAAAACAGAGGTCACCCTACGCACAAAAAGAGAGATGTAGACATCAAACCACTGCAGGAACCTAAAAATTCAATGATATATAACTGAGTATGCTGTATCATGTATTATAATAATGACAAATACATGGGCAGTAGCAGAGAAACTGGTCTGCTCTCTGTTCTGACTGTTGTTGGCACCTGGGGAGGAGACAAGTGCCACAGCCTGTTTTCAACATGCCAGTCCTCATTAGCATCCACATTCAAGCTCAGCAAAGCAAACCATGGCATTAAATATACATGGAAACCCACTTTCATCACAAGGTTCTCCCCTACTAACACATCTTAATATATGCAATAACAGAGCCTCTGCGTGCTCAAACTTTACTATGCAACAAATTTATTAAAGCTAATTTCCCCTGCTCATTTGTCCTCCTATAGCTGACCACTCAACCTCAAAGCCTGCATTTACACTCTCAATTCAAGACTTTCAGCTTCACAATGACTGAAAAGAGGATCTGTGTGTGAGCAATTGATTGATTTACTATAATTTCTACATCTATTCCCCATGTTGATTTAGAACATCATGATGGGCCACAAAATAACTTTTTTCGGCCGGAATAAACTGCAGAGACTGCGAGTGAAAGAAAAATCCAACTGTGTCCTGCTGAGCTCTTTCTACAAGCATGAGTCACACAGCATTTGAGTTAAGTGGCCTCATTTTAATGAAGGCAAGGCAATAAAATGTCTGTTGCTCCTTCTGAGATCCATCGTCTGATAATTACAGTCATTTCTTTCTGATAGAATTGAAATTATGGCTGTCGTCACTGCTACGTCTTAATAGTAAGTGTTCTGAGTTATTTTCATTCAGGCCATTCTTTGCAGATGGCCCCTTTAATTAACTTTACAGATATTTCTTATCTGACTTTGCCCAGCATTTTAAAGATATCTTAAGCAGGAAAAACACGTTTGATGAATGAAAATGTGGAAAAAGTCCTCTGTAGGTTCAATTGTGTCCTCATGTAGCCTACTTCGGGGTAGTGAGGCCAACAACGAGACTGGATTCCCCCCATGTGTCTGTTAGGGATGAGATGAAATATTGTTTGGCAATATATCGCCATACAGTACATGACGAAATGAATCAAGTTTGAAAAAAAATGGATCGCGAAGTAAAGACGTCACGTCCGCTAATAGCTCATGTTACCAGAAATGACGACAACAAACATTAGCATCAACTACCTTGCCTCCAAAAAGCCGAATGATGGAGTCGTATGAGGTCGAAAATGAGGACGCTCCGCCTGGATACAAGTCATCTGTCTGGCAGTATTTTGGCTTTCTCATTAAAAAAGACGAAGACGGTGAAAACGTGCCTACCGCTTGTTAGCATACACTCTCTCTAACCTCTCTAGGGTTAGAGAGACTGTTATTGTTTGTGTGGTCTGTTGTGTTCTTGTGTTTTCCTGTGTGCAACTCAAACAAAAACAAATAAGTTGTAATTACATATTTTTTCTTTTTTACTTTTTTGATATTGTATCGTGACCCGGGCATATCGAGGTGCAGCGTATCATGAGTTTACGTGTATCGTCCCATCCCTAGTGTCTGTAGACACTGGTGGTGGTGAGGGATACAGGACAGCACGAGAAGACTTCTGAGCAGCTTGCTGGGGACCCTCAGTGGACTGACGTGCCAATGAGGCCTGCAGGATGAGATGAGGAGCCAGACTTCTGAAGAGCTGGATGAGACAAGTCGAGGTGCCTGGGGTGAAGGAGGGTTACTGAGAACACACAGCACAGACAATGACTGGAACACCAAAGAAAATAAAATATGGCAGCAGCAGGATGATTGTCCAAACAGGCTGTGGCCCAATCTGATATGTCAGTGCTGGAGTGAGTGAAAGCCCCAGTCAGCTGATGATTTACAGTCCTACTCACCATTATTGGCACCCATGAAGTTTAAGCACACAATGTGACAGTACAAACAGTTTCTTTACAAACCTCTCTAACTTTGCTCTGCATCACTTTATCAGACTCAAACTTGACAGAAGTAATGTTCACATCTTAAGGTTTTTAAATTATACTTCATTAGCTAATATGATCATGCAGTCATATTTTGAATCGGCAGTTTTAATTGCAACCATGTAAGCCTACAAGGAAAAGAACACCCTACCAACAATTAAGCATAGTGGAGGTTCCATAATGCTTTGGGGCTGCTTTGCTGACCAGGTACTGGAGGCCTCGACCGTATTACAGGAATCATGAAATCAGAGAATTATCAAGAAATTTTAGAGCAAAATGTCCTACCCAGTGTAAGAAAACTTGGTTTGAGTCGAAGATTGTGGGCCCTCTAGCAAGACAAATACCCAAAGCACACATCCAAAAGCACATGGGAATGGTTGAAAAGGAAAAAATGGACTGTTTTAAATTGCCAGCAACAAGTCCTGATCTCAATCTGATTGAAAATATTTCTGCCATTGGGGAAAAGAAACCTGCAAATGTTCTAGAGATTGAACAATTTGCATAGGAAGAAGTGGGAGAAAATACCAGCTGAGAAGTGCAAGAAGCTTATAGATGGCTACAAGAAACATTTGGAGGCTGTCATCAGTGCCAAAGGGTGTGCAACAAAATACTGAAGAGGGGTGCCATTATTGCTGCGCATGCTTTTTTTCAGTTCCCTCTTTAAAATTACAATATGTAACTTGTCAAAATATTACTTTTTTTGTGCAAGTATTTTGGACCTTCAATTAAAAGATCCCGATGACATGAATTTGGAACAATTCAATTTATTTCTGAAGATATTGTTAAAGTAATGAAAATAATGAAGGGGTGCCAATAATACCGAGCAGGACTGTATATCACCTGTGCAGAGAAGTGGGCAGAATGAAAGAAACAAAGAAGAACTGACTGAAAACGAATGAATACAAAAAATCCCTCAATTTTAATTGAGAATCAAAAAGTGAAAAACTGACTGAGGCTTATTTTGTCATTTGTTTTTGAATCTGAAAAAAATAAATCTTAGTCACAGTTTTGATTTCAGGCTCATTAAATATACAATGTGGAAAAGGGGCCAAATCATTGGATTTAATTTTAATATTTAATTTGCTCTATTCATGTTGACAGAGCGCAATGATGCAAAAGCAGCAGTAAAGTACTTCCTGGTCCCTGCCACTTCTGTAATAAGGACATCCACAGAACTCAGAAAGGGTTACACCGACTCAAGAGAATGAGTTTTTAAGTTTTTCTTGGAGTGAACAGGGAAAAATCTGGTGGTCAGTGTATGGGAGGGTCAGTGAACATCCTCAGTGTTGTTGTTGGACCTCCGGTGGATGAGATAGCAGACCAAGTAGCCGCCCTTGAAAACAAATAATTCTATTAGATTGTTTTACACACATGTATACATAAAACTGTCTGGCTCAGGGGAATCTATTAGAAAGATGGCAGTTCTATTATGTTTATTCTTATTGCTAGAGTGACATTGTTCCATGATACAGGATACTGCAATATGCAAATGTGGCCTTTTCTCCAAATTATTCTCCCCTGTCTTAATTGTTCGTACTTATCATACCAGGAATTATCAAAACCGGGGACATTTAAATGTTTGACGCTTTGATGAAACTCCTAACACAGAATCACTGATAACTTAAGCTCCTGAAAGGGTATTGTGGAAATTGCATTTGTAAGAGATTGAAGTCATTTTCATTTATTTAAATGTCATTTAAATGTATTTAATAACAACCCTGGAGGTACATCACCAGCACCGATGGAGGAACGTACACTGGCCTTCTCATACACTGATCGCCGACTTTAGATACTTCCACATTCACTTCATGAAAACCTTTAAAGAGGACATATCATGCTTGTTTCTCCTTTTCACTATGCCAGACTAGGATGCCTGTAAAGCATTTCTGCCCTCAGTACAAGTCACTTAGTTCCTTCATTGCCCCACAATAGCGTTCTCAATATCCTCAGTTTAGGCCATTATGAAGCGCTTGTTGAAACGCTTTGTCTCAAGGCTGACCTAAAGTTACCTCGCAACGTCACAGCCCTTTGTGCTCTGATTGGTCAGTTCTATCGGGGGCTGAGCCAGCCTGTCCTTCTTCTTCTACTGTATTTTCCGGCAGGTTCAATGCAGCGACCACGTGTTGAGACCCCCTACAGGCCAGAGCTGGTAATGAGGGAATGTGAGCGAGGGACCTTTATACCCCTGCTGCTGGATGTGTTCCTCGGTGAGGGTTTGGGGCTGACGGACATCACAGAGGAGGAAGTGTTTTATCAGATTACTCCAATAAAAAGAAAGGTACCTCGTGATGTCACGACGTTTGAAATCTCGCGGACATCTCGCAATGACCTATTTTCAGAGGCATCAAATCTCATTCTAGGATATCAGAAAAAATACAATATCTCGTTTTTTTTTAAATTAAGGGGGTGTAAGGTCTTGTTTTCAAATTTATTATATTATATGTCAGTATTAAATCATGCATCAGCATGATATGTCTCCTTTAAGTGTCTTTCTTTTGGAGTTATTTAGATGTCCTCATTGCTGGAGTGGCGGCTGAAAACACTACCATGAAGAATATTGACAGTGGTTTCCTGGTCCTACCTGATAGCTTAAACCCAGCAAGCTGATCACCATCATCAGTCATGTAGTCCTGAAAACATACATATGGACTTGTCTGTTTGCTGTTTGATCAATTCTGGATGGTACAGTGACATAGGGTACGTTTACACGAGAGCAGCAAATTTTTTGTGTTTCAGATTCAAAGTGGAATTACTAAATAACCAGTCAGCTTTTCAATTTTTGATTTTTGATCTTCAGATAACATATTAATCCAGAGAGAACCATCAGTGCCTATAAACATTTTGGTGATAACAGATAGTTCAGTAGAGTTGCTTCGAGTAGCATCTACCGTTGCCGATGACAGCTAACAGGGCTGTGACCTGTGTGGGATAAGAGTTTACACTGATGTACTGATGCCATATCTTTGTCACCACTGAAGCCATCTAGAGTCTACATTGTAAAAGAAATCCCAAAAGTGTGATTGTTTTACAAATAATTTAAGTTTAACAGTTAAACAAAATTTTAAGAATGCATATATCAATAGTGTTCTCAAACTATTTATCAGTTATTCATAATAATTATTGTAAGAAATCATTAAAAGTAAAGAATAGACTAAACCTTTATTCATCCCACACGGGGAAATTTACAGTGTTACAGCAGCAAAGTGAACAGCATTAATAGAATAAAACTAGACTTAAGTTTAAAAAATAGCAGCATGTACATTACTCTACCTATATAAGATTTTAAAAAATAAAATATAAAAATATACAAAGGGCTTGGAGACAAAACTAAAAGCAAATCCTATAAAGATTATATATACATTTACTGAGTAATTACATGTGAGATAAGTGATTGTACATGGGTGTACTTCCACACTGTAAACATACATAAAAAGTAAACATACAGTGTCACATACCCTATCAAATGCATAATTTAAATTATTTAAAGGTAAGAAATAAAAACATACAGCATTTAGAAGCATTAATTCAAACATGTAGGCCTCTGTAATACTTCTTATCTTTAGTTGGCTACCTGCCTTAAAAAGGTTGATCTAGACTATTGATGAGCATATTCAATAGAACATACACAAATTCAATAATCACTATCTTGTGTTTAAAAGCAAAACAGCAAAGGTAAACAGTTTTGCAATGTAAGTTATTGTGTTCTTTTAAAAAAAAAAAAAACATACTGTTGTTGAAAATCACTCTGGCTAATAAGATTAGGAGAGATATAAAATTAGTTTTGCAGCATTACAAATACATGAAAAAAAATTTAAGCACCAGAGAGAAGTGAAAACAAGTCAAGAAAACCCTCCTATAAAATTAGCCTTTAAAGATTTGAGAGTTTGTTGAGCTGGCAGACCCACACAGTCCTACGGCTACATCCACACGTAGGTGGTGTTTTTGAATACTGAGGTTTTCCTCCTCTGTTTTCATAAGTAGTTACATCCACACCATGAAGCTTACAAAACATTTTTGAAACTTAAACACAATGATAATTGCTGTTCATTAACATTTAATGAGATCTGTGACATGAGATTTATTTGGCTGGATGTAAATGCTATTTTATTTCCAAATTTATGCCAGGCAAAACCAGACCAGCGTTACTGTTTAACCTTTCACCGTGTTGACTCGTGGAAGCTGATATTTTAGCAAATATATCTTCATTTGGATCTCCACCCACACATTATCTATGCTACACACCCCTTTCAGGGTCATGGGGGGCTACCCCAGCTGACATTTGGCAACACTGGACTGGACTCCAGCCAATTGCAGGGCCACATAAGGAGACAAACAACTCTTCACTTACCCATCCACTTCTAGGGTAAATTAGAGTCATCAACTAACCTAATACGCATGGTTACTGGTCTGTGGAAGGAAGCCAGAGTGCCCAGATAGAACCCACACATACACGGTCAGAACTTGCAAAGTCCACACAGAACTGACACATGGTTTGAGCCAGTAACATTTTGCTGTGAGGCACGTGCACTACCTGCCACGCAACATGCCACCCCCCATTTGGATCTAAATTGGGGACATATCTAATTAGTTTGATTTCATCCTGTAATTAAAAAGCATTCATGGGTACTCTGCTTGGTTTCTGCATCTGTTGTTACAGCAACCACAGACAGTCACTTTTGAAGCAATAACAGCTGGTCTTGTCCAAAACATTGATGCTATCATATGATCAGATATTTGTTTGAAACATTACCATAGTGAAGGAGAAACTGAACATATGTTGAGAATGTAAATAGTCCAGCGAGCAACACTGAAACCAGGAGAAGTTTGGACATGTGTGCTAAAGGACAACGCTCATGTAAACAGAAGTGATAATATGTAACTTGCATGGCTCTCTCTCTGAGGGACACAATCAGCCTCAAAACTCAAAAGTTAAAGGTGTAGTCAGTGATGTGGGAGAAAACGAGTGGAGAGGTTGTTGATAAACAAATTTAGACCCTCCTCTCCCTTCATACCTCTCCCCTGGCTCCACCTCAGAAAGCTGATGGATGTGCATCGTCGTGGAAACGGACGTAGAAACTGCATAGCTGACCAACGTAGCTAAGGTTACCCTGACTCGTCAGACAACTCGACTGACATTACTGATAACATCACAACAACAGTACATTCTGGCAGATTAGACAATAAGATGAATGCCTGACGGCTGTTACTGTTATGTGAAGCACCACAAAGCTAATGTTGCTTACCTATCCAGCAGACAGACGGCAACATCCACATCCGTTTTCAGGTCTTTCAATTGGCGGAGTTCCCTCCACCGTCGGAAAGCAACACCAATGTTGACCCGGGTCTTCGCTCTTTCATGGTCATAGCCCTTCTTTTTCACTTTTCACTCCTCTGACCTTTTTCTTTTGGGCTGTTTTTCAGCCATTGCGATTGCACATATTGTATCTCTCTCTTACGCTAACTGTGCACGCTACGCAACCTACGACTCCCCCTCTCCCCTCTGTCTGATCTGCGCATGAGTATGATCGCCCTCTGGACGTGGAGGGGTGTACTCTGTTTTGGTGACTCGGCCCGAGCCCCAGTATTTACCTGCTGAAATTTAGAGCCAAGGCTGTGTATTGAAACCAGACTTATTTTTTTCAACATGCTGTCAGTGGGGACGTCTTGTGGATGGAGAGGAGAAATACGGTGAATTTGACAAATAGTGCATTAGATTAGAAGATTAGAAGATCGCTGACTACACCTTCAAAGCTAAGAACTGCGGTTTTATTCATACATGGAAAGTTTACATGTTTCCCAGCTTTATCTTTTGTACAGGTTGATGAAAAAAGAATCAAAAGCACATAAAAATTAGCTTCAGGGGTATTAGTTTCCCATTATAATTGTGCAAGGTTAAGTTATCTCCATATGCACGATACAAAGAGGAGGGCAGATCTTTTCATCCTAAAAAGTAGGCACTGAGTATTTCCAAAAATAAAATCAAAACCAGCTGCCATCTCTCTTTTCTCCTTGTGTTCTGTGTCTAACTCTACCTCTATTATTCATCTTTTCACCTCGTGAGGGAGACGACTCAGAGAGACAGCCCATCATGTCTTGTCATTATTTTTGCCCCAGACACAGAGGCATTAAACATTGAACTTACAGCAGATCCTGCAGTGTGATCAGGGGAATTGGCAGAGTTTTGAGTTCCTTATGGTAAAAGGAAGCAGCTTGTCAGGAGCAAGAATACCTGAACGCCCCCGCAGGATCCAGACTGAGGAGATTTCCTGTTTTCTCTCTGCTGCAGGTGAGATGCAGGTAGCTGGATGGAGGCTGTGCGACAGTGCAAATGAGACTTCCAAACAAACTCAACAAAAGCCAATAATGTTTGAGGGGGTTTCTGAGCAGAAAAAGATTTGACTGAACAATGCATGTAGGCGTGAAACTCCATGTATATCCCACGCAGCCCAAAAGCTTCACATGTGAATAAAAGTCTCTTATAATTGCTCAGTGTGAGCAGGAATGAGTTGTATGTGGGTTGCCATTATGACAGGTCCCAGCTGATATCCTCAAACATCCCTAGATGTGAGATGATAAGGGAGCATGTCCTCTAAAAGACCTGACAGGAGGCAATTGCCAGGGGATGCAGATGAAACTTTAATCTTTACCCTTTTTATGTTTCACTTCAGTGCTTCAACAAAGACAAATGAACTGACTGATGAGTGGGTTTGTTTTTATGCATATTTGTCCATGCTGTGTGGCCATGAATAGAGCATTGTATTGATCAGGGATTTGCTGATTACAAATTGATTGATGTTTCCTTTTTTGTTACTTTGTTTTTGAAAAGTTGCACAATGCAATTTTAAATGTAGGGCTATTAATAAAATTAGACAGAGGTCCAATACTGCAGGTCATCACTAGTTCACTAGTTCCCGTTTTTTCAGCATTTTGAGTCTGATGATAACATATTTCAGCCTTCTGCCCATCTGTCATGAGGTTGCTCTCCTCAGTAGACTGCACTTACACTTGTATTGTTATGTTAACAGAGTTAGCAACTCAGAAGATGTGTATATCATGACATTTTATCATTACAGTTGAGCTGTTCCCATGGCAGTTATGGATGAGGCTCTGTGGGGGAGAGCATAAATCAGATCAATCAGTGAAAATGTGTATTGATCCCGTTAAAATGCAGGCATCAGCTGCCACTAAATAAATCATTTATAATAATTATTTTTTATTAGTTTCAAATAAACCTGAGTCCAAATTGCAGGCAGCTGTATTCTGGTGAAAAGTTTTACAGCCACAGTTTGTGTCCAGAATTAGTTCTCCTTATTCAGCAACCAAAACTGGGCACTTGAAAGTGTTCAAAATGAGACTCTCTGACAAATTGATTACAAATGTTGTCTAGGTCATCAGTGTCTTGATTAAGATCATGCTTCTCCGGGTTCAGATCATCAGTGCTCTGGTCCAAACTCTTATGGTGCGTTTCCACTATGCAGCCAGTTAGTTCAGGTTGGTACAGTATGCATTTTTTGTGTTTCAGCTGTTAAACCAGGAGAAATGTACCCAAATAACTGCTCTGTGCTGTCCCACTTTTTAGGGTATATCAAGTCAATCCTAAAGGAGAAAGTTAAAGAAGATGCAGTCTATTGATTGTTTCCAAGAATTTTCACTTGCTGTGTGACAGCAGCTAAAATGTAAGTAACTTACCAAGCCATGTTTAAATCATCCATGGATTCAGAGTGAGCAACCTGGACATTGATTCTTTCTGTAAGGGACATTTGCATGAAACAATGCTCTATTGAAGTGCTGGAAGTCCTCCATTGTCACATTCTTCTTCAGAATGCGGAACTGTGTCACCAACTGTGATGTCATGCAATTATGTAGCTGGGGTGATCCCCTCCTTCCAGGTTACATCCTGGCAGTTGAAATGCAAGCAAGATGATGGCTTACTGTTCCACACTCTACTAAACTGTACTGGACAAAGCTAGACCACTAGCAAAGCAGCCATAGTATCCTGGTTAAAATCATCCGTGTTCTTATCAAAGTCATCTCCTTCCAGGTCCAAGTCTCAAGTGTCAGCACGAAGATCATCAGTGGCTGGGTTCATATTATTAGCATTGTAGTAAATATTATCAGCTTCCTTGTCCAGGTCATCAATATGTGGGTCCAAATCATTGTTGTTTTGGTCAAGATCATTAGTTTTTAGGTCCAGGTCATTCATGCTCAGGTCTACATCATTCATTTTTAGGTAGAGTCTTCACGTTCCAGGTCTAACTCTTTAGTGGCTGGGTACAAATCGTTAGGGTCAGCATTACGATCACCAGTGTTTGGGTCTAAATTATAAGTGTCCTGGTCCAGATGCTCAGTGTCCAGGTTCATATTATCTGTATCCAGGTTCTAATCATCAGTGCACTGCTTCAGATCATCAACATTCATATTAAGCTCATTAGCAACTATGTTCAGATCATAAATGTCCAGATCCAGGTCTTTAGAGTTTTAGTTAAGATGATTTTCTTCCAGGTTTAAATGATTAGGGTTAAGGACTGGATCACCCATGTCCAATGTCATATCATGTACTGTTGGCCTCACTACCCTTGCAAACTCATAACAATATAACACAGCTTCATCACTGGCAAAGACATTGAGCATTTCATATTCTCTTTTACTTGGAAATAAAACAATTATCCACCAGAAAATGAAGTATCTCCTCATCAAAACAAGAGATACAGGATGACACTGGTCATTAGGAGAAAGGGCAGCATAGGGCATTGTAGCTCAAGGATGTACCATCTTAACTTAAATATATATTCTTAGGAGAGATACTAATGCATGGACCACTTACAAGCTAGACACATAGTATAAAACATTTTTGTAACTTAAGATTGCAACATTAACAACCAAATTGTACATATGGTCAACAAACACAGGGCATGTCCGAGATTATTAAAATCCATCTATGAGGTGCTATCAGGTTCATCAGCAAAAGTGTCCTCTTTGAGTGTGCTTATATTCTCATATATTTTACAGGTTTGTGTCTGACAGTACATCAGGCTATATCCTACAGATATCTATGCCTTATTTAGTGTTGACAAAAAATGTTACCTTTACACTGCTTACAAAATATCCACCCTTCATGAACAAATCTATGACAACCACTTTCATCAAATCAGAAGAAAGCATAAACGTGGATCCTAAGCAAAATCCAAGTCTGTCTAATGACTGCAATCTGGATTTAGACTCCATCACTCCTCTTTTATCCTCTACTGCAGCTCTGCTGAGAAAGACATCTTGTGAGCATTGGACCAAAACTTTACTTCTATTCTTGTCCTCCTGTGCACAGAGATGCATTTGATACGTGATTCTCCAGAACAGATGAACTGATCATGAGTGTTTCCACACCTGGAGACTTTCTCACTTTGCCTCTCCTCTTAAAATGCACTGGGTTTTGCAAGAAAACATAGACAGCTCTACATCGCATATGTATGAAAGATTTGTGGCATAAGGGTGATGATAAAGGACATGGCAGTTGTCGTGTCATCTGCTATTTTGGATCTCCACCTCCATATGTGACAATGTCATTTTCAGACAAGTGCTACTCTGAAATTCAGCCCATCAGTACAGGTATGACTGAGGACATGACAACCTCTGTGCACCTGTCACATACAATCTGTCAATCAGTCCGTCATTATTCTCTGCATGATTTAATCGTAATGATGAAATATAGTTAATTAACATAGTGACTACGTGCTCAGTATTAATCAGATTCAGGTTTATTTATTTTTTGAGTTGAGTTTTTACTCATGTAGATGTATACAATCATAGTTGACAATTTCTCTTGTTTGCCCTCCTTGTTAAGCTCCAAACTTACTTAACCTCTAACAAAGTCACCAAATTGGCCAATGTTTAATATAATTTGAAAATTAAAATGGGCGTGTAAATTTAGTTTGTAAAAACAGAAGTCTTGTTATTAGCCTTTTTAACCCATTTTTTTATATCTGCATTAAATATTTCTATCCTTGACCCTTTTTAATGGGTAACACAATAACTCGCATACTTATTTCTTGGAAGTCTCCAAGAGAAGATGTATGTCAGCTCAGGGTCACTTTTTAGAGCAAATGTTTTACATTTTGATACAAAGAAAGCTTTCAGCAAGGTGTTGCAACGCAACGCATATTGATTTTTACATTAATTCCAACTCTTACAGGGCAAACAGCCAATCATACTTTAGGATTTTGGACTGGTAGCATTTTTGGGGCATTTTAAGCAATTATTTGACGGTGAGAGACAGTGGATAGACTTGAAAAGGGGGGGGGGGGGGGGCAGTCAGGGAAACATGCAACAAACAGGCAGGAATCAAGCCACTTCACATGGTTGATGCATGGCTGCTACCCACTCTGTTACCATGTCCCACTATTCAAGAAACAAAAGTTTGCTTTGTACAACATATAATCCCAGGGAGTTCATAGAGTGATTTAACTGTGGCTGTCAGCACCAAGATGTCAATCAAAACTAGATATGAAGAATCAAAGACTATAAAGCATGACATTTTTTAAAATTGCAGTAGTTGCTTGTTATTTTGTTATTTTGGAAATACCTAAGCTATCATAGCTGGGTTGCAGCAGGATGCTACTCACGGTGGTGGTTCTCTGCTTGCAGTGATGAAAATATGGATGCACTGCTCCTTTGAATGTTGCATTTCATTTTCAAAAAAGACAAAACAAAACAAAAGGAATTTGTGATGTCAACTTTTTACTGTTTTCTTGAACATTTTGCATTAAGCACTAAATCTTAATTTAGTTTTACTGGAGTTAAGCTAATATTGTTTACATCCAATGTCATTCATTCTCTATGATAATTATCAAGAGTTCGTTATTATTTGCAGAGGTCAAGCACTCTAAGTTTATGGCAGTACACATTACAAAAATAAAAGCAAAACATTTAACAGCTTTTGGGGAAAATCTCACTCCAATTGTTAACCTGAACTGAAAAATTCACACATACAGGTCTTTTCCACTTTGTGCTTGACTTACCTTGACTTCACTCTGTTGTTTTGGTTTTCCATTGAGGATCTGACCTAGAACCTGGCACCGATTTTTCTTTTATCTTCAGCGGGTCTCTAGACTTAATATGATGTAGAGTTACTGCTGACCTCTGAATGGAGTATCCTGGATTATTGTCATGAGTCAGGGGTTTCAGAAGTGGGCATGTATTGCCTCCCACTGTCTGCTCAGTAATGCTGTGTGACTTCCCAGACTTTTCTGTGCCTAAGATAGCCTGTTGCTCTGCTTCTTGCCACCACCTTTGGAACAAAATTCATCCTTTAACAAGAACAAAGAGCAACGTAGTGGTGGGCAGATCTATCACCTCCATTTCCCCTTCTGTTGTTTTGAGGATGGCACGGCTTTGCTAGGACAACCCTGCCTACCTCACAAGGCACTGACAGTAATGGAAAATGAAGAAGGTTGTATCCAAACCATGCAGGGCAGAGCGGAGTTGAGCAGGTACCAGAAATGGAATAGCACTGATGGAAAGTAAATAAACTCAATCTCTGTAAAGACATTTTATTAACTGGTCTTTATGGAGTAATTTTGGAACATGCAGTAATTCATACTGTATTTCATAATGTTTAAAAGAGTTAAACATACCATTCTTTAGAATAAGCACTTGAATTTGTATCATAAAATCTAAGGCATGATTAATGATATTTTTAAATTGATAGATTACTCACAGTTTGAAAACATTTATACACAGTCCTCAATCATTTTAACAGCAGATATCAAGTCTGACCAAACAAGACGCTGAGTCAAAAATCTACCCCAATCATGTCGATCAAATCAGGAAATCATGCAATATTCTTGTTTAGCAGCACTGTGCACTGCTGTGTCCAAACATAGGCATGGTTATGTCATTCAGAGAAGCACAGAAAACACAAAACAATAGGTCACAGAGTAAGAAAGGAGGGCAGCAAGTTGTCGACAGCAATCTAAAAAAAATAAAATGACATAACATGGCATGACTTCTGCCTGAGTCATGTCAGAAGGATTTAAATCAGCAGCAACAGTGCTTAACAGAAGATGACACCAAGTCTGGGTCCAGGCTACTTTTAAACTATAAAATTCAGCTGTTGAATTTGGTTCTCTCTAAGCGCTAATACAACCTCTAGAGATGGAGCAAAAGGGGGTCAACTTGTTCCTCCTTTTATGTCACTGACTTTCAGAGTTGGGGCAGCATAAAGGGAAATAATGTCTTTTTTTAAGTGGGTACCACGGTCTGTTTCTGGCCATTAATGTTAAAATACAAAGCCATTGGAGCCTACCAAGTGTATATAATCACCATAGTAACAGTATGGAAAACCAGGAAACAAATGAATCACAAATCCACCTCAGATGGGAGAAGTGGCATTTTCTTTGAATGTTGTTTTCTTTGTGTTGTTTTGAGTTGTGAGCTTGTGATCCAGCTGATCTAGGATGCATCATTAGCCAATTTATCTGATTAATATTGTGAGTATTGCATAACATCTTGTGCCATAATTATGAAATTGTGTTTTTGCATTGCTTTGGCCAGAGACAAAGGACATAGATAACATAGGAAGAACATTGTCTTTTACAGCCCTAGTCATTTTTAAAAGTTCATAGCTCTACTGATGTTGTACTGGAAGGTACATATCTGATTAAATGAAAATGAAACATTTAAAAATAAAAAACACTCACTGAGCAAGACTGAATGAAATCTTTTGTGTCCTGTAACTGAAGTCCCTTTAAAGTACATCTCATGCCATCACGTGTTGGAAATGTGGAGCTCAAAATGATTGCAGAATTAATACTTCCTGGCAAACAGCATCTGTCAGGCAGATGGAGAGCAATGATCTAATGGTGTTTGCTTTAGAAACAGCGAGACTCATTTCTATAGCCACCTGGCTTGGAATTTATCAAGGGTACACGCAGCACAATAAATGTTAATCCTCTGTATAAAACAGGAAAGAAATCTGTCAATAGCCTATTTCTGAATGTCCTTACACAACTCAATTAGAAGTGCATGGAGAAACAGATTGCTTGCCATATTGAAACTCAGATACTGACGTCTGTCTTGCAATTTACTGATATTCATTTTCCGAACCCACTGTTTCCACACTCTGCACTCTATTCACAAAACAGCAACCCCTGACCAGCCATCCATGGATTATATACACTTTATCAAGTAATGTATTTCCTGTTTTGTAAATTCTCTGAAAAAGTAGATAACAGATTTGGTTTTAGGATATTAAAATAAAGGCTGTGCTTCTTTTTGCTGATATATGTTAATGCAGTTGTTCATTTTCATCTTTGAAACCTGCAAAAAGAAAAGTAACCTAATATAAACCTATAAAAATGTGTTCATACAGCAAGACTTGAAATGATTTTTCCATCATGTCAGTGCAAAACACAAATTTACACAGCTATACAATGTAAGAAATTGAAGGTGCATTTGAGGTAAATTTATGTGTGGTAAAAACTGCAATGATACCCTTTTTTTCTTTTTTTATGTTTATTTGGACAGGACAGTGCTTACTAATAAACATACAATATTGTGGTAGTCCATACAATACCAACAGAAGCATGCTGGCTATGGCAAAAGGCTAATTTTCTTGTTTGTATAATAATTGAACGTACCTTTTTAAGTTTATAGGCTACTTATAAGTGTCAAATTCATGGGTCAATTTTTCTACTATTTAGCCAATTAACCAGCCCTTCTCGTTCCCTATTACATGCTGTAGACTGAAGAGGGTATAGTCAAAAATAATGTAACTTATACGCCTATGATAACAGTCTTTGGAAGATGACATATTTTGAAGGTTGTTGTCCTTACTTCACCTTTCACCTTTTATTCTCCTCCAGACAAAATGTGTGTCTCAGAGAGTGCCTCTTTTAAAAACTGACAACTGGATTGATGAGACTCTTAACTTGATTGATTTGTTTGAATTGTATAAAATGGCTGCTGTAAATATGGTCCAAATATTCTGACACATTGTTTTTTTGGGTGTTTTTTTTTTTTTTTAACTTTTTTTAATTACAGACATACGAAAAGTTGTCCCTGTCAGAGGAGCCAGTTTTTGGTAACACATGGGGACAAATTATGACAGATTCACTGAACAAATTGTTAAACATAATGGATAACCACCCTCTGCACCACCTGCTGGATGGACAACGGAGAACCTTTTCTAACAGACTGGTGTGGCTCCGCTGTCAAAAGGACAGATACAAAGCACTCACTGCAGTCAAGCAGAGAAGTTACACTCTGACTGTTCAATAATGACAGTAAAAACTGCATTTTGATCCCTGCGACTTTAGCCTTGGGTGCAATTATGACTGGCTTTATACTGAATACTGTTAAAACAGCTGCATTTGCACATTAATAACTCTCTTAGTTAAGAAAGCAGTAATTGTATTTATACTCAGGTTTATATTTATTTATACTCAGGTGGTCACTCTGCCTTGTTTATGCCAAATGCTTTTGTTTCTGTCAATAGTGGACTCCTATTGCCTTGTTTTTGTGAATAGGTATATTTTATTTTGTGTTGTTTATTCCCTTTCCCTTTTTGTCAAATTGAATGGACACACACAGTGTCCTATAGCAGAATTTACCATTTTATTTTTCATGAGTAGAAAATTGAATTTTAAATGTTGAAAATTTCAGAGATCCACTGAAAATTTGCACTGGTGGATAAGTGATGATTTTCTGTATGACTGAAACCTGAAAGACTTAAAGCACTGATTCAGAGACATTTCAGTTTGAATGATTATCATGGTTTTCCTGCACCACAGTATTTCATCATCTGTCATCAGAGGCATTTGTGCTTAATTACAATGGTCCTCGTTGTCTCTCAAAATCCAAGCTCATAAAGTAACTGTTGTGTTTTATGATTACCCTAAACAAACTTAAAGCTGTATTGGTGAGAGTATCCTATACTTTTCATTGTTGTGTATGATGTTAGAGCCTGACATCTTCCTACACAAAGAGGGAACTTCCTGAAGTTTCATTTAGTTGCCAGGCAACTCCTCAGAGCCTAGAAATAACTTAACACATATCCCACTGCTAAGCTAAGCTAAACTAATATGCATCCAGCTGTGGCTTCATATTCTACAGATGGTCCTAAGAGTGCAATCGATTTTTCTCACCTAACTCTGACCTAGACGGCAAAAAGCTTATTCCCCAAATGTCAAATTATTCTTTCAAAAGGTCAAGGTCTTTTCTCAACCACAACAACTACTAACAGGAATCAGCAAGCAGATCATTCATTAACATAAAGGTTTCCAGAGAAGTGAGCCAGAGACTTACAGGTGAAAGCTGATGGGTCTATAAGTCAATGACTGTTAAGAGAGGATCCATTAGTTTAACAGTGGAGCTGAGAGCATGACAGGGTGAGTGGGAGGTCAGAGAGGAGATCAGTCGATGGTTGGATGCTGCACTAAGGTTTGTGCTAATTGGAAAGTGAATGGGGATATGTCAGGAACTCATCTGTCAGCACATCAGTAAGATGAGACACGTTTTTTAAACTAAAAGGGAAGTTATTGTCACCTACATTACCAAAGGGAAGTTCAGACAGAGATCAGCTCTTGTCTGGAGGTTAGACGCTGCCTAAAGCTCTGTGTAAAATATTCTTTTACCAAAAATTCATTTACTCTGAACTTCTCCATGCAGTTCCAGATGCATTATAACATAACTGCAGGTTTTTTGTTTTGTATTCAGTGTTCATAGATGATCAAATGACTGAATTTAAGCCCAAGCAAATGTTTCTAAATGTTGTTTCTCACTGCTGTTTCAGAACCATTTGCCCTCATTTCAATTTCTTGTTTGAAGTTGTTGGTCTCTCATAAATGCATAGCTGAAAATGAGGCTTTGAGCTCTCCTCCGTTTTCAGAATGTGGTCCCAGGTACTAATTATGTAATTAGCTTCTACTTTTGTTGAGTAGACATTACATAATCACATGCTGCTGCCAGAATCTTTCATGTGCACAAACCTAGTCTAAGTATTTCTGTTTGGTTGACCACTGTGAAATGAATACTATTTTCAGATCTTTTTTTTAAAACTGGCTGCAGCTTTTGTTTAAAATGTTTGCATGGCATTAAAATTGGCCCATTTCCCACGGTATTCCTTGAGGTCACAGTAAGGATGGTAAACTGATGTCATTATCATGCCATAAGGTTATTTTCCTTGTTGTTTTTGTATGTACCTCAAGATCCTGACTGCTGTTTCTGTTTTAATGTTTCCAAATTGAAAAGCAACTTTAAACAATGAATACTGATTTATCATAGAAAGACTGAACCACCTTTATTGTTAAAACATGTCTGATAACTCATTAACTGTCATCAGATCAAAGCTAACGTTAGAATTTAGCACATCTAAAGCAGGTGTCAACTACAAGATTATAGGCCTGATCTGTGGTCCGATTCGCCCTACTGACCAAGGCAAAATAGGACAGATTATCAGATGGTCCTAGACTGAATAAACTCATACAGGTGCTTCAAGACTTGTTTGAAGGAACATCAGTGTGCTCTAAGATAAATTGTAAGATCCACTGGTCTAGATCAGTTTTGTTTGGGTTTTTTTGCATACATGGTGAAGTTGTGATGTTGCTGCCCTGCAGCATTTCAGTTCCATATTGAAAACGTTTGTAAAACTAAAACAGTCACTCAAAAACTATTTCTTCAATGGCCAGCTAATAAAACACGTAAGGTGTTTGTATGAGTTTCCCCTCCATCGTTACGTGCAGCCCTGCTTCTCCTCCGTCTCTCCCTGGTCCTCCTCCTTCCTCTCCTCTGTGACACACCTGAGAGCAATCTGTGCTCAGGGGGGAAGGAGGAGGGGTATTTGGAGGAGCTGAGAGAGGAGCAATTGTTGGGCACACACACAGACCTGAGGAGCAGGAGGTTCAAGCACTCCTCCTTTGTTTCTGTTTTCCTGCTTAGCAGGTATTTTTGTTTCTCATTTTTCCTCTTTATTTCCTCAGCAGCACTAGGTTGCTGGGTTTGCTGTTTTAGTTTGGGCTGGAGGTTGTCGGTTTTCCTGCTTTTTTGGCTTTGTTTATTCTTTGGTCTAGTTAGTTTTTGGTCAGGCAGTTTAGGGAGAAGTGAGAGGTGCGACGGCCCCTTATGGGTTGGCCTGCTCATTTTCTCCTGTTTTGTACATTTTTGCCGACAACTCCAGCCCCTTTTGGTTTGTTTAGTTAGTTTCTCATTTGAACTTTTTTACTACAAATAAAACTATCAACTTTGTCTTTTGTGTGGCATCCTCTAATATGTTTCTAGTCTCTTTTTTTGGTCAACATCAAGCCAGGTATTCTTTCATTGGTATGGAGGCCGTAACATCCATCTTGGATGGATATCTCTAAATGACCATAACTCTGTTTCGACAGCGCTAGCCCTTGGAAGAATATCCCTGATTATTGGTCATAAATGGACATGGCTGAATGCTAATATTAGCTGAACCCTGATTGTTGTCAGTGGGGCAGTGAGGATGTCATGACTGCTCACAGTTTTGTTTGTTTGTTTTTGTTTTTTGTGTAGGCAAGCAATACAGCAAATGTTTGCGAGCAAAATCAAAACACAATGAAAAACAAAAATAGTGTTAACAGTCCAGACAGGAATTGAATGACCACAAAATTGACAGCGTCACAGTTATCTATTTACTTTGGAAACCATTTACCATGTGCGCCTTCTGATCAGAAATTTAGAAGTTGTTACAGTCCTTTGAAGTCCTTCATTTCTTCACCAGACTGCATATCTCCTGACTGTCGGTAGTATCTGGAAACACATGTAATGTTCTTTATTAATCATACAAACACTGCCTGCTTACAACTAGCACTATTTGATGAGTCTCTATATCAAGTGATATATCATCATACTTAGTGTTGTTATAACTATGTTGCTACACACAACTCCAGTGGCTATCAAATATCATTGAACACAAACATTTTCTCTGCAGAATGACATGAAAATGTAAACAAAAAATATTTTCTGCAACAGGCAATATATTTTTTTCTTTTTTTGAAGATTTAATAAAAGCATTTCAGAATCTAAGATTTATATGACAAGCAACAAGGAATATGACAGGACCGCACAATAACATTTGTCTTTTCCTAATACAGCTTTCACACTAAAATTAGTGGGTCAATGCGGGAGTCTTTTCTCAAGGGTCACGCTAACAATTGGCAAGTGGCTTCTTTTCCACTGCCAGCAGACCAGGGTCTTTTCAGCAGCAGACAGGTATGCCTAGCTGTTTTTTTTTTTTCCTCTAGCGTGCCAAGCTGATGTCACGACTTTGATCACATCAACAGTGCGATGACACAATGGAAAGGCGCTTGGTCGTCATCAATATGGTGCTCAACTGTTTTCCGTACTTTGTACTTTTGTCCCTCTTTAAAAATGTATAAACTCAGTGCAGACTACACAACATTGGAGCTCTGATGATACAGAGGTCGATGGAATTTGTTGCTGAGATGGCAAAGAGTCACTGAAGTTGCAGATGGAGGGGACGGGTGTGATATTATGCCATGGGCACATAACTCAGACGTCATCTGGAATTCAGCGGATTGAACCAGGTGTGGTGTTCCCACTGAAGCAGATTGGAGGCGAGCTGATAATAACCCATGTCGCTTGCAGGGTCAGTTGACCTGGGTAGAAATGCAGATTAGACCCTTTCCCACTGCCAACAGGAGCCAATTGTTAGCAGGTTTAAACAGGTTTTTTGGCTGGTGTGAAAGGGGTATATGTGTGAAATTATAGGAACATGGCCGCTGCGGGGACTCATCTCATAGGTTCATAGATAGTTAAGTACAGTATTTTTTTGACTCATTTTGTCCATAATTGCGATGCCAGAAGTAGACAAATGATTTACAAAATACCAGGTGCAGGGGTAAGTGCAGTGCACAGCTTGATCATTAACCACAAAGCAGTTTTTGACACTTCAGCTGCCTCACTCTGGCCTCATTTATAAGCAATGCAGGAGAGAGACTCATTTGGGAGAAAGTAAAAAACAAAGCAGTGGGCAGTTCGTTAACAATCACATCTTTAATATGCTTCACACTCTGCCATCCTCAATCAAAACAAATGACCTGAGGGCCGTGAGACACAGAGGTGAGCAACTCTGATCTTGTTTTCCTGGAAGGAAAGATGTGACAGATTTTCAGATGCCTGGCACTGTTTGAAATGCTAATGAACTCTGTCAGTGGAAAGAACACGGGGGGAACACCGATAAACACCCACAAGCATATGTACAAATCGAGAAAAAAGAAAAGGAAACGCATGCAAATTCATGAGCACAGAGCTCACAGGTAGAGTATTTGTTCCATGATGAATGGTCCGCACTGTGAACCTGCAGTGACTCCAGACAAGCAGGGCTTTGCTCCATCTTGCATTACATTCCTGTGCAAAAAAGCTCTGCAGCTCAGTCCTTCTCTGCCACTTACTGGAAAGGTTCCTCATTTGCACAGTATTTGGCTCAGGTAGAGAGGTCAACCAGGGTCACGAACAAGGGCAAGAACCGTGAGATTGATGGCTGAACTGTGTGACAGTTTTGCAACTCAAGCACCACGCATGCTGCTATCAGACCTTGATGAAAAAGAAAGAGGCAAACCACAAATCAGAGCTTCTGATTTACTGACTGATCCTCGTTATGACCATCAGCCGTACAAGCACCTCAAGTGAGATATCTGAAACGGAGCTACTCATATCCTGTGTGACAGGATGAGGAATTTTCTATTCCAGGAGACCTTGGCACCTGCCCATGGCTGCCTCACACTGAGATAAGCCGGCCAAGGAGGATTGAGCCCCACATAAACACTAACCCTTCTGAGGGAGAGAACAGGGCAGATTTAGTTGGGACATTATAGGGATAACTTTATCTAAACTGTAAAAAGAGACTCATGACACAGTAATATAACTGTCAAAAAACTGAATCATAACAGCTTTAGTGGTTGTTCATATTTTAGACTGACACTGCTCTTATAACTTGAAATCACCACCACCCACCACCGGTGTGATCGATTAAATCACAAGTCAGAGATTTGTTTCTTCACTTTATTCCAAGTTCTTGACAAACAGGGTGCAAGCTTCCATGAACTTGACTATCGTTCTGCTTGTGAATAAGTGTGTGTGTGTTTGGATTCTTAAGTAAGTAGAATAAACAGAGAGAAAACAACGTATGAGGTGGATTTACCTCTAAAGCAATGCATAAGTGGCCACCAAACTCAAAACAACCAGATAAGAGTGTCTCATTACAGAAGGCTTAAATGGTGACATGTCTTTAAATAACATAACGGCACTTCTGCTTAAAGGGACTGTTCAGTTTATTTGAAGTGGGGTTGTATGAGCTCCATACGGCCACTAAGTACATTAGATGCAGTAGAAAGTTCTCTCCTCTCCCTCAGTAACCCACAGTTTGTAAGAGTCTGTTACACAAAACTAGCTGCAAAAGGGGAAGTAATGTACCAAATACAAGGATATTTTCTCCACCTACAAGAACTCCCATAAAATTAAACACAGCTTAAGAGCACTCTACCCAGAATTTTTTGGAGTGTATTAACTTTTCGGAACTATAAAGTCTATCTGGGAGACCATTTCTCCACTTGCTCAACACCGCGGAAGAGTAGACTGCCTTATGCAGTTTTTGAGTAAAGGTTTGCAGGATATTTGGCAACTCTCTGCCAAGACATTATCAGCACATATTAACCTGAAAATGTGGAGAAGCATCATGTTCTGCAAGGAGTCCTGATTTTGCCTAAGGTCGATGGATCCATAGGGTAACACCTTTTGGTTTTAAGGCGGTGTGATGGTGAGAGGCATCTTCCTCAATGGTAGAGAGGTCCGTCATTGAAGGGGAAGCATTTTCCCCTCCCCTGCTTTAGTGAAACACATTTCACAGACCTCACAACAGATGGCAGAACTCTGCCTTCAAGTCCCCCGCAAGGTGAGTGCCCCGCCCTCACCCCTTGGACTATCTAGTGCAGTTTTCTGACTTGATTGTTACAACAGTGTGATGCTTATGCTCAGAGTGTCCATGAATAACAAACATTGATGAACCAGAGGGTGTCTGTTGAAAGTTGTGAGACCCAGTAACGCCAGTCAAGCTGTGGAAATGAGTGAGGTAGATTTTTAACAAAATTGAAACTTTGTGTTTGCTCAAGGAGTTGGACTTAAGGTGCCCACTTCACCAGTTGTATTTTGTCTTCAGTCGAGCTGCTGCAGAAAGAAGCTGCATATTTATTTATCAGTGATGCTACAGTTAGCACCACAAAGATGGGACCACTCTGGCATCAGCGGCCATCAGTTATCTGGACAGAGCTGTGACAAAGGCCCCGTGGACAAGTAATGTCGCTGCACGAAAGGTGCTCCAATGAGCAGCATCACAGGCAGGTGAAGGACAACAGGTAACTTAGTCAGATTTTAACATTAACACTCGGCTAAGGAAATCCAACATGTTTTGTTCAGTCTCAGAGGAAGGGTCAGCTTAACCACCTGTTCTTCATATGAGACTCCCTGCTTGGTGAGTAAAGTCATACCAAATGTTTTGGCCAGGTTGAATTTATAGGTCACATGTTTACTCTGCTGGACTGATGGGCCTGCACTGGATAGTTGCCTGTGTTAGAGTTTATTCGAGAGGCAGTTGCCAAAGAAAGAGCTGTGTCTCCACATAGATGACTGTGATTCACTGTGACCTAAAGTGGTTTTTGGGTCCTCTGCAGTTGTGGTGTTATGAGGATGAGGAGCCACTTCTGTCTCCATACAGACTGTGACAGTAACTGCTGGGAATCTCTGTCCTACTCTGGGATTATATATGAGCAGCACATTTAGTGCTTGTTGGAACCTTTATTGAGCCCTTAGCGTTTAAAAACACACAAATAACAGTCAAATAATAATATAAGTAAAATCAGGTTTTTCCATAATATTGTCTGAATAAATAATGACTTGTTACATTTAGAAGGGAAGATAGATTTGTACATCCTTCATGTTATCAAATTTGCAATGAACTTGGGGTTTATCTGATAGGTGTGGGATGCCTCTTCATAATGATACACTCATCAGGAACACACCAAAGTTATATAGCTGATAGTCCGATTGGTCCATCTTTACACCCCAACAATTGAATTATTTGGTCTCAGAATTTAGTTATAAAGGTGTGTGAGGGGTGTAAAAGAGCAGGTAGGAGTGCACTGCTGTGAGTGTGTGCCTGCTAATCTGTGTTTTTGTACAACAATCTGTGTCACAGTTTCTCGTGCTCCCTCATAGTGCCGGCTCTTTTGCAATGTTAACTGAAAAGAAAGTTCCAATGATATCCTGACATCGTTGTACATTTCTGGAGGCGTAATGACAGCAGAGCTTTGTTGCAGTGCTGCTGTGTAAATGCACTATGAAAAGGGCTTATGGCTGTGGAGTTTGGAATTTAGCCAAAGGAGGGAAGCACATAACAGCAGGAAGTGCAAGAACACAGCAGCAGATTGCAACAAAAAAGAGGGAATAGTTAATCAACCAGATCCAATTAAAATACAAAAACATGAAGACAAATTCAATAATAGTGGCATGGTGCCTATCTTCTTGACAAATCCAGCCATTACTTTTGCATCATATTATCAAACTGAGTGTTAATTAGGATCAATATTAAACCCTTTGAAATGTATATTTTCCTTTTTTTTGGACTCATTTTGTAAACAATGAAATACTTGGAATCAAACATGCTGTAATCAAAATCAAGCCCCTCAAGTTGAAAATAAACAAAACAGGTCCGGAGAGTAGTTAAGATTTTCATTTTCATGTCTCCTTGGTGCTTTTCTCTGGCTGCAAAGCACTCACAGATAGGAGTTTGTATGTGGATTATTAACATTGCATTAATAAGTAGTAAAATGTGGTCAAGCCAGTATAATAGCCACATATATATGCATATTTAATGAGCACTTTGCTTTGCTTGAATTCTTGTGGCGCAGCACTGCCCCGGGGCAATGCTAAGTGCTTCAAGGTAATTAGGTCCCATGTTACAGAGGTTTATTATCCACCGGGGCCGCCTGCCTGCAACACCTCCACAGATAAAAGTGCTATATTGTTTCATTAGAAAAATAAAAATCCTGCATGCATAGTCCCACTTGAATTCCCTTAAATTTTTTTAGAACTAGAGATATATATGTGATATATATACACACACATAAATCCGTGTGTGTGTTTCTCAGTATTAACAATTCAAATGACATTAAGTTTTACAGCATAGTGTTGATATTGATGACAAAATAACCTCCTTGATTCTTTAATGAATTAATATATTACATGTTAAAGATTATCCGTTATAGCTTTGTGTCATGAATTGACTGCTTTAAATTCATTTAAACAAACACAAGCTTCACATTGATGGGATACATGTCATCCTGGAAGAGTGAGATGGGTGCTGATTTTTTGGAAAAGATGACATTTTGAGATACTTCCACCTTGGTAGATACAAAAATTCACATGTAAACAAGGGTTAAAGAACTAGCAAATGATGTAATACGGAAATACAGTATATTTGGTTGATTTCTTAAAAAAAACTCCATGCCTCTGTTCAGTTTACCTTTTGTTGAGAAATCATCAGTAATATTTTCCACTCTCCTCACCCAGTATCATGCAGACAAACATCTGTTTTTGACAGTTATATTGGATTCTTAATTCAAAGGGTGGAGGATCATTAGAGGTTTAATGGAGCACAGCAGACTCAGGCAGACTTGGGAGCGTCTAATCGAAAGAGGCTGATTCAGTCACAACAGCCAAATGAGTGGGAGGTGCTGAAGCAGATTTCGACCCAACTCCACACAGTTCACACATTATATAGGCCACTGGGAGGGAAAAATAAAGCCCAAAATAAGAGAGACACCAAGAATATTCACTCACTGGAGCTAAAGCCCTGTGCTCATAAACCATAGATCTCCCCCAAAGGACAAAATGGGGTTCATGTTGATCTGCTGTATACCTCTTACATAAAAATTTAACAAAGTTTGACTGAGATTATTTGGTGTAACATTCATCTGTCTGCATGATGGTTAAAACAACTATGAAGGTTTGCTGAAAGGTTTCAGTGAGACAAAAGAAATCCTTCAAAATCTATAAAAATGCGTTGTTGACATTCATCTCTTACTTTTGATTAAGTAAAAATATGTTTGTGAAATATAAGCAGTACTTTTGCTGAGTGTAAAGGTGCAAACAGTTTACACATCCATCTTATATTGTAAGCCCTTTTGAATGTTTTATTTATGCCTACACAGTAATACTCTATCCACAAACAAAATGTGAAGGCATCTGACCTTACTCACCTCACACTTGCTGGCCTTGACATTTCCAAGAGATGCTGCTGACGGGAGCTGTCTGCTCTGATGGAGCTACGCTGTTAACATGCACTGAAAGGGCTGAACACTGGGAACATTGAAGGTGAAATGGTCTCTTATTGCCCAGGTGAAAGTAAACATCGATTTCAAAAAAAAGACTGCAGATATCAAATGTCACTTAAAAGTCTGTTAGTAAGACATATTTTTTACTGAAATTAACACAATGTTCAACACCTACGGCCAAGTTCTGAAAGCAGGTGTTTTCAAATGCTTGAAGCACCTGTTAAAAAGAAAAGCCAATAAATCAATCAGAGAAATTGCAGAACAGAGAGAGAAATGGAGATGAGATGAGGGTTTGAATCGTGGCTTAATATTGCTGAAACGAAAGATTCCATATTTGTTTACCTAGAGAGGTGGGTAAAGGGTGATCTGCAGTTTTAGACTGAATGCTGTCATGATTCAAATGCTGTGGACAAGTGCACCCCCTATACCTGGCTAATAAGTGATCACCCATCCAGTGCATCCATGATGGCTCACCTTATCTTCAGAATTATATGTGCGCAGAGTCAAACAGGAATAACCTCTGGGTTTATCTAAGGGGCCGTTTAGGTTACTGTGTTCTGACAGCATGCAAGCATTACATATTACTTTGCATTGCACAACATCAGACACACTATACTATACACAATATGTTAAGTATTTAATTCTAGTCTCTGTAAATCTCAATTTTCCGCTTAACTAGTATATACAGCATCTCTGTCAAGAGGCTCCTCATGTCTGTATTTAAAAGTATTGATTATGGAGGAATAATCATTAACAACCATGGATAGAGAGATCATTCTAATATTTACATTAGCACCTATAGTGACTGTAAACTGGAGTGGAATGATGATGATGAATATAGCTGCATCTGGTTGAACTGCCATTAAATTGGAATTAGCTGGTCTAAAAGTATGAATTTATGTGTGCTGTTTGCAGGAACCACCTTGTATTTAATTTTGGTAATCTTAAGTAAGTTAATAGCAGGAATTGTTCAGTTTTACTTCTTCCTACTCCTTTTCGAGCATGTACATTGTAACTTCTGATGAATATTATAAATTATTTATCTGCTTTCCTATTATGTCCTCTTATTTTTTGGTTTGTATATATTTTGTCATTTATATGTTTGAAATAAATAAATTAAATTAACATAAAATAAATAAATACAAAATTAATAAAATAGCAGGAATTGTGATGACAGTGAAATGGGGCTAAAGGAAAGGCCAAATATTTGCAATTGTAGTTACTGAATGACCCTCGGCTGCCTACAAAACAGCAGGGACAAGTACAAGTGCAATAAAAAATGGGCAGAAAGATAGATAGAGGGAGGATAGGGAGAAATTGTCAGAGAGATAGAGAGGGAGCAGCTCAGAGAGAGGAGTCAAATCCCTGTCTAATTCTACGCCTTTTGTAGCTTAACTATGAACTGGTCCAGGCCTGAGTCAGCCTCAACTAAAAGCTCTATCAAAAGGAATGTTTTAGTCCTAACCTTAAAGGTATAGAGGCAGTTTCTGTTCCCAAACAATAGTTTGTAAATCATTCCAAAGAAGAGGAGCCTGATAACTTAAGATTCTACTGCCAATACTACTTCTACAGACCAATGGGTACCTTGAGCAGGCCAGCATTTTGGGAGCTTAATGTTCTAGAGGAGTTGTATGGCACTACACGCTCTTTGGGATAAACTGATGCGTGCCCACTGATAGCTTTACAAGTGAGAAGAAGAATCTATATTTCATGGGAATCCAATGCAGAGAAACTAATAAGTAATGTAATCTCTTCTCCTGTTTCTAGTCTGTACATATCCTGCAGCATTTTCAAGTAGCTGAAGAGTCCTAAGTGACTTGCTGGGACAGCCTGATAGAAGAGAATTACAATAATCCAATGTAGAGACAATAAAAGCATGGGCTAGCTTTTCGGCATTGCTCTGAGACAGGACAGGCCTGTTTTTTGAATGTTATGAAGATGAAAAACAGGATTTCAAGGAGTTGCAAGACAACTTCTGATCAAATAGTACCCCAAGATTTCCAACAGTTTTACTTGGTACCAGGCTAATGCCATCTACAGCACTTATATCACTTGAAAGGGTTTTGCCAGTGGATGTGGGCACAGAATAATCACCTGTCTTGTCTAAATTAAGAAGAAAAACATTTCTGGCCATCCATATCCTCACGTCCTTCAGATATGCTTCTAGTTCAGAAAACTTAATTTTTTCACCTGGCTTCATTGAGAGTTGAGTATCATCAGCATAACAATGAAAATTGAGTGTTTCCTTATGACATCACCAAGGGGAAGCATATATACGTAGAAAAGAAATAGCACAGAACCTCAGTAGCTGACTTCAGTGTACAAAGAAAACTTACTGCTCAATTGTACACACTGATATCAATCAGATAAGTTTTACTTGAACCAATTAAAACAGTTCTAGTTATCCAATGTAATTCCTCTAATCCCTGTAGAAGAATATGATGATCTATGGTGACAAAAGCTTCACTGAGATCTAGCAAGACAAGTACAGAGAGAAGTCCACCATCAAAAGCTGACAGTAGCCTATATCATTTTTTACTTTAACTAGTGCAGTCTCTGTGCAATGGTGTGTTTTAAATCCTGTGTGAATGTCCTCAAACCAGCTGTTGTTTTGAAGGAATTGACAAAGCTGATTAGCCACTATACTTTCCCGAGGATCTTTGAAGTAAATGTAAGGTTTGATATAGGCCTATAATATACTCTCGTGGATTAAAAGACTGTGGCGCGTATCCTGTCAATAATGATATATTGATTTTCTCCAATAAGGATGAGCAAAATAAAAGACGGACCTGCTTGAAGCTTAGTTGGTATTGGGTCTAAACTTAGTTTAAGGAACTTGGTTCCTTAAGTTCATATGGAGAATAGTAGTCTGAGTCATGTTTAATAAAATGTAGTGGCATGGCAGACCAAGGAGAGGAAAGAATGTTGCTCTATCTCTAATTTAAGAATTAAAGAAGCTCTTGAAGTCCTCACAGCTGAGGGCTGGTGGAATCACAGCCTCAATAGAGCTCTGACTGTGTCAGTCTGGCTATAGTTCTAAAAAAAAGGTACAAAGGGTTGTTTTTATTTTCCTTAGTTGGTGCAAAGTCGTTGGCAGCTCACGCGTGTTGTTAAGCTGTCATGTATTTATTGAGAATTTTCTGCCACAGTATACTCAACTCCTCCCTTTTGTTGGAGCACCACTTCTCTCTAATTTACAAGATGCTTGTTTAAGTGCATGGTTTTCAGAACTCAACCCAGGAGCTATCCTCTGACATTTAAAAAGGTTTTTGTCTTAGTGGGGCAATTGAGACCAAAGTGGATCTTAGCAAATCAGCAGAGCCACTGACAAGCTGATCTAGCTGGAAGGGTCTACAGTTAATAAAAGAGTTTTCAATTGGACAAAGCACTGAATTTAAAGCAAGAGGAATGACCTCTTTACATTTAGCCATTGGAGAGAATTTTTCTCTTCTCTTTTTCATTACAATAAGCAAAATCCTCTAAGATGATGCTAAAAGTTACTAAGAAATGATCAGATAGTCAAGGTTTTTTTTTGAAAGACTTTGAGTTCATTAATATCATGACCGTATGCTGAAACAAGGTCGAGAGTGTGGTTAAAATGATGAGTACTTTCACAAACAGCCTGAGTGAAACTAACTAAGTCTGTTAAGGGCATATAAGCGGAGCTTACGCTATAATTGTCTTTGTCAACAACAAATATTTTATCAGTGCCCATGACCAAGTTTTATATAGACTCAAAGGACTCTAAAAGGATTTAGAATAAGAGCCTGGAGGACGGTAAATTATTGCAAGTAAGACTGGCAGGTAGGTTTTTTAACCGGTATGAGATAAGACTAATGCAAGTTACAAATAGATGTAATTAGCATAAGCAGAACAAGACTACACACGACACAGTGTTTTTACTGGCAAAACAGTGTCCTTGAAAATCCACAACCCACTTTTCCAACATGAGAATCGACTCTCTTCTTTTTGATCCTCTGTGTGCTCAGACAGTCTGTTTCAAAAATGTTCCCTTGTTATGCCATGGAGCAGCATGCCATCACCCAGCTGACTTCAGTGGAAGGAAAATGTCGAGGCATGTCTTCACAGGCAAAGGAAACATTAAGGTACAGCACTGGAAAGTCAAAGCCTCATTTAAGTCTTGAGAGGGATGTGGTCAGACTCATCTCAAGAGGATTACATTCAAACTGCCAGTTCTGAGCTGGAATGAAACTCAGGGGTTTAAAAGCGTGCCAAAATCCAGAGTCTGGGTGGATTTTGTAGGAAAAAAACAACTTAAAAATATGTTCTGTGGATAATGAGGATTGTGGTGTACTTGTTTTAAAAGTATATTATCCAAGTCCTTTAATGCAACAGTATCTCCACTTTGTAAAATATGAACACAAGCTGTAGGAAATCTTCCCTGGATACCCTTTGAATCTTTCTTGTTCTTAATCAGTCATCTCTGTCAGTTCACCACAAAGAGAACAAAGGAATGATAGGATGAAATTGACATGTTTAACTAGCTACATCACATTACAGTTCTCATGGGCTGTTAGGATGCCATTGCACACAAAATGTTTTCTCTTTAGCAGATTCACTGCACTGTGAAAGAGGTTTGATAATCCATGAGACAAAATGTCCCTGTAGAGTCACCTCCTGCTGATGAACAAGTCTTGGACGCAGCAGAGGAAGCTGAGTTTAGTGTGAAACCAAAATATTTTTAGTATCACAGAACTGCATGCCATCTTTAAAGAGGCACATACTGTCTGGCTGTTACTTGATTTATAAACATTATGTCAGACATCTTAACAGCAAAGTTTTCTTTTTAGAACCAAGACAAAAACAAGACAATCTGGAGATAACATTTGAGGAGATAGCAGTCATTTTTTGCATGTTTAATTGCTGACTTAACTTTTGAAACTGAAATGAAACACTTCAGGTCTCTGCACCAGATATGTGCTCAGATTTTAAGCGGTATGCAAGACTAAACATACTGGGTGGTAACTCAATAAGAAGGTTCCAAGGGATCATGACTGGCAGGGACCCTTTAATAGAGTATTCTATAATCAGTATTTTTTACATATCATTTTTTTTACTTTTTGCCTTTGGCCTAAAGAGATCTCTTCTCTATAAACATGCAGAAAATGGAAGGAAACATGCTTTTCTTGTTTTAACTGTTAAACTAAAGTTTTAAATTATCTACAGGCTTTTTAAAAAGAGAAACTTATGAGGACCGGTTATTAGTACATAAAAAAATTGTAAATGCTTTAATATGGTCCGCAAGCCAGAAAGTTTCACATAGTTTCATTTAAATTAGCCACTATTTCTCTAGGTTTTGTCAAAGAGCTTAGAGGCCTAGCTGTGTCTCTAAACTGAATAACCCTGTAATAATTGTAAGTGGTCCATTAGAGTATATATAAAGTCATAGTTAGTTATCAGTTTCCTTTGCAAATACTTGTTTTGAGAAACTGTGAAGAGTTAGGGGGGGGCGACATACCAAAACTGATATATTTCCATGGGGCCCAACATGTTGAGTATTGTCCCTGTTTGTACTCACATAACAATGCCCTGGTTAGCATCAGTGGCTCAGGATCTATAGTTTAACTTCTAAATTTTGAGAAAAAGAGCTTCCCTCATGCTCTTCTCACTCTCACACATCCTCTTCGTCACAGCAGAGTGGGTTTAGTAAAGTACAGACAGCTTTCTGTCTGTGTCTTTTTTTCCTGCTAGACTGCATCGATGTCTGCAGGCACAGAACATCCATAAAATCAAACCACAAGTGCTATGACAAGTCAGTGCCAGACCACATCAACTGCAGAACGGTGCCTGGAAACAACTTCACATCCTGCATGTCCAACAGTGTGTTGTGCTAACTCAACTCTGAAGGATGAGTAAGGCAGGATGGGAGCGTTATGCTTGATAGCAATCGAAAGTGACAGAGGATACAGCCTACAAAACCTTGTCCTACTGAGGCAAACACAAAGTAATAGAAGTGATCTGAGGGAGGATGTATGTGCTGTGACACCATCAGAGCTCCCTCCACCATTGATTCATCTCCAACCTTAAAGGTTTGTTACTCATATGAATACATTTTATAAACAACAAAATGTCTCAGTACAAAGTGTATTTAATGGCCAGCTTTTATATTTTTGTTGCCTTATAGACACCAAGACAGAACACCCTTTTGTAACAGAGAGATCTAATCATATCTGGGGTGAAAACAAAGTATTGATTTAAATAATACTATTATAGCTCAGGAAAGTTAAACTGTGAAGTCAGAGCAAAGGCTTCTGGGACTATTTATGTCCAGTTATAACATTCAAAATGTAATAAGTTGTTCATTTACGGAGTCAGGATGATTGATTGGTTAGTGGATTTTTATGCTACATTCGGTGCAGTGTAAGATTTAAGTTTATTGACAAATGAAACATCACAACTGTGAGATATCTCTGAAGGATGATAATAATAATAATAATAATTGTGCACCAATTATAAAAGTCATTGTAAACTGCCCATTATGGTACTACTGTGATTACTTACACTCCCAATCAGGCTTTGTGGATGTCTGCACAACACAAGCGTGATTTTACTTCAAATTTTGACCTGCCTAATAGAAGTTTTTTTTCCTTTCTTCTAACTTTTGCTGAATGCAAATTGCTGTGCTAATGGTGGATTTGTGTTGGGGCTGGATGATTGAGAAAAAACATTTTTTTTTTTAAAGAATGGCATTGACCTCTTTTGTTAAGAGTCTTTGTATAGCATTTGTTTTGTTTTGGCACTAGACAATAAGATAAATTGACTGAATTTTTGAATGACTGATTGATTTGTAAATTTAGGTGTCCCAGTCTAAATATTTCTGTTGCATATCTGTACATTCTGTAAGTTTATCAGTGCATTCCAACTGAGTATTCATTTGTGTGTGTTGTGTTGATCCCGCAAAAATTTCATTATCAAAAACATTTTCTAACAGGTATAGATTTCTACATTGTTTTGCACCTAACAAAATGCCTATTTAGGCATGAGCTGTGTCTTCCACATCCACTTCCTTCAAGAATTGAATGTGGCTTCCACTTTATAGAGCTGTGCTCTAATGTTAACTGTGGCTTCTCAAACATTCCTGACATGTTCTTTTCACTGGTGTCAACTCTCTGGGGGAGGTAGCATGTGCCCCAAATTATCAGTACAAAAGTATTGTCAGACTGTTTGCGCACACATTTCCTGAATGGTGATACAAGCAACAGGGGAAGAGGAGGATGTTTTTCTTGATGGGGAGTTGTGTACAGGTCAGAAATACATAATTTTGTATCCAAAACAGCAAAAATGTAGTCCATAATATGTAACAATCAAAGGTGAAAGAAAGTAAATTGGATCATGTCATGATAACAGAGCTACAGAAGGAAGACAAAATAAGTGAAGTAAAAAAAAAATGCTGACATCATTGTATATCACTAGAGATGCACGATGTTATTAGCTTGATATCAGTATCGACCGATAGCCTATCAGCCTAAAAAGTTAAGTATCAGATACTGACATTTATGCAGATATTAAAAGCCAATATGTAGGCCACACATATCAGCCATGCATTGACTGAAATATTGGCAAATTACACAAATGTACAATATTAGTGCACCTTCATTGCTTGGTACATTAAAAAATCAAAGATTTCTTTTTTGCAAGAGTTTAGCGCTGTTTCTTTTGTGACACATCTGTTCCTCACAAAAATATACTGTAAAGAAATAAGTCAATTCTTCTTCAGTACAGAGCTTGTACTCTTGACCAGAAATATTGGTATTGGGATAATAAATTGAAAAAAATATCGGATATCTGCAAAAATCCAATATTGTGCATCCCTACATACTTTCTTATTGCTTTGTGTTACAGTTCGCCAAATTATTCAAGTATTTTTTTGCCTGCTTAAACCAGGGATGTAACAAAGCAAAACTGCTGTCTTTATTTTTCTTTTTTGGCAGTGTTTATGTTTGGGGCTCCTTTGTGCTGCTGTTATCAGTATATTTAGAGTTGTTGCAAGTGTTGATTACGTATTTCCTACAGTAATTACAGAAGAATAGATCATGTATTTTGATGATCATGTGTTTCATTTTTATCGTTGTTTTCTCTCAGAACTGCTGCTATATCTTCCGCTGTCTTGTCTGCCTGTCTGTCCTTGATGCACATGTGCAGTAGAGGTAATCATGGTCAGCCATGATGTCATCACTAGAGTTATGCCCAAATGTATCATGGCTGACCAGTAATGGAGCTTGAAAGTTTGGGAGAGTTTTACAAAAACAAAAGAGAAGAATGTGCAATGCAAAATCTGCAGAACTTGCCTTCCATGGCACTATGATGACAATGCATGGGTATCTGAGAAGGAAGCATGTTTTTGCTGATTCAATTTCTGACGAAGAGGGACAGTCATCTCGTTAAGTTAACTGGCTAATAGTTAGCTGCTAACATTAGCACCAATAGCGAAGGTTAACATTAACAGTGACGTTTGCATGAGTCTTAGGACACGCATGTTTAGTGTTTGCTGTAAAGTTATAAAAGCTTCAAAGTTCATTAAAAGTTGAATGAACTACCATCTAATTTGTCTTTATTCTTAGTTAGCACATACCTTAAACACTTAAAGCTGGGGGCTAATGATGCTTATACAAGAGCAGCTGTATGCTGGTGCGGTAAGCTGCAGTTAATGCATGATGTGATTAGTCGACTAATCACAAAAAATAATAGCTGACTCTTCAAATATTAAAATAATTGTTTGTGGCAGCCCTATTTTACAATGTTCTTTTTTTTACTTTTGGTGCGCCAAATGTATCTGTTATCTAGAGATTTTAGTATGAAGCTTTTAATACATACTGTATACTTTCTGTATTTAATTAAATCATGCCAAAATTATTTTCCCCATTCAAACAGGTTTCACAGAAAGATATTAACTAGAAGTCATCTTACTTTCAATATTATTTTGTGAGTGTATACTGTTTGATTGCCCCTTGCTGATTCTTCACTTTGTACAGGAATAAGCGAGGATTCTGCTTACCTCTTTATTGAATGAGAATCAGAAGGGACCCATAATCCTCTGAGCTTGAAGATGTAAAATTGATTGCAAGATTGTTCTTAAATCTTTTTCTTATTGACTGCTTTTGTGTCTGCCTAACAAGCCTGCTCTTCATCATGCATTTACCACTGGCAGAAAATCTTTTCAGCGCCTGATCTACATATTTGCTTGCATGTTTTCAGCACTTCCTTGTGTGTTTTCTTTGCCCAGAGGATTCCTATCCTCAGAGCATACAAGCTCAACTAAATTGAAAAGGACATGATCAAAAAAAGGCTCTCCTCCTTGTTTTTCTTGGAGCCCAATCTAGTTGCACCCTTTAATTCCGCATGTACCTGATACAATGCTGTCCAACATTAACAACATTTTTAATTGGTTTAATTAATAAAATCTGAATAGAGCCAGCCATAAACCAGCTCTTATCTATTTTTTATCAGTTTCTTTGTAGTAGTCTAACGACATCATTGGTTCTTTCACGGCCCACTGGAGGAAGTGATATCATTGTAGTTGCAAATCTGCAAAAAGCCATCAGACAGAGCTACAGCCTCATACATATCATCTTCTGCTCTACAACTGATATCATGCACAGTATCTCACAAAAGTAATCACACCTCTCCCATTTCTGCAGATATTTTATTATATCTATTCATGGGACAACAGTGACGAAATGATGCTTTGATACAATGTACAGTAGGGAGTGTACAGCTTTGAGAGGAGGCAGATGAGGTGGCTCTAATTAGGATGCCTTCTGGATGTAAGGTGTTCCAGGAATGTCCTGCCAGTAGGTGGCCCTGGGGAAGACCCAGGACATGGTGAAGGGACTATTGGCCCTTTTCCACTAGCCCTACTCTACTCTACTCGACTCTACCCGGCTCTACTCTACTCGCCTTGTGCTGCTTTTTCCATTAGCCCCAGTCGCCTGGCTAACGGCATGCAGTGTCACTGTAAACAGAGAGCGGCTCTGCGGTGACGTAATTTTGAGTGCGATACAACAATCTGTGGCTTTTGTCAAAAACTGAGTAAAAAAGGAAAGCAGGAGAAGGCTGCAGGTGGCAAGAAGAAATACCCCTTGAGAAGCACAGGAGAGTTTTGGAAGCTATACAACAGAATGAAGCCAAGGATGAGAGCAATTGAGCTGCATAGAAAAGACGTATGAGGGTAAGCTAATGGTAACTCAGCTCGCTTAGAGCCAGAGCGGAGTAGGTACTAAAACTAGCTTGTTTTAGAAGGTACCGGGCTGGTGGAAACACGCTGCAAATCGAGTAGAGCTGAGTACAGTAGGGCCAAGGCGTGCTAGTGGAAAAGGGCCATATGTCTCGCAGCCGGCTTGGAAATGCCTCGGGATCCCCTGGGAAGAGCTAGACAAAGGAGCTGGGTGAGGGAAGTCTGGGCTTTCCTGCTCAGGCTGCTGCCCCATGACCCAACCATGGACGTAGATTGATGGAGTGTACAGCTTGTATAACAGTGTAAATTTACTGTTCCCTCAATGTCACTCAACACATAGCCATTGATACCTTAACTGCTGGCAATAAAAGTGAGTACACCCCTTTGTGTAAATGTCGAAACTGGGCTCAAAGTGTCAATATTTTGTGTGGTCACCATAAGGGATGGGTACCTTTCACATTTGAACCGATACCATACTGATGCCCGGTACCTGGGAATTGGTATCGGTACACAACGGTACCAATTTTCGGTACTTTTGCGTGTGTTTATGGGGTAATAAATATTAATTTGTTTAATATTAAGATCTCAAATTTTTTTCAATGTAAATTTATTTCTCAATACATAAATTCAACTGTTTGTATTGTAACACTGTAGTTGTCCAAAAAACGTCTTCAACATGAACAACATGCTGTGTTTAAGTCCTGTATGGAAATTCACCTACTCTACCAAATAGTATGCCTGCTTCTTCCACTCCCTCGCAGTCACAAGGATGTGTTTAGGTACCTAAACATGGCATCTTTTGATTTTACGTGAATCGGTACTCGGTAGTACCTACAGAATTCGATCGGTACCTCTTTGAGTGCCTAATTCAGTACCCATCCCTAGTCACCATTATTTTTCAGTACTACCTCAACCCTTGTGGGCATGGAGTTCACCAGAGCTTCACATTTTGCTACTGGAATCCTTCCACCCATTTACCACAAACCAAAACCATGCTCATTAGGTTTGGTATGATTTTAAAAGTGAATGGCTGTCCGTATCTCCATGCAGCCCTGCGATTGGCTGGCCACTTTAGGGTGTACCCGGCCTCTCACCCAGTGTCAGCTGGGATAGGCTCCAACCCCACCCACCCTCCCCACCCCTTGACCCTGAAAGGGATAAGCTGTATAGTTAATTGATGGATGGATGCATTTTGTTTGTTCATAAAAAAAGCATGGAACTCTGTACACATTATACACATTATACACATGTGGACAAAATTGTTGGTTCCCTTCCATTCAAGAAAGAAAAACCCACAATGGTCATCAGGGCTTTCTTTCTTCAACAGAAGGGTACCAACAATTATGTCCACGTGTAGGCTGTATATGTAAAACTTTCTTTTGTACCCGGCATGTTCTTGCACTAGTCGCTTTCACAATTGCAGGTGTGTCCATGCTCTTCAGTTGATTCATATTTTTAATTGTCTTTTAAGAATTTTTGGCAATACTTCTTTGCCTTTATTTTCATACTTGCGTTTGTTATTTTAATCTCTTCTGTTGATGTTCTCGGGACAGACTGTGCAGATAAATCACTGAAGCCTCTTACAGGTAAACTCAAATATGTCAGGAAAATCTGATCTGTGCTGACAGACTGAAGCTGGAGACGAGTCTTCAACCCTTTCCAGACAATCAGACTTGAGTAGTGGGACAGGGAGACTGATATTTAGAGGATTATCAGATGTGGGCTCACTTCAGTTCTTCCTGTGCTGTACTGATGGCGCAGACCTGGTCACGATACCGCAGCATGAATGAAGTTTGTCTCCCAGCAGCTGAGCTGAGTCCTCACCCTGTCACTGCAATCAACTGGGATCTCTGCCTGTCTAAGTCTATGCTTTGAGACATCTGTCAACACATGTAATGCACTCCAGGAACAAAACTAAAGACTGTACCATGTGGGAGTTAGCTATCAGTGTCAATACAGCTCAACCTACACAGAAGAGCCGGAAGGGTGATGGGAAAAACAGAGAGGGGCATTTATGCCTGCTATTTTCATATAGCTGTTTCTCTGAGCAACAAATGTTCATGTAAGTCTATATCTTAAAGATGTAACTTTATTTGCAGTGGAATATTTTTGGTTGAAACCTTTAAGGTCTGATCAGTTCATGCCATACATTGTAAATATTCCTTTAATAATGGATGTGTCTCATCTGTCAGTACTTTTCTTTGTATGATGTCTTTTTTTCCTTGTCCTCACTCTTTCAACTCTTTCTCATTTTCTTGGTTTAAATTTAGACTGAATATGACCATGGACAGAAAAATGACTGCAAAGGAGTTAAGCCAAAATATATTTTCAAAACTTTCCCCTTTTGACTGGTTGCACAATAGGCCAACTTGACCTTGCTGCATACACGGTAATAGATGTGAAAATATGAATCCAACAATAAGGTAAATAATATCCATTCATTTCTTTTTTCATATTCCAATTCTATGGTGGTAGTATTTATAATATTAAACATAAACATTCTGAGCAGTTCTGTTTTAATTACATATTTGATATCTGAAAAGAGAATGCATGGCATAATTGACATATTGGAACGAATAGAGCATTTTAAAATAAACCAACAGAGTAGTAGAAGACGTGAAAGAAAATGTGTCTAAGACTAACAATAGGGTCAAAAAATGTAGATGACATCAACATTTATCAACCAGCTTGCTCTCGTCCGGGCAGAAATTTACAGTCCTTTTTAATATGTAATCAATGAGTCTGAATCAGTTACCTTCAGTAAATGACCATCTTTTTTGTTTTTAATTCTGTTTTGTATTTGAACATTATATCAAGAACCTGAATGCAATTCCAGATTTTATTGACCTAATTTGCTATTTGGAAAACTGAAAACATGAAACTGTTGCATAAACAATATGTCTGTTGCAATGGTCCCTATGTCCATGGTGACTTAGTTGACAAGCATGGCAGACTACATGGACATTAGCTGACTACATTAAGACTGATCTACTGAGGTTAAAGGCGTGATGAGTGACAGCGAAGATGGTGAACAAACACACTGTATTTACAATATATATTCGTCTTTCTGTTCAAATGGGATGTTGGGTCATAATTTAGCTTGATGCTAAGTGCTAGCAGGTAGTCCTCTGGATGCCCAAACCTTAATTACAGTCTTTCCCACAAGACACTGAACAACATAAATGCTGCTGTTGCAGATGTTGCTTTGTTTGGCTGTCCTCATTTATCACCATAAACTATAGTTAAGGTGTTGCATTTGTACCAGAAATATAGCATAGAGTATAAATGACATGTACAGAACTATAAAGTTGTCGTATTGAGACAAAGAAGGATTTTAGTCATTGGTTATCTTTATATGCACGGTACAGGTTGTTAACGTGGAGGGTGCATGTTGATCAGGTGGCCTCCTGAACTGAGAAGGGCAACTGGAAACTTTGAATCATCATAATTCAAGTTCACATAAACACACTCACATTTGGGTTTTCTCTTCTTTCTTTCTTTCTTTCTTTCTTTAACCTTCATTTAAACAGATAATTCCTAATGAGATCAAGATCTCATTTACAAAGGCAACCTGGCCAAAAGGTCAGTAGCTACACGTCAGAATAAATACAGTTTCAACAAAAAAGTTAAAGGCATTAAAAACAATAAATATGGCAAGGAATTAAACAAATTCATGGTAAAAGTGTGATAGTTTTAGGGACAGTGACAATTCAAAAACACAGGCATTGCTCATAGGATTCATTGGTGTTATGCTTATGTCACCGACCACCACTTGAATGAATATCAGTTGTTGAGCCATCAGGGAACCAATAAAAATCTTAGGGGACAAAAACACATTTTTTATAGTTTCATACAGAAGAGCATAATTACTTCTTTACATATTGTTTAATGGACTGGACCGTGAGGCGCCGAGCAAGTTTGTTCTAATTTTGCAAATATGATCCTAAAGTGAAATGGTGTGTAACATGAAATATTCTTTAATGTCCAAAACTAGAGCTGTTTTTGTCCTGCCATAAACCAGCATCAACAGGATTGATGATTCCAATGTTCTCAGTGAGGATAATGAAAGAATATTCATCTAATTAGTGAAAAGACTTACTTACAAAAAGGACTCAGTACTTGAGTGATGTCCTTACTCTTTCAATCTCAGCAGTTTTCAAAAATTTCTATATCAGTTTATGCTGAGTGGCTTCTGCAGCTTTGCTCCAGCATGAAGGAAGAAATGCCAATATAACTAATCAATACTTACATGATTAAAGCAGTTGTTCATCCAGCCGTGCAGCACACCTACCTGTTGTGCTTGAACCTATTCACATTCACCATACAAAGGATGAATGTAGATGGCAAGCTCACACATCAGTATTGAGCTGTTTGTTTCCACTACATTTGAAATCGGCTGATAGACAAAAACACTGTTCCCTTTTTCGGCTGAAAGTTGAAGGAGAAATGGTGAGTGAATGTCAAAACACACAGTGTGGAAAAACAAGTACATAAGCCACCTAGTATTCTTCATTAGAGGATGCATGACTGATGACTCCCCTCAGGGTAACATCCTCAGTGTCTAAGTAAAAACCCTTCAAGGCCTTTCATTTATGTATTCATCTAATTATTTATTTACAGAGTCAAGCAAGGGTGTAAGTGAGAAATAGCGCTGCTCAGAGTTATTATTCTGTCTGTCAGTCCATCTTCCATTTGCCTTTTTTCAGATTCATGTGACCTTTGCTGTATGACAGTTCTTGCTAGGGAGAAATTAATACTCTCTCATTACTTTTTAATGTTCCGAATATGTTTTTTTTCTGGACCATTATGAGCCAGACTCTCAGTAGAGCTTGGTCATTTATAAATAAAACTGAAAAAATGATCCCTGACATCGTTTATGGAGCAGCTACATTGCATGCTTAATAGAAAGGTAATCATCTATCACTGAATGCATTTTTTGATTCATTAATGCAGGAGAACATAAAAACCTGATGACCAGTGATGCACTGCCACATTACTGTCAGCTTACGAGTGCATGCACCCCTACTCCTAAGGGTCAGCGTGCCTGCAAATGAATGTCTCTTCATATGTGACACAATCATTGTTGAAGTGTTACCAGAACTTCCCTGTTCTTCTTCCCTGCATTTCTGCTGTGACCTGGTTGTGCTTCAATGGACCAGAGGTGTCAACCCACACTCAGCCCCTGGTTAATATGTCATTATGCGTCAAAAAGCCAATAGGGCATTAACTCAGTCTCTAATTTGTCTCACGTTCTTTGCAGCTTGGTAGGGTCTAGCATTCTGTAGAGTAACAATCACAGTCATACTTCTGTCAAATATAATATGTGGTCTGCAGTACATACTGAATACTGCATTTGTTTATATGTAGAAGGTGGTTTGAAAATGGCCACAGTTTACAGGGACAAATGCTTCATGCAGCTATGGCAACCATGGGCACATGGTTCTAACAGTAGCAGAGCTGGTTATGTCTGATAGTTCTCAGACAAAAATATGCTGATAATGTTAATGTACTGGTCCAGTGCGTATCCATGAGGTGTCCACGATTCTCATTTATCCTGGTCATCCTGGCTATCCAAATAGCGATCCAAGTGCAACTGGATTGGTGTAGGCTCTTGAAGACACTTTGTCTATTCTCCAAAAGGGTTCTTTAGTTGTAAAACAACTATTTCAGATTTTAGGGCAATGAAAGAATGTCTTCAGAAATGTAACAATCCTCTTTGCACTTGGGTTTAGATTTGCTGATCCATGAGCTTCACTCTCACATCACATCTCTGTGAAACCTTTTTAGCAATGCTTAGCATACAGCACTGTGGAGAATCTAAAGGAACAAAGAAGACTAGACTTCTAATGCTAAAACTGGTGAATATCGTGGACTGATCTCTCCAAGGAATTAAAGCTTTGTTAGTTGTTTGGACCCAGATTTATAATAAAACAAAGAATTTTTAGTCATCTCTGGTTAATAGTTTGATACCTTCTTATTTTGAAGGGTAAACATGTAAGTGTTGTGCTTTTGCAGTGTCAACGAGTTAATGACAGCACCTTTAAAGTGTACTGTCTTGCTTATAATGCAGGGCTGTCAAGGTTTGTATACCAGTCTAAACTCTGAGACGCTGGGGCTTCTCGGGGCCTACTTTAACAATTGCCACACTCATATCAGTATTGGTTTTGTGCATCAGTCAAATAAGTCAGTCCATCTACTTTTTTTCTTTTCTTTTTTTAATCAGGGGTCTGTTTGTCACTTCACAATGGTCTTTGTTTTTCTTAATTTGAAAGATTCCTAAAATATCCATAAACATCCACTCAAGCATTCACAACACAGCACTGCTTGTTACCGTGCTTAATGGACAGTCAAAAACCTGTATGTGGTCTGCTGTCTAGGAACACCTGGCACATCAGTGACCCAAAAGCCAATCCCTACTGAGGCAATTTGTATCATACACTGCAACTTCTAAATATGAGTCTCACACTTTGTATTTATGCAGTTGACAAAAGCACACCTACCCCAACATAAACCTCAAATACATTTCTTTAAGCATTTTCCTAACACCAATGCCAGCACTGAAGTTTGAGTAATATAAACTACTTTACAATGTGATATGCCTGAGCATATTGAATGCAGTAGTAAATCATTTGGATGCTCTCTAGGTAGTGATTTGTGGTATGAAACCATCCTACAGTTATTAACACCCGTAACTGTTGGATATCCATTTGTGTAATGCTTTTGTTAGATTGTAAAATCATCATGTAGAGCAACAAAAAGCTCTCAATACTGCAATAATAAACCTCTATTGGCTGCTTTTGTTTGGATGCAGACTGGAGTATTGTGCTCCAGCGCAGCTGTCACACACTGATTTTGATAAATGACTTTATTACTTGTTTGGGTGTAGAGGGAAGATGTTTTTGTGCTGCCCAGTACATTAGTTTTTGGTCCTTGCAGGATTCTGCCAGCGGACTTCATCCCCAGCAGATAGTACCGACTTGTCTCAGAGAGGAGAAAAAACAACTCCTCTGCTTTTCTAGGTCCTAGGAAATTGTCTGTTCCACAACAGTGCCTCGGGACTCTATGCAGCATAATGTCATCTGGAGTGTGAACTATGACATGGGGGTACAATAAGCTCTTGGCTAACATCTGGCTCAGGTTTGACAAAAACCATGTCACACACACACACACAGGTCCATCTTAAAGAAAAAATGGAAGCTCATGGTGAAGCTAAATTCTGAGTTACTCATAATCGTAAATTTCAAAATTCATTAGAAAGTAAATAATCAAACCATTTTATTTAAATCTTGATCGTAATGTCTTAAATTAAAAAATTAAATATCAAGTATTTCATACTGTTATTCTGTAGGGTGTGGTGACAGTTTCTTGCTTCACACTTGTTCCTGTGCAAATGAATATTTGATAAATATGTAATTATTTAAGAATATTAGAAACGACCAGACAATCATATGCAGAAACTTTTTTATAACACAGATTTGTTGCCCTATTAAGTGTTTGTCAGTTCTTGCACTTAGTGTTGTGTCCACAATACCATTACACATTTTGTCATTATACAAAGTAACTCATATTGCACTTTCAATGATATGTAAGGAAAGGCTTGGCACTACAGAGAAAATGTTTCTGTACACATAATTGCCATGTCTGCACAAATAACACTCTTTAAATAATGAACAATGAGGAATGCACCAGTGGATTCATATCAGCACAGTGCTTCTACCTCTTCTCCTCTCTCCGGCAGAAGCTGCGAGTGTATGCACCAGTATGTGGTGTGCTAAACACAGATGCTTCCTTCTTTGCTCTGATAGGGAGATGTCAGGAAGAAACTTTGACTCTGCTGATTCACATGACAACAAATTTATTGTCATCTGAAAAGAGTATGTACCTTTGCCTTTGTGGCTGTAGTGCTATATTAATCAAGCACCATTATTTTTGGAAAAATGCTAAGTGGATTTACAAGGCAGCAGAGATGAATGAAGAGATATAAAGGATCAGCCAATAAGAGGTAAGCTAAGACTGATCTGTGAAATATCTTGAAACACAACTAAATATTTAACATTTTAGGTGTGTGTGTGTGAAGTGTTTACCTACCATTTATTAAACATGTCAAAGGGGAAGAGGAATAATCCATCTATCCATCAACTATCTAGCACTTATCCCTTTAGGGGCTGCAGGGGGGTGGAGCCTAAGTTTCACAATAATATCATGCAGTATTATCATTTGAGCTTTTTGTATTAGAGCTTAGAAATAAATTCAAGTCAATAGGACGGAGGACTGAGCAAACATTAATTTTTGCTTTCCCTGTCTCCAGACATCATTATGCACTGTTATCATAGTATGGCTGCTCTGGTGCCAGAGGAACAGAACCCACTCACCACTACCACCTCCCACGCCTGATTCACTTCAGGGAGTTCTGATGGATTCCTGCCAGAGCCCTGACACCATGATCTCTTTAAGCATGCATTCTTTCTCATACACACAAGCACACATCAGGACTGAGGTATATCAGTTAAATGCCTAAAATATGCATCCATGGGTCATTTCCACAAACTGAAATGATAACTGATATTTTCTGGTACTTATGGAGTAAAGATGGTGACTGAGATCAAGCACCAAATGTTAAGCATAGATGCAGACTCTGACCAAATCCGTGGGTGTCTCCTAAGATTAAATAGGTCTACATACCGTTTGAATAGACTTTTTTTGAAATCATATCATTATCAGTATTGGACATATTACTCAAAAAATTAATAAGTTACCCAGACTCAATACTTCTTAAAAATGGATCAAATCAATAGAGATACTTACTATGGGGCCTGTCTATGTAATCCAGACACATTGTTAGCATGCATATGCCAAATTATAAAACACGTTTCGTGCTGTTTAATCGTAGTTATAAGAACTCATGATTATCTATTAATATCTTGTTACAGTAATCTTAATCCTTGCAATGCCAGTGTATGAGTTGGAGATGTACTTATACCATCTGAAAGTGTTCGTAGGCTATGGCTTTAAAAAATTATAAAAAATCAAAGCTTTTCCTCCACCCATTGTCTATACCACCTTGTCCCTCACGTCTCACATTAACAACTTTCATTTTCCATAATGCAGGTTATGCATGACCTATTTGAAAATCTTGTTTTATGTGTTTATTTATATTTTATTTTGTAAAAAAGCATGAAACTGCTCCACTGTTGAGATTGATACTGACTTCTGGAGTCACTGATCCCTACTTCTTGTACAAAACAAGACAAAATAAGACTTTTTCTTGATTGAGAGTGGATTATATGGTGTCATTTTGAAAACCCAGTTCATAAATTGATTTAATTCAATATGCCTAGCTTACTATTACAGACTCTGTATAGTTTCAAGACACTTATTGACACGGATATTGAGATATTTCTTTCTTTTTGGACATTATAATGATAATGCTTTATCTAGATGTATCCTCTTGAAATGAACAGCAGTTACTTTTAATCAGTGTGACAGAAAAAAATGAAATAAACCGCAACAACACAGTTAACAGAGATCTGGATCACATTTGTACTTTTGATGATGCTCGACTGCTTCTGTAACTCACAAGATTGGACACTAAGTGTGTGTGTGTGTGTGTGTTCTCTTTTGTTTTCCATTTTTGTTGTATTACAGAGAAAACACTTTAACTTCTCCTCAGGGAGAGCACTCCTTTCAACAAATCTCATGCTAATACTATCAGACTCACAGGTAAGAGCCCCGCCACAGTGTAAGCATCACCAGTATTAGACACAGGGCTCGCCCATGATGACTCAGACAGTCCCTCAAGCCCAACACAATTTGGTGCATAGGACAGCCACTTTTTGACTACCTGAGCATATTTATTCAGAGTGTGCTCTGAATATAAAAGACAAAATCAGCATGAGACAGAGCATGTTCATTTGTAATAATATCAAGACCATGTCATATTGTCTTCATATATAAATCAATCTATTGTGATAGATAAGAGGAAGTGGATAACAGTCAGGAAGCAGTTATGTAATGATTAATGATGTCTTGGGTGATCTGTATGAAGAGAATAACACACTAGGGCTATGACCGTTCATACTGTCAGTCTTATACACTGGGAGTCCTAATCAACTAAATCTTTTTCTCAAGAGGATTTTTCAGCTGCTTAATTCCTGATAGTGACCCTGGTAAATAAAGACATGTTTTAATTGGCTCAGCATTGGTGTCTTATATATTTATTACAAAGAAACACAATAGATTAGAGCGTAATAAATTCAAATATTAGCTATAATTTCTGTGTAACGCACTTTGGGTAGTGATGTCAAATGGTTGTATTGTTTTATCCCCATATGATTTCTATGAGATGTCCACTTAAAGGTGACATATTATACCACTGTGACGTTGCACATTCCCCTGTAGACTAAATCAGTGATTCTCAACTTGGCCCAAAAGCGTAAAACTGACTCATTTTCAGTAGGTCACAAAGATATGCCTAGGAGGTGTGGCTAAAAGTACCCATACATCCATATTATAATTTTCTCCCTTTTTCCATAATAAAGAGTAAATAACAAACTGTGTGTATCCGTTTTGATCATTTTCACAGAATTTAAGACCAACTCAAAAAGACAAAATTAATCTGGTCCAGCAAATTAAAGCCATTTTAATGCTCAGCATTAATTAAAAATAATTTAGTCTTTATATTTTAGGCTCAGTCATATGTTTACTGTCATTTATACAACTACATCCCCTATTGCTCTTGTTTCATAAACTGTAACTCCTTGAATGTGAGCAGCAGAGATACAGTATTTGACTTTAAATTGCTTTGAAGAATTTTACATTATGAAAAGATATAACACCAAAAATAATGGAACAGCAAGAAGGTTTAGAGAGTGCAGTATATGGTGTTTAAAGTAAAATCAGATTTCTCTGTTAACAGACCATTTGTCATGTCAAGTACAGGTTTAAAAATTTAATCAGAGTAATTGAGAATTGCTTTGTTATTTTAAAATCAGGCCAAAGCTATCGTTAATGTTGATTAACTTGCCTGTTTGGTTTACGTCCAACACATGTCAACATACCCCACCTGTGATGAATATGTTACCTTTACATTAATATGAATTATTGTTGTCACTTTAAAAACAGTTTAAGAATCATGCCTTGATAAATGAGCCTCAGCCATGTGTCTGCTTTCAGTTCCTCCAATCTGGATAGTCAAGACCCATACAGGGTAGCAGCACCATCTAATGGCTGTAGGGGGAATTGCATCTTTAAAAGAATCATTTCACCGATACATTTTCACTTTTCATTTTAACAGTTTACTCATCCGGTCATTAATGGTTCAACATTTTCTCCTCTTTGTATTGATGTATGGAAATAAGCTATGCAGGATTTTTTTTCTCTGGAGCCAAACTTTAATAAGTTTCACAATTAATTTAATAAAGCTTTGGGTTTTCTTCTTCAGTAATGGCCTTCAATTAAATTCCTAATTAACTCCGGTAATGTTATTATAGCACTCACAATAACTCTCCTAATGGGAAGTCAGCTACCTTGAATATTCTATTTCCATTACTTGATGAAAATGTTCAATTTTCTGAGCAGATGGAAAAAAAAAAACCTTACAAACATACACGATAACCTTGAGTTGCAACAACATTTTTAGTGTTTCATTGCAGCACAGAGCAGGAATCCCTGATCCCCACCAAAACAAGGACCCCCACAAAGCTTTAGTACTCAACAGGTAATTCAAACTCTGACAAAAACTGAAATTAAGTAGAACATTTCTTGATATGTTTATATGGAGTTAACTATCTTGATGCTTTTTGTGTCCACTGATGTCTTAGTTTTGAAAAAGTCTGAGAATCGATGTCTTAACAGTAATCCACCGTCATAATATCTTTACATTTGATTATTGCATCCAGAATATCTTTCTCCGGTCACAGCCAGTTGTTGATGTACTTACATGACTATATCTTACAGAAATAAAACCAAATCTAAGTGTAAAAAATAATAAGATAATCATTGGAAAGGAAAATATAGTTTTCAATATGCAGTATTGAAGGGAGATAAATGAGAGACCAGAGAATAACCCCCTCACCCCCTCCATTTTCTGATAATCTCTTAGAGGGGATCAGACCCTCATTTTGAAAGATTTATTCATTCATTCATTTTCTATATCCCTTTTGAGGTCGTGGGGGGGGGACAGAGCCTATCCCAGCTGTCATTGGGGGGGAGTTGGTACCGAAGGTCAATTTAGAGTCATCAAGCAACCTAATGTGCATGTTTTTCGAAAATCAAACTGAGGACCTTCTTGCTGTGAGGCACATGCACTACCTACTGCACCACCGTGCCGCCCCCATTTTGAAAGATCTGGATGGATATTCAGAACAGTGCTACCGTTATACATTTTACTTACATATTTTACAGTTACATCTCTGGTACAATGGGTGCTACCAGGGTAGTTGTATTGATCTCCATGCATTAGTTCTTCTCTACATTAGCCTTTGCTCCTAAACAAAACACGTCATACACTGTATAATGATACTTGGAGCTGCTGCTAATACAGCAGCTTTTAGTTTTTATCTGAGAAAACTCTTTGGTCTCCAAGATTTCAAAACTCTTTTTTTATTACTGTGTTTTGCTTTTAGATGCTTCAAACTTTTCTCATCCTACCCACACATTGGCTTTGGTTACAAAAGGTAATGGTTTTATCACTGTGAGGACATATTGTCCTTCAGGCAGGAAACAAGCATGTTTGGTTTTTATCTCCGTGTACTCTAGGTCTTTGTCAATAAACGCTGATCACCATTCCTGTTCCTTTAATTAACTAGTAGTCATGTGGTCTGATCACCTGTGGCCATCTGATATCCTTAAATAAAAACATACAACTGTGACTTTGGATAATCGAGCATATCACAAGACAGGGTTCAAACTGTGTGGCTGCATTAGATCAAATTATGCACATCGCTCCTAACAGGTAGAGACTGAGCACATAACTTCAGCATATCCAACTCGTAAGAGATTCAAAGAAATCATAGGAAATACTGTGTATGCAATTCTGTTATATATACGATGGCACCATATAATACCCTCATAACAATCTCTGTCATGATCTCAGAAAATAACTCTTTTATAACAGGTTGACTGTATCTCTGAAATGAAGATTACTAATAAACTTGAAAGTCAATCAATAAAATAAACATTTTCTTGTTTACACCAGTATTTTTCAAACATAGATGTGGTGGTTTTTACTGAGTAGTGTGTTTATGTTGTCGAGTCTCTTGGATTGTGTAATTAAACACTTGTCAGTGTGTGCACATCTGGTATCTGTTAAGTGCATGCATATATTTTTCCTTGCAAAGGAGCCTAATGACCTTTCCTGACAGCATGGGACCCATTGCACGTGACACTATGGTCCTCTTATCTTTGATTCATCATGAACGTCCTCTCTGCAGTCTATTTACTTGGTGACAGGGACAAAACTGTCTTGATCAAGTCTAATCATATTAAGTAGTGACTGTCAGGAAAAGTGATGTTTTCAGTGAGCTCATTTGTACATTCTGATTGTCAGTAAAAAGGTGTTTATGCAGTTGGTATTGATCAATTGAAACAGGATTTTGTCAGTTGTGCCAGATTAAAACTGTTTGCTCAAATGTTTTGATTTATTACATCCAATGTCAAATTCATTTTTTTTGATCATATGATTTTTTTTTCACTGTAAAAACGAAAGTTGCTCTGAAAAAAATGACTGAAGCACTTTAATAGTCCAGATGATTTCACACTGATGCAAAGACTACAACGACACAATTATGTTTAGAGTTTGAGTCTTTATTCCAAGGTTGTGATTTGAATGACTTGCATATCCAGTCTTGTCAAGCTGGTGAAACAGTTTCAGTGTGTAATACAGTAAACAAGAAGACCTGCTTAACTTGGGCTTTAAGAGCTATTTGTTGCCTTTCTGCATTGATTGTACAGAGAGTTTATTCTGAGTTTCCAGCATCCTTTAACATAATTACATGTCAGAAACAGTTCTCTTCTTTACTCAATGGAGGCCCAATAATATTCTGTTAATTGTTCAGTTTGTCCCATAAAGGATACTTTTCAAACCATAATTGAGATTGAACAGTATGTGCACACATAAACTTATTTTCTAGTTTCATTCATTTTTATGAGTAACAAAAATTCTTTCAAATCTTCCAGGGCAATTTTGTGAAAAAAAAAACATCCTCCAAAATGGACACCTCTCTGAATGAAGGTTAACCCTATGACGCCAATTGTGTCATATTTGATACATACTTTTATAATACCTCTATCTACTCAATATGATCAACAAATTACAAAAAAAACATCTGAATAAGATCAGATAAATGATTAAAAAAATATCCTCGAATGGATTATCAGTTGCCAAAAACACCTAATGTATCAAATGAGATATGAACAATCTATATGTTGAATTTTATGGACATTATGATTTTTGTAGGATTTTAGCAGAAAGTGAAATAAAATGTTATCTCCAAAAAAATAGAATTTTCTGGCTATAATCTACGGCCTTGGGCCTTAAAGGGTTAAATTGTCTGATTGCAAAGTTTCACTTTCTTTAACTGATATGTATTACTTATAGTCTGAACAAATTTTAAAAGGGCCTTTGTAAGTTACTAGTTTTTTATGAAGACCTTTGTGTAAATTACAGTTAACAAGAAGTGCTCAGAGAGCACAAACAGCATTTCTGACCGTTTGAGCCAAGTTACCAGCAAAAATGTGGAAAACTGCCCTATCTTACTGTGGTAAAAAGTTCTTTTAAAATTCCTGGAGCTGCATCTGTATTTGGATCACCACCAAAATCAAACCACTTCTGCCTAACCACCAACATGCCCTGAAAACTTCTTCAAGATATGTTAAGAACCTTTTGAGTTATCATGCTCACACAGACAGAGAGATAAATAGCAAAAATATAAACTCCATGGAAGAGATAGATCCAAGTTTTGCAAACCAAAAGATCCAAACTCAGCTCCATGTTGTGATCAGATCTTTTTGACTCTGCTCGGCAATAAGAGTCATTTTTTTCCGCTCTCAAACAGCTCTTCAAATGTTAACACTTTCACTTTTACTGATTGAACCACAAGGCACATGAACCTTTGGTTAATATGAATGTCTGTATTTCACTGAAATTTATTGAGTAAAGTGAAACATCGTATGCATCCCCTGAAAGACCACACTTTATGGTGGTTGTTTTAAAGTATGTTATATCCCCAAGCTCTAATTGTGTTCAGAGCCAAGTGGTGTGAAATAATTATCATACCCTTATTCTATATTTTTACAGCAAAAAGAGGGGAGAAGGAAAAAAACTTTCAAACAGAGGCAACTTTTCATCACTTACAAGAGGAGTTGGCACAAAGAGCTTGTTTGTCCACAGTAAGCACATCACTAATTTAAACAAGGTTGAACAACATCATGGAATAGCACCCTAAGGAATAAATACATCAACTTCTGGAATGAAATAATCACCAGCTTCACACCAACTCACATTTGATGTTAGATGCTCTTCGTCTTGTGCAGTGCTAGCTTTTGCTGACTTTACTGCCACAGTGGACTTAATTAACTGTGAGCAGAGTGTTTACTCTCTGACAACTGGCTTCGTTTTGCTTTTGATGAATGATTGATGGTCCTCCAGAGAGAGGCGGTAAATGAATGCAGGCTTAGAGAAAGGTCTAATGCTCCCCTGTCTAACATGGAGAGTTAAAGAATGAATGAGACGAAACATGGGCTTTGAAAATGATTGGACTAACGGCACGTGTCAGTAATATTACCTACAATAAGTCATCTTTCAGGCTTCTTCTTCAGTGACTGTATCATCCATGCAAATGCATCAACTACAGTTTCATTGGCCCATCTTCAACCCATACATTTGTAAACAACTTTAAGCAACAAGCAGAGTTTTCTATGTAACCACTAAACATATTACAAGAACACTCAAAGCAAGGGAATTCAATTAGTTATTCTGTTTTGACCAAAAAGACCATAGGGCATGTATAGATCTTTGTCTTTCATTGTAAGACTTGTTTTCAGTCTGCTATTGATCAGTTTTTCAAGCGGAAAAGAAATACTAATTACTGAATTACTTAGTTTTTACAGTATTTAAGTAATTTTGGTCAACATTCCTCATAAGATATAATTGACTTATTTAAAAATTGATGCCCTAACTTAAAAAATACAGTCTTTGTTCAGATATTCTGAGTTTTTGTGACATATATTTATCTATACAACACATATGTTTCTGTGTAGGTAAGTGTCACACATTTATAAAACCTTGGAGAAAAAAAATCCTGTCATTAAAAATATAAAATACTAAATTATATTTCTCTAGGTCTTCAGTTTGCACTGTTTTAAGATATTGTTGCTGGGTTTTTATAACATCCAAAAGCATCAAGAGGAGGAAGGAAAAATGATCATGCAATAATGAGAAGTGAATACTGGGACACTGTCGTAGGGGCTGTGCAAAACAGAGTATTATAACTGCTCTTGATCATACAAAGTGTTTTGCACATGATGTATGTACCACCAGAGTTCAGAATGTTTTTAGAATCAAACCATAGAAAGCAGAGGTGCCGACTCTGATGGTTTAACCACATCAGGTTAGTCAGTATCTGAGCAGCAGACAGTTTGCCAGACAGACCACTGCTCCTCTGTGGTGAGATTGACTGGTTTTTAAGAACAAAAAACTCCTACTGCCTATATAACCTAAAAATAAACGTATATATATATATATATATATATATATATATATATATATATATATATATATATATATATATATATATATATATATATATATATACATATATATATATATATATATATATATATATATATATATATATATATATATATATATATATATATATATATATATATATATATATATATATATATAGATAGATAGATAGATAGATAGATAGATAGATATAGATATATAGATATATAAAAACTCCTACTGCCTTCATGTGTATCATTTTGTTGTATAAAAAATCTTATCAGATTGGTCAGTTGTAATCCAATAAAACACATAAACATTTCCCCTAACTTGATTGAATGATTAACAGGCATCCACATTAAGCTGCCTTTTTAACTTGTGTTACCCATAAGACCCTTAAAGGTTGATATGAATTGTTTTATCAGACTTTTTCCATTTAAAATGTGCTTTTCTTCTGCGTAACAATGTTTACTATTATGTTGGCTTATCTTGGATTGTGGGCGGCACAGTGTAACCTGACACAGACAGAGGACTTACTAGTTTGGACACGCCCAGGAGTCATTTACGGGTAGATGACGGAAGTGACTCACGTTGCAGAGTCAATGTGCACGGTATCAGGAGTGTTAATAAATTCTTTTAGACACACACAATCCTGTTACACCATAGAACTCAGTATACCCCACAGAAAAAATAGTCTGAGCCAACAAAATAAGGCAATAAACCAAAGTCAGATTAAAGTATCAGTGACTGCTCTTGACACAAAGCCTGTAATGTCAAAGAAATTGAACTGATGTGTTAAAAGAGGAAACACATTGGCATCTTAAACTAGTAGGGGTGATTGAAATGTCCGATTGACAACCCAGACTTTAGATAAGCACCCTCTGGGGTCCAAGTATTTAAGAATTTAAAACAAAACTAAGTTCAGACAATCATCATATCATAATCAATCATAAAGAATCTTGGGGCCATAATGCGCAAATGTTGTAAAAGTGTAACATTATCCCATACTATGATAGACAGAGACACGGGGGAGCAGTAATTACCTATGAACATGTTTTGGACAGCCATGTTTTCATGTTTTAAAACAGTTTCTGTTACATCACTCTCTAAGGATTTGGGCATCAAGGTGGTAGTCTGTTGTTCTTCCTTGAGTCTGAGGTCAACAGCTATTGGTGTTCCTGCTGTGGCATCCTTGAGCAAAAGCAGAGAATCCCTGCTGAATCCTGAGTCGATGCCCCGAAGATAACCCTGTGATTAGACATCACTGTAGAGGAGGGCAAGAAAATTAAGTCTGCATCAGAGGATCAATACACTTACACTGAAGAATTTACAACCTCGTCTGCCTTGTTCTGCTGCGATGACACTAACACAAAGCAGAAAAAAAATCACAACAGATCAGAAAATAAAGTTTATAAAGATTAGTATTATTGTTATTCTATCGTTGCTTTGTAAATCAAATTTGTAAAAGAAAATGTCAAAATGATTCATCATTAGCCTTGGATTGTGTAAGAGTAGGCTTTTTTTATAAAACAGAAAGAAAATTGAGGGCATTGTTTGTTTATGGGGGAAATTTTGAAGTGAAGCGTTTGTTTTAAAGTGTAAAAGGAAAAAACAAAAAAATCCCTATACCATGGTAATTCCACACCTTTTCAAAAAAAAAAAAAAATAGTAGTCTCTTTGACAGGACAGCCAGCTTCAGTGTCATTTGACCATACCAAATGTGAAACAGGGCCATGTCACTATCAAACTTTACTTAACCATATTTTTAAAGTTAATTGCCGCCATAAAGCCATAAATATGATCTGATCCATTCTACTCAAGAACACAGAATAGAAAACAACTCGATCACAAATAAGAAGGCCATCCAGTAGTGGTCTTTAAATCCATGGTATGAGCATAATGAAGACAAAAATTCAAACGTCCCGCTGTACATACGTAAATTCCTCTATATCGTATTTAACGCCTTTTTTCTTTTTTTTTTTTTTTTAGAATGATTTCCCGTTTATCTTGGTTTCCAAAGCAGACATGATGTTCAGAAGATTGCGAAATGATCCTGATATTATTTTCTGAACGTGACGTCGGCTAGGTGGGACGATGACGCGGTGACGTCCTCCACACAAAAGTCGGTTTCCGCATGACGTAGACGAACAGTCAGCATTCTTTCTTCCCAGAAGCCGGTAGCTCTTCCAGCTAAGTCGTCGTGTCCGAACAAGATTAACAAGCCGTCGAGCTTTCTACACGACATTTACGCTCTTTTTCCAAAGTTATATCTTTCTTTTTTATCTTTAGTTAGCAAGACAACAACTACACTGACGGTCCTTTAAGTAAAGGTAAGATATTTCGGTGTTTTTCCTTTTCTGGCTAACGTTAGCTCTCGTACCGGTGGTGAAGTTCCTCTTATCATCTGACGTGGTAAATTTGATTTTCAGGCTTCTCCTCGTCTCACATTGTTTATATCTAAATTATAACCGAAATGTGTTTAAAGGAAAATAATGTTGCCATGTTTTAAGAGGTATGAGTAGGTAGTTAGCGTATAGCTTGGCGGCGGCCTGGTGATCAGCTCGACAAAAGCTCTCAAGATGTCGCTGTGTGGACATCCGGTGTTTGAACAAAGAGCCCATCAGATCAGCTGATTGATGGTCTTCACTGATCGGCTCAAAAACACTAATATCCTTCACTGATGTCGTTCGATTATTGACATTACATATAAATCATTTTTACAATATGTTTCTTACGGTGTACGGACTGTTTTAATACGCTTTTTGGGTTGACCCAGTTCTTGCTATGACTAATGTGAGTAACCTCGTACTAACAAAGCGATAATAAATCTAAAATATTTTAAGATGAGAGGAAGTCAACTCAATTACTGTTCAGCCTCACATGACAAATGATCAGTGGATGTGAGTGTTTCCTCCGAATAAATGCTGGAGTGTTGTCCACTGTTATGTAGGTCAGGTTAGATAAGGTGAACCCGGGTTGCTTGGGTTAACATTTACGTGTTCCTCATATTCCCAGACGACTCACAGCTCAGGCCCGTGAAAGGGAAAAACAAGTACCTCGAACAAAGAGATTGAGAAACAATCCAGAGCAGACAGCCAACACAACATTTTAGCACAGCCAAGCCCGTTAGCATGCTATGCTAACACCATCCCTGTGTCGCACTCCGCAGCAGGAACACGTGCTGGTTAGACTCACATGTGCTCAGCTATTCAATCAAAGAGGTCATAACATTCATCAAATATGTAACATGTTCATCTGCGGCTAATGCCACTCTACTGTAAGACTTCTAAATACCGCTCAGGGTGCTTGGTAATGTGTTCCAGTCGTTAGCTGTGAGCTAGCTCATGTCTTGGTCTGTCTTGTTTTTCAGGTCGTTTTTCCAGCCCTATTCCCGGAACATTATTCTTTTCAGATATTATTAGTCAAGCCGCCAAAGTGGAGAGTGTCGTCGCACCAGGGGGTCCTTCTCGTTTCAGGTATTACTCTCATTACCATTTACCACATTGTTAGCTGTAACCAAAAACCCCATAATAGCCCACTTAGCAGCTAAAGAGGACAATTAAGCATTAAGTTAAAATCTTTTTCCTTTTTGTGTCACAGTGTAGGGGGAGGAGGTGGGGGTGCACCTCAGCACTATCCCAAGACTGTCGGCAACAGGTGACTTTTATTTTTATTATTTAACTTTAAATAGGTAGTTTTTAGTCTTAATAACATCCATGTGCTGCTTCATGGATCCCAATAGATCCTTGAAGTATGTTTTTTAGCATCTCTAGAGCAGGGAGGACATCCACAGCTGGAAATGCACTAAACTGTATGGCTTTGCACACTAACAGAATTGCTTAATATTCTTTTTAGCTTTGTTTAATGCAGCTTAAATTTGGTAAAATTACTCTAAAAAGACATCCTTGCACGATTTCAAAGCTGTCACCAAATCCAAGTGTTTCATTCATGTTTTTATTAAAGTTACAAACATGCAACACTTGTTGGCATTTTTTCACAATTGAAGGACATTATAATGGATGATTTGTATTTTTCAGTTGTACTCCAGATAAAAACCAGTATGTAGTTCTAACCTAACCTTTTGATAAATATAAGTTTTTAATGTTTGCATGATTTTTTTCTGTCTGCATCAATTTCAGATGTATAACAATATTAAATTAAAGCATTAGCTCCAAAGCCATAGTCACCTTTCCACCTCAGTTACATAAACTTACTACTACTGTTAAACCAAAGTTTAAGGCGCCACCTTCCATGCTGTGTTGCTCATTGTCTTTAAGGTTAGAGCACGCTCATGTCACATCAGATCCTAATGAGTATTAAAAGAAACAAGCCTCCAGTGAGACAGTTTTACAGTAGGCTTCGTCTGTCAGTAACTTATTTAAAGCTGCAACTTTTTGTATAGAAACTACATGATTTATTTTTCTTTTTAGTTTGTGTGCTATTATTCTTCTGTGCTACAAGGCATTCTTACTGAATCCTAGAAAACTGTATGAATGCTTTAAATGTAAGTAAACAAGTATTCATTATAATCCTCTGTTTTGTGTTCATTGCAGCGAGTTCCTGGGGAAAACCCCAGGTTCTGGCGTTCAGAGATGGGTACCTTCTCGAAGCACTAGACGAGATGCGAGCTCCTCCGGTGAGAAAGGGCAAAATGATGCAATCTTCAGAAAAGTGAGAGGGTAAGTTGGCATTTTTTAAAACCTAAAATGGCTTCTGTCACACAGGCATTTTTTTTTTCAAAGTGTCAGACATTTGTGGTTATTTCAAATGATTTTGTCTGTTACGACAGTGATAATTTTTTCATTATCCCTTGTTCTACCTTCACTTCGTTAGCATCCTTAATAAGCTGACACCTGAGAAGTTTGACAAACTGTGCCTGGAGCTCCTCAATGTGGGTTTAGATTCAAAACTTGTCCTGAAAGGAATCATCCTGTTGGTGAGTGTCTTAAAACTTACTTTCATGGTTGCAGTCTGTTGGAACAGCAAGCTTATTTTTAACTGCATTTTCATTTACTTCAGATTGTTGACAAAGCCCTTGAAGAGCCCAAGTACAGCCAGTTGTATGCTCAGCTATGTCTACGCTTGGCAGAGGATGCACCAAACTTTGAAGCCCCTACAACTGAAAATCAAGCAACACAAAAGCAGAATACTGTAAGATAAAGAGTTATAATTTATTGAGTCAGCATTCCCATTGCTTTCCTGAATTCACAATTTGAACGTACTTTTTTTTTTTCTTCACAGACCTTCAGAAGGCTTCTGATTTCCAAGCTTCAGGATGAGTTTGAGAACCGCTCCAAGAATGTTGAAAGTGAGTTCCAAACATTAAATGCTTGTGATCATATGCATTATTTCTGTGGTCATGAATAAAGTGTAATAAAATTGTACATCATTGTTAATTGCTTTCTTCCCCCTCCATTGCAGTCTTTGAGAAACAAGACAGCCCACTCACGGCAGAAGAGGAAGAGCAGCGTGCTATTGCGAAGATCAAGATGCTGGGCAACATCAAATTCATTGGGGAACTCGGAAAACTCAACCTCATTCACGAGTCTATCCTTCATAAGTGCATCAAAACAGTACGTAAAAGCAGGAGGGCATCTGTGCTGATATCAGTTTGGACCTCAGATCTGAGTCACAGTCTGAATACTGTTTAAAATTCCACTGAAAGTTTTGTGTATATGTTTGTAGTTGCTGGATAAAAAGAAGAAAATGGAACTCAAGGAAATGGGCGAAGACCTGGAATGCCTCTGTCAGATAATGAAAACAGTTGGACCTAAGCTTGATCATGAAAAGGCCAGGGTGAGTATCTGTATGATGTCATTGTAGTTTTGTGTGGAAAAAGTAGGCTTTGTCAGTTTAATGAACGGTTGACTCTCTCTGCAGTCATTGATGGATCAGTACTTTGGTCGAATGAAGGCCTTGGCAAACAACAAGGAACTGCCAGCAAGGATCCGCTTCCTGTTGCAGAACACTGTGGAGCTGCGAGGGAACAAATGGGCACCTCGCAAAGCTCAAGTGGACAATGGACCCAAGACGATCGGTCAAGTCCGTCAGGATGCAGTCAAGGTTGGCCTACTTGTTTTTTTTTTTCTAACAGACATTTCAGTGAGGATTTCTGCTCAAGTCTCTTATGACTTAATAATATACATGTATGCTGCTATAACCCAAAGGCAATGTGTTCTAACACTCCAAATGGTTATTTCAGGATTTAGGGGTTTTCATTCCACCTCCAACGGATGCAATGAGAAATGACTTTTTCATGGAGAACTCCTCTTTCCTCCCAACAAGGATCAAGTTTGACAGAGAATCTCTGGGTGGACTGGCTGATATGTTCGGACAAATGCCTGGTGTGTAACAACTGAGGAACTTGTTAGTCCCAAAGAATGGAGGGGGGAAATGTATTTGTTTTATATGTCTCTTATGATTGTCTCTTTGATTTAAAGGGTATGGCATAGGTACAGGTCCAGGAGTCATTCAGGACCATTACTCTCCTACCATGGGACGTCATCGCACCAACCCACACTTCAATGGTCACATTGTGAATGGTAATGGTGCACATCAGCCCCAGTTTGAAGCAGGCAGCAAGCCATTCAACAAACCAAACCAGGTACATACTCCTCATGTACTGTGTATCTCTCAGTTCTTCTATTGTGTGATTTGATGACCTAAACTGAACCTTTAATCTTATTACAGGGGCAGAACTCTCCAGTTTTCAGCCACAAACAGAATCATTCAGCACAGATGCAGACAAAAGACATGGCTCCACGATTTGGCAAGAAAGGGAAGGTCAATGCTGATGAGGTAAGCCTGCTAACATAACAACTAATTTGCTGTGTTGAGAGAAAAATGTTGCAGATGCACCAGACTAACAGACTGAACAAAACCAACCTGTTTACCTAATGCTTAATCACTGTATAATCCCTGAGAGTATGCAAGTATTTTTGTTTCACACCTTTCTCATAAATACTTCATGCATGAATACATTACTACCCGATTTACTTTTCGAAGTACCTTGTTACAATAAATTATTTATATGAAAGGAAACAAAGTTGAGGGACCCAAATTAAAAACAAAAAAAAACATTACATTGGATATAACTCCATGTTCCATACTGTACTTGGAAACCACTGCTTGGGAGTGCCAGTTATTGTTATGATGGCACATGTTCTAGAAAATCTTGGTCAGCAAATGCTTGCTGGTTGGATTGTGTGGTATTGAAATATTGTCTCTCCCCCCAGATCAGTCTGAGGCCAGCTCAGTCCTTCATTTTAAGTAAGAAGCAAGTGCCGAAGCTGCAGCCACAGGTGTCTTTGATCCCTCCAAGTGCTCAAGGCGCCCCGTTAGGACAGGTAACACCTTAAGGTTTAAGACAGAAGTACTGACAATGACAGTATGTTTTTGTGTACATGTTTTGATGGACCTTTCTTTTAGTCTCCACAGCTTGGCCTGAAAATCAACCCCCCTCCTATTCAGGAAAAACCTGCCAAGTCAAACAAAAAAGCTCCTCCCACTAAAGAGGAGCTGTGCAAAATGACTGTAAGTTCCTACTCCCACTGTGCTTCCTCTATACCCATTATATATGCGCACAACAATTGCATAACTCCACATATCCTCTCTTTTAGGAAACACTGATTGCAGATTACCTGAACAACAAGAACGCTGAGGAGGCCGTAAATGCTGTGAAAGATATGAGGGCTCCGAAACACTTCTTATCTGAGATGCTGAACAAGATTGTGGTCTTTTCCCTCGATCGTTCAGATGAGGACAAGGAGCACACGAGCACCCTGATCCACACACTATGCACTGAAGGCCTCGCCAGTGGTGAAAACCTGATGCAGGTTAGTCCAGTACCCATCATCATTTATATTTCAACAAGTCTTTTATATCTAAATGAGGTTTTTTTTTTTCATTTGTATCATCCTGTCTTCTGTCTTAATAGGCCTTTTTGAGTGTACTGGATCTGTGTCCCAAGATCGAGGAAGAGGTCCCTCTTGTGAAGTCTTACCTGGCACAGTTTGCAGCACGTGCAATCATTGCAGACCTGGTTAGCGTTGCAGATTTTGCCCACCAGCTGGAGAATGGAGCGCATTTCCCACTGTTTTTGCTCTGCCTGCAGCAGATGGTTAAACTGAAGGACCGGGAGTGGCTGACTGATCTGTTCCAGCAGAGCAAGGTCAACATGCAGAAGATGCTTCCTGGTATGCCCAAACACTCGTCGGTCTTATTTTGTTTCTACTGTTAGCTTTTTGCTGGCACCTAACCCCTATGCATTGTTCTGTCTGTAGAAATTGACCAGAACAAGGACAGGATGTTGGAGATTCTGGAGGGCAAAGGTCTCAGCTTTTTATTCCCGCTGATGAAACTGGAGAAGGAGCTGCTGAAGCAGATTAAAGTGGACCCCTCTCCACAGTCCATATACAAGTGGATCAAAGACAACATCTCTCCTAAACTGCACACTGACAAAGGATTCGTCAACATCCTTATGACCAGGTATTCTACTGATGAGAAATGGTTTAGACAAATACCACCATACCTGCTTTTGATGTTCTTGCCGAATATGTAGAGCTTGTTTTTCACCATCTTTTTCTAATTTCCTTCCAGCTTCTTGCAGTACATAGCTTATGAGATCAACCCAGATGACGATGAAGAGCAGCTAGCAGCACCCAGCAAGGAGCAACAAGATGAGGAGAAGCAGCTGCTGCTGTCTTTCAAGCCAGTAATGTTGAAGTTCCTACACGATCACATTGACCTGCAAGTCAGTGCATTGTATGCCCTGCAGGTCCACTGCAATGCCAAGGGTTTCCCTAAAGGTATAAAAACATCCTGTCCTTCAGTGATGCATGCCAGAGATACACAAGACTAAACTCTGTGCAGAAGCTCAACATTGTCTCTGTTTTTCAGGCATGTTGCTGCGCTACTTTGTCAACTTTTATGACATGGAAATAATTGAGGAAGAAGCCTTTATTTCATGGAAAGAAGATGTCACCCAAGAGTATCCAGGGAAGGGAAAAGCATTATTTCAGGTAATCATGGCACAGCAAATTTAGTTTTAATGCACATTGTTCTCAAACAATGAACAGCAGCTTTTACTTGAGCACAAGAGTCTGAAGTGTTGTACCAGCTGAGAAAGTTTCAACCTAAGGCCTATGTTATGATTTTAAATATAAAAGTTAGTTCCAGTAGTTGTAAGGCTTTTTTTTGTTTGTTTGTTTGGTTTCAAAGGTGGAAACACCACAGGGTTTTCTTACTTGAGTAATGTTGATTATTGGGTTCCTCAGAGTGGGTACATTGATAAGAAATGACTTTCCTTGTATTTAATTTTTTTTTGTTTTAGTATAACAAAGAATTACTATTAACTTTGCTCCTGTTGCATATGATTTTCCTGCTTGATATTGACCTTTTGTATTTACACTGACTGTATTTTGTGGCTATAAGTAAAATATCACCTTAAGTGTTTTGACATAATTGACATGTTAATGTATAAAAGCAGGTTACAGAAGTCATTTCTAGATGCAGTATTAGTCTGTTCAGAGATGGGCAAAAGGGTAGCACTTAAAATCACTGCTTTAAACATGCTTTCAGCAACTGATCATGAAGTAAAACATGTCTGACAATATTTAGCTTGTATGTTTGGCTTCAGTGAAGATGAACCATGCATCTATGTTATGCAACTGAGCGAAGAGGCACCTGAAGTGACAACATAGGGCACGTGATGTCATTGCTATCTGTATCAATTGCTCAAAAAGCTGTCAGCACTGGTTAACAAGAAAATGACTGCCAATAGTTTTGTTGATTTGTTTCACATTTTGGAAAGGTTTGTTTTAGTTTAAAGTGTAAGCTGGTCTGAGTTTTCTAACAGCAGATTAGTGAGTCTGTTTATTGCTCTTGAATGGGCAGATGAGGTCTAATATTGACAGAAGGTTATGTTTTGAGTACATTGTTGATGCTATTAAAATATATATTGGTATCAATATACCAATATATCCCTGAATGGATCTCCTTTCATTGCAGTGTTAACTGTAGACTAGGGTCGAACACTGGACCTTCATAATTCCTGAAGACAGTTTGGGGGGATTGATACTTCATAATTGAGCATTAACACATGTTAGAGTGTCAGAACCTTAAAATGCTAAGTATTTTCAAAAGAACCATTTAAAAAAAAAAAATCTTGATCAGTTGTTATAACAAAAACTTAAGATTGTTGTGCTTTAACCATAAACTACTGGAAAAACTGAAAATTGAGACAGCCTTGCATCAGCCAGATCATAGAGACTTGGATATTGTATTTTTGTTGCCTTGGTTATATTTAAGTGTTTATATTTGGTTATGTTAAAGGGGAAATAATCTAGCATTCAAACAAATTCTTATGTCCTGATCAAAGTCATAAAGTCAAGGAAATCTTAAGATGGCCTTCATAATGTGAGGTCAGAGTGTCCATGACTCAGCATAATTGAGTGTTTTTGTTTCCTGGTGCAGGTGAACCAGTGGCTGACCTGGCTCGAGACGGCAGAAGAGGAGGAGTCAGATGGCGAAGATTACTGAGGGACAGGCCAAAGCCATTTGTTATTAGGATGCAATTTTTTTTCTTTTGTACTTTTTAGTCTCTTTTTGCCCTCTCTTGTTTTTGAAGAACTCCCTCTTTAACTATTTTTCAACCACTGTTACAACTCATTCCACTTTTGCCAGCATCACCACCCCACCCTCTCTATGCTTTACTTTCTAATTCTTAATGGTATTGGACATTCTACAGCAGGTGTTTTTTAAACATTTCAGTCATCCTGGGTTGTGTTTTTTTTAAATAGGCAGTATTCTGCAAGAAACAGTACCAGCACTAAACTTTGAACCATCATGTCACCTTTTACATCTGGTAAGAGTCACTAAGTGCTGCCATTAACCTAAAAACTGTTTACAAAAGAGAGAAGGCTCCAATGTATTGCAAAGGGCCTTGTCTCCTATTTTTATCTGCATTTGTTTATCAGTTTTTAAATGCACTTTGCTCAACACCATGAGTCGTTGCAATAGTAAGACACACTTTCTTTGATTTGTTGGAACAATCCTAAGTTGCGGTTTTCTAGTACTAAAAACAGACTTTATTGTTTTGAATATTCATAAGAATCTGGATTTAAGGATGTCTAACAATAATGGCCTGTTTTTTATTTGCAGTGTGATCTCAATTACCTGCATCTCAATGAATCAAGAGCTTTTTTTATGTAGAAAACTTTTGTGCTGTTAGGAGTGAATCTGTGTGGCCTTTTTTTAATTTATCTATTCATATGGATATACCTCTAATGTATCTCGGACTATACTTGAATGTCTCTGTTAAAACTTTGAGACAGCCAAAGCTTAGTTTCCTGTGCTACAGTTATTCACCACTACGTGTGGAGATTTTGTCTGTTTGCCATATTTGTCAAGTTTTTAAATGGTCTTTTATTATCTTCATGAAATTATACACCATGTCCTGTATGTGTACACCCAAACTTTCTTTAGGAGTGTCACTGTTATGTGAAGTGCAGGAAGTCCAGTGTACAACTACAGAGCAAGCTTGAATAAAGTTTAACGGTTCAATTTGTTTACCTGTTTTTTTTTTTTTTTGGTCATGAACATGCTTTCTTCAATTCCTAATCACAATTGCTTAAACTTATGACATGTTTGCCATTTCACTGTGAAGAATCTATACACAGAATATTTGGAACATTTGGTGGCATGTCCCTCTTAGATGCTCATTGCAAAGAAATGGGGGTGTTTGCATGCCGTGACTCTTTGGAAGTGCCTGACTTTTAATGTGTATTCAAAGTTTTCAGTGTTTGGACTTTTTAGATAAATGCCTAATGGTGCTTTAAACTGAGTCTCAGTTAAAGTCATTTGTTCAGCTGCTTCTCAGAGAAACACAATCAGTCAGAATTGGCTGAGAATATTTAACATCAAGAAGCTGCCAAATCCTTAAACTAAGAGTAATACTTTTGGAAGAAACATCCCAGTATTTATTTAATTAGTGTTGGAAATGTGAAGTCAGACATCTTCTTATGGGTTATTCAAACAAGTACAAAAAGGCTAAGTTTTGTTTCAGTGGTCAAATCATTTAAAGCACCAGTGTGGGGTTTTATCTGGTTCAGAAACAGACTGCCTGGAGTCGTCTGTCTCTACAAGCTGCATCAGGAAAGACGACTGCTAGAATTAAGTTTAAGAACTCCTTATTGATTTTTTTTCTTGTGTCTGAAATGCACTTCTGCAGGTTTGGTGCTAAATCAGCGTATCTGTAGCACACTGTACAAATATTTAAACTATGGATTTTGATTAGGGTATACTTGATTGTTAAAAGGCAGTTCTTTCTTCTGAACACAAATGCAAGAAAAAAAAATGAATCCAATTTGTTGAACAAGCCAAGAGTTTGAAACTGGAGTATTTAAATCAGTGGACATCACAAACTACCTGTGTTGGCTACCCTATACTGGCTTCTGGTGCATAAAAATCTCCAATATCAATATATCCTGTTTTGTGTTTCCATAGATTCTAGATGTCCCCTAAACATGTTTACCTCCACCAAAGAGGTTGTGCGTTTTGCCCCCGTTTGTTTGTTGGCAAGATTACACCACTAAACAGATTTTGCTGAACTTTTCAGAAGATGTTAAAGGATAAGTTCGGTTTCTTCAGCTTTCACATTGTTTATAGAATGAAGTAGAACAATATACTCACCCAGAAGGCTTTCCTGATCCAAACAGTGCCTCGGGAGATATTTAGATCCAAAATCGAGCAGTGGACATCCGTATAATGGTAGCACATGGGGCATGTATAGTGCCGCTCCTAAAACTGCATTAATCATCCTAAAACTCATTAGTTTCACCAATATTTCATCATGGTCCGCTTGGGCTACTCCTCCAAGACAGTCCGGTGTCGCTCCACCCATGTTTTTGTGACTGTGCTGACCTCTGAACTGAAGACTGCTCTCTGGCCAGCTGTTCTTCTCTTTGTCTCTGCGTCCTCCTGTCGATGAGCTCCTCATCTGTAAACTCTGGCTCAAAACTGTAAGGACACCCATCATATTCAGAGTTCTCCTCCACAACATCTTCATCTGATAGATATTCGTCCATTTTGCACAAAACTGGAAGAAAGTTGTTGAGTAGCTGGCAGTCGCCCCTGAAACAATGAGCCGCACTGCGCATGCGCGGCAGCCGTAAATTAAGTCTTCAGTTCGGAGGTCAGCACAGTCACAAAAATATGGGTGGAGCAACCCCGGACTGTCTTGGGGTAGCCTGAGCGGACCATGATGAAATATTGGTGAAACTAATGAATTTTAGGAGCGGCGCTGTACATGCCCCGTGTGCTACCATTATACGGATGTCCGCCGCTCGATTTTGGATCTAAATATCTCCCGAAGCACTGTTTGGATCAGGAAAGCCTTCTGGGTGAGTATGTTGTTCTACTTCATTCTACAAACAATGTGAAAGCTGTAGAAACCAAACTTATCCTTTAATGGCCCAACCTGGCATTGACTAGATTTTGGTGGTGACCCAGATAACTGCCGTAAGATGACAATTGTTTTTGCTCAATGACTGACTAACGGTGATATTCTAGGTGTGGTTTACCTAGTGTCATCAATCAAAACTTTTTCATGAAACTATTATAGATGAAAGAGCAATATATAAACTACCTTGGCAGAGGTTTGTGCTCTCTCAGTGCTTTCTAGTTTGGGCCTTTTTTGCCAAGATCCACTCAAACATTTTCTTAGGTGTCTCTGTTTCAGCCGTTCACAGAACAGAAAATATTCTTTGGATCCTCATGTACCTTGTCCAACCTAGTCCCTCTTTGAAGTGGGTGTTGCCTCAGCTTTCTGGCACCGTGCTCTGTTGTTTCACGCTGCTTCACACGCATGCCTTAACGTGGTCTTTATCAAGAAGCTTCCTTTAGGCAAAACGAACACCTGGTTCAGGGTATGTGTACTATCTAGGGTGTGTGCCATGTCCCCTAATGATGTAATCAAGGGAAAAAGTAAACAGATTACACATTTCTTAAATATAAAGTGAGAAAAAAAGGATGTTGGATTGTCATGTAGAGGAGTCTGTCCCATGGACACATCTTTGTGTAAGACTCACATAAGTATACATCACATATGGGATTATTAGAAGCCTCAAGACATTGATCTGAGCTGTGGTTCAGATTTGCTCTGCTTGCTGCTGCTGTAGGGCTCTGACATAGCCGAGATTCTCTAAACTACATCAACACTGAAAAACACTTTTGTTTGTTCATGTCTCAGATGCTCTTTTCATTGTGGTCTTACATTCTCTTCCATTCTGCTGTAGATCTGTTCTTTATTTGTGCTTTCAAACACTTTGGCTCAAATGTTGTTAGTTTTAAAATTGCTCAGTGAAAGAAGTTGATGATTGCCCTGCGGTGAAATGACGGATAGCTCATTGAAGTCGTCTGTAGTCCTTTAGCAGCCAAACTAAAGATGACTGAGACTAAGTAGGTTTTAAGAATACCATAAAAATAAAACCATGTCAATAGCTAGCATAAAATTGCCCCAGTTTTAGTTAACTAAACAAAAGACACAATTCATCATTTATTTTTTTTATTCAACATTGTGTTGATACACTGTCTGCATCGGCGTCTTTTCTAAATTTGAGATTAAAAAATAAAGTAAGAGATGCTTTGACCTTTATATTTCACATCACACTATCATCTACCTTCAACAAAACTGCACCTGTGACAGGATAGCTCTAGTAAGACATGAGAAAAGAGGTTTTCACTGTGACAGAGGACCCACAGCTCAGTTGTCTGACTCGAAAAGATTTATGGGCCAAAATGTCTACTCTTAATAGAAAACAATAAAAATTCAGATTTGAAGAATATTTCCCAGTGCTATATGGGAGAAGTCCGTGATGAAATATTAAACATTTAATCGCTGTCCTCATCGTTGTTGGAGGCTTCAGGTTCAGAGCCGCTCTGACGGCGTGGAGACCCCTCATTTTCTGACCCAGCGTCAGACCCTCTGTCTGATCCTGGGTCAGATCGCGCAGCGGGTGAAGCGGGCCGCGACTCATCATCTGATCCTGACCGACTCCTTTTGCTCTCGTTATCCGACTGATCAGAGTCAGACTGCCGCTGCACCCTCCTCTTCTTAACTGGACGGTCACTGTCGGAGTCGTCATTGTCGGAGCCTGGAGAGCGTCGAGGGCTGCCTGCCTCGCTGCCAGACCGGTTTCTTCCACCGTCTGAGTCACTGTCGGAAGCGATGCGCTTTCTGTGGCCGCCCTCATCATCAGATCCCGAGCCACTGTCTCTCTGATGTCTGTGTGGGAGCAGAGCAATTATAAGCATCTGTTTGTTTAAGGCTCAGAGTGCTGTTAAGTACTTTAGAGTTACAGCTGGTCCTTAAAGGTCTTAAAATGCACTTTTGAAGTCAAACACATAAATAGTCTTAAGAGTCTTTATCACCTGGGGCATATCTTAAACGTCAGATGGCATTTTTACTGGGTTGTCTTTATTCAATCTATTTATGACTCTAAACAAATAAAAACAAATAGATGAATAGACTTGACACACTAAGTGCCCTTGTTCCAGCTGCATTCTCTGTCTATGACAGTCTGTTGGAGCTCCAGTCAAGCAGGCCCCTTTCCCCAAGCAGGCCAAGTCCGCTCTGATTGGATGACCCATCTACTTGTTGGAGTTCGATCAGTTTGGCGCTGCTTTGCCACATGTGGTGTTTTAGCAGCTTTGTATTCTGTCTGTGGTGCCTGGTTTCAAGCATAGAACTATTCTATCATGCAGAGGAGATCCAAATTGCACTAAATGGGTTTAGAACTAAAAAACGCACCATCTGGAAACTAAAAACTGTCTGTGTTTTTAGATATAGAACCCAGTCTTGTTACATTAAAGGAAAATCAGAATATTAAAAAAACAGTATTCCAGGAAATCCCAAAAGAAATACATATACCACGCCCCTGTTAGTTGCTTTTTCTTAATTTGGATCTTAAAAAGGTCTTAAAAAATCTAGCATTTGATTTTTTAAAATCTGTACGGATCCCTGTACTCTTACCTGTCTTCTGCTATTTTCAGCCCATCCTCATCTGATGAGGACTCAGAAGAAGAGATGATAGCCTTTGACTTAATCTTTCCTTTGAGAGACGGTGGCAGGCGCTCAGGCTGGGGCTGAAAATAAAGAAGATTTATAATAAACAAGAACTTAAAACTAGCAGTCATAACAAAAATGTAAAAATAAAAACCTTTTCAATCTTCTTGCGTTCTTTGGGTTTCCGCTGCTTCTTGGGTCGAGGTGCTCCCCCCTCATCATCGCTGTCTTCTCCTCCTCCTGATTTAGCAGGCCTGAAATGCATCATTGTAACATTGTAGTGAGTCTCCTGATGCTTTGTGCTCGAATGCCAAAATAAATCACCATTCAGCACTCACTTCCTCCTCTTCTTACGGGCCTTCTTCTCCCCCTCCTCCCCACCATCTTCCTGTTCACTGCCACTGCCGGCCCTCTTCTTCTTCTTCTTCTTCACTGGCAGGTCCTCGTCAGAGTCGTCATTAACAAACTCATCCACGTCCCCTCCTTTCTTACGCTGCGATTAAAGGACAAATGATGTTTTCACCAATTCATATAGGACACTTGAGAGTGTGATGATGAGCTTGCAGCCAGTTCTGACACTTACACGTCCACCTCCTCCACCTTTTTTCTTCTCCTTGGCCATTTCCTTGGCTCCCTCTGCAAAGGTGAGCAGGTTCTTTGTCTTCTCCACAAACAGGGCTCTCTGCTCCAGGAGCTTCTTTTGCTCCTCCATCTCTCTGCTCTTCTTCTCTTCCTGTGGGGGAATGAAAGGACAAATGTACATCAATTTATGAAAAGAAATTTGACTCAAATTAGAAACAATTAAGAATATGTTTTACAAGTAAGGAAATGACTGTTTAATAATGCCATTGCCAACCCTAAGATGCCAAGCTGGGAGCTGTAAGCTAAACCTTTGCAGGACACAGCCCTTCACCTTAAGGTTATATGTGTTAGGGGGAATTCAGCTGGCATCAAAAGATCACAGAAAAACACATGATCAGGGGTATGCCAGGGATTCTGATGTACTACACATGCTGGTCATTCCACATCCTGTGGGAGTGCCCTTACACTCATTCATACCGGGCAGAAGTTTGGGCAGTGACCAAATTAACAGTTAACTCAGGGTTTAGTTAATTCGGTTCTGAGGGTTACAGAAATGTGTCAACTGGGTTTAAAATACAGTGCAGATACTTATTACAAATACTTCTAACTGGTAGCAGAAATGTAGTAAACAGAAAAGAGCCGAATAATGAATTTTCAACAATGAATTAATGGAATGAAATAGTTCTGAAATTTGCAATATGGAACAACTAAACCTCTCTAAGACATGCTAACACAAAATGGGAAAACACTGGAAAGGCTTATTCCAGATGAGGCTGTTAACCTAACAAGATATTCAAATTATAATGTAGATTGTACTGGATTTCTGTGATTCCTCTTTAAATGGAAAATCCTTAAATGGAAAATTCTGGATTTATTTATCTCACCATGACAGCACTCATTTACTTATTACTGTCTGATACTCTTCATAAGGGAAAAAAAGCTATTAAATTACTTTCTGTACATTTTCTATCAATAATATTCTATGCCGATTTTAATCACAAAAATCATACAACCACAATTTTAAGGGCCGTCTAGCACTTTGTTCAGAATTCAGCATAGAAATGTAAGTATTTGAAGTTCCAAGCTCATGTGCAGACCCTGTATATTTGTTCCTAAACAAACAAGCATGTCATAGTATTGGGTATTAACTATAAAAAAGAGTTTCAGCTGATTAGCTGTTTCTTCATAAATACCTGTTCTTTCAGCATTTGCTGACGCAGCAAATCTCTCTCCTGTTCTTGTTTTGCTCGGAGCTCCTTCTCCTCCTCATCCTGCTTTCTGGCTCTGGCCACATGATACTGAGCCTGACTCAGCAGGTCAGAGCACTGCCTGTAAACCCATAACACACACAGATCACACAGGGGTTCAACAATATACACTAAAGAAAGACAACTGACATATGACCATGAAAAGAGATGAAGATATTTAAGTGCCCACACTGACAGTGGAGTTTTTCAGTCAAAGTAAGGACACAGTGTGGTTAATATTCAGATTGCATCTTGTGTATAACTATGACAAAATTACACAGATTATTTTGAGCAGGTACAGTCATTCATACTTTTCAAATATTCTCAACCCGTACGTAAACAAACTATGGCGTCGTGCCATATTTGTATGCATTGTACGCATACCAACACTCAACAGCCTAAATTGAATGAGCAAAATTAACGATTGCTCTTTAGGTCAATCGAATCAAGTTTATTTGGCAATTACAAGTTTAAAATCGCTTACAAGTCAATAGTCATAATTGTTACAATATTTCAAGCCGACAACCTTGAGTCATTTGGTCGATTTCTCAGTCTTTGAGCTCTGATACAAACAATTCACATCATTTAACTGTGTGTTACTTTGACAGGAGATAAGAGATGCATCTGTGTTTGCAGGGTGGAAGGGAGACCTGGGCCCGTATTCCTAAAGATTCTTAGTGCAAAGAGGTGCTCCTAGTGGTCAAATTCTAAGAAAATTCTTAGAATCTTGGTGTTTTCTTAGAATTTCTCCTGAAAATTAAGAGTAGATCTTAATAAAGATAAAAGCTATTCCAAAAGAATCCTAGCTCCTAAGAGTGCTCCTAAGGTGAGATCTGTTCGGAGCAGGGAAGAGGATTTTTAAACAGCTTAGAAGTTCCGTAAGCAGAGGACAAAATGGTGGAGCAGATGTAAAAGCCAGACAAGCCTACTTCTTACACACCTGTCAGCAATCAAGGGCATTGATGAAAGGTGTTATTACTGATGAAAATCTAACATGGAAATCACACATTAATGGAATTAAAGTTAAAATAGCAAAAACAATTGCTATGTTACACAAAGTTAAGGATTACTTAGATGACAAAGCTTTGTACCTTTTGTATAATTCATTGATCGTTCCATACTTGACCTATTGTGTTGAAGTTTGGGGAAGTGCATGTAAAACTTCAATCCAACCAATTTTTATTTTACAAAAAAGAGCAATAAGAATTATTATTAGTAGAAGTCTATATAGAGATCCTTTAAACCTATTATTTGTTAAATTGCAGCTGTTGAAATTACGTGAGTTAGTAGATCTTAGTATGTTGCAGATTATGTATAAAACTCATAGAAACATTTTACCAAGCAACATCCAGAACCGATTTGAAAAAAGAGAAAGTTGTTATGATTTAAAAGGATTTGAAATATTTTAAAAAACAAGATTTAGAACTAAACTGAAGGAGCGCTGCGTTACTGTGAGAGGAATCAGTTTATGGAATAATCTGAACAAAGAAAGTAAAAAAGCCAAATCAAATTTTGTCTTTAAAAAAAGCATTAAAGCCAGTATGTTGCATGAATACAGGGAAACGTGATGTTTATAAATGTTTTGCTATATTTGCTTTGTGGCAAAACATGAATGAATATATGATCTTTTTGCTTGTTTGTTTATTTTGTTGGTTGTTTTTGAAAATAAGAAAAGTGAATGTAAAAAGGCATGTTGGCCTGCAGCTCCTGTTCATTTATATTGTTAGTTAATATTTTGTGAGAGAGGGGCAGACCAAGTAAGATTTTTCTTCTTTCTGCTCCTTTTCATCCAAATGTTGGAGAGTTTTATTTTTGTTTGTATTGGATTTTATTTTCTGAATAAAATAAATAATGAAAATGAAAAATGAAAATGAAAGCTGTGCTGTGTTACACTCGTTAATACCAAATTAAGCTGAGATGTTGATAGCTGAAAGTACAAAAACATGCAATTAATAAATCAAATTAATATAACCATCACTATGTGAATATGTGGGCATTCAGTAGGATTGTTTTATAGTACAGTTTACTATTCATTTAACATGTATTTTCTTTGATGTGACATGTTATTTACAATTACACAGTCTTCATAAGATTAGATTCCATGATTAAGTTTAGCAATTATCACCAAAAGTAAGTTTTTTATCCAGCTTTTAGGATCAACCAATCACAGCTTTGGTAATGATGACTCATACCTAGCAACGGGGTCAACCACACCTCCTCACTAAGATAGGAGTTTCTGTCCATTCCTTGCTCAGAGTTCTCTGAGAGTGTTCTGGAATCACTCCTAAGCTAAGACTCCTTGCTGGGAATTTTTAGGCTAAGTTAGGAGCTCTCAGAGGATTCTCAGAATCTTTAGGAATACGGGCCCTGATGTTTTATTTTTGAGTGATATCATAAAAGGTAACAACATCCATCTTTTTCTTTTTATCCCTATTTTATGATGAGTGGGTGTACTTATCAGTTGACAGAATTTTCCATTAATTGACTACAGCCCTATCAGTACTGTCATGTGAACCATATGTTATAAAACTTTTGACATCAATATAAAAGCCTACATGGGAGTGTCTAAAAGCTCAAACTCTTCTTGTGGATTAAATTGGTAACATAAAAGGACATTCCAGCTGCTAAAACTGATAATAACAACAGAAAATACCAAAGTGTATTCACAGTTCTTTAGACCATTACAAAATCTTCTGCAGGTTTCCATCTGTTATCGTTAGGACTTACCTAGCCTCAGATGCCGCGAGAGCGAGGTCAAACCTCATCTTGTCCCCAGCCTTACTGAGGTAGCTGAAATATCTGAGTGTGGAGCAGAGAGATAAAGTTAGGCTTGCAGTATTAATCACAGTATAGCTGGAAAAGCCAGATGAGTAGGAGGAGTAAGTCATAAAGCTCTACCTGTGAGCCAGCTCCAGCTCTTTGACGGCGCTGAGCACAGCTTTCAGATTGCTCTTCTCGTCTTTCAGCACAAGAGTGGCCAGTCGCTGAAGCACCAGAGCCACGTTGAACATCAGGACTGTGTCACTTGGTGCCACATGTCGAGCCTACCAGGGAGGAGAAGACAAAGTAATGCTACCTTTATCTGTAACATAGAGACAGCCTTTCATTTTTGTTTTTGTTACCTTAAGCAGCATCTGCTTGCACTCTTGAAGTTTCCCACATTTAAAGAGCGCCCTTGCCAGGTACAGCAGCACCTCCGTGTTCTGGTACTTGTAGAATTTCTTGAGGCAGTTCTCATACTATTGAACAAGAGAATAATCCTCTGTAAAGCAAAATATATATAAATAAAAAGTGTTTTTCATGCAGAATCTTGTGTGGCCCTCACCATCTGCACGGCACTGATGTACTGCTTCTGCTCGACGTAGATGTGAGCCAGATTCAGCCAGACGTCACTGATGTCAGCTGTGGCCTCCCTCACCTGTGCAAACACATCACGAGCCTCTCTGAAGTAGCCTTTGTGGGCCAGTACAGCACCTGGATTAAAGAAAGTAATGATTGTTTAAACGCAAACGATACACTGATGATTATACATGAAAATAACTGAAGCTCTACTAACCAATGCCATTGGCAGCGTAGAGGTTCTTTGCATCATTTCTCAGGACCTGTTTGTAGATCGCTAGGGCTCGATCTTGATGTCTCTTTTCCTGTAATGACAAAAACACTCTGTCCTTTAAGTTGCATTTCTCAGTCTTCATTTCCTTCTCTATTGTTAAAATATATTAACATATGAAGGTCAGTGAAAGTATCATCAAAACTTATGAAGAGAAAACTTCCCAAGAGACATTTTAAATCAGAAATTTAAAATTAAAATGAGTAAATGCAACATATTTAAGTCTTCTTAAGAATCCAAGAGAACATTTTTCCCTTTTATCAAATTTGATTCAATTAATTAGCTTGATGTACAAATCATCCACTCCCCGAGTTATCCTTTTTGTTTTTTTTAATTATCTTTTCATTAGAGAAATGAAGCATATAAATATATATGTTTGTATACACACAACCTTTTCAGTATTATTTAACATTATTTTACAACATCAGTTTCCTCTTTTCCCCTTTTTTTATGTATAAACATATGAAAACTCATGAACCAAGGCGGCCTACACAGTATATTATCAGGAAGAAAAAACATTATAATAAAATAAAATTAGAATAGTAATAATAATAAGATTAGTTACAGTTACTACATTCATTTTTGTGTCAGGGAAACAAACTCAATCCATTTTGCCCAAACTTGGTCGAACTTAACTTTTTGAATTCTCAGGCAGTAAGTCAATTTTTCCATTTTGTATATCTCAGAAATTATTTCAAACCACTCCTTCAATGTGGGAGGTGATGGATTCAACCACCTTCTTGTGATTGCTTTTTTACTAGCTGCAAGAAGAGCCTGTACTAGTTTAACATCTTTCCCTTGAATCATTAGTTGAGTTCAACCAAGATATAAAGTCTCAAAGTTCATAGGTAGATGGGTTTGAAACACATTAATCAATGTTTTGTGTATCTCCCTCCAGTTTGATGTTAACTTAGGACATTCCCAGAATACATGAAAATGATTTGCCTCCCGGAGTTATCCTTTTTCAAACTTTTTCATCTTCCATGTGTTGTCTACATTAGTCTTTTTCAACTTGTCTATCATTGGGACCAGCCCCCCTCTTTGAGGAGTCACAAGCCAAATTTCCAAAAATTACTCATTTTAACAATAAAAATATCATGCAGTTTGGACTGAGAGTGTGACAAAATAAAAAGCACATTACTACACAAATCTGAAGGGACATGCATGCAAACATCTAAATTTACTTTGTTCTTCCTGGGGCCATTATTTAAAGAAACAAACAAACAAAGTATCTCATAAAAAATGGGAAAGATATGATCATGAAGAAACTGAAAATCATTTAGCTCAATAAAAGTTATCGTAAGTTCATCACCCTCTTAAATAGAATTACGACCCATTTTTGAGTTCCTAATCCACCAGTTAAGAACCACTAGTCTGTCCAGGTTCTATTATTCATCAAAATGGAATTAAACCAAAAGCAGATTTAACTCTTTTGATAAGCACTCGGATTGAGGTTAACATATACATAATAAGTCAAAAATAAAAATCTGTGCAATCCAACCTTCATGATATAAAACAATGTGACTGTACCTTCTCTCTGTCTCTGGTTGGCTGGTGCAAAGTCTGCAGCCACACATTACCCAGAGCCAACATGGAGTACGTGTCGTTCTGTGTGGATGGCTGCTTCAGGATTCGCTCAAACTTCTTCTGACCTGGACCCCATTCCTGCTTTGCCAAGTGAAGGTTTCCAATCAGGGACCAGGCATCTGGATGATCCTGCAGAGCACACAAGATTCTGACATCAACTTTGACTGGAATTTACATGTTTTAAATAATTAGTCTACATTGAACAGCAAAGTACCTGGTTGATCTGCAGAGCCTCTTTGAACCAGTCTGAAGCTTCGTAGAAATTGCCTTTGTCACGAGCCATCGCACCAAGACGTAAATAACCTGAAGACAAAAAAATCAAATGTTGAAGTCAAAAAACAAAATCGTCATTTTCTTTGCTGTCATTCATTCTTTTTCATACATCAGTCCTGCTTACAGTCCACATAGTTAGGATGCTCTCTCAGGATGTTCTTGTAGAGTTTCTCAGCTTCATGAAATTCGCACATTGCTTCGTAGAGACGGGCCAGATTGTAGGAGGTGGTGACAGAAATGGCATTGTAGTAATGCTCATCGTGTTCTCCTTCAGCCTTTGCCCGGTCCAGAGATGCAAGGAAGTATTTCTATAACAAAGACGGTGTGACCAATCACTGACATGAAACTTTCAAGCCAGAAAACATGTTCAGTGAAAAGATTGTTGATTCACAGCTACCTTTGCCTCTCCGAGGTTGCCAAGTCTGAAGTGAAGGGCACCCAGGTTGTTGAGTATCTCAGGGGGAACATCAGCCTGCACTTTTTCCTGTAGGATGCGAGTGGCCGTGCCGTATGCGGACAGTGCCCCCTGAATGTCAGTCTGCTCCAGGATCTGAGCCAGCTCTATCCACGCCTCAACATCGTCTGGGTACTGCTCTGTCACCTTCTTCAAATGACCCTGTGTAAAAAAAAAAGGAGCATTTACCATACTTCTTAGAGGCATGATTTTTGAGCTACTTAATATCTTTTCTCTCATATAACTTAAGTATCAGAACACTTACTTTGGCAATGTCCCTCTTCTCCTGATCATCAGATGTTGCATAAAGTGACCCCAAGATTTTCATTGTCTCATAGTTGTTGGGATAAGCCTTTAAAACTTTCTCAAAACACTGTGCTGCATTCTCCTTGTCTCTTCGATACACATACATCTGTCCCAGGCCAAAGAAGGGCAGCACAAAGGTAGACGAGGCAAACTGAGTGGCCTGGTAGTAATACTGAAATGCTTGGTCATAGTCCTCCTGCAAAGTAAACAAGAATCCAAAATTAGTACTGTAAAGAGATAAAACAGAGAACACTGGCTGTGTTGCTAAATATTTTCAAGACAGTGGAAAACTTAACAATTTTTGGTGGGAAACCACAGGCATAGCAACTCTTTCAACACATGTTGAACATATTATCTTCCAAATGTACACACTGGACAGAGGGTTCGTAAATAGAGTAGCAGGACACTCTGGTGTGGTTTGAGACAAGTCTCGGCATGCTTAAAACTTTGTAATACCATAAGTTGTTGTTTTAATGTTATGACCTTCACAAAAAAAGCGTCTCTGAGGCTAAAAAGGCAGGGAACCACTGTACCAGAGGATAGTCTGAACAATCTGTCAATTACAACAAGTCCCAAATCGGCTAACGCACACTAGGTCTTAGGGGAGACAAACTGGATTAACATTCTGACAGAAAACCATCATGTGTGTGGCCAGCCAAAAGATTAGTTGGGAGCTTACCTGCACATGAAAAGAGCGAGCTAACTGGTAGCAGCTCTCCGCCTGCATGGCCTCCACCTCCGTGTTATGGAAAGCATGGAGGGCCAGATGTTGCACCTTACTGTAATCCTAACAGTGAAAAGAAAATTCAGACACATGAATAACAGTTAATTTGCCCAGTAATTAACAGTAATGTCAGTTATTCAAAGAAAAACAGCATACCTTTTTGAAGAAGAAGTGGTTGGCAAGATGGTTCAGTACCATAGGATTGCTAGGGTCGATGGTGTAGGCCCGGGACAGGAGCTGCACCCCATTCTTGATGGAGTCTGCCTCCTTGTTGTTGAGCTCAAGGACCGCCAGGCCAACAAGAGCTCCCACACACTTCGAATTGAGCTCCAGGGCTCGACCAAAGGCCAAACGAGCCTTCTCCAGTTTGTTGAGCTTGACAAAACAGTGGCCCATGCCCAGCCTCACCTCAGCTACAGATAAAAAACAATGAAAGAAAGAGGTGTTTTACATGACTGGTTTGTGCACAAATAAAATGAGGGAAACAAAAGAAAGAGTACAACTAACACAAAAGTCAATAATGCTTTGATAACACAGATGACATGTTTACCTGGGCAGCCAGGGTTTGTTCGCAGAGCCTTTTTGTAATATGCCAGAGCTCCTCTGTAATCCTTCTTATTAAAGGAGATGCAGGCCTTACCTGTTGAGTTAAAAGTCTTGTTAATTCAACTGATCACAAACAAAAGTCGATATATATTATTTTAGTTATATTCTCATCTTACCAAGTAAAGCAGGGATGTTGTTGGTGGACTGATTAAGCACAAAGTGGAACTGAGCATCTGCCTGGTCCATCTTGTCTCCTTCCAGCAGGCAGAAACAGGCTCTTCCCAGCAGATGGTTCTACGTGTGCAGAGAGCATGAAATAGTTACTCAACACAGCCAGTGATAATGACAAACCAGTGTCCTCACTCAGACAGAGATTTTACTTTACCTGATCATACATGATGATTTTGTCTGCCATAGTGTAGAGCAGCGTCGCCTGTGTAATGAGCTCCTTCTTGGCATCTTTGTTTTTCTCTTTACGTGCTTGCTGGACATAGTAAGCTGCCAAGGTGTCCAAACAGGTCATTTGATCCTTCTCATGGTCTCTGTAGTCCAGGTTTCCATCGATACGAGCTGCCTCTAAAAGCTTGACAAAGTCCTCTGTTTTGCCCTGTTTGTAGTACTCCAACTGGAAAGATGAGAAAACGAACATTAAACTTAATCTCACAGATAGTTAACTGATGATCAAGTGTTTGCTGTAGCTAAAATGACTCACCGCTAAAGCAATCCATATGTGCAGCTGTGTGTGTTCCTGCTTCAGAATACTGATGACCTCGTCTCCCTCTGGCAGCTGGTCGAAGTCAAGCTCAATAACCTGCAAGGTGCAATTTATTCAAACCATCAGTGAGAATTATTGCATGGCAAAAGTCATTCTTATGGCATCTTACATCAACATTTACATCAAGTCCATCTGGAATCCAGACATTGGTCTTTAACGAACCCTCTTGACTGTTTAAGGTTTCAAATCTAGCAAATTCAATGTGATTTATGAAAGTCAACCTTTTTATAATTTCCAAACATGAGGAATCTTTTACAAAATACCCTTAAGATTGGCACCTATTTATTTTTCAATAGATACGAGTTGATGTCCTGAATCATTCCACGTCAGTGTTTTCTCTGAGTATTGTTCATACAGTTCTGATCTGTTGTAAATATTACAAACCCAACATTATAAATAAGGGGAACCAGTATGATTTCTCTAGCTTAATTAAAGGCTCATAATGATGATGATCTTGCAGGGGTAACATGAATGAAGGTTTTGGATAACTTTTTTGTTACATTTTTTTTCAATGGGGATGCAGAACAGACTTTTGCACAGATCCAATATGCCGATACTTTTAACTCTTTTCCTTTTTATTGTGATTGCTAATAGATGAGACTGCTGATTGCTAATAGACCATTACTTTTTAACAAAATTAAACATTTAGCAATAATAAGGGGAAGCATTGCGCTGCACTTACACATTCTGTGGGTATTGAACCGATAATATTGAGCATCCCTTATTCTTTAACAGTGACAACTTTAAAGTTGTAACAACTCAGAGCAATACAGGGTAATAATGTTCGTATTTGATGAAACACGTGTTTTGTTTACCATATATTGCTGTCATTGTTTATGTCTGTAATATCATTAAAGATATATAAATATGACAGTGTTAAGAGATTTAACCAGCACCAGAAAACAAGCTGAAACTTAAATGTATACCATTATCCAGAATCTGTTGTTATGAGCTTATGGTCTGCAATCAATAACTGTAAATAGATATTAAGGTCTACATGTCTGGCCACACTTAATCTCGCATTATTATGGAATGGAAATGTAAACATGATGGCCTTGAATGCATCAGATTTGGCATGTTAGGGAGATTAACTTCATTAAATTATATTGTAGAAAACAAAAAGTGAAACAAATAAATATCAACAACATCACCGATGAGGGCAGTGAGGAATAACTGAATAATTACAATATTGTATATGCAGATTGGAGTATCATCAGTCCCGGAGTACATGTTATATACTCAGAGATTAACTTCATCAAAACCACGGAGCTTCTCGTCTGTGGCTGTTTGCACGTCTACAGGTGCTGTCTAACTATAGCCTGTCAGGGTTAACTCATAACTTACACACAAGTTAAAGTTACATGAATCATGAAAGCTGCGCTGATCGGAACATGAGCTAACGCTAATCGGAGTTAGCATACTAGATCATTACACAGTGATCCTCCATGAGCGGAACCACTGATTAAAGAGTTTTACCTCATCCGTGTCCCGCAGAGGGATCTCAATAGAGCCCCGAGACATCCTGAGGGAGGGGAAGACTTCCACTTAAAGACAGATTATTAAAAATTACAAAATCTCTTCCCGTTGTCCAAAGGTAGCTCCTACATGCGTCCGGTAGGAAACAAACACACAGACAGTGTCACCGAGAAATGGGCTCGGCCGGATGGAGGAAAAGAAGAAATGTTCCACATGGAGATAAAGCACGGCGGCGGCACGCGGTAAATGGAGCTAAAATACAAACATTTACTCCGAAATACGCTTATTTTCACGTTATTATCGTGTTAATTTAACAGGAATGCTCTTGGTAAGTTAAACACGGGGTTTAGAGTACGAAATAAAAAAACAGTATGTTTAATCAACATTTTCCCACTCAATAAATAACTCGACAATATGCTAATTTAAACAGCACTCAACCCAACGTAATAATCATTTTATTTATCTAGCATAGCACCTGTAAAACAGAAGTTTACAAAAGGCTTAACAGAGAAAAAGACACAAACCCAGGGAATGTTGAAAAAATAGGCATACATAGTCATGTCAAACAAAGAAATTTCCTAAAAAAAAAAAAAAAGTTAAACGGACAGACAGAAAATGTACAACTCAGAGGGTCAAGAAAATAAAAGCAGATAAAAGAAATGAAAGCTGTAATTTGAACTACTTTATTGACATATTGCAGTTTTTTGTTTAAAATGTCAACATAAGATTGGTGATAAGATTTCACTTTGAGAAGATTGTCTTATCTATTGCCTACTGTCATATTTCAAAGACAGTTACACAATTTATAGACCAATGGATGACAACGTTACATGAGGGAAATTGTAAATGATGCAGCAGAGTAAATAAATATGAAATTGTGGTAATAACTGAACCGAGGATTTTGAGAAGCCAGTGAAAGGAAGAGCTGTGAATTAAATCTCTGTAGAAAAATACATTTAAAACCTGCTCATTTAAATTATAATCCATTTATTAGAAAGTTGTGCCAACAGGGCATCACCAACCTGCCACAGCAGTATATTGGACATTTCTATTGGATGTATTTCTTTAAATCCACCTGACCAACACCCCATAAAAAGTGATTAGGAAGGGAATTCGTTGAAGAAAAACTTGACTTACAAATAATTGGTTTGCTACTCTCATTAAGGCCAGTCTGAGACTTGATGTCACTCCTCAGTCTTACCACAAAAACTCAGAAAACCTCGGTCATTTTCTGACTGAGTGTAATTGTTTCATCTTGAAGCTTTGCAAGATGTATCTACCTGTTGCCCCAGTGTAGATGTGGAATCTGGCAAATCCAGCTGCTGCACAGGGTTTGGGAAGCATTGTGGCAGTAATGGGATGAGGTAGGTGGAAAAGGACAAGGGAGGGGAGGGGTGGGAGAGAGGGGGACTTGTCAGCTGCTTTTGAAGTGAAGCAGTGAAAACAAGCCAAGGACATCTTGAAGTCTTCTTGTGCAACCATCGCTGTGCATCAAGAGGAAATGAAAAGACCAGTGAAAATGAAGCTTTAGATTTTATTGTGGTAATTTCCTTTTTTTTTCAGGGAAACTCACTTAATCTGAAAGGTAAGAGTTGATTTGGTTTTCTGCTAAACTGCTTAAAGACAGGAATAAATAACACACCACCTTGTGTCACTGTGTACAGCTTTCTATGTAACACTTCTGTTTTTATGTATTTGGACCTTCTAATTTATTATTATTCAAGGAAGTAGAGGTATGGCATTGGGATTTTGCTGTGCTTTCATTTCCTTCAAACATGACTTTAGGTTTATTTCAGCGTTAATATACCTTGATTTTTTTTGTCTTGATACATGTTGTAATAAATCCCATTGTACACATTGGTTAGAATCTATAGCTAATGTTTAAACACTAATGATCAGATCTTAAGTTATACAAGGTGAGATCAGGAGAGATGTGTAGCCATTAATGAGTAAATTAATGAAGCTAATGTGCCTATTATTGAAAATATCTTAACTGTTTACTTTGAAATTATGTTCAGACCACATGGAGTGTGATAGCATTATTTATGATGAGATCCAAACTCTTGGTTTTGTCCGCTTTACTTTAGAATTGAATTCATATTCAATTGTTTGGGACCTTATTTTGTGTTTTTCTTCTTTTTTTTCTTGTGAAAATCTTAATTTATTTTGGTAAAATAAAACGCTGTCCTTCAATTGTCTAACGGGAAGGTGTGACGATTTTAAGACTTAGCCAACATCCTAAGGTCAGTTTAATCCTGAAGTGTATTTATCTTTCACTTGGTTACATTTTTTCATAATTAGATTTATTTTTATCTTTACAATATTGATTGAACTGCCTTTAGCCTTTCTTTTTTTTTTTTTTTGAATGTATATTTTTGGGCATTTTGTGCCTTTATTGATAGTAGAGAGACAGTGGATAGGCTTGTGAAACGGGGTAGAGAGTAGGGGAAGACACTCTGCAAACTGGTCACAGGCGGGATTCGAACCTGGACCGGCAGAAGCAAGTACATGGGGTGCTAACCACTACGCCAAACCAGCACCCCCTTTAGCCTTTCTTTTATGAGGATGAATTGTGAATTGTTGTACGACTACTACTGGTTTCATTTTGTGTCATAGAGCCATATCAGGTTACTTTTTGAATAATGTTTCTATGTTGTGTTTAGAAAATACTTCATTTCATGTAGGGATGTGACAGCCAAGTCAATTCAGGAGAAGCAAAAGCGATGTCTGACAGCAATGATAGTAAGTGATTAACTTAATTCATTTGATACCTTTAAAATAATTTCATACTTATCCGACAATACGCTGACTTTTTATGTGCTTCTGCTGCATTTCTACTAGTATTTTCTCTGTTAACATTCAGTGTGGGACTCAGGATGTGAAGTACGGGAGTTGCTGGAGGACAGTAAAGACACAAGTGGATTCTCTGAGCTCGAGCTCCTCGACATCATGTACAATACATGTAACACCTCCAGCACAGGTACACAGGCTGACTCTGCTTTTAACAAAATGTGTCTAAATTATCATGTGAACTTTGAATCATTGCTCTGGGGTCTGTCTCATCTTTAGGCGAGGTGTTGGCCTCCACCATTGTTCAGTATCTGCAGACCATGACACAGCAGGGTCCAGAGCAGGACAGACTGGCTGCCCTGCGGCGGCTGTTGGACCCTGATTGTCGGGACCCTCCCGTGAGCAGAGAGGCATTTCATGTTACCATGAGGGAGTGGATTGCACAGTGCAGCCAGGATAGGTGAGACAAAAGTGCAATCACTCTAGACGTTATGTCCTACTGGTAGTCTTCATGATCAAACTTTAATTATTAAATAATAAAAATATCAATACGTTTATTCACACACATATGTAAAAGAAGAAAAAGAAAATAATAGATTATCATTTATTTGGTATATACGCATATTGATATAGATATAGGTATAGATATAGATTTACTACCAGCACCCAGATGTCCTAAGCGACAACTTAAGATCTGTGCTTTCACATAAGTAAAGTTTCTTCTGTTTGTGAGCGTTGACTTGTACTCAAGTACTTTAAATTTTGAAGATTTTCCTTCATTTACTTCAGTACAACTTTTCAAAATACAGATTGCAATTTCAAGACTTTATCAGTATGGCCCTGTAGACTTTATGGAGTCATAGACAGGATTAAAACCTGTTAGTTATTGCTTCTTCATAAGAGTGAACTCAGCTCCATTAAAAGCGTTGTACATTATGTTGATTATGGCTAGGACCTAAAGTGTGCACCATGTCCCCCTGCTGGGCCATAGAGGCACTGCAGGCGAGACATGAGAGATCATACACAAAAAAAAAATAACAGAACCATGAGTTTTGCGATTCAAATCATGTCTTAAATGATAATGACGTTCGAGTTTTTGATGCACGTTTGACTAATACTGTCATTTAATGCAGATATTAAAAGGCATTTAATTGTTGTTAAAGAATTGAAGTAATGACTGTTGACCTCCTGTTTCACCCTGCTGTGATAATACAACCAGAATAATAACCTAAGAGTGCAAAGTTTTTACTATGTCATTTATTTTTTTCACATATGCAAAACCTAGTGTTTAAGTTTACAGTCTGTGTAAATAAGATTAGTTAAAACTGAACTTTGATGATACCTTGTGAAAACTCCCTCTGGGAAATTAAGATTCCAGCACAGTTATAGCCACGCAAAAGGTAAAAACACACACAGGTATTAGAAAGTAAAAAGTACAAATTAATTTGTAATTTAATATCAATTAATAGCAATAAAAACATGGGTACTGGATACTGCTCCTTCCAGTCCTCTGTCTCCCCGATATATAATGAAATGATGACTAAATTATGACACAACTTAAAAGTTCATTTTGTGGTTCGGTTTTGGTTGGCCCTCAACGTTTGGCAGGCTCAGACTGGGATGCTTTACTCTGAAGTTTAAAGGAGGCTGATGCAAATAACCGACTTAATCTGTATCCAGTTTATTGTAGTTTTCTGTAAGCTGTGAGATCTGAAGCCTCCTCCTGTGTTTCAGTTCTGACGTGGATGGCAGTCAAATCTCTTGGCCAGACTCCCCCAGAGTTCTTGTAAATGGTATGATTTTACTGTTTTTGTCCAGACTGCTGAGGAATGTCTTTATCACATCAGAGGACACCTCATAAATGTTGATTTCCTTCAGGGCCAGATTTCTCAGTGTCTGAAACCAAAGCTGCTTCTTCAGAGAGCCTCCAGTGCTCCTGGTCAGTTACCTCTCTCTATTTTTCTAACACTGTATATGTTTACCCTATACATCAACATTTTGTAAAACTTCACCACTGTTTGTTTGACTCCAGCGATGGAAAAGATTTATTAGGCACCGTGGCTGAGCTGAAACATGCCCATTGTAAGCTGAGTGAGAAGAACAGCGGTCTGTTAAGGACAGTGGCTCAGTGTGAAGACGTGAACCTGCAGCTGACCCTGGAGATCACCGAGCTAAGAGCAAAGCTGGTCAGGTGACGAACAAGCTACAGTCAGCTCCAATAAGTAATTCAAGGAAACAGTTTAACACAAAGGCGTTTAGAAAGCCCCCAAGAAAATGATGATGTAAAAAAGCAATGACAATACAAATGATGCTTATCTCTCTAATATCTTAATGACCCCTCTGTAAAATACCAAACATGTATATAACCACTGGATATACCACTTATTATATTTTATATTTTTTTATTTTATTTTATCTTAATTTTATTTTATCTTTTTTCATTTTATTTTTATTGTATTGTTTTATTTGTATTTTTAATTACATTATTTTTCATTTGTAAGTTTCTTCCTTATATTTCTTTTGCATCCTGCTGCTGCTGTAAATTTGGAATTTTCCCTGTGGCACTAATCAAGGAATATCTTATCTTATTGTAGAAGCCTTTTCAAACTTTTCTGAAGAATTTATATTTAAGTCAACAAATTAAAGCTTTAGTTTAAATGATTAATCACCAGGATAAATTTAATTTAAACGCATTCATTTTAATAATAAGTAAGTGGGTTGTTTATGTTAATTCATAGATTAATCCATAACTGTACTGTAGATGTTTGGTTACGGGTGGAGTTTTGGTTTTATAGATCAACAAGCACAGGTGTGGAGGTCTGCCTTTGGCTTCGTTCAGGCTGAGATGGGCAAAATGTTTTTTGACCATGAAATGGGGAACGTTAACCATGGGGTAATTTTTTTGTTGTTGATGTTGAGTCATGGAATCCTCATCCGCCAAAATAAATGGGACATCAACTGAAGACCTGTGAGTAATGGAATTATTTCAAGAATGAAGGTGGACACACGCCAGAACGCCACCACTCAAGCTCTTTTCATTCAGGTAGCTTTTCAAACTGTTAAAGAGGAATCTGCCACCACACTTATATTAATGCTTAGGCCTTCAACTGAGGGATTAGTTGTTGTTTTTCTACCTTATCTAATGTCGTTCAATGTCTTAAAATAGTGAAACATTTTTATGTAGTTTGGCTGGACAATACCTTAAACTGCCATGTGTTTTTGTTGTGTGTATTTTGGTGGATGTAGTGCTCAGCGGTCAGCATCAAGAGTCAGATCCCTGACAGAGGAACTAGAGGAGACCCGTCAAGCTCTCAAAGAAGCTCAGGAGAGAGCCACCCGCAATCAAAGCAGCTGCACCAAACTGGTACGTTGGACACCTAATGCATCTGAATCCTTTTTGAGGTCAGCTGTTTACCTGTGCACCTTTTGTCTGCAGAGCAATGAGGTCGAGTGCTTGAAAGTTCATATTCGGAGGCTTGAAGACAAGGTAAGGACGTTTTATCTTTTTTTTTAACTAAATCCTTCAAATGTACATTCTTCTTGGAAATCCCGGTTTAGTGTAAGGTTTCACGTATAAAACACTTTTCCAGAATGAAAAACTGATGTTTGAGAGAACATGTTCTGAAGATAACATGAGTAAACTAAGGAAGGTCAACGCTGAGTTGAGGGTAAGAGCTGAATCACTCTAACGATCGTGCATGTTTTCAGTTCAAGTATCAAAATAAACATTTTAATGTTGCAGGCCCAACTTGAGGAAACCCTCATAATGTTGACAGTGAGGGACAGAGAAATCACAAAGGTTGGTTATTTTTATTCATTCATTAAAAAAGTTAATTTTGTGATTTGATGCAAAGATTAACTTTAGATATTTTTTTGTAGCAAGAGATTATCATGGATAAAATGAAGAACTCTCATGTGGAAAACCACAACATGATTGAGGTACGTTAGACACCAAGTGCTGACAGGGCTTTGACTCCATGCATTCATAAAATTTGAATTAAATGAAGTGTATTAACTCGCACAAAGAAGGAGTAAAAATGTGCATGTACATGATTTTATCTTGAACCATAGAACCGGACAAATGTTTGATTCGACAAGATTCATTAGCTCTTTACAAAAATAATCTTCACTATTACAGAATACGTAATGAGAAAGATAATTATTTGAAACATTTACTTGTGTGTTGACATGTTTTTAATAATTTTTTAAAGTAAGTTTTTTGCTCTTTCACGAATTAACTCTGTCTAAATTATGCAGGGTCTGCAGTTAGAGCTGAGGAGGTTACAGGAGCACTCACACCAAGTTCTTCTGAGGTAACTTTAGTATTTCCCCCTGTACCTGATAAAACCTTTACCAGAGTTCTGTTGCTGTTGCTGTTCAGTACCAGATGAGGTGTATTTTGCCAGCACTTCTCCAGTTTGTTGGTTTGTTTGTCTGTCTGTGAGCGAGATGGCTCATAAAGTACATCTCAACAGATATTGATGACATTCTTAGAGAATGTTGGTCATGGCACAAGAAAGACGTGATCAGAGTTTAGTGATGATCCAAATATGGGTGCATATCTGGGGTATTTTTTTTTTAAAGAATTTTTTATATTGTTACAGCAGTTTTTCACGTTTGATCATAATTCATAACATTTTTAGGGAATGTTGGTCATGTAATTACATTTTGGTGGTTTTTATTTGTTTCATTGTCTGTCTTTTTTCTCTGATCAAGATAACTCAGAAAGTTCTCAATGGTTTTGATGCAATTTTTTGGCAATGCTGGCCATTATACAAAGAGGAAGTGATTAGATTTTGGTGGACATTTGAATTTATATGTGAATTCAAAAATTCTTTACAAATTTCCTTGACATTGCGCTATAAGGCAGTTTAAAAAAAAAAATAAATCCATGGTAACTAAGAATGAACGAAACATTTTTTCTTGATCTTTAATGTTTTGTGTGACTTCTCTGTCACCAGTGAGTACGTGTGATAGAAATCAAATTCAAATTCAGTCCACATTCATATCCTTATATTTAAGTAGTTTTAGGTCCTCCTTACATGTCAACACAAGTTTGATGGGATAAAATAAAGTGATTTGTAAGAGATGGCTTTTAAAAAATTGGTTCTCTCAGTGCAAATATTAGAGTCTACATCTCACATGTCTTGGTCCTATTATCCACACATCTTTCAGTCTGTTCTGAAATCCTTTTAAATGTGAGATTTTCAGAATGGAGTAAGGGATTCACTTCAAATTTTCAAACAAGCATCCTCTTAAGGATCTAGCTCACTAGGTCTTATGTTCATGCTTTGCTTGTGAGTACTATGTTCTAAGAATGCACCAAGGGATATACATTTTTATTAAAATGTATTTTTGGGGCATTTTGTGCCTTTATTGATAAGAGAGAGAATGACAGTGGATAGGCTTGTGAAAAGGGGGTGGGAGAGTAGGAGAAGACACTCTGCAAACTGGTCACAGGCTGGATTCAAACCCGAGCCAGCAGAAGTATGTATAAGGGACACGCCTGGTCGCTATCCTCTCCATCAAGTGATATTTGTTGAATTAGGCACGGACTACAGTTGGCTCTTGACTTAAAATATTAGACAAAGCCAGAGTGATGTTAAAAGTGTTTTGACACTGAGTAATATGTAAAGAAGTATCGCTACTTTTTATGAAGAATTGAGCAACTTATTCTGATTTTACAGGGACTTCCCTTAGCTTTTATAGTTAAACAGTTTCCATTCATCTTAACAAAGTAAATAAAAAAGAGATATTACGAATTATTAACCACTAGCATTAACTATGCCCCAAAACAGTTACTGTTATGATCACATGTCACTGTAACAATTTTTCAGTTGTTTATCAAAAAACCTGTTACATCCACGGCTCTTAAAGGGGTTAAAAGGAGGTAACATTGAAACCAGATCTAAAGGTGAACAGAAGTGTTTTAATATGAAATAAGATACATTTTTACAAACAAAAGGGTATTTTCAGAAATAACTTAAACAAGAGATCTTTCAAAACAACCTGGAATAACAATAAACCTAATCTAAATTAAACGAACAGTCTGTTAACAGTCACGTTGCCGAGCGCACACAGGGTTTGTGCGACAGGCCACCACGGAACAAGCCGCAGCCGAATGAAGCCTCTGCTGTCCTTTTGAGGCTCTCGCCAACGAAAACCTAGCTCCTGATTGGTGGACATCACACGCCAATTAGCTTCTCCACCAGGCAGCCTGAGGAGAGAAGCAGACACACCCACACGCACACATACTCACACAGGCAGACACATATACACACAACAGCCTAAACGGCTGGGGCCATAACAAACCCATACAATGTTTCAATAGTTTAATGTTCCCTGTCAGTCATGGGCTCCTAAAAACATCCAAATGCTTCTCCTCCAGATGGCACTTCACAATATTACATAATATTCTAAAAACTAATTTTCACTGTATTATGTTCAATGCAGGTATGACAGACACTGCATCAGTCCTCAGAGTCTTTACAGACAAGACACTCCAAACCACCGCTCTCTGCAGAGCGAGATGCAGGACATGCAGCAGGTAGAGTAAACTACCATCAAGGTGTGTGTCCATGGCGCAGATTTTCAGTGTAATGTTAGCCGTTCACATTCTGTCATTTTGGTGAGCAGCAGCACCACAGAGCTCTGGATGACATGAGCCTCCCGTCCCTGCACAGCGACGACATTCAGAGCATCATTCACAGGATCAAGTCTGCAGAGATCGCTCATCTGCTGCACAATAAGTATCCTGAGAGGGTAAGGAGGCAGTAGACAGTGGATGACAGCTCTTTTTTGTCTAATGGCACACGTTAGTAAATTTCTCTTATCTTACACTCAGGATTGTGCTGCTGTGGAAATACACGAGAGGCCATCTCCCCTCAGCCAGCAGCAACAGGCATGCATCAAGCAGCAGCTTCTCAATGTGTATGTGAGTTTTTTACCTCCTTTTGTCCTCTTATGGTAATGGACTGGATTTGTTTGATGTTACACTGCTCTTTGGCACTTCCTCAGGCCAGTAAAAAGAGGGTATCTGTTTGTGACAGTAAATTTACAGACATCGGTATTACGTAACCCAAAGGAGTAACAGTCCTCTGTGTTAGACCCTATCAGTGCTAAGTGCAGTTTAAGTGCCCTTACAGACTTAACAGGAGATGTTTATAAATGTGTGGTGGTGGTTCCAGGCTGCAGGAGCTGGAGCTGCACAAGTCTGTGTGGGAAGAGAAAGGGGAGAAGGTGGAGGAGCGGCTGAGGAACTGGGAGCAGAAGGAGCAAAAGCAAAGTCAGAGTCAGGAAGCCAAAAAGGTTGCTGTGGTGAACTGGTGGAAAGCCCGCAGTCTAGAGGGGGCTAAGACTCGGACAAAAGTAAGCCAATCTGCCCAGGAGCTCTCACAAACACGGGACAAGCTTCAGAAGGCAGAGCAAACCATCACTGATATGAGGGAGCAGGTCCTCCACCTGCAAACCTCACTAAGATCTGCGCAGGAGAGCATCCCTGAAAAAAACTCATTCAGAACTCTTTATGTTGACAAAGCGACCAACACTGAGACGGAAGAAGCAGGAGAAACTGTTGTGGTGAAGGTTGCGAAAGAGCAGAGGGATGCAGCAGTGGCTACAGAGATTTCAGGTGGAGCGGCTTCAGAGCAGGAACAGACCCAGCCTCGGGTGAGCGCAGACAGCCTTCTGGCAACCCTGAAGAGGATGGAGGCGATGGTGAACAGCGCCCTGGAGATGGCAGAAAAGGTGAGAGAGGGCGAGCAGAGGGTAGGCCAGGTGAGAGTGAGGATGGAGCACATCACTCAGAGGGTGGAGGAGGCGCTGAGCCGAGCGGCAAACACCGACCAGCAGCTGAACATTATGGAGGAGAGGATCACAGAACAGACATCAACACAGGTTTGTGTTACAGAAGTGTGACTGAAGATTTACTGTGCTGGGACTTATCCTTTTGTTCATCTAAAATAATCTGAAAGAGGCCATCTCAAAACGTAACCATTAAAAACATTTAATGATATCAAAACATCATGTGAAGGATTTGATTTAATATTTTTGTTGTGACACTGAGTAACTGTTTTGAGTATAGAGAGTTGCAGAGCCTAAAACGGTCTTATAACTGGATTTTAAAATTTTAGGCCATAAATTTCTTGAAATGTCATACATCTACAGGTAAGATGTCTTCTGTTTTTATTGTAAATTTGCCAAGATGATCTCTATAAAATCTTTGTTTAGCTACAATAACATTAAGAACTGCTTCAGAGAAAAGCAAAAAAAATAAAACTGTTGACAGCAACCTGCTGCTTTTTATCCATGTAAATGCTCTCTCCTGTTTGCGGCTCTGTCCGTCTTTTTGGAGAGCAAGACAACTTGATGCCCTGCTATTAAAGTAGTATTTGCCACCGCAGGTTGCTATGTTTTAATTAGAAACTCATTTATATTCAACGGATTAACAAGTGTGCACCTAATAAAAATGTGGAAGATGCCAAACCTGTGTTGATAGCTGTAAATGCAATACTTTAAAAACTCATATAAATTAATTTCTGTTTGGATCTGAAAAAGTCTGAAGTCCTGTTCGTCGTGGCCATATACACATTTTTATAATATATATATAATATTTTGTCGCAGGGAAAGACAATATTGTCCACATTAATTGAGTTTATAAGATGAGCTTTAAATTGACAAATAGATAAAATGATAAAATGCCTTACTGATCCTGAAATCAAGCCATCTGTACTGATTATATACAGGTACATCTAAAAAAAATTAGAATATCATGAAAAAGTTCAATATTTTTTATCACTCATTTCAGAATTACCAAAATTTCAAGCAATAAATGTTTGAAATGTTTCACTCTATCTGTAATGAATCTATATAATATATGGGTTTCACATTCTGAAATGAGTGATGAAAAATATTGAACTTTTTCATGATATTCTAATTTTTGAGATGTACCTGTAATGATCTTAAATAGAATTGACATCAGGCCCTGTGGCCAGTCAAATAACTAACTTACATTTCAGAAAGTAATATGACCACTGGTCAATAGATAACCTATCAGAAATGTTGTTTTCAGTCTGGTTTATACACAATTTTAAATTTTAAAGTATAACTTTCAGCATACACATTAGCCACATTACACAAAACAACCACACAGTGTCTTCACAATATTTTACAGGGTTATGTGACATTGGCAAAGACAGTTAGAAAGCTGATAAGATTATAACCACATAAACATACAGCAGTGATTTGAATTACAATATTATTTCAGTAAATAGATAAAAAGATATTTAGAACAAAGTTAGTTTCTGTATATTTTAAATGCATCATACCTTACATGAATTTAATAACCTATACAAACAATAGCTAAAAATCTCACAGCACATTGTAATCCTTAAAGAAAAAAGACATTTAAGCTTAAACTTTAATTTTCCCCTGATGCTTTATTCAAGCTATCAATTTGAATTGTTCATAATCACATAGAAATACTTTAGAAAGGAGCAAGACTAGATTACTCTTAATAAAATGTCTGAAAAGAACAAAACATTTTCTTTTAGAGGTCACATTTTGTCCTGAAGCGGTAACTCTCTGACGATCCTGTAGAACAGGGGTGGGCAACTGGTGGTCCTGGGGCCATATGTGGCCCTTCACCTTGCTCAATACAGCCCACCAGTCATTTCCACCAAAAAAAAAATGGAAAAATGAAAAAAAAAATAAACAGATGCTAAATGTGATTAATCATGAGTAACCAGTACCATGTAATGCATAAATTTGGATAGGTGATTAAATATTTTTACTAACCTTAGATTGTTGGAACGTGCTTTGTTTTATAAAAGTCATTAAAGTTCTCACTTAGCTATGTGTCTCTGAAAATATTTCATGATGCAGTAAAATATAACTTAGATCATTGGTAAAAAAACATATTTGGAAACAATGGTGATGGTAATATATTTGAGCTTTAAAAACTGGTAAACATTCATTTTTTTATTGCATTTAAAAGAAGCTTAAATTCGCTTAAATATGTGTCATGCTCATTTTGATCATTTTTAATTTTTACTTGTGTTTGAGTTAGAATATTTAAGTGTTGGTAAAATCCTTGGTTAAGCTTTATCTTTGTAATTTTTCATTTATATATATTTTTTTCTTTGTTGACGGTGCCAACAATATGTAACAATGTGGCCCTCAGGCATTTAATAAAAGTTAATGTGGCCCCTTGGTATTGATGGTTGCCCACTCCTGCTGTAGAAGCAACTTGCTGCCCCCTAGTGGTGAAATAAGCAAAGAACCAGGGACCTGAAACACATCGGAGCAGGGCTTCTCTGTGTGACTGAGTTTTTTAGAAATTATAAAACTCCAACTACCGTTTTTTATTGTTTATTGATAAAAAGAGAATGTCATTACCACTGCTTTTACATTTACAATGTTATAAACTTTCAGTGGTCTGCTGCAAGTTTTTTAATCATGGTTTCTAGGATGGATAAGGAGAGTTGTTGGAAGGAGCCTGAATGTCCAGTATTTTTATAGTTTTGTAATTCATGTAGAACACCACAGGTTAGCGTACTTTTGGTGGTTGTCTAGATGTCATACCTTAAGATTATATGCCATTTTGCCAAAATAAATTTAAAAAAAAGTTGTGGGTCAAAATATTATTACTCTTTTTTGGTTCATTATCCAGAGGTTTGAAGCAGGGGTGGAAAACTTTGGTTACTATGAGGGCCTCATTTCTTTCATTTCCCCACCAGAAAGTCAAACTTACAACTTGCTGGAAACTCTAATTTAGTTATTATCATTGTGTATGATTAAACAGAAAAACAAATACATAGCTTTCATCCACATATTCACACTACAACATTTAAATGAAGAGAGTAAATCATATTCATTTGAGACAAACACAAATATCAATCAAAGTATTTTTCTGTGCATTGAACACAACATTTACTCAGAACAGTTTTACTTGCGTTATGCAAATTAATTAATTAAAGGTTTGAAGACCGTTCATCAAAAATATCCTAATTCCTTGCACTAAATTGTTCATTCAAATAGAAATCAAATATTTTCTATTTCGAAAATTTGGCAGCAGATTTTGTCATGTAATCCCCATGTTTACAATTTATTGATAACTAGAATTGACTTTTGTGTTGCAATGAGTGAAGAAGGGGGCACCAGATGTAGGAGGTCATTATGTTTATAACCAGAATCAGCTTTATGTAATAGAAGTTGCAAATGTTAATGAAATAGAAGGATACATTTTTAAACAAAAAATATACTTTAGATGATGAGGCTCCCAAATGTAATTTTTTTCCCCTCTCTTCTTTTGAAGTCTCCAGGCTTCACTCTGCAGGCTGACCCAGAGGCAATCCCAGCAGTCTTTACAGATGAGTCCCATGTGGTGTCTGAAATAGACGAAGACCGAAACCGGAATCTTCTTCCTCTCCCAGAAGTTATCAAACCTCCACTACTTCCCATGAACGGTATGATGGCAGCAGATCTCAATGTTATCATGGTTGTGGGGTACACGTGAGACAAGGACAAATGAAAGCCACTTCCTTTTCTGATGCTAATCCCAGAGGATGTCTGAAAATAGACGCAGAGGATATTTACATTGCAAACAGCAGCTGGTACAGTGAGGAGGACAATGTGCTATTGATTAAATGGGCCGATGAAAGAGATAAAATGTGGTCAGGATCATTATTTGTGTGTGAACACAGAGGATTAAATATTTTTAGATACTCTAAATTTGATTAAGTATTTTTAGAAACTCTAAATTTGACAAGCTGTTTTGAGTTGGGTTTGAATCAATTGTTTTGTGAAAAATATGTTTCATTTTGGTTTTTCAGTGCAAGCTGTGCTGTCACAAAACCATAATGCAGCTTTTCTGGTGCTTTATTGAACAAACTGAATGACCAACTGTAACAAAGAGGAACACCTTACATTAGAGTTCAGGAAAAAGCTTTTGACTGAAACAAGTAGACAAATTCATTCTGACTGGAAGTCAGAGAGTTTCCTGTTTTTAGGGTGAGTATAAGGACAAAGACTAAACTACCATTGAACAATTTGTTTACATCAGCATCAGCTGCCTTGCAGATGTAAAGGTGCACTACAACCTGTAATAATAATAATACATTTTATTTAAAAGCGCCTTTCATGACACTCAAGGATACTGTACAGGATAAAACAGCAACAATAAAATCAACCTCGGTTTTCTTAATAAGACAAGTGTGTTTTTAAAATCCCTCATCTAATGTGGTTTTACTGCAAAAAATACCATTCATTTAAAAAAAAAAATTCTTACATCTAAAGAATAGAGAACCCCAACTCTTTCTTATTTAATCCAATATTATTCTTGACTATGCTTCAATTTGTTGTTTTCTTTATATCAGCTGAGGTAAAGGCAACTATTCCTCCAAAACATCTATTTAAACAGCAGTTTCATTACTAGTTACAGTAAGAAGGAAGTTAAGAGCATATAGGTTTCAGGAAGCAGTCCATGACCTCAGAGGGAACAAACAGTAGCATGTTGACATAATGAAACTTTTGCTTACCAAATGAGGGCTCATCCAAATTTGAAAAGCTGTAGCAATGAGCAGTAAAACTTTATATTATAAAAGCTTAAACATACATCGCTGTCAGTCACACATTTAATGTTTTGATCACGATAGATTCAAGACAAATCTCAAAGTGTTTGATTGGTTTTACTTTACATTAAGGTGTTAAATGTTTATAATATGATCTTATTAATGTTGATGTGAGGAACATTTAATATAGGACTAAGAGACAACTATTCCTACTCACACTCATGTCTAAGAGCAGTTTTGGAATCACTGATAATAAGGCTGACATGCAGAGTCAGCTACTAACTGACACAAGATTTATAATTAAAAATATATAACTAAAAGCCTCTGCCCACAGGAAATACCAGTATGAAAAAAGTATAAAATTAGACAAAATAATGCTTCTAATTTGTTTGGGGAAATGCAAGCTCACGAAAGAATAAGTATATACAGAACTTGTCCTATGAGTCAACACTGGTTGTAAAGGGCAGCTATCATCCTAGGCAAAGCCTGGTCTCCTCAAGTGTCCTCTTTATAAGCTCATTTTTGTTGTTGGTGGTGTTTTTATGGATTTTTCAACCATAACTTAGATAGAGGAGAGAGAGATAGTGGATGGGTTAGTGAAAGGGGATAAGAGTGCAGGGGAGGACATACTGCAAATAACCTCATGTGGGAACTGAACATGGGAAGACCACTTCAAATATGGGACGTGCTTGGTCGCTAACCACTCCACCAACCAGCTCCTCGATTAGCCCAAGTTTTAATAGAAAACAACAGCAAATGTTTACTGCTGTGGTAAAAACAAAACAGGAGCCTAGGGATCACCAGAGTTATTAATATTTATCCTCTGTGAATCTGTGGTGGCTCAGCTACTTGCCATTGCAAAATGTCACATTTTGTTGAGATTTTCCACTGGAAAAAAATTGATGGACTGTCTAACAAACCAAGAGCTATAACTTTCTGTAATATTAAATATATGAGAAGTACTGGTATCAGTGACAGAGGTAGTGATAACAGCAGTAGTACTTTCTCAGTTTGCATCACAAGGCGAACCAGACCCACATGTGCTTACATGACACAAGAAAATAAAACTGAAAACAAGAACAACAGGAGTAAAACAAGGTAAACAAGAGCTGGGTAGTGAAGGTACAATGATAGGTAAAAAGAGGGGTGTGGGTAGTTTTGAACATTGTGACCAAACCCTTCACCCTTCTTGTCACTTTATCCCCGAGCAAGTGGAAACATCTGTGCAAAGTTTTGGTAAAAACCTTCTAGCATTTCTGAGATATTGGATCTACACCTAATGGGTGATCCTCAGGCCTCTTGAGCTTGACCTCTGATCTTTGAAATCAGATCAGTTCATTAGTGGGTGTGAACGGACTTTGAGCGCAGTTTAAAGAAAGTCTTTTAAAGATTCTCAAAAATGTAATACTCCGGCCATTGTATCACTTGAAAGCATACAAATACAACATTGTGCTTAAACTATTGCATCTCAGACATTACACTAAAAACCATAAAGTACCGTCTTTACCTTTCAGAAATAATACATGTAGTGTTGTACGGCATGTGGTAAAGGAGACACTCATTTGATTTGAAAAAGGCTGACCACTTTTAGGACGACTGCCTTCCTGGGATTTATTGACAGGCGTGAGGCGAGCTGGATCACAAATTCTGAGTTCTGAAAGTCTGCTCGGTGCATTACTTGAGCTGGTGTTTGGGATTTTTGATGCAACAAAGCAGCACCGTATCTCCTTAATACTATAAAAATATATTAAATTCTCCTTTATCTGCCTTAAATAATAAAGCATATAAGATATTAAATCAACTTAAGGAGCAGCGCTGCAATATCACAAAGGAATTAAACCAGCTTCTAAGAGTTTCATTGCTCATTTAAAGAAGGAACAGTCAGGTTGTGTGATGAACAAAGATCCACTGGAGGCTAAATGTAAATAATTTAGGGAAGCAGAGGGTCTCTTAGCTCTGTGTGTGGCAGCTGTAAACTGTGGAGTCTTTGATGAGGGAAGGTGTAAATACCAAAATGAAGAAGTGAAGAAGTCTAGTCAAATGCTTTCAGGACAAAGAAAAGTAGACCAAGAAAAAGAAGTGGCTGACAGCATGTGGGGTTAAAATTAGGACATGGTGGTCATAGTTGATCACCTTCACTTACATGTTTGTTTTACATCTTATTATGTCTACATGACAGTAAGGCCTTTATGTATTGTGTGTTTTCAGGACTTTCTTGTCAATCTTAAGTATGCCTCAAGGACACAAAATTCCACTCAATGATGAACTGATTAAATTTTTGAAGTCGTGGATCAAGATGATAGGGTGCAGTGTTTTTAAATCCAAGGCTTTAAGTGCCCTGAAGTGTTTTTTGCTTCTGATAAAAATTGAATTGAACTTAAGAGATGTAATTGTAGTTTTAGGTCAAAATCAATACATTATCATGAACATCTGAACTTTGAGGGGACATAGTCGAAAGTTTAGGCTTTTCAGGAGAAACCAACATGTGAGAGGAGATGCTGTTTGTTCCTCAAGAGTACAACACACAAACTGAAGTGGAAAAATGATAAATATGGACTTTTTCCTGTAATATATCAACTTTAGATTTTGAACTTAGATGTTTTTTACATACTAACATGGATAATTTCTAATAAGAGGGGTGTGATTAAAAGACTACACGAAAAAGCTTAAAAGGCTGAAAAAAGAATAACAAAGGGTATTTATTCACTACATCAGAGAGGAATAGAACTATGACTTTATAAAATGAAAAAACCTCAATTTGGTTTCTTCTCGGCTCGTGACTATAATCTCAAAATTTCACGTTTTTACTTGAAAATAAACTGCTTATTTTTATGTCATTTTTAATTGTAAGAGTTGCCCTAATGCACCATTGTCTACACTTTTTCAAGAATGAACTGATTATATTTTGGATATACATATATCAATGTGCCCTTAAACCTTTTAGAACATGCACCTTCGTCATTACAGAGATAATATTTGTATAATCTAACAGCTACAAAAAACACCCAAGTCCCACCCTACCTCATGTGGCTGTGAAATCCTGCACCTTTTTGAACATTTTGCAGTTCTTATTTGCATTTGCGTTGTCAGATCTATAGAAGTACCACCATTAATGACCAACACAAAAGCAGGTAATTGTTTCTTAACTGTGTCCCCTCATGTTCAAGTAAAGAGGCTCACTTGTAGACCTCCAATCATCCTTAGGGCCGTACTGCTCTGATTGCTCTCTTAGTATTTAGTTGTTTCACATCATGGTCCTTCTCCTGGGACAACAAAAGCAGATGACACAATATCCTCCTCTCTGCCAGAGAGCGGTCAACCAGCGGCTCATGCACCTCGTGTGCACTCAGAATGGTTGCCAGGTGTTTGTTGCCCTTGGTAATGGGGGGGGGGGGGGGAATCCTTCCTGAAACAGGAGTAGGTGTAGTTTCCTACCAGATGCATAACACGCTGCCAAATCAGCTTTGAATGAGACAAAACTGAATCTAATACTTCCTTCTTTATTTTGTTTTATGTTTTTCTCTCAACAAACACACACACACACACACAATGACTTCTCTTTTTATGTATTTCAATACATTTGCATTGCACACGCTTTCCTGTTAGATGCAAATCATCTGTGTTCACTTTGTGTGCTCACTGTGATGTACTCTGGCTCCCACAGGTGACACCGAACGCAGCGGCTGCAGCACGGTAAGACTCTCCTCCTCTGTGACAGTATCGGTGGTATTTTTATCTGTAGTGGCAGAACTATGTGATCAATGTAGGGGACGTTTTTGTGTTGTTAGTATTTAATTAACAAGCTTGTAACTGTAGATCACTCCAGAGTAGTCAGGAAATAAGATGAAGTTTCTTTAATGAATACAATTTCTAAACTCTAAAATAATTTATCACACAATATTTCATGAAATTAGTGATTAATGTTTAACTTCCAAAATCCCTTAAAAGATTTTAAACATCTACACATTGTTGGGTCAGTAGTTTAAAGTTTATTTTTAAACTTTATATTAAAACTGAAATGGCAAACCCAGATTGTCATTTCAATCCACTGAAATGAAATGAGGAAGTAGAATGATAGTATTTTTAATATAAAGCAAATCTGCTTTGTAGGGGTAGTCCCCTTTCACATTTTCTCTTTTAATCATCTAGAATCAGTTTTATTGACAGTTGAAAGCTTTCATGTGACTTTACACTCTTGGGATGCTTCAATTCAGGGCAAGAACTGCTTCCCTCTGCTGTACACTTTGGAGAGGCTGTATATTTTTGGTTGCATGCCATGTGTTTCATAAGTAAATTTTCATTTTTAACTGAAGTTGGTTATTTTTCAAGTGGATGCACTAACAAATGGAAACAAAGCTGAATCATTCTTCTATAAAGCTGCAATCCAGAGAAAATAAGTTATGAATAAATGAATTTGAGTGACACACGCTACTGTGTCTGTAATCCACCAAAACAACAATGAGCAGTAACAGAGCTCTCTCAGTCCTTAAGTAAATGTTGTGGTAAGTCGCTTGGAATACTCTTTCTATGGTAAAATTACCACCACAAAACACTGACAGAGAGTGAGAGCTGGCAGTGATCCTGGGTGATGTAGCCTTAAATAAAACCTCCAGTAATTTCATATAAAACTATATTTCTGATTTTAATCTATTTTTTGCCTCTCAAATAAGGAAAAAACAGATTGATATTACAAAAAATAATTGTTCTTTAACTTGATAAATATACTGTATGTCACAAAAATGAAATAAAGAGAATTTCCCTTAAAATTAGTATTATTTGATTATATAGAGGTGTACAGGCACACTATGGAGTTAGGAGGTATGGAGGCTTGTCTGACATTAACATATAAAGCTGCATGATTTTTTTTTTTTTTTTTTTTTACAAAATATTAACATTTAACTTAAGTTCAATTTAATTAAAAAAACAAAAGGAAGGTAATATGCCTGTACAAAAATGCCAAATCCTGCCACCATAGAACAGAGACAATTTTCAGCGTTTCTCTCCACAAATAGCACAACAACTTTCAAGTTGTTGTTTTATCTCTGTTGACCAGAGACATGGGGAACAACTGGTGCCCAGGAGAGAGTAAAATGAGTGGCAGAGTAAGCCACTGCAAGATATTTATATTTCTTTATATTTTTAATATAAATATATAATGTTTATATTTTTCTGCATATGTGAAGACTTCCACTTACCACATTTTCTCTCACTTTTTTTAATTGTATTTTTTGGGCATTTTGTGCCTTGATTGATAGGAGAGAGACACAGTGGACAGGCTTCTGAAATTGGGCGAGAGAGTTGGGGAAGACACTCTGCAAATTGGCCACAGGTTGGATTCGAACCCGGGCCAGCAGAAGCATGTACACGGGACCTGCCTGGTTGCTAACCACACCGCCAAACAGCAACCGTCATTTTCTCTCACTTTGTTCCAAGGCTGAGGGCTGAAATTCACCACAATGATAAGACTAAGAGTCCACAGTTGAGCTCGTTGTGTAATTACAGCCAGAAGACTCCTGTGACTGCAAATATATAAAAATGAGGATGCGCTCATAGAAGAGGATTGAAATTTTTGAGCAGGATCTTAGAAAAGTCTTTAAAGTTACAAATGATTTTCTGTATGTACCCTGAACACCTCTAGATGCCACTAAATCCCTCACACAGCTTCAGTGACGGCTTCGGTGTTGCCAAAAAACTAATGATTAGCATTATGATTTGTTGGTCTAAGGTATCCGACCTCAGGGAACGTCGTTCTTAAGTTGTCCTACTCTGATCGAGGTATTAACTGATCATAATGCTCCACTCCTGAATAGCAAGGTTTTAATGTAGGAATGAATTTACTTATATTTATGTATTGTTCATTGTTATGTTAATGTGCAACTTTTGTTGAGCCTTTTTTCCAAATTTATTTTTGTACAAACACACAGTAATGCGTGAGTGATTTTATTTTATGTTAAATCGGGTAAGAACATCTGACTTTTACCACAAACGACCTCTCTGATAAAAAGCCCCTCTCACAATGAAACACTGAAGAGTATCAGCTCACGTTAATTCAAACTGTGATGCTGTAATCAGCTGTGAAAGTCAGCTGTGCTACCACGAGCAATGTGACTTCTGGTTTATTCTTTTACCCCAAAAAATACACCAGAATAATCAAAACTTGAATCTCTTGCAGCTCAAACAGGGCTCGGTTTCACAGCTCAGTTTACCAAACAGTGCATGGACTCAGGGAGCTCGGAAGTGGATGCGAGGGGTATCTCCTTCATTGCAAAGTAAACACAGATTGGGATTGCCTCACTCTATCTATAAATCAATCTCCAATAAACATTCACTCCCAGACAACAACACCAAATAATCCCCTACTGTTCCCACACTACGGCTAGAGAAACAAAACAAACCTTACAAGAAAAAACAACACTCTTCTTTGACTTGTTTCATTTTTTTTTAATGTGGGATGATCACTGGAGCAGCACACAAGCACACACACTCACATACACACTCCACAGCAGTCCAAAGAGACATTCAGAGCCCTTCTCCTTAAATGGTCAAAGCTCCCAGGGAGTGAAAGAGAGGCTGCTGCTGCTGCTGCTAGAGCTGAAAAAAGAGAGTGAACAGAGGGGACAGGAGAGGGAAGGAGAAGCCTGGAGGAAAGAGGAGTTTCTGAGGAAAAGCCTGAGAGTGACGGTTTGACGGTGGGGAAGTCGGTCTGCGTTGGAGAGATCAGAAGGTGTGTGTGTTTGCTTCTTCTTAGCGATAGTTGAGAACTCAGGTAATGTGTGCTCTCTGTGTACAGGCTCAGATGGAGATGTAAGGTCTCACAGGGTGATTGTTGTAGTTGGGGACATGCACTTCAGGTGCTGCAGCTCTGTTAGCATCTTTGCAGGCTTGTGCATGATCAAGGTTGTGTTTTTTGACTTCTTCATACTTGTGGGCCTGTAGTTAAACTCCCAATGTCAGTTTACGTAATCAAGTGGAATAGGGACTCAGTAATTTTTCCTCCTTTGTTTTATTTTTTTTTTTTAAAAACAGTGCATTTTCCTCCTCCTTCACCTGATCTGTTTCTTTTTCCCTCTCACATTTCCTCTCTCTCTCTGTTATCTCTGACTGTGGCACTTCCTCTGCAGCCCTCTGCTCTGAGCTTCACACAACCAAACTTTAAACAAATCTGGCATGAGGAAGCAGACTTATGTAACAAAGGAGGGGAGGAGGGTCGCCCTGTTGTCCCCTGAGGATAGAGACAGGCTGGCCCGGCTGCTAGGAGAGCTCAAGTCAGACAACTGATGGGTAGATGATTTTCTTTAATAAGAAGTGTGGGAACTACAATATTTTGTGTCCTTGAGGAGTTGTGGTGCGTGAAAACTAGCTGTATGCAGGCTTATGTTCTGCCTTGTCTCCTGTCTGGAGGACAGGAAACAATTTGAGTGATTCAATTACACTGCAATATTTATCTTAGTGTCATGCTCTGCAGGGATACATGGTGCATCGCGAGCCTCCTGCAGGGCAGGCTTGGCTGCTTAATTTAGCCAGGTCATTTTATATGTTAGCAGTAATTTCTTTTTTTCGTAATGTTGACACCCACACAAATATTAGTTCAAAATTTTTCAGGAACGTGAAGGTTTTGAGAAGTTTGACTGACATCTCCACAACCATGTAAATTTGTGGTCTGGTATTACTTCTATAGATCTTAGATTTGTGACCATGATGCTGTTACTGGTTTAAGTTGACTTCAGAGGTACCTCTGTTGTCATTAGGTTACCATGTATTGTAGCTGGTGTTTACATTAAAGGTATATTTTTAATTTATTTTACTTTTTGGGCATTGTGTGCCTTGATTGACGGGAGAGAGACAGTGGATAGACTTGTGAAAGGGGGCGAGAGTGTAGAGGAAGACATTCTGCAAACTGGCCACAGACTGGGTTCGAACCTGGGCCGGCAGAAGTATGTATATGGGACCTGCCTGGTTGCTAACCACTCCGCGATACCAGCACCCCAGTAAAGGTGTATTTTTAAGCCAAAAAAATACGACATAACAAAAAATGCCTGTGACTTTTCAAATAAGCTGAGTGACCTGGAGGATGCTTTTGAACAGAGCAACAAGCTGCACTGAGTGAGAAGTTTTGAGGTACACAGGCAGTAATACTCTAGCATAGCCCTACAAAAACTTTGTAGCTGTCTTGGCTATTAGCCCAATCTTTATTCTGTATTTCATTAGAATATTTAAATGTGCTAATCTGATATGTATTTGACAAAAAAAAAATTACATAATGTAAATTACATATAACAGCAGGGATATTCATTTACTTTAGCAAAGGTCCATTAAGTGACATTTGGCTTTTGCTGACCAGCAGGAGGGGGGAGACTGACATGGGATGTCAGATACGAATGTCTTTTGTTGAATGACTTGTATTACATCATACACTCTCAAAATAGTCCTGCATAATTTCAGCCTTCTTCTTGTCTTGCTGGAATGATTCAGAACACCTGTGAGGGAAAAGGTTAGGAGTCTATGCTGTACTAATGATACATGTATTTATTCATACATAATGTGATGCATGATGTATCAGCTCTCATTGAGGGTCAGTTTTCAGTCATTTTGAGTCATTTGTTCTTAAGGCTGTATATATTTTTATTTGTATTTGTATTTTTTTGTTTATCTTTTTTTAAATTTTTATTAATTTTAGCAGGTTTTTGTCTTTAAAATGCATCCTCACCTATGAGAAAATACTTGATGGCCTGAACATCTCTGACTTATGACGAGGTGTGACAGTGATTCCCAAAGTCAGGCTTGTAGCCCTACAAGGGTGCCTTAACCAGTTTCAGGAGTGCCTGTCCCAAGGCTTTTTAAAAATATTGGACACCATTTCTCACTGCTATCAAAGCATGGCAAATTTTGTGAAAGGGCTTTCAAGTAAGTACAGCCTACAATAATGATGGAGTTTCAATTCTCTGCCCTTGTAAATTTGTAAAGGAAGTGAGTGTGTTGGTGTTTATTGATGCATGTATGATGTGTTTGAGAAAAATATTCTCATCTGCCAAGGGGGCAGTTTGCAAAAAGTATAGGGATTACTACGTTATGGTGGATGGGGCACCTTTTCAATGCATCTAATAAATAGAAGCGCTCAGACAGCACATACCTCCGCCAAGGCATTTGTGACATTCTTAGCTGAATTATTAGCAAAAATGTAGAAAACTGCCCTCATCTCTGTAACTACTCACTCCTGTAGAAAACTCCTGGATAAGACTCTGTGTTCAGATCACTACCAAAAGCTTATTGTTCCTCCTTTGTGCCATAACCAACATTTCTGAAAGTTTCCTAAAAATGTATTGACAGTTTTTTGAGTTATTGTGCAGATGGACAGACTAATGCAGGAAGACAGGAACCTTGCTGGTGAGGTCACGAATGATGTCAGGCTTATGATACTGTTAATAAATTGTTTTTACTGATATTGCTTCATGCATAAATGCGTGAATTCATGATGAAACTAGGAAAGCACTCGGAGAGCACAGACCTCCGCCAGCACCACAGTCCTCAGCCATATTGTGATTTTCACCATAAATACCAGTCCTACCTTTATTTCATCGAAATATTTGGATTCCTTGACCATGAAAACATACCATTAGCAGTTAGATTCATAATTACCTACACCAAGGAGGTTATGTTTTCGGGAGAGTTTGTTTGTCTGTCTGTCTGTCCGTCTGTCTGTGAACAAAATAACTCAAAAAGTAATGGATGGATTTAGATGAAATTTTCAGGAAATGTTCAGCATGGGAAAAGGAAGAACTGATTCAATTTTGGTGTTGATCCGGATCAGCGTCTGGCCGCCATGGCGAAAAATGTGATTTTGGTGAATAACTACTGAACTAAAATAGATATCATGATGAGTCCAGTTGCTAATGGTATGTTTTTATGGTCAAGGAATCTAAATATTTCGATGAAATAAAGGTAGGACTAATATTTATGGTCAAAATCACAATATGGCTGAGGACTGTGGTGCTGGCGGAGGTCTGCGCTCTCCGAGTGCTTTTCTAGTGATATCTATTTTAGTTCAGTAGTTATTCATGAAAATCACATTTTTCGCCATGGCAGCCAGACGCTGATCCGGATCAACACCATAATCGAATCAGTTCTTCCTTTTTTCCATGTTGAACATTTCCTGAAAATTTCATCAAAATCCATCCATAACTTTTTGAGTTATTTTGTTCACAGACGGACGGACAGACAGACAAACAAACTCTCCCAAAAACATAACCTCCTTGGCGGGGGTAAAAACTGATTGAAGAATTCCTGTGTACCCTTAGCTATAAAGCATTAGCTCAATTTCAGTTGTTTTATTCTAGCCATTCCCTTATTAAACTTCTCACACTCCTGTCAACCTTTGAAAAGTGGCAACAACTTCTTGAATCGTTGGTAGGTGGTTGTCGAATCAGCTGAAATATATTTTGAATCCACCACTATGTTTGCAAGCAGCAGAAAATCATGACTGATGATCTGGGCTCTGATTTAATAATATTAAAAGGAGAAGCAGTAAGGAAAGACAACTTTTAGGTATGAGAATCAGTTAAAATGAGAACTAAACTTGTGAAATCAACAGTATTAGCACAAACCTTAAAAACAGTGTCCTTTATTTTGCTGCAGTTGCAGACAGTGTAATGCTCTTAATCCTGTCAGACAGTTTTCTCGTAGTCAGGAAATATGCTTTCAGCTCTCTGGGATTCAGTTAAACAACCCATTTCCTCCTCACAGCCTCTCTGTCACTTTGTGTTCCCAAGAAATTCTCATTTTTCCCGATGACACAGAACAGCACACCACACCTTCTGGATAAAATCACCTTCAGATCACAGAGGATCTGTTTTAGAGAAAGGGCATGCAGCACCTCTTCAAAAACAACACTGTTTGGGTGCTGCTTAATTCTGCTTAAATTTAATCAACACTAACAACCACACTGTTAATGTAAAATTTTCTGTTTTGTTTGGACAGACTGTGACAGTAAAACCTGCTTTGACTGTGAGATTTGCATGAATGTTTCCCTCAGAGGAAAAAGCTGTGAGATCAAACAATGGCTCAAACAAATTGCACCATATTTTTGGATAAATAGACCCTGTTTATTTTCATCAAATGACTACTACTGTATAAAACAAAGCTCTCAGTTTGGAAAAAAGAAGAGGAAAAAGTTAGAAATAGAGTTTTGTTTTTAGTAAGCACTGATCAAATATTTTTTTAAAAGATAAAATTCAAAAAGGTAAAACAGGAACATGAACATTAAATACAACTTATGGCTCATAAACATCATTTTGAATGTGGGGTGGATGATTTGTTGGGTCATGTCCTGAAAATAACCAAACAAGGACAAGCTCCTTGGTCGTCATTTTTGTGTAATGTAGCAGTATTTCCACTTCAAGATCCAGCTTCAGTAATGTTCCTGTTTTGATGTCATGTACCCTAGTTAGATTATAACACATTTCTTGATCTTCCACACTGTTAACACAGACCTTTAATAGAGTCCAATTGTTGATTAGCTCTACATAAGAATAAACAGTATGGCGATATGAACAGTGTTCACACAGTAATTCTTCATGTTCCCAACTCTCTCTGTTTGTTTTAAACTGTCCCTATGGAGTTCAACTTCAGCGTGCCTAAGAGAGAGAGAAGGAGCTGAACTGACAGTTGTATCAAGCCTGCGGTAGCTAGTTTGTAAAACTCTCCTCTCATGCAGTAACAATCGGACTGTTGTTCGACAGTTTTTACTTTTAATAGATGCATTAAAAATAAGATCTGTACACCTAATGAACATCTTTTATTCAAGTTAAGTCTTGGTAGTTGCAGGTTAGTAAAAAGTTCTGAAAAAGAAATTTAAGTTGTTTATTCATCCTCTGTCATTTAAAGCACAAAGCATTGGGAAACTGAGTAGAGAGGCATGAAAAGCTAAATCAACTGAAGCATAAGCTGATGTTCTCACAATACAAAACTGTCAGCTTTGATACCAAGTGCTAAATCTTAATAGTTTATAAAACTGTCTATTCAGGCTCAAATATTCAGTACCAAGTGGATCAGACACTAGGTGCCCCTAAGTGCTGTTCATATTTTGGAAAAATATTTTAGTGACAAGAGTTAGTATTATTAGAGTTAGTATTATATATACCACTCATAATGTATAGAATACTGATATATATATATAATCTAATATTATATAGATCGTACAAGAAATAAAACACTAATGATATTATCTTGTCATACTTAAGAGCTGCACAGGTTTGACCAAAATGATGATCACAAATATTTGACCAGTTTTAAGATCGCCATTATTAATCACATTAATTTATAAACAACGGGGATAATTTGTTGTTATTTGTTTATTTCAGACATTACAAGACTTGGCTATTGAATAATGAGACTGGACTTAAATTTCTATTTCTTCTCAATGCAATTTTTTCACTTTTATTTGATTTTATATTTCAATATATTTAATTTTATTGTCGCTCTACTATTGTTTTTTCTTGCACGATGATGAATGTCTTATGTTATTAACTGTGAGAGCACCTTGAAGTGCTTTGTGGATGATTTGTGCTTATTAAATAAATTTGGCTTGCCTGCTCTAGCTTTACATTCAGCATTCTAAACGGTAAGCACTGAGAAGCTGTTCAATGTTTATAGGATTATTTACATTTAACCTATAAGTTAACAAGCAGTACAGATTTTTATCTTACCCAATGACGTCACTGTACATCTTGTTACAACCTGTTGTCTGACTAATTTTTGTCAAGGATTCTTTCTCCACAATTGCAGACACTGGGTTCAGGGACCTTAAAACTGAGTCAAAGGAATATTCAGAGGCCGTTTATAAATAAAGTTTGTGCTTTTAATATTACAGCCCTGTGGGAAAATTTTCTAATGCTGCTGTTCCGGTCAATGTGGAATGAAGTTATTTCAGGCTGTGTTTACGTGGGATGGTTCATGTATGTCTACAGTATCTCTTTTTATAGCTGTGATTAGCCAGAAGACTTCAGTGAAACATTATCATTCATGTTCTCACACAAAAACATCAACACAGCAGGCACTGAATCTCTTAGTATTGACTACACTATTTTACACATGAGTTACGTATTTACTCATTCAAAACATGCACATGTGTCCTTGTCTTAAAATGATCTTTTAGGTCAAGGAGGAGGAGCCTCTACTTCAGGAATCTCCCTCTGAACAGAGGGATCAGCCATTCAAGGAGCCCTGTGACTCCCCCTGTGCTGCAGGGGGTCCTTTTATTTTCCCTCACACACGTTCACGGCCATCGCTGCCCCCCAGCATGCCCACACTGCCTGAGGAGGAGGAGGACTCACCTGAGGAGGTGGACAGCTCTTCTAGTTCTCCCAGCACAGTGAGCAGACATTTTTCATCATGTAGATGAGGTTGGCAGGGTGCAATGACCCACATAAGGATTTAACACCTAAGTAGGCAGAGATAACATGTACATTCACACGCAAATAATGAGTGCACCACGTTGAAAGGCCTACAATTCAGCAATGAATGCACGGAACATACAAACCAGGGTGGGTTGTTGTTTTTTTTCTGATACTTATGCTAAATTTCCAATCATGAAACTATGCCAGAGCTCAAACAGCTCTTGGATCGATACTTAAAGAGGGCATAACTGATACCCACGACACAGTGAATGGAACCAAATATGAAACACTGGAATCTGTGTTGTGATCCCTGCCATGAGAAGGATTGGAGAGTAGTGGGCTTATGTAGATTTGCAGTCCAATAAAGTTTTGAGGTTTATGTTTTAAGTCAGTTTGATGAGCACACAACACAGCTGAAGTTCTTCATCTTTTTTGTGAATCCTTATTTTAGTTTAAGTTTTTCTTGAAAAATTTTTTTTTAATTTTACTCCTTTTGTTACATTAGTTTTAATTCATATTATTAACTTTGATTAAAATTAAATTTTCCCAGTTTTTTCAAGTTGCTGCTGAACTTGTGCTATGCAGCTGCCTCTACCAAATCATTGATAACCAGAAGAATTTTAACAGTAAATTGTGTTAAATGTTATGTCATAACATTGAATCAAAATTGTCTTGCACATCTCCTGTGTTCTCACTAAGCTGCAGAATTATGAAGACGGCTGTTTTGGTGTTACCACTCTGAGGCTAACTGTCAGCCCAAAGGCATCTGCTTTCTTTTTGAGTTGTTTGGAAAGATACATTAAGCAGTACAATAAATACATTCTCACTATCCCCTTTACATTCATTAGCCTTTTTTCAATAATGATTAAAGGTTACTTGTTAAATGTGTCTGTAGTATATACCTTCAAACAAGCATACCAACATTGTGAGCTTGTAGAAGTTAAAGTGGTGGGCGGTTCATGGACAATTAACTTGAAACGTTTTCAGAAATGGTTTATGATGTAAACTACAAGGAATTAAAAAGCCACGACTTACTTTGTAAAATATATGAAGAAGTGTGTCGCTACACTGGGAGAGTTTATGATGCAGGAATGAGTGGCTTTATAGAAAACAGTTTTTATTGAGTTGAAATTGTTGCTAAAAAGCAGAATTTTCTGAAAAGTTCTCTTAAAAATTGTAACGTGTATTGCAGAAGGAAAAAAAATCTCAAAACTTGTTTTTCTCATTATTGTGCAACCCTGCTCTGGATCTACAGTTATCCATTGTTACAGTACATTTTATGATGCATCTCTTAGCTTATGAGGTCATCTTACAAGATAGATGTCCTGTAGACTATAAGACAGAGAGGTGGGAGGCTGGACTTTGGTTTGGTGGACAGGTAGAGCTGGGTGTCATACACAGCAGGAAAAATTACTGTAAGAGTAACTGGAAAAAAAACACTGGATCCTCTGTCATTGGATACAGTCAACTCACAAAGCTGCACGTTGAAACAAATGTTCCTGGTCAAAAACAGGCCAAGCTTGTCAGCCTCATTTGAAATCACAATGAGAATGTAGCTATCAGTGTGGTTTAGTTATGCTGAAGCAAGGAGTGACTGCAAACCTCTGTTTGGCTTGAAATGAATCCGACTGACAGGATAAACCTAAATCTGGTTCGAAGTAAGTGGCCATAAAGGGGCCACATTTCTCACAGAGGGGCCATGTTACTTTTTCAAACATTTTAATTAAAGAAGTGTAAAAGTCATCTTCAGTTTCACCTTCACGGATGTGAGCAACTTAAAAGGAAATAAAGTAGTATTTAAAAACATTTTTCACTATTGCGTACACAAAAACATGCACTTTTCATCTTCTCATCATCATTTTGTGTTTGTTCAAATGATAATCTTTTTCTGTCAGCTTTATTGACAGTGGACCTGCCTATTTTGCACACTACTGCCACCAACGGTTAGGCATGGAATTGCACCCACCTATCATCTGATTGTCTTTCTCTAGCAAAAAACAGATGAGTGACAGGGCAGGGGCACTTCACGGGGGCCAATTAGATTTCAGATGGGACTAGTGCCAACTGTGATCCTAACCCTAGAACTGCCACTAATGTGAACTAGTCGATCTGGTGTGTCAGGTTACAGAAAACACGTCTAAGTGGAAGTAGATAGACGATGATAAGAAAGGGCCCCAGAACAGGACTTTGGGGACCAGTGGCAGTGACAGGAAAAAGATTTGATCTGAAAAATGTAAGTTTGTTGAACTAGATGTGGGTGGCAAGATACATGTCAGATGAAAACAAAAAGCACATCTTACAAGATCACCATTTACCTTTAAATCTTGTTTTTTCAACTGTTTGTTTGTTTGTTTGTTTTTTTATTCCACAGTCCACACCTGTTCAAAGTCGGGCAGTTGTCATGACTGCCCCGACCATTGTCTACCCACAGCAGGCCACTATCATCCAGCAAGATGGACGTCCCCTCGAGCAGGCCAGGCAAGTGTAAACACTCAGGACGCCTGCTTCTTCAGCTGTAATTTGTTAAGATCTAAGAACGTCTCGTCTCCTCTCTCAGGCCACACAGTCCAAGAGCTCGTCTGGCAAGAAAATCGTCTTCTGGACCCATCACAACTGTCGGTGAGTAAAACCTGAATACACATGTGGATAGAGTAAAGTGCTAAATTGTTGTTAGTTTTGCTTTTATGTTAGTGATTCATAAACTCATCAACATTTTATAAACCAAGTACTAGTGTAAACAGGCTGATTTTAATTCTGTCTGAAAATCTATTTTTTTCAAGATTTTAAAAGAAATGCCCTAATGCTTTGAGAATCTTCACAACATTTGGCCTAAATTTGGTCAAACATGTCCAGAGACTGAAATCTATTGGTGTGTCCTCCCACATGCTTGAAATGTTTTTCTGTCTTGATTCATTTTCATGTGGCTGGCTGCTTTTCATAGGGGAGGGGAGGAGATAACCCCCCCCCCATCATCTGTTCTATTAGCTTAAATGCAGCTGTGAATTATTCCCTGCCCTGAAATATCTACTTCAGATAAATCTGGCTCCACAAACTGCATCAACATTTTATCTCAAAAGATTTGTTTTTAAAACCTTTGTCTTAAACAGTGTCAGGTACACAAGATCATCCATAACTGTTTCTGTATGCATTTCTGTATGTATTTATTGTGGCAGTTTTACACCATGTTCAACCATCAGTATGCAGATATCACAACAGCTGTGTGTACAGTGTGTTGATGTGTGTAAACTTCTTTTTTGTTTTCACAGACAGCACAGGTAATGTGATAGACCTCGTGAAAGATCCACTGCCAGAGCTGCAGCTATCCGAGGAGGATCGACAGAAGAACCTGGACCTGCTTGAGCAGGCCAAAAAGGTCAGCGACCGCTTCCTGACACGGCGCGGCCGGCGCTCAACAGGCAGCTTGTCAGAATCCCCAACAGGTAATATACAGACAGAAAGATAAACAATATACAGGTTCAATTGTTTCTCCCGATGCTTCCACTGTTTGAAAATGGGAGTCATCGGGAGAATTTTTTTTGTTTAGGTTTCCGAATAATTAGTGGTCAATTCTATATCCGTAACGTGTATTAAGTTTGCTACCTAAACTGAGCCAAATGAAGACAAACACATTTTTCAAAAAATGTATATTTTTATTTTTACATAATTCATACATAAATTAATTTTTCAGCTGTTTCTCCAACTCCAACCCCGTCATCCTCTCCATGTCAGTCGAGGAGCAGCTCATTAACTGTGGGGCCTCAGCCTGGTAATTTACTTCTGCCTGTGTTTAACTTTGTTAAAGTGACTGGTCACATTTTTTATAAAACTATCAAAGTTTCAGTATTTTTCAATTCTGAAGTTGGTAACCATACATTATTTTGTTTGCTTCTGATCTTCTGCACAGAGGAGAGCCACGTCAACTCACAATCAGTTGGACAGGTAAATAGACTCTTTATTTATTCGTTTATTTGTTCAAAACAATTTCTACCATTTGCTACCAGGTTAAAAAAATTGCAACCAGGGTAAAAAAATCTCTTGTGCCCTCTAGTACCCTATACCCCACACCAAAATAATAATAATAATGTTGAACTTTCAGTGCTACAGACAGAGCAAAAAGTAAAGCAAAATTGAATAGAATTATATTAAAATCTTTTTTTTATTTTATTTATTTATTTTTCAAGAAAGATGGAGCTCATGCATTGGTTCTCCATTGTCTTTATTGTATTAACCCTTTCAGGATTGGTTGGGGGAGGCTGCAGCCTATCCCACCTGTTACTGGGCAGGTGCACTCTGGACTAGTTATTTGCTGATCACAGGGCTGGCACATAGAGACAGACAACCATTCACGCATAATGACACCTAAGACCAATTTAGAGTCACCAGTGATCCTAACAAGAGCACTTGTGGTTCTATAGGAGGAATTACCTGAACAGAAACACAGAACAAATGCCTGATTTTGGTCCAATATTTCTTTAAGTAAATCTGCTACGTTTTCCTCACTTGCAGCACCTCGAGGTTCCCTCAGGACGAGAGCAGCATGATTCACTATCCAAGGATAAAGAGGTCAGATTCACAGATTCATTGTATTTATTTTTTACCATCACACAACTAACCGAATAAAGTACATCCACTCACCTAAAGAAAGTTTGTAGACGCACTTAAAAAAAATCCTCATTCTCACCAAACTATTCCTTTGCAGAGAGAGGGTCAAGAGGCATTTTGACTTTTGATCTTTGTCAGGCTTTAACATGAAAACGACACAACATATATTAGATAAGAGTTTCCTCATACCAGTGAGAGGGTGGTACTGTGGTCTGAAGTCTGTCAACTGTTTGACATTATGTCAACTTTCTAAGGTATTGCCATAAACCTTGGTCCAAATATTTACTTTACTTTCCTCCAGCAAAAACATGTTATCTGGATTCTGACTGACAAATACATATACATTACAGTTTTAAACAGCTGAATTGGATTGTCCAGGGGCAAGATAACGGCACAATTTTAGTCATTTAAGTGGTTTCAGTCCTTGCTGTGCCTCTTTGCTTCCTCACAAAGCTGCTAAAATGGCTGCAGATTTTTAAAGCCTGATGAAAGCACAGTCAGTGTGGAGAAGTTTACTGTCTATGTCTATGTTAAGGGCTTTTACAAATAGTAACACAGTCATGAAGCGCTCCCCTGTTGTGCAAGAAAGGCTATCCTCTGCTCTGTAATATGGAGAAGTTAACAGTCTCAGTGTCCAACTACCTGTTTTAACTGGGTTAGTTTTTGTTTTTTTTTAATTAAAAAGCAGCTATTTTTCATTCAGATGCATTAGAGGAACAAATAGGGGATTTGTGCTGTCAGATGCTCCACTGAGCCTGTGAATCCTGACATACATAGCTGACACTGATCCTGATACAACCAGTAAGTAACATCAAAAATCTGATGTTACCTTCTACCAACTAAAGCAAAGACTGTGTCCTGGGTGGTTTTCAAGGAATCAAAGTGCCTCAAAACTTACAGCTTAAATGAATATCTCTCTTGCCCTGCATTTTTTTGGGATGTCGACCTGTGTCATTATGTTGACATGAAAGTGAACATGTGCTGCACCTTTACACAGTGGTCCATGCTAACTGACTATTTTTTCATTCTTCCATGCTAATCACATAACGAATGCTGTCAATAAAGATATTTAACGTTGTGATCCAAATACTTCAAGTACATGAACAAAACAGGTCACTGAAGATGGTTATTGTCTTCTAGCCTCAGGGAAACACACTGTTGGTGGACTGGAAGCCGTCTGAGAAGAGGAAAGTGTCCTCAGGGACTCTAACACCACGGTTTGCTGTTCAGAAGGAGAACTGCAATCCCTCTCTACCAAAGACTCCTCCTTCTCTTGGTAAAGCAGATGAAGGAGCTGGTCCAGGTCGAAACCTTAACCAGGCCCCTGCCACAGGGGTGGCCAAGCCTGTACCCCGACCACCAACTCAACTCGCCCCCTGTACAGCAGAGATCAAGACTATCGGTGCCTTCCCTCCTCTAATGAGAGCTGTTTCCTGGGATTCTGTTGGCAGCCTTAACTCCAGAAATGGAGGCCCTAGTTTCCCTCCTACATTAGAAGAGAACTTCTCAGACAAACCCAGGGATTCTGTGTTCAAATCATCAGGGTACAAGGACCTCCCCACCCAGCCTGGAGGTCTACATAAACTCTCTAAACTCAAAGAGGTAAAGTGTTTGTGCTATGGTAGACAATACTTGGCTGTTTAAGACAGAGAATGTCGTCATGTGGTTGTTATTGTGTCAACAGGAGCATAAGCTGATGCGTAACCAAAGCATAGTCGGATCCAAGTTACCAGATTTGAGTGAAGCTGCTGAACAGGAAAAAGGTAACGGTCTTTGTTTGGCCTCTGTTTCCCTTTGAGACTCTTAACTGCACATTCAGAATCACTGTAAGGGTGTGCACTTCCTGAATCTCAGGGAAAATCTGTCCCAGTTATGAAATGATGATGATGGTATTTTCACAAATTTTGTTTTTTGTTTTAGCTTCTAAGTTCCACCCATTTACTGGCAATCTCTTATCAGAAACACAAGTGCTGTTTTATTTTCCATCAGCAGATGGCATTATTGTTTAAACGTGTAAGCCAAAGAGCAACAGTGGAAAATGAAATTAAGGATATTTTTGTATTATTTTGAGAGATATAAAGCTGTAGACTTAATAGATACATTACAGAAATGAAGTCTTCAGACCTGGTCTTAAGGTATGCTATAGACTTGATATTTAAGTTAGCAAAAATCGCTGTGTCAAACACTGAACAAGTAAAATCTAAAGCAACCCTGCTTTAAGTGAAACCTATTTTCTTTTAAGATTCAACTCTTAAGGTTCAATTTTGTCTGACCAGCGTCTTACACAGGTCATTGGGTGCATATGCCAGTTCAACATTTCAACCTTCAACTGTCAACCTGGTCCCTTTAGTGCTCCTCCTTATAGCCTTTGTCTAGTCCTGGGCCACGATGCGCACATTCCTGCCCTCCTGAAATTGTCAGCATTGGGTACACTGCCCTGTCAATGAGACCCTAACAAGCCACAGAGGATCCATCTGCCCACTAATTGTTCAGACCTCACAATAATCTAGCAATATGGGTAGGACCAGGAACCTAAAGGTTTTACTTTTGTCAGCATGTTCAGATATCATGAGAGCCATATTGCTTTGTCTTGTAAAGTTGTAGTAAATTCTTGCAGAATAATTAATTTATTTCAACAGTAATATACATAAATGAATTATTCTGTCTTTAGTAATGAACTTCTTCCACTGTTGGGCTGCACTGTATTTTATTTGTATTTATTTATTTATTTCGATCACGTAAACAACAATGCACAAAAAATAAAAATAAAATAATAAATAAAGCACACATGTATACATACATACATACATATACATACACAGTACCTATATAAATCATAATAATCATAAGGAAATAAGTGCATAGTAAAAATGTGTACACAAAACAGTAACATCTTGTAAGCAACGTAGTTTACATGAGTGAAAGGGAGTAGGAAGAAGTATAAACTTATCTAATCCTACCCCTATCCTACTGTTATTTTGAAAGAATGAAGTTATACAGTTTTAGCAAATGATGGTGTTTTATTATTGGAGATCATTTTAAAGCCTTTTCTCTCTAGGTATCCCTCTATACGTCTGATCAATTCAACAATCTCTCTACAGGTCCTTCAACAACAAAAAAGTCAGAGAAAGAAAAGGAGAAGTCTGACGCCATGCCAAACATTTCAGATGTGATGCTGAGAAAACTGAAGCTACACCGAGGTCTTCCAGGCTGGTGTGTAAAGACCAGCTACTGCTTCTATTAACATCCAACTTTTTCTTTCCTCTCTAATTTTTTAAGGAAAAAAAAATCCCCCATGCAGCTTAACTTTGCCATTTAACATCTGTCATATACATCACTAAACCATACTAACAGCTCCTCTCTGATTTCATTCCAGTGCACCTCCACTCACTGAAAAAGAAGTTGAGGTTTGTATCTGATATCCGTTCAGATATTTCTGTTTGTGGTGGAGTTCTTAACTTCCGATCATTTTTTGTGATTATTAAGGTTATTTTGTGGCTCTGCATTTGGTGTCTACAAATGTATGACTTCAGTTATTTTTTTTTTTCTTGAACTGGGCCCCCTTGTTCTTAATGTGGTACCTTCTATTAATTCAACAACACTTTCCTTTTCACGTGCATTGAGTTTGTGACTGTGGCTGCAGACATTAAGATTACCTCTCTAAAATTGTCGTATCGAAGAAATAGCTTTGAATGAGATCTACTTATGATACACACATGGCCAGTATTAACTTTCTCAGGATACTCTTTTGTACAAAAAAGGCCATTTACAAAATGTCAAACTCTGTAACCAACAACTGCCACCAAAACCCCAAAGGTTTTTGGACGCTGTTGCCTGGACATGGGAAGAAGAGGTATTGACTGTGCTGTAACTCCTTCTAAAGTTAGGCAAAAATTTAAGTCATAAGCTTGTATTAACATTGGAATTTCTGTTAACCTTGTTTAATGGGTTATGTAGATGTAGTTTGCCAGGGTGTGTACTCATTTTTTACTGTCATTTTATTGAATCAAATCAAAATCAAATCAAACTTTATTTAAATAGCACTTTTCATACATAAAATGTAGCACAAAGTGCTTTACAAACAGACAGATAAATTAAAATAAAGGACTTATGACCCAAACCCACTCCACCCAGCCCTTGAACCCACCCACGCAGCAGTCTATACACAGTGTTGATAAAAAGCATCATGAATAAAAGTTAATGATAAAGCAAATGACCTCATAATGTCATGAACAATGGAAAGACAACTTAAAAGAAGTTAGGGCAGGTCCAAAGTGCAAAAAATCCAAATTTATTTGACAGTCCAGGTTCACTTCACAAAGGCAGGTTCTCATACAGGCAGAGGCCAGTAACAGAGGTGACAGTCAGACTAGCATGTTCAGTACACAAAAATCAGCACAGAGAGCAAAGGTATCAAAAAGGGCTAAGGCAAAAAACAAGGTCTATCACAAAGAGGTTCGAGATCAAACTGTGACTATGAAAAACGCCTAGAGAGCAGCTTGAACAGTGCTAACAATCCGGCAGACTGTATCTGGCCATTGATCATGACAGTTTGAACTGTAAGAGAAAACTTTGTTTCTTTGTTTTACAGTCATGAAGCAGTGAATCACATGAAAGGAGAACACATGCAAGCTCTACACAGAAAGACTGGTAGACAAGAGAAACAGAAACTATCTTCCTGTACGGCAACAGTACAACTCACTGCATCATTTAAATTAAACTTTATATAACTGGGAAACCCTCATCGAGATAAAGAATCTCATTTACAAGAGTGCCCTGACCAAGATGGGCAGCAGAACAAGATGCAGAAATAAAACAAATACAAACACAGATCAGTAACATATGAACCGATCAATTTGGAGTCACAGAGCAGAAAGTCATCAATCAAAACATCCACAACGTGAAGCATCTTCCTCTAATGCTTTCGCCGTCTCTTAAAAAGATTTATAGGGATCAGCTCCTTCAGATCAAAATATTCTTGCTACATATTCCAGTCTACAGGAGCAGCATGTCTGAAAATTCTTTGACTCATATCAAGACAAAATGTTGGTACAAATAGAAAGAAGGCCTGTGATTAAATTACAGAGTGAAGACTGCATGCTCCATCACTTCTCACTTAAAAGCAGTTAAGTATGAAGGGAGCAGATTAAGTATCGCCTAACAAATAAGTATATACCAATGATTCAGTCATCAACTGCCCAATGAGGACCAGCCAACTTGATCATTCAGAGCAGAATGATGAGTCAGTGCCCTGAGATTTAATATGAGTCCTAAAGCTCTTTGATAAACAGTATGAGAGAAGATGCTTGCATTTATAAACCATCACCATAGTCAAGCAGAGGCATCACAGTAGAAGCAGCAAAATATATTCTTGCAGCAAAACAAAAACAAGACCTTCACCTGAGTAAAAACCTAGGAGCAACTTTAACCTCTTTACAAGTTGCTCAATGTGAAGCTTCAATACAGTAATTTATTAATCAGATATTTATAGAAGAAATGTACACATAGACTATGTATGCAACTTACAATCTCTATCATTTCAAATAATTTAAAAATGTGACTTCATATTGCACACAATATGGCCTGAATATTTTAAAGACTTCCCTAAACTGTCCTCCAGTGTTTGGTCTACTACTCTGCTAGAGCCTGAACAACATTGAGACTCAAGTACAGAAACAGCCATTTACAACTAAGTATGCTCTATGCAAACAAACAGATTCAGCCTAATGTTCTCATTTCCCATTTCAGAACACTCCATGGTAATAAACACTGCACACGACTCAGCGTGCAATAAGTAATAAAGCAGACCACCATCAGCAATCTGTGTTCAGACATTACCTCCTGATGTATTGTTCTGCTCATTTATGGCTGAATATTACCACGTGCAGCTCTGTGTTTACAATAACCTGTGTTTTTACGAAAAGTTAATTACACAGTCATAAAAAACTGTTTTTTGTTCCTGATTGGACTGAAGAGACTCAAAGTGATTTCCTGTGGAGAAAAGCAAACATGTAGTGACGCTGTCGAGCTCGGGTTGAAGCCCCTCTGGCTGCTCCCTCGGGTGCTTGTGTGTGCATCAGGATGGTCAGAGAGGTCGTATATTTCCTCAGAGCTGTTGCCTTTGTATGACATAAAAACTATGCAGGCAGTCTTTGATCAACACAGACAAACATTAAGAGGTCAAACATCAGGATCACAGCATGTTCCCAGGGCTGCTTTATTCTCTCACGTGTACCTAATAAAAATACATCGCAGTATTACGTAATTATCCACGTGTGTGTTTGGATGTACTATGGGATGGTTTACCATGGAAACCACTGGTTTGTGTGTTCCCATCACCAGTACTTGAAGCACTGTTTAGTGTGCCATTCTGTGATTAATATCTCAGTATTTTCCTTCCCTTTAGAATGCCTTTGTACAGCTGTCTTTGGCGTTTCGTAATGATAACTACACTCTGGAGATGCGGCTCAAGCAGGCAGAGAGGGAGAGGAACCTGACTGAGGAAGAAACTGAGAAAGAGTTAGAGGAGTTCAAAGGAGCGCTGAAGGTCAGTCCTGGAAAACATCAGCTGTTATGAGATTTACTCAACCGAAAAAAAGAGAAGTCCCTCTGGCTCTTTAGTGCTCGTTTATCTGCTTTATGTTTCCTGGATTTGTCCAACTGTAAATATTTATCTGCTCTGACTCCAAGCCCAGGTAGGAACATGTACGTCTAACTTTATTTTCTTCAGTGAGTTCAAGGACATTACTTTTTTGTTGTTGTTTGCAGATGACTTCCCCTCAGTGGCAGAACTTGGAACAGCGCGAGGCCTACCAGCGCCTCATAGAGACTCTGTCTGTGCTGCACCGGCTGGCCACTCGGCTTTCCAGCAGAGCAGAGATAGTGGGAGCAGTGCGACAGGTAAAGCTAAACAAATATGGTAAAAAAGGGCAGTTAGTGGCAGTAAATAAGAGTGATACATTATAGGACCCTCCACATCCTCCTGAAAACAGCATTTCTAAAAACTTTATTCATAGATTTTTTGGCCCTCACACCATGTCTTAACAGCACTTTGAGCATCCACCAGGCTTCATTCAGTAACATTGAATATCTCCTCAGTCAAAACACTAAAAGATCTCTTATTTCCCATGACAGTCTCTTTAATTATATCTGACATAGCATTTTTAGCTGTAAATTGTCTGTTTTTATGGTTAGTTTTCGTTGCAAGGAGATGCAGGGGGGGAATCCTGTTGCTTTTCTTTGTCAGCAACTAAAATGAAGATACTCGTGCCGTAAGAGTAACAGAGTTTGCAACCAGGAAATTTGGTAGATAGAGATAACATTGAAAAGTATGCCTAAAAATCACATTGGATTATGCTGAACATGTATTTACTTGTGAAAGTCACAGCTTTGGTTGGTAATGCATTTATTGTTATTTCTATCCTTCCACAAATATGTGGTCTTTCTTTTTTTATTCCTCGGTGGGAGAAAGTTTCAGTTTCTATACATAAATGTTTTTGTACAAATTAAGACTATTAAGATCTTTATCCTGCAGGAGAAACGTATGAACAAGGCCACTGAGGTTATGATGCAGTATGTGGAAAACCTGAAGAGGACGTATGAGAAGGACCATGCAGAGCTGATGGAGTTTAAGAAACTGGCCAACCAAAACTCAAATCGCTGTTACGGAAGCACTGTAGACACAGGGGGTAAGACTGTGAAAACTGTTCGATCATTCACTTAAAAACACACATAACACCCAGTCACACTTCTATATGTTTTACAAGAGTAAAGGATTTATACTGACAATATTGTGACAAAATGACCTTTTTGTTACTTCTGTTCTGCCCTATAGTGATGATTTCTTTAAGCATCTTCTTCCTTAATGCTTTGTTCCCTGTTTATATATGCTCTATTATAAAGATGATGGCGTTCCACGTCCATCAAGATCGATGTCACTCACCCTTGGAAAGGTAAGCACAAGTTTTCTGACAAATCTTTAAGTTTCAACTATAGGATTCAGCTCTGTGTGGCTGTTCTTAAGTGCTAAATTAAAAACTAAAAGGTGGGGTGTTGGTTTGGTGGAGTGGTTAGCAACCAGGCACCCCATGTACCTGCTCTCTCACCCCCTTTCACAAGCCTATCCACTGTCTCTCTCCTATCAATAAAGGCACAAAATGCCCAAAAAATACATTTAAACTAAAAACTAAAAGGTATAAGGTATTATGTTTACTGTGTCCACTATTTAAATGTATTTTAGTAACAAACCATAGTGCAGATAAAGATAGCAGAAGTGTTACTTAAACATGTCAAGATAGCACTGTATGTTAAGGACCTTGAAACAAGAGTAAACTAAAGAGTCAAAGAATACCTTTAAGACTCAGAAACTTGCTATTCAGCAACATATTACAGCTTTTAACAAGGAACTTAAACTACAGTTTCTTTAGAGTATTAAGATGTTAAATGCTGGCTTTTTGACTAATATCTAAAAGCTTGAATTTTTTTTCTGTTTCTTCCTGACCTCTTTTGATTCTGTCTCCTCTCCAGGCTTTGCCCAGGCGTAGGGTAAGCGTAGCTGTGGTCCCCAAGTTTAACCTCCTCAACATCCCAGGCCAGACCCCAGCCACAGCCGGCCCGGGCCCCAATGGGGGACCAAACACAGGACCCACAGCTGGTGCTGGTCTTCCTGTACTGGTAGGTCTGCTGTCCTGTCAGGAAATAGTTGGTGGGGAGAGGTTGTAACATAAATCACCATCCACCCTCGGACATTTATGTGTGAGAAAGTTTACCTGAATGACATCAGGTTTGTGATGTCATAGTCTCACACTAATATAGCATGTTGCTTGTACTTTCTTCAACTTTCTTTATTGGCATTATCATTTTTCTAATACTAATAATATTTAAAATAATATTTAAGACATATAAAAATTAGTTAAACCAACTAGGTCCATGTCCATAGCAGTAAAAAGGCTTGAATCTAGTATAGTATAATTTTGTGCACAAACATCTTATCTTTTTGATTTTCTCCTGTATATGTATTTTGTCCTTTTTAGTTAAAAGAAATCACACTGTTGTTTTTTACGGTCAAATGCATCGCTGGAGAAGGAAGCATGCTGACCATTGTTTTGTTTGATGTTAATTGACTGGAATTAAATTGAACTGAATTTAGGCACTTTTAGGTAGTTTAACAATGTGTTGCCTGGTCAAGTAAACTGATAATAACAATCAGGCCTTATGAATCTAATGCATATATCATCAAACTCTGGATACAGCACACAGAGTTTGTCTTTTTTAATGATAAACATAGATCAAACCCAGGTATTCACATGAATTGCCCATTTGGACTCCCTAAGTATAAAGCACTGGTTTTACAGCAGGCCATAAAAAAGAGGTCTTTTGTCATTTCTGGTGCAACAGTTTGAAGCCTTGATAACAACCTTGGATTTATTTATGTTAAACTGCTCAAAGTTTTCAGCTGTCCAATATGTTAGATACTTCTACACAGTCAAACAGAGCAGATAACTTCAGAGCTTTATGAGGTTTTAAGGACATTGTACAATAAGAAGAAACGTCTTCAGAAGCTTTCAAGGAAGTATCTACAAATAAAATCACAAAATAACAAAGGGCACAGAACATAGCCCTGAGTGACACCATAGGACAGGGGTTGGTACAGATGACAGTTTTTGCCAGCAGTTGCTTAAAATCTTTTATCTGTCAGATTCAAGGATAGCTCAAGTGGTGTCAAAGACCTCCACCCACTCTCTCTGTCTTTCCACCATCACACTGTGCTCAGCAGAGTCAGATGCTGCACTTAAGCACAGAGGGACCGGCACTGAACTATCACCTGCATTAGTCACAGAAGGTTTTCAGGCCTCAGGTCAGACTGTGGAATACTTTCAGAAGTGTTAGAGTGGTGGTTATGTCCACACACTTTAGTACAGAGCAGGTGCAGCACCAGGATTATGAACTTGAATGGGCCTGTACATATCACAGATGAAAACCTGCCTTTACTTCAATCCATGTTTTTAAAGAACTAATATGAGAGGCTTCGATGAAACACTCGTGACACAGAGACCACTTTTTGGTTACATGTGAACTACTCATAGGTCAGATATATTGTTGTCAAGTGACATGAGAAAAGCATTCAATTATGGGTTAAAGATTGAAGAAGTTTTATAATGCATAACTTTTACGTTGAAATTGAGATTTTTTTAAAGCGTTTTTCTACTTTTGCTCAAGTTAACTGATTACTACTAGTCTGCAGACATTAAATGAATCCATTTTTTTCTTCAGTGCGAGGCAAATGATGGAAAAGGCAGCACTCCAGCAGAGGGAGCGCAACCAGCAGTAGAGAGGTAGGTTTTATGTAGGTTATGTGGCTTGCTGACACACTCACATGAACACACACACATGTACTATATGTATGCATACAAGTACTTGGTTTTCAAGGTTGCTCCTTAGTCCTTGAAACAATGGGCTTAGACGAGCTTGAACTTGTAGTCTTTCTTATCAAATGTTTTACGTGCTGCAGTGTGACCTTCATTTTGTTTGTGTGACCTTCAGGATGTTTTTTACAGTGCAAAGAAAGCACCAGTGGGATGAAAATAAGCTTGAATGCATGAAAAAAACCCTGCTGCAGCAGAGGGTTACATTTTCCTGTGTGGCAATCTAAACATTTGTGTAAGAGTTTGACAAAGTCCAGACACAAGACTGAAATCATATCCTAGTTATAAATTGAGCATGATCTGCAGGGTCTGAGCTTTATTTTCTGTGAGGAGACATGAATAGAAATAAATATGCAAAGTGCATGCTACATTTTCTTTCTGTCTGTGCCAACGAGGGCTGTGGCGGTGAATGAAAATCTGCAGGTTATACGCAGATTTGTGATGGTTGTATAACTTTCTGCTGTGAGTGATTCTTGTCAGAGGCTGATTTTTCTTTCCGATTTGACACAATGCAGTGGAAAGAGTGTGTCGGAGCAGGAAAGTGAGCCAGCCAAACCTGCCATCAACATAGAGGAGATGAGAGCGGAGATCCGAACTGAACTGAAGGCAAAAATTGAGGAGGAGGCTTATAATAGAGGGTGAGGCCTTCCCTGCTCTTTCTTACACAAACACTGGATGTGCGCTGAGAACAGTGACTCTGATGTGTCATAAATGTTTCTCAATCTGTGTGACTCAATTGTAATCAGGATAAGAACACAATGGTTACAAATTTGCAGATCTTGGTTGTTAACCTGGACATTTTATGCGCAGCTACCAGGAGGGACTAAAGCAACCTAAAGTACTACAGGAGGAGAAACAGGAAGAAGAAACTGCAGCAGAGAAACTGCTGGACATAAAAAATGAAGATGAAGAAAGTGGAAAGAAGATAAAAACGAGCAGGTGAACTAAATCTACTGCATGTAAAACAAAGAAAGTGTATACCAAAATAGCTTACTGAGCTTTGAAAGAATCAGTGGACCAAATTACTCGTCTTCAGGAATTATTTCAAGCCATGTGTATGCATTTAGTATGTATTTAGTACTGTCATTGGTACACAAAATTCATTGTAAAAGTATGAATTCTTAAATATGGAATTCAATGTACTCTGATGTGGTATGAAGAATCTCTGTCAACAGTGTTATGTCAGTTCATTTTAAGTTAGCTGAGTTGTCATTTAAACATGATAAGTACAGTAAAAACAAGCTTTTTTGAGTATTATTAGGGTGACACATCACCTGACAAATGACAGCAGACATCAGACAATAGAAAATACATGACAAATTCAAGAGCAGGAATCAATAACAGGGTACAGAAAATGAAAACATGTATTTAGTACATTTTTCAGGAGCATCCATCAGCATTAATCATGACAGTATTCACTGGATGAAGTGAAAAAGGCAAAAAAGTAGTTTCAACCACCTCTGCATATACACCTTTTTAAAAAACAGCCAGGGGGGTGCTGGTTTGGCCATATACATATTTCTGCCAGTCCGGGTTCAAATCCAACCTGTGACCATTTTGCAGTGTTTTCCCCTACTCTCTCACCCCCTTTCACAAGCCTATCAACTGTCTCTCTTTAATCGATAAAGGCACAAAATGCCCAAAAATACATTTAAAAAACAGCCAGACACTTGCAACAGGATGTCAGCTACATAAACAGAATGTACTTGTGGAACAATAACAGAGGTATTGCAAAATCAGTAAGCAGAACTACAACAAAGGTTGCTTCTCAGATAACTGAAGGCATACAGAGTGCAGAATGGAATAAAAAGAAATAAGTCTGAAGAGTTGCCTCATCAGAAATGATAACTAAGGGATTAGATCACTATTTAAGACAGAGATTTTCAGCATTTTACTGTAAAGATGTGGCAGTTAAAACTGTAATGCTTGCACATGAATAAATACAAGGAGAGAGAGGTAATAAATAGGGTAAGTTAAGCCTTAAATCTAGTTAATATGTTTTTATGACTACTAGGGTATGTTTACAAACAATAATATTCAATAAACTCTCTAGTTTTCATAAAACTCGTACCTCTGACAGCGCCATATTCGCTCTCTCTGAAACGCTCTGTTGGCTTCTGCCTCTTTAAAGCTCCCTCTCCCACATGGACCCAGTCTACTCTTATTCGTTTACATGTAAGCTTACTAAACTAAAAACTTTTCAAACATTTCAGATGCTTCAAAAGGGTGATATTATTAATTCAATCTATTTATAAATGACAACCCAAAATGAAGAAAATGTATCTTTATGGCATCTCTTGAAATTTAAACCAGACTAACTTGGCTGTGACAATTTTCTGTCCTGAGTGACCAGGGACTGTTTTAGTAGCTTTAAGAGTTAAATAAAGGAAAATGCCAAGAGTGGTCTATTAATACCATTGAAACAAACAAGGAGTGTTTTTTTTTTATTTCAGTTTATGTCGATATTGGGTACTAATGTTTGAATTGTAAACACGTGCGCAGATGTAACCTAGGACATATCACACTTCCTCTTTCATTTGTATTTATCTCAAAATTTTAATGACAAGCACAGTTAAACCTATGTTAGCTTAAATGAGTATTTGCATAATGGAGTTGTGATTATTGTAATTGTGTCCGATCAGTCTGTGCTGAGCTCCTCATTGTAAAAAGGCATTAATGCTACAGCGTGAAGCTGTTTTCCTTGTTGATTACAGACCTGTGTATTGCACTTGACCTATTTTTAAATGTGTTAATGTATGTCTGCTATAGGATTCCTTTTATTAGGGGGCACTTAAGGACCCTGAACAGCAATGTTTTCATCAGATCTGATTTCATATGTCCACAGGAGGATGGAAGAGATCATCTTTCTTCTCAGCCGTGTCTGTCCAAAGATTCCCGTGAGTCGACGGATTCTCTGGATTGCTCTGACGCTGTTCGTGGTTATGTGTCTGATCATCAGTATTTTTGCCTTCTTCAGTGACAAATACAACAGACGTGAGGACACGTAAGCAAACCAGGCAGGGTGTGTAGGGACGCATCGTGACTGAAGTGTGCTAAATAACAGAACTCAACAGTACTGGTGACAGAGGAGCCATGTCTCTGTCAGTCTAACAGATCGTCACAGTCAGACTCACTTGAATCTGTGACCGGGACTCTTGAGGGTCAGGGTTGTTTCTGGAGGATTTCTGAGAAATGTTGCCTTAGTCATGGTAAACAGCAATAACTTATCATTTTATCGGATTTAAAGAATTAACTGATTGTTTGCTGCAGTTTGAAAAATATCACTTCTGTTATGGGACCAACACTTTTCATTGAAAGTCGCATTAGAAAAGTGTATGTTTGTCTACACTCTAATGTCAACACATAACCTCTCAGGTCTATGATATTAAAGCCCTTAAGAGATTTAGAAATCATATAGAAATAAATCTGTGTCATTTCTATAATATGTATTTAAATGCTTTAAAATATAAGCACATTCCAGATTAGTTTTTTTAAGTGCAATACTTTGCAGCTGTTGGTTCTTGTTTGTGTATTGTGGTTCACAGCACTGAGATGTATGAGAGCACTGTTAAGATGACCTATTTTTTATCTTCTTAGCACGTGTGTCTTCCTGTGTTGTTTGCTCTTGACAGATTTTATGCTGACACTTCACCTTTAAATAAAGGTGCCTGAAAACACACTTCTGTTATTTATGTTCAAGTGTACCTTTGGAAGATATAACAATCCATCCAAGGATTTAAAGCTGCAACAGATGGTGCATTTTATTTCCACCTGGAAGCAGGCAGAACAAGTTGTAAGTGCAACATTAAAATATTCTCAGTCCATCCTTCCATACATAGACTGTGCTGCTTTTCCCACTTTGTTCACAGGGGCTGGAGCTTGTTCCAGCTGTCATTAAGAGAAGAGTGGTTTCTCCGGCTATACTTATTCTTTTTTTTTAAAGTGCAACATTTGACAGAAGACAGAAAAATCTTTTGAGTTTCTCTGCTGCCCCCATGGGATAGCTGAAGAGTAGAGAGGAACAGTTAATAATATCAGCGAGGAGATGGGAAAAGTACAGTAAATGACAAGGGAGTCAGTTCAGTAAAGCTCATACATTAGACCTATTAAGATAAGACAGTTTCACATGGTCCATGGTTAGTCACTTCTACAAATCTTTCCTCAAAAGCTTGATTTGTTTAACTCACTTAGTCCAGAGTTGAACTAAAGCCTCCATATGTCCATGAAGACAAAAGTAGATCCTGTCCATAGCACAAATATCATGGACAATATCCATCCACTCTTTTATTATGGGGGTTCCAGGAGTCAACCAGGATCAATCAATCAATAAATCAGTCTTTATTTGTATAGCGCCAACTCATAACAATCACTTTACAATAGAGCATAAAACTCTTCCTTTTATGGATACACATATGCATAGATACATATATACATGTATAAGATACATATATACAGATATATACATCCAACGCCAAACATGAATCCATAAAATAACCAATCATGAATCCCTCCATCATGGCGGCAAGAAAAATAAATTCTGTTAAGCAGCAGGAAATCTTGAATGTGGATCCCAGTCTCATGATGAACAGCAAATCCACACGATGCTGTGTTGGGTGTGTGGGCGAAGGAACGGAGGTAAACGGAGACAAGTGGCTTTTTTGTTAAGATATTTTAAAGTAGATTTTAAACCTGTGATGTGCATTAGGTCTATCTCTTAACTAGTTTCCTGTTCATGAGAGTTTGCTGAACAGGTAATGAGGTAATTCAGTCACTGATTAGATAATGCTTTTGCGACAGGGTAAGTGAAGCTAACAGTGAAACTTCAGGTCAAAAGGGTAAACATCAGTATGACAGGACAATACAGTGCAATGGAACATTATCCCATAGGAAACAAGAACAGGGTGGGAGTCCATACAGCACTGTATGATACAACACACCATCGAACCCTTGAGGAAAAGTGCTTTATCTACCAGGTGCTGCATACATGTAGCTGTCTTATTATAAGTCAATTTGTGAGGCTTTATGGGGGTACAAGCAAAGTATAAGCTAAATACTGAACTTGATGTCAAATTTACAGGGAGGAGCTACATGAAATCTGTGTTGGAGCATTCATTGTAAATCCGTAGTTTGAAGACAGTGTGTTAAAAGTGATCTAGATCACCTTTCTACTGCATCTGATAGTTGGTTCAACCTTCAGCAGATGTCTTGACCATGAGACTAAATGTCATGTGTTGCCTGCTTCGGTATTTATGTAAATGAGCACTTTAACAAGTTTAACCAATAAAATGATCAGTGAGTGTAAAGTCACATGTTTTAAAAATGTTTTCTGCCATGTAATCTTTTTTTTGTTGAAGGTTAACTTTGTTATTTCTATTTAGTGTAATTGTACAAACAGTTCATGTTTTTTTGTGTATGATTCAATAACCCCCTCATGTTTTTTCAGCCTTCCAGCATCTGCCTTTGTCAGACATGGCCGCAAGCCACAACTTGGATTTCTGTGATAAATACTCAATATGGAGGTTAAAACAAGAATCCGCAATATTTCAAATGATATATAGACTCATTTAAATCAACCCAAGATGTAAAAGTGGAAAACATGAGTTTATTTTCTGTCAAAATTAATTGTACCTCGAATTCAGTACCCTGAGCAGTGTCAAAGCAGTGAGCAGTGATGCTTTGTAGCTACAAAGCAATAAAATCTCAGTATCATCTGAGTATAAGTGGAAATTTTGACTCTAAACTGTAAAAAAAATTGCACTGATACTGTAGAAAAAATAATGGTCCCATGATTGAGCCCTGTGGCACACCATTATCAGCCTCGACGCATTCAAATGTCAAGCTCTCAACTCTCAAGTTGGATAGACGGTTGTCAACCCCTTAGACTTATTGTTCTGACAGACCAGTACTGTTTGGTCTCTCTTTAAAATATACTTTAAAGTTCTGAATGCTTTTAACAAGTCTGCAAGGGCCGCACAACGTTTTTTTTTTACTGCCAAACAGCATTTACTTAACATCAAAAAGCATTAACTTAACGTCATGCTCTCTAGTTTTCTCAGATGGCTCATGAGAGTATTCAGTTTAATGTAACCTTAGTTTGCTCTTACTGCTTTTTTACCCCGGTGACGCTCAAACACCCCTATAGAAGCTGAATACTTGTTATTTTCCATAGCTCCTGATGGTCAGTCATTATTTTGCCATAGACCTCACTGACACCTTTCATCTGCATGATCGTCAGCACTCTTTGCGTCATTTCCTGCCAGCGGGGCTTGTGCAGAGATGTTTTTGTGGAAGTGGGATGTGGTCGTGTGCCAGGGGCTCATCAGAGGATACAAGAGATCATAAGCATGTTAAGGATTGAATAACCCCCCACGGGAGGAAGTCATTTGGACAGAGATCCCAGAGGCAGATGTCAGTAACAGTGCAAGTCACCGAGGACAAACTGCAAGTGGATGTAAAGATGAGGTTTAATTTTTTTTGTGATGTTCTTGATTTCTTACAAGCCTCATAATCTGCTTGGATCCCATAAAGAATATTATATAGAAACAATATCTTTGTACTTTAGCGTTTACTGTCCCTTGTCTAAAAGGATAGTTACATTAACTTTAGTGTTATCTACTATCTCATCAAGTGGGCAGAATTTATGTTTATTAATATTACTGAAAATCAATGCTTGTATATTAACAGAAGTAAGAAATATATAGCTTAGATAAGAAATAATTGTTGATGTATTCCTTTTTAAAGGAACATATTAAAAAAACCCTACTTTTTAGTATTTTGTGTATATATTTGAGTATCTGAAGCACCTACTGACCTACAAAATGAAATAAGCAGACTGAGTCCTGTGTTTGTGGTCCACCAGTGTGAGAGAAACAAGAAATCTGACAGTCTGAGAAAATTCTGCTTTTCTTGTGACATCACAGTAAGGTGTAATAACATCTACCTCAACCCAGTATCCCCCCCTTTAGACTGGTCAAGGAGCCACAGAGCTCCACTTTTGTCGACGCCCCCTCAAGAAAAAAGGGGGTGGGGCCAGAAGGACTTCATGTGCATATAAAGAGACACACATTGAAGTAGATCATTGTAAGAAAGGTTGTTGAGCTCTGGTTTAGACAGAATCAAAAACCTTTTCTGGTTATCAATATTGTTTATAATTTTACCGATGCACTGTGCAACCTTTCTATTTAGACAACATGTGAGTGTTGTAATTGATGAGAAAATAGTATTATATGTCACACTTAAACTCAAGTTAAATAGAGAAGCTTATTCGACTAGCAAAATAATTATTTATACAGATTCAATATCAACTGATAGTACTGCTCTGACAGGGTTTGGTCGATGTTCTTGGTTTGCATGTAAGGAGAGAAGAGCATCAGTATGAGGTGAATAAAGGCACTAAGACTGGACCAATACACCTTCACATAAAAATAACATGTTACTGTCAAATCATGTGATGTACAACCAGCTGTTTTCAATCAAAATGAATCATCAAACAGCTGTACAGACGATAAGTCCATGCATCCCATGGTTTTAAATAACATCTGTTCACAGATAAATAAGACTTTGTCCGGATGTTTGACTTCGATAACTAATCTAAACTAGTAATCTGACTAGCTTAACAATAATAAACCACTAAAACACAATTATATATGTTGTATATATTTTTACACTTGATATGAATAAACTGTCTTTCCCCAAATGTGACCCAACTTTGTGGACGTCTTATTTTAAATCCTTTAACTAAAACTATTAACCAGAATAATTATAGCTTCAAAGTTTTCTCATTCTTGATTCGAAACTTTAAATTGGTGATTAAGTGAAAAAGTTGTGATTGTGGTCATACAAGATGATGGGGGAGCATGATGGGTAATCTAATATATATATAGTGATATTTTGTATTTTTTACAAAATAGAAAATATAATTAAATGAACTAGAGTAGATGAAAACAGTTACTTGCTACCCTGATCTCATATTATGTGAAAGGTAGATCCAGTTAAATTAGAGAAGTCCTTACTGTCATTTGTCTTCTTAAAATAATTTTAATCAGCCATTCATCAGAAAAAAAGTTTCTTTTGACCTGTAAAAGATCCCCATTATCCTGCCTGAATTTTCTGCCTTCTGCTGCATTTCTGTATCAGTGTCTCCTGTTAATGTCAAATGAGTTTATCTCTCCCTCAGGGGACCCTCTTCTAGCACATATGATGGCTCTTGATCTGACCCATGAGTTGCACTTCCCTCTTCCTTTTCCTCTACTTTCTGGCATTGACAGAGTGCACACACCCCAGTGAACAGAATCACCTCTATTTAACCCGGGCATTTGGCTCTCAGACACAGAAAGTGTGCAGCACTGGTCATCCTCAGCACTCATTCACTCTTCTCTGAGCAGCATGAACATGATCTGGCTTAGCGTAACGTTGTTGCTGTCTCTTACTTCAGTCATCTCTGGTCAAAACATTGACACGAGACACATCAGAGGTAAGTTCTTCTCGCTGTTTTAGGAACTTTTCTTGAACAGAATGATTGCTTGAATTTAGACCTTAATGTGAAAATGTTTACATGCTGTGTCATGGTAATTTTTATAATGTAAGACCACAAGAGAAGGAATATTGGCTTGAATTTCACTTTTAGCACATACAGCAGCCCGGTCACACACATTGCTCTGGCTTTCTTGAGTCAGTTTTTTGTCCAGCACACTTACACTCACCACTCACACCTGTAAGTTTTACATCAATTCTTTGACATATAGGGAGCAGTTGTCAAAAAATAGCCCACTTCACCCTTGTCCAGGCAGGCACAAGTGACTGTGGCTTTAATAACACACAAGAATGTCAAGAGTATCACTTACATGTTTTCTGTTGTGTAGAGGCTTTTTTTGTATCTTGTTTTTGGGGCTGGTTAGTGCTGTACAGGATGTTATTTCATCATATGCTGTTTACAGTTTTCCCAGGAGCAAATCAAAGTGTTGCTGGAGTTTTCCAGGTCAGCCACTTGGACCATCTTAACAGGGCAGAGTATGCCTACAATGCCTCTGAAGCTCGACAGCTCTGCTCAGCCCTCGGAGTGATCATTGCCTCAAAATCAGATGTACAGACAGCTCTCCTCAGAGGTTTGGAGACATGCAGGTAAGACCAGATAAGACAGCCAAACCATAACCACACTTATCTTATACCATTTGTTAACAATATTAAGGGCTTGAGCTTGTGTTATATTTTGTTTTTGTTCAGGTTTGGATGGATTGATGAACATTTAGCAATCATTCCTCGCAATAAAGCTCTGCCGAACTGTGGAAAGAACCAAACAGGCTTGGTGACATGGAGGACACCTGTTACACATAAGTTTGATGTGTTTTGCTTTAATGAAACAGGTACGACTTATAAGCATTTTCTTCTAAAGTTTAACACCTCCATAATGGCATGCTGTATTTTCTTAATACATACTGAAAGTTTGTAAATACCTTACCTTTAATGGGAGAAAGTGACTATGCTCACACTTAAATTTTCAGCTAAAACTGCATTTCAGACAACTCCAGTTTGTACTTGTGTAAAACATCATTTACATTTGGGGTGGTGGAGAGTTAAGAGCAAGGGTGTAGTACTGATGCAGGGCAGAGGTGGCAGAGAGAAAACAGAGAAAAAATGAATCTAAATTCTTGCAGCTTAGATCGCTATCTTGTTCGATTTTTGTCAGATCATTGAAAAATGACATGTCAAGCGTAACATCAGTACAACACAAGTTGTCTTTCTGAACTTGTTTTGCTACATTAAACATCATACTCAGTGTGTGCTAGGAAACTTTTTTCTGAATATGTTGTCATCAGTATAGGGCAGGTTACTCAAACATTGTAATTAGTGACTTTTTACATGTCACTTCTTAAGGGCAAAATCAAAGTACCCAACTGATTACCTAGTATTAAATCTGATTTGTGTATGACTTATCCCTCTTGAAAAACATTATCAACAACAGATTTAAACAAAGTCTATTACAAACCCCGTTGCTCTTTGCCTCTTTCACTGTCTCAAACTCAAAATGAAGATAGTTTTTTGATATTTGGGTTAGCTTTCATTGATTACATTCATATGGGTCTTATTAGGTCTTTTAGCATTCCCATCAGAATGTCAGTCCAGTGTAAATTTGTTCACTGAAGTACCTCAGGGGTCGACTGCTGGACCACTGTTGTTTTCCATTCACTCTTTGACATGTTAGGTGCGGTCACAATAGAAATTTCCACTTTTATGCAATAACAACAGGCTTCACTGCTCTTCAAGAGAAAATGACCTTGTCCCATTTCTTCACAGCAGAACTATATCACAGATCTTCAACACCAAACTGTCCAAAACTTTGAGAACACAAACAAAGCAGAAATTGTCCGCACTCCTCTGAGAGATCAGACTTTCAGATTCCTTACAAAACATGTTCAAATGTGCACTTAACCAGGTCTTCGTGTTATTTTAGTTTTAACTGTTTATGGCTAGGTTTAGGCCAGGGTGATCTGTTTTCAAAAGTGAGGCTGGGTTTAACTATATCTAAATGCTTTCAAACTGGTTTTGTCCAGGTTTTAACCTACTTTAACTTTGTCAAACTGGTCTTAAGTAGCTAAAGGCAAAGCTTATCTGGGTTTTACACGTTCTTTTTACAAGATTTTTTTACAAGTTACAAGTTTTTTTGAACCTGGTTTTGACGTTTTTTAAATACATTTTAACTGCTTTATGTTGATATTTACTGACTTTTAACTGGGTTAAAGCTGATTTTACCTATGTTTGAAATTGAATTAACTTGTTTTGGCTGGATCGGAGCAAAATTTACCTGAGTTTCAACTAGATTAACTATCCAAGTTAAGTCTAGCTCCTATTCAGTGGGCTTTAACTAAGCTTAGCTGGTTTAATTTGTTTTAAATGAATTAATCTATTCTGAACTAAGTTTTAAATTGTTTTATAAAGGTTATCATTGGCTTTAACTTAATCTTACAGGTTTTAACTGGGCTTTAAATAGTTTTCACTGAAGTTCTGTTGCTGTAAAGTCTGCTGATTGTTTTGTTCTTGTGTCTCTTTTTAAATGATTAAGCACTTTGTTATCCTGTTTTGATAAATGTTGTGTAAATAGAGCTAAATTTTAAGTATTATGATTAGTATTAGTGGTGACCTTCAGAAATTCTTTTTGAATGATGATAATGTAAACTGTAGTTGTCGAGGTCTTGGAGAATTTTCAAAGAAATATTCAGCGGGAATGAGTATTGATCAAGGGAAATCTAACATAGGGAAAAGGAAAAGTCCACAAACATAAAAATATCTACACACATACATCCATCAAATGACCTGTGCTCTTAAATAAAACTTAATTCTCTGGGTCTTTTTGCACAGATGCAGCCATACAGTTGAGGGACACAACAACTGTTTGGTCTTCAAGGCACACACAGTCCACCTCCACTCAGACCACCTCAACATTCTCCACCTCTCCCCCTTCCTCCCCATTGACCTCTGAAACTTTAGAGAGTGAGGCCAAACCTGCTCAGTATGTCAGCAGGGCACAAGGCTCATCCGAAGGTATTTGATATTTATAATTTTTTTTTTCAACAAAATCAAACTTACAAACTGAATTTACAAAACCACGTAAAGATGTTTTCTTCCCTCCTTGCTTTGTGTTTTACTCCTCTCTAACCCTGTCTGTGTTTCATTGTTTTAGGAAAGGCCATTCTCATCATCACAACATGTGCCCTTCTCCTTGTTGCAATCATCATCTTTGCATACTTAACTCTGTAAGTGAACTTCTACATGATCAAACAAAACACTCAAAGTTCTTAACTCAATTGTGTGAATGTCGCATATCAAAGCACATTTCTCCTCAATAACTGGATTTATCTATTAGCACTTAAATACAGTTTTCTATCTCTCTTTGTATAAGGCGTCGCTCTGACATGAAACTGCAGCAGAAAGAGGAACACGTCGAGACAGAAGAGTGGACGTGTTTGAAGGTTATTACAGAAGCACCGACAGCCAGTCAAGAAGATGAGAATATGGAAGTGGATGAGAATATAGAGATGGATGAAAATATAAGCTAAACATTCTCTGGTTGGCTTATGCTGATTGAAATTCATTTGAAGGTTATCTTGTGTGTCTTTCTTTTGTATGAAATTGATGTAATATAGAGGACGTAAAGCACTTTTTTTGTAAGATATGTGTTTGTTAGTATCTCCTGTTGCATTTTGCAGTTTGGCCTCTAGATGGAACTGTCTGCAAACCATTTTTGAGGGCTTTAGCCTTCAACTGACTGCTAAGTATGTTTTAAATGTAAATAGATTTTTACAGTAATTTATAAACTAGTCAAAAGACACGTCATTGTAAATAAAAATTCAAAATCTCAAAATAAAATGACTTATGTGTTCAAAACTCATTGAAATCTCAAAAAACAAAGCTATTTAAGGGAAAGACATTGGGCTTTCCCACCATACATGCCAATATAAATGGTGTTAAGTGTGTACAGTGACTGAAAAACCTTTACAAACGTCATACCAAATGCAGGATAAGGTACAGCTTTTAATTGATACTGGTCTCATGTCATGACAATAGTGCAAGCTTAATTGTACTTTTATCAATCCAAAGCTTTCCTTTTAACCTTTGAGAGATAAAATGACTGGCCTCTAGGCCCATCCTTTATCAAACAAATAAGGGGGGGTGATAAAAATCAAACCATGTGACAGAGCAGACAGCAACATAAATTCATGCTGTGATTTAATGCAGAGAGGATTTTTCCTTATATATCAGTCAGGCATGTTTATTTCTTAAGTTGCTTCGGGCCTCTTGAAAATGATCATATGACCATAGGCAGCAGTTGCCCCCCAAGCCAAAGTTGGACAACCTTCATCAAAGCTCGGCATAAGTTTTTTTAGCTTAACATTATTATGCATTTCCTATTAATGGATCTTACTCCTTGACACCTTCCAAATAAAGCTATGCAGTGATAACTGAGACATCATCATGGCTGCGTGAGATCCAGGGGTTCATTTTATTCATAAAGTGGATCCATGGATTCAGACTTTACTGCGTCCACAATAAAGCTGAGTTCATTACACAGTGTCTCATGTCTGTAGGCCATGCGAATTTGTGCCACGTTGGTCCGACGGATATCATTCCCCTCAGGCCCATCTTTCAGATAGTTCACTCCCAGGAAGTGCTTCTTATCCTGTAAACAAACAGAGCAGACAGATAGATGGGATCAAATGTAACTAAGATACTGCTGCTGCTAGCATGCCACAGCAAAAGGAACAAATAGTTTGTGTGTAACTTTTTCAATTCTGTGAACAGGGGCACATTTATCTACATATCAGTAAAATACACTCATGTAAATGTTCCCAGTCACAATACCTGGTGGGACAGTCCACTTTGCTGTACACTATTTCTGGCTATTTCACACACATCGCAAGTGCTGAGCTTCCACAGCTGAGCTGCTATGGCATACTCCTCCATTAAAGGCTCCTAAAATCAGAAAGCACAAACTTATTAAATTTTTCAATGATGATATTGCTGAACGCGGAAGATATGTAGCTGAAAACAAGTATTTTACCTTGGTATAGTGGAACTGCATGGGATCATCTGTGGACAGGGAAACACACAGACCTTTGTGCAGAAACTCTCTGAGAGGATTTTTGGAGTATTCCAGAAAGAGACTGTTGTTACTGAGAGGAGACATGGCAATAGGCACCTGGGCCAGGTAGTACAGGTACTGCAGCACAGGGCTCTGATAGGAAGATGAATAATAATAAGTATTATTTCCATACAGCTAAATTGGCCCAAATAGCTGGTATTGCTTAAAATAAGCTGTTGTTACTTGATGCTTGCTTTACAAGGTATCTTTTTTAACTTGCTATTTGAATATACAATTAAGAGTTTTGACTTTTCACAATCTTTGTATTTGTGTTGTTCTGCTCTTCAGCTCTCCCTAGTGGCCCAGGTCCTCAACTGAAAAGTTCAATCATGAACAGTAAAACTTGGTCACATTTCCTTTGGTAAAAACCATGCACCAAAGTTTTCTACACTGAAGTTATGTACATTTAATTCATTGTTGTGATAAATGCTTACATAAGTCGAAAGATTGACCCATTTGCTTTAGTATTTTGCAATCAATTAGTTAAATGACTAATTGATTAATGAATACCCCTGTGGCTCTTTTACTGCCCTTTTTCTTCCAATCACCAGACATTTTAATCTTCAAAATTTTCACTGCCCTCTGGTTATCAACTGTGCTTACAGCATGAAAGTTTATTTTAAAGTTGATTATGTAGATTATGGTACAAAGTTAAGAGTTAAGAAAACATCATTTTGTTTTGATATCTTGATTGCTTCAATGCAACCAACATGACTTCATGTTATCTATTTAAATTCTGCAGATGATGTCTAAATGACAAACTCTTGTAACTGTGTAATAATATTTAAATGTAGAATCAAGAATCTAGGACACCTTTTTCAAGTTGAGTCCATGTGAGATGTTGTCTGCTGTCAGAAAAGCAGAGACCAGATGTGTGATTGATCCGGCCTCTCCACAATGAGGACGGAACTGGAATGTGCTCAGCCCACGTTCTCTGACAAAGACGAGTAAACAAGTTAAAATACATAACATTTTGTAAACTTTTGTACATCTTATTTACTTTAATGTTTTGACATAGAAAGACAACATAAGATCTTACTTCCTGAGGTTGTTGAGGACCATTATGTTTGCATACATGTGGAAGATGTAGTAGCTGTATGGGGGGTTGCTGTCTGCGGTCCACTGCTCAGGTTTTGGGCTTCTGAAGGAGAACATGTGATCACTGTGTTTGGACTCGTCATCCACGCTGTCAAAACCTGACACCTGCACACAATACAACATGAACTATAGCTTTATGTGCACTTAAACTTAGATATAACAACAAATACACATTTTGTTGTACCTTTTATAAAACTATCAAAATGAATCTTACATATTTGAGGAAGACATGAAGTTCTTTATGCTTCTGTGGATTAACTGTGGCCGCAAACAAAGGAAGAAATACATTCTCCAGCATCTTGGCAAAATTAGGTACCAACTTCTTGGACTTGAAAATATCACTGAAACACATGAGAATATTGTCTTGTGTCTTTTGAAGCTCATAATTCAGGAAAACAGAAGGAGCAGGGCTTTTTTTATCTCAAGTAGCTGTACTCACTATATTCTGGGCACTTGAATGATCCACCTCATATTTGGAGAGTAAACTTTATGATGAATAAACCACTTAGACAGACTGTCCCACTCTTCAGGAGAGCGTCCATAGATGGAGAGGCGTGGCTCTGCATGCTGGTACTTACTCTCCTCAAGGTCATGGGCCACCTCCTGTTATGGACAAGAAGAAGAGGGTTCTAGATCATGTCTCCATCACCCTGACATTACAGTGATAATGTGATATGATACCTTTATGATGCGGGCAAAGTACTCTCCATTTATGAGGTTGTCTGTTTTCAGGAAGATTTCTCGAAGTTCGCTGGCTCCCACTGGGTTATACTTTGAATTAAACTTATCAAACCGGTGGAAGGTTTGTCTTCCCTGCAGAGAATATAGATAAACACAGACATGGATTATAGTTATAAAAGTGTGAAAGTACTGGTAATTACTACCACTGTATGCCAAATGAAATTACTAGATGGAAGTGAGGGTGGAGGGAGTTTACCATTTGTCAAGGAAAAATGTACTTAAAGTACTCAGTTCTTTAACTAACTTTTAATGTACTATTGAATTTCACTTAAAAACATTTGTAGAGGGATACCTTTATTAATTCTTGAGTAACCTTTTATCAGCTGTAACTGTACTTGAGTATAATACCGTGTACTTTTCCACCTCTACTTGTGCCGTATTTAAGATATTGTCTTTTTATTGGCTCAAACCAGTCTGGTCATAATCTCAAAAGTACTGATTTCTCACAAATGTTGATTTGATATTTGTGTTAATGAGCAGTTGATCAGATATATTATTCACTCATACGTACAGCATGTACATCCAGAGAGTCCACAGTGAGGTCATAAGGGTCTTTATTAAGGCCATGAAAAACCTGCTGCAGAGTCATCTTTTGTCCTGCCTTCTCTAGAACCACACGGTCAGCATCACTCTCGTATGTTTTCTGGATAAAAGTCAGCAGGTGTTTCTGAGACATACAGGCAGCTGCATGAATATGAGTGTCCACCTGAAAGAGAGAGATGTCTTTGTACCATTATAGGTGATTAAGTAAAGACAACACTCATCCTGGTATTGTTAACCTTATTTCATTATTAAGAGAATCTGAAAAGACTGATTGCTTTACTGGTTCTCAACTGGTCTAACGTCAAGAACAATCACTAACTCCTATATGAAGAAATCCAAGTTTCTGAAAAAGTCTAGACCATTTATATTTATTCCTTTAAAAATGTTGCAATTTGTGGGGTGCTGGTTTGGCGGAGTGGTTAGCAACCAGGCACCCCATGTACTTGCTTCTGCCGGTCCAGGTTCGAATCCCACCTGTAACCAGTTTGCAGAGTGTCTTCCCCTACTCTCTCTCCCCCTTTCACAAGCCTATCCACTGTCTCTCTCCTATAAATATAGGCACAAAATGCCCAAAACAATACATTTAAAAAAAATAAAATAAAATGTTGCAATTTGGACCTTAGATGTGTCTAGGCAAAGAGAAAAGACAAAATAAACATACTTATAAAGCCCACATTATAAATGCCTTAAATCATGCATGATTTTTTTTTTTATGTATTTTTTGGGAAACCAATACTGTGGTGTATCCTGTACTGGTGCTTTCATACATCATATGCTTTTTACGAAATTCTTTTTTTTTTTCTTTTTTTGTTTGATTGGAACCCACTGAAAGTAATTCCACAATCCACTTTTGGTCCAAGCCCACCAGCTAAGAACCAGCTCTGTTGAGTGATGATCTTCTGAACATCTAACCTTTCTGACATTGTAGAAATCTCTGTGGGGAACACCTTTTAGTTCCTTTAGTTCAGCCATCTCATTGAGCATCTCATGGAGGTGGAACTTTGAACTCAAGAAGTTTAGTCGTCTGTGACAGTACGTCTTCCTGAAAAAAGAAAAAACGTTCAGAATGTGTAACAATGTATGCATAAGTGGAAACAACTGGTTTTACAGGCAGCATTGTTTATTTTACCATCATCTCTGTGGTGTCTTGTTTTATTTTGTTAACTTACGTGGGTCCATCTGCAATCATTGCCAGGACATGACTAAGGTCAATGGCAAAGGTCTCCAGGTCTGGATAAGGAAGGTCATGGGGTTTGTTTTCACTAAGTGCCTCAGCACTGTCATACACATTTACTATCCCATCCTTCATCTTCAGCTCATAGTCCAGGTTCTCTGGAATGTTCTCCATGCTGTATGGATCCTCCCCTTCTTTTGGATGAGGGCACATATCTGGACACAAAGGCAGAGCTCTGTTATTTTTATATAAACTTAAATAATACATCAATAAGTGCAGTTTTTCAAATATACTAAAGCAAACCTGGTATGACCTCATCATCCTCGCTCCATCTTGTGTTCTCAGCACTGCGAAGGAAATGAGCCGTGGTTCTGCAGAATGTGTGATAGGCGAGCTTTGAGTATTTCTCACGAATAAGTAGAGCCTTAAACAAACTTTTGGCTGCCTGCTCATAATCCTCCACTGTGATCTGAAAAGAAAACAGATGGGACACTCACAAAAATATATGTTGTGCAGAGTGGTTCTGAATTTCAGCAACTTTTTAAGCAAAACTGTATTCAACAGATACCACCCGTAAAAATTTCAGCACACATTTTTAAAAATTAAACTACCAAATTTGCTGTGAAGTTGCTGCAAGTTAATTTTATTATGTACAAACTAAAATCAGAATGTTGTGTTGGGCAGTACATATTATTTGTGTAATTATATTACTTTTTTTGTGTAAGTACTACGAGGGACCAAAGTTTCTAAAACATCAAAAAATATTACATTTGCAATGACAGTTGGTGTCTTTGGTTGTTCTAAGGGGACTTATCAAGATTTCGTGTCTACAGTGACTTTGCTAAAAAGTTACTCATAGCAAAGAGAATGAGAGGTTAAGAGCAAGCTGTAGGCCTACTTCTCAACAACTCATTGAAATGTCTTTATTTTGTTTGTTTCCTATGAATGAAGTATCCAAATGAAATGTTTTCTGCTTTAAACTTTGTTTTAAACGTACAGAAAATAATTTTAAGAGGGAAATTACCTTTGTTGGAAAAGTAATTCATCAAATCAAATGCCAAATAGTAGCCTACCTGAAAAATAATTTGGCATATCTAATGCAGCTGACACGCTCTCTACCACTGCATTTTCTATGTTGTTTTTTTGCTTATGTGACCTAGCTCATTTGGGGAGGTATTTTTTCATCAAACAAGATAGAGATAGAGAGCCAAGACAATGAAGCCCTCTGTCACAGCTACAAAATGATGAAACCTCTGTGTCATTCATTCAAAGTGTTTTTTGAGTTGGTTTGATCAAAACTATAGTTTCCGGTCCTATCTTATCAAAATAGCATCATCTCAAAGTAATTTTAGCTACTCCACTGAGCTAATTAAAAACCTGCACCTGGCGCCAATAACGTTTTCAGCTAACCACTGTTCTTCCTGTCACGTGAGCATATGACCTTATACGGCTTTAACGAGCAACGTTTGGCTGTCCGCCATTACATCTGACCGTTGACAACGTTACCGTCCAGTGTATCCTCAAATACCTCACTAAAACACCTAACTAAGATTAAGGTAAGAGGTTAAAGAAATGAAAAATTTCTTTCAAAATGTTTTTTTTGTGCATTTGTATGTTTATTTGTGTGACCAGCAGCGGCTTAACCACTAACTGGTGTTATCGGCAGTTTTGTTACATGACCTGAAATGCTGCTAGGACCATATTTTTGCCCTTATTTTCAAACGTAATATATTTTCGGCTGTTTGATAAGAACAAAAGCTGGACGCTTTTATTTTGCGCCCCTCTTCAGCCCGCAATGCTGAGTGGTAAGTGTGTCCGGGGAGCACGACCTCAGAGGCGGACGCTAGCACAGCCGTACCGCGCCGGGGTGAAGGTGAAGGCCCCCGTGGCCATGGTTACACATTTAGCGACTAAAAGAATGTCACTGAAAGTAATCAACACTTTGTATGTAACAGTTTGATGTACATTTGTTAAGAATTTTCCCTGTTTATTTAATCCGACCTCAACTGTAAACCACCATCTGAGCATTATCTACAGTAGCCTTTAAAACGGCTCATGGCGTTGTCAGGTAAGATCAGCAGCTTTAACACTATGAAACACAAAGTGTATCAACACTTTTTCAGGATATTAATCAGGAAAACATCATTTTTGGTTGCATCTTTTATCAAAAGTGAAAACACAAGCCATTACTTCTCAATATGTTTTCAGGTCCTTCACTGATTTGAATCAAATGTAAAATTTACAGTTTCCCTATGTTTTCACAGGTTGATTGTGTCTTGGGGAAAAAAAACTCCAGCCAAACTGCTGAAAGTGGTAAGTTTCAAATTGGAATTTAGAAAGAAAAAAGTAATGTTTTTTTGAGAAAGAATGACAAACCTAGAGTGGACATACTGTGCTCTAGGAATGCAGATTTACCTTTAAACAAATAAGTTATTATGTCAATCAAAGTGCAAGCAGTAACCTGCCCAAATTCACAAGTTCCTTTGCTCCAGACAAAAGCACCACTTAATTAGATAATAAACTTAGTAATAGGGGTGGGTGATATGGCAAAAATATCATTTTTTGAAAGTAAAATCACGATCACGATTTTATCACGATTCTTTTTTACTTTGATTTTTCGAGACTAATTTGCATGTTTGACCATTTTTCCCCCTATGTTTAACATATAAAACATGTTAAACCCTAAAAGAAAAAAAAGACAATTAAAGCCCAAGAAACTTTCTGAACAGGTTTTAATTTAAATAGTGCAGGTTTTATAAAAATGTGAAATAAATGTAAACATAAAAGGTAATGAACAACAATATCAACATTATCTCTTAAAGTGCAACAGTTTAAAACAAATGTTCTCTTTCCGCCATGGCTTCAGGCTACATAACCAAACAGGAGATCCTACCATGCACTGCGCGTAATGTGCTACAATTGGCTAGTCGGGTGTACATCAAAGTCTCTGCGCCCACACAGACGATCTGACAATCTTTCTGCGTTATGAGATCATCCCCACGTTATAATCCTTAACGATTTAATATCGTCATATCGCACACCCCTACTTAGTAATTTGATGCAGTGTTAGGTACTGAAGAAATTATGTAAATATTGATAAAATGCTACAGTGCAGATAGCATTATTGATACGATTGTGCAAAAATAAACGTTTTGTTAAAAATACCCAAACCCAGTAAGCTGCTCAAGCAGTTGAATTACTGCAAACCATACATCAGTATTATCTGGCTTGAAAAGTGACTGGGTTTTTTCTTTCAGGTGGCAAATAAATTAAATACTAATTAACATTGAGTTATAAAAGTGTAGGTGGTTAAAACTCATGTGGATTATAATAATGAAGTGATTAAAATGAATCTAATTTGAAGATGGTCTGATAAAGATAAGTATTTGAGTTTGACTAAAGTTCTTGTGAATTGATTTAAAAGACAAAATTGATTAATTGAAATGTGTGAGTCATTTATTAGTTTCAGCACAAATGTGGCATTGATCATTTCAAGAAAAACAAATGTCAAGATGGTCACAAATTTTGATCATGTAAATAGAGGTAATGTCAGTACTTTTGATATTCCATTCATTTAAAATACATTGGAACAAAATTTTTAATTGGTTAAATTAATTCAAATGTATTCTGTTTTTCATACATTAAACATATACTCTAAATGAATATGCATCACCTATCAATAAGGACAAAATAGTTTGAAATAAAGTATATTAGGTCTTAAAAGTAACTCAGTTTTGCCTTGTATCAATGCTATTTTTAAGTTGCTGTTAATGAATCTTTTAAATTCATTAAGCCAAAATTTAGGTTCACCCAAATCAAAAGTTCTATTGGAGCAACACAATGCAAAATATTTCTAACAAAATTTAAGTGAATTTTTAAGTTAATCCACAGTAAAAAAAAAAAAAAAAATGTTTTACTTGGTTTTCACAGACATTCAACAGATATCTGCTCTCGACTATATTTTGTCTGAACTTTGAGAATCACTGGTTTGTTTTTACATTTAATAAACAAATGCTGTTTTAGTTTTTAGTACTTACTCCAGCACAGTAATCCCCACTTATTGTGACTCTCTGGTAGTCAGGGCAGTTTTCTGGCACTGAGGAGCAGGTGGAGCTTGGGGTCATAAATGGGGTCACTGACCGTGGCCAGTCGGAATTCGATGGGATCTGCAGGGACATTGACTGGGACCGAATCATCATCAGGCTTTTCCTTCTGCAAAATTAGCAGTGTAATTCACATAAACAACATAAGCTGGATCGGATGTATCTGTGCTTTTTGAGCAGAACCAACCTCTTAGTGCTTTCTTCTGACTGCTGCTCTGCCAGCTCTTTAAGCAGTTCGTAGTCCTTTTCCTGCTGGAGGCCGATCGGACAGTCCTCCGGCACGGTGAACATGGATAGAGCATCCTTGTCGTCTTCTTCTTTAAGAGCTGATGCGTATACTTCCTCTGCTCGTAGTTGTGTTACCTTCTCCTCCTCACTAAGAGTCACTTTTGGAAATTGGCGTGGCATGTCTGCAGTAAAAAAGGAGGACCAGTGATTAGACTAGTGAATGAGACTTAGCACATAGAGAAGCTCTTCCCTCCTGTTGAGAACTTTGCTTGCACCGGCGAGTTCCTGCTGTTGTGTAAACAAACTAATCTACCTGTGTGAGGGTTTGGTGTTAGGACATTCAAGAACAAAGTGCTGCACAGTTAACCACCTTCAGAGCTTTGTGTGAAAAGTTCCTACTAAGGGTGCTTTTGCTAGTAAAAGCTCAATTTTTGTTTTTCTTTCAAATTTCAAACAGAACACTTAAAGATAAACATATTTTGTTTAAAAAAAAAGATTTTTCAGATCATTTGTTGTCTGTCTACATAGACCAGTTTATCTCACAGTCGCAAGTTACATTTATCATTCTGATGTTAATTTATCGTGACTTCTTTTTTACTGTCTTGATTTAATTCTTTGCCTCATTAATGTTTTGTAAGGAAATGTTTATAATATAAAGCAGTAAATCAGTGATTTGTAAAGATGTTCAACACGTTCTGTTTTCCTCAGTCTAATGAGTTAACACATTCATTGATCCTGAAAGCTCTTCATGGTATTAATGAGCTTACAGATATTACCTCAAAGAAAGCCTATTTAACATTTCATCAGATAATTGAACCAAAAATCTGTTACTCATACTTTTGCAAGGATGCAAAGCCATTTCTAGAACCACTGCAGTGCTTGAACAAAATCCTGAATCTGATTTGCCACATCTGTTTCCTGCAGGGATCATCACCTACAGTACATGTTTACATGGGATAGTTATTTTCTTGGCATATGCTTTGGGGGCCAGATTCAAGAAACCAGTAATAATCAACACACATATACACAAACAGTTATGATGAAGCATTTGGTCCAGTGAAAATATAATTCACTATCAGTCACCATTCCTCAGTCCTGAAGCAGCCACATGGGGTTTCACTCTGCACATTTTTTCATTTTGCAAACACTGAAGACCACAAGGGCCAAAAAAGAACAACAGAAATGAAAAGAGAGTTGGTGAAAAAAGCTATAATTCTAAGACAAAATGTAGAATTATGAGAAAAAAAATCAGAACTCTAAATAAAAGTACAAATCATGTGAAAAGAGCTAGAAGTCGGAGAATTTAGTCATTCTTTATTTGAGAATTCTTTAATTTTAGAATATGACTTTTCTTAAAATGTTGATCAATTTTAGTCATAAAAAGTTTAATCTAAATATAAATTATAGACAGTATATTTGCCCTGATCTTTCTCTGTATAATGGTTATCAGATGGAGAGCCATGAGGGGCCTGATGTGGCCCCCGGGCCGCCAGTTGGTGATCACTGGTTTACAGTTTATTTCGTTGATTGTTCCATATCTGACCTACTGTGTGGAGAAGTGTGGGGAAATGCATGTAAAACTTCCACTCAGCCAATCTTCATTTTACAGAAAAGAGCAATAAGAGTTATTACAAGAAGTCAAGACAGAGATCCTTTGAACCCATTATTTGTTAAATTACAGTTGTTGAAATTGAGTTAGTTGATCTCAGTATGTTGAAGATTATGTATAAAGCTCATAAAACTTTACCAAGCAACATCCAGAACCGATGTTCTGTGTCTATGTTTGTTTTATGGAAAATGTGAATTAACATGTGGACCTTTTGTTTGTTTGTTTTGTGGTTGTTTTGATAATAAGAAATAATGAGCTATTAAAATGCATGTTGGCCTGCAGCTCTTTTATTTGTATTATGTGTTTAGTTAATTAATATCTTGTGAGAAAGGGGCAGACTCTAAAAGATTTGTCTTCATTTTGCTCCTTTACATTCACATGTTTGAGATTTTTCTTTGTATTGTATGTTTTATATACTAACAGAAGGAAGTGAATACCTAAACTAAAACTAAAACAGTCAGAAACCTTGTTCTGGTTAGGTTATTTTTTTAATTTCAAACTTAAAAATCAAGATCAAAGCAAAATAGTACACATGTAAGGCACGCAATTGTACATATCCATCAAATAAATTACAAAAAAACACATGCACATACTCATGAATGTCAACACAACAACCAGTTTGAGCAGGGACAGAATGAAGCAAAACACTTTTACGAGAAGAGTCTTGTTTGTTGTGTGTCAAAGTGTAAAAGTATCAACAGGGAAAGGCCATTTTGCATAGTGTAACACCGTTAGAGCCAGTTTCCAATCTCTTCAGGGTGCTTCCAGGAATATTATCCTCAACACACATCACTCCATGAGCACTACTGTGTGTATCACAGCTGATGTAAAGCTTTATGGCACCACAAGCCAACTGTGGAATAATAACTCTTGTATTGATCTGAAAGTAATGGCTTCATCTATAATTAACTGCAATATAATCTCTATGTTTTCTCTTACAGAGGCTTGTACCTGTTCTCTTTTAAAACTGTGCTGACTGATTTTCCAAAAACCCACATAGCAAATGGTTCTCAAATGTTCTGATTATTGAGTGATGCAGATTTTTTTTCCTCATTGGTAAAATTTCAACAATTTAATTTATCTGAATAGTGATTCTTGTGGTTCAGAGGGGCTTGTTAATCAAAATAAAATGTACAGGTTAAACTCAACCCTCATTCCCTAAACTGCAATTCTTTGGACACTGTGCAGTAGTCACCAGCAGCTTCATTTTTTTGCATCTAAACCAGGGCACCACCCAGTGTTGTAACACGAAATTACAAATACAGACAAAGATGCCCCTTTCAAAATAACAATAGGAAACCATAAGAACATTTTTGGGCCAATTTATAGCCACACATACAAAGTTATCACTTTTTAAATGATGAAAGAAAACACCCACATATGTTATTAAAAACTATACCAACATGTAAAGCATTTGGACATGCATGTATTTTGGATACAGAAATGATACAATTTACAATATTTCTAATATGATCTGAGTAAATTTCAGGGGATTTAATTAAATTATTTACTTAATTTACCTTAACTGACTGAATTTTTTGTGTACTTGTACCTTAGGACCAGTTTTTTAAGCCAATACTTTTAGCTGTATGTGATTCTGCCAAAACATTTTGATGCATAAGGATCTGTTGACAGAGGTTCTTGGCCAAAAAAAATTGAATTACCGTACTTTTAAAAAAATTATACGATAGCTCAGCAAAAATGTCTGTTTAAAGTATTATTATAAGTTACTTTTTATTTGGACCCTTTTCTTCCAAGAATCACACTAATAGACCCCTTTATAGGAGTAATCAGTTATGTTGAAATGCTGAGTCAGCATTTCAACATATTGTTCTCCCTAACCTCCATTTTGTTCTTTTTTTTCTTCTTTTTCTTATTCCTGAGGTTTGCCCCCTTTCACAGGCTTCAAATTTGCACAGATTTTCACAGAAAAAAATTGACATATGCAGCATGTTCATGAGAAGTGCGCTTGTATTTTTCACAGGTGTAGCAGTTCTACTTTTTACAGTAAAAAATAATTTCTGCATGCATTTTTACATTGAAATCAATGGGACGTTTCAACAGCTCTGCTGAAAACTTCTGCAGCTTTGAAGCTCCACTGATTGGGCATTCGTACTTTAAAAGCTGCACTGACTTCTCAGCCATTTTTATATATCTTCAGCTTTTTGCTTGGGTCTACGGTTTTTTAAATATGAATTTTTAAGCAACACCAACTTTTGAGGAAATCCTTCATGTTGGAGCGCGTCAGACCGAAGACCCGGACAACCGAGTGAAGCGCGTTTTTAATTCGCCACTGTGTTAACATTTTAAGCAGTACAGACATGAGAATTTCATTAAACGTTTCAGCAGGTTGTTGGAACGCTCACGGTGAAATCCTTTTCCTGATATCTATCCCGATTTAGACACAGCGAGCGTTCGTTTACCCGGAAGTACCGAGCGCTGTCAGTGCTGAGCTGCTTTGCTCAGGAGAAATAGCCTGCTTTCCATATGTCGGCATATTTAACCCCATGGATAAATAAATAGTGCAGCGGGTTGCGGAGCGGGAAACCGGGGTTCAATTCCTAGTAGAGGTACTTTTCTTCTCCAGCTAATACAGATCCTTCTTTATACTGGCGTAATCATGCTTGTCTTTACACTCTCAGCCTTACTTTGGACGTTACACTGACTGGCCACTTTGTTAGGTACATCTACAGATATCAACACATTTAACCATGTTACAAAACAGTCATTCATTTTCTGCTTTCTTTCACATCTGCAAACAGTTTTGATGTACTTTTCACTATCTGCTACAGTTTCTGAGATATGACTGTTGAAGCAGCATCAACTTTTGCACATTTCTTTGAAGTTAGAGCGTGGTCACGATGCACACCTGAGCTCCAGTATCTATAATGTTCTGCAAACATTTTTATTGCACATTTCACACATTTTCAGCCCTGATTTACTGCTTACAACTATTCACGTCACAATTTCAACTTTCTTTGCATGACTTTGAACACTTTCATTTCACAGTTTCAGCAGTCACACTCAGCATTTCAACGCATTTCCTGCATGAAAATGCAAATTCTCTAGTTAATTTAAAAGTAACTGTTGAATGCCTTGATTTCACTGAAAAACTCTCATATCATGTTAATGCTGCTAAAACAATCTAATGACTCCATCTTTTTCACAATGCATGATCATTACATTCATAATATCATACCCAAGACTCCAAATACTGTAAAACCACCAAATAGAGTCACATTACAGTACCACTGTTCATTGTACTTTTTTGTATTTTATATTCATCTGAGTAACTTTCTTTGAGTTAAATATTTGAGTAATTGTCTGCTGGTATGGACAGCATATGGTTGCCAAGACTGCTATTTTCATTTTAGCTACCTGTTAGCAAAAAACTACAGGGCAAGACCTTTTCTCAGTGCCCAAAGTGGTTACCTGCAGACTCGTAGCTTGAGGAGTCTGTAAAACTACACAACACTGTCTTAAAGCAGCAAAGAAACTGCTTTTTTTTCTGTTGACATAGATGTTACAAAGCCAAAACAAATTAATCAGTGAGCTAAGATGTCATACAAAAACTTAGCAAGGGGAGCAGATCAAACCTTTATTTTGCCTGATATAACCTTTATTATTTTGACCTATGTTTCTCCTTATTTAATTATTTTAGTTCTGCACTTCCTAAATTCTTTTACATTGACCCCCTTTATGAACATTTTAGTCACATTAAGACAGACCCCCCCCATCTTCAGTACTGAACCTCGCTCCTTTTAGCTGTCTGCTTATGCTTCTATCACAGCAAATGTGCAGTGATATAGAAAATAGCCTCGATATAACAAGACCCCACAGCCATATCACCAGTTACTTTTTTACAGTTGAGTGCCTTTAATATGTTCTGCCCTTACCTTCTGTGCCGCTCATATCCATGGTTGTAGTCAGACTGAGTCTGTTTCTTTCCTGGTCAGTCAGGCTATGATTTGAGGGTGACACACTCCCACAGTTTTTGTTTTCCTGACTGACAATCTGTCTATTTTAAGGGGCTGGTGTCAGCATGTTGACAGGGCATCTAATCCTGACAATATGTCAAAACTGGCTGTCACCAAAGCAAGTGCCGCACTCACAGTGAACATAACATGCTGTCTAGTATTTATCTCTTTCTTTCTTTGTGACTCTCTTAGGCACGTAGAAAGAGTGCAAACATGGAGCTGGAGAGAGGAGGAGAGACTCCTGACCTATTCTGTCACTAGAAATTGCAGCCATATTGTGATAACTGACCCTTTTCTAGTCCCCATGCTGCTTAGGATATTTCCCTTGTGTACAGTTACATATTTGTATATATCAAGATTTTTTTGTATGAAATCTATTCTTGGTTAAGTTATTCTTGGTAGTTGAAAAGCTATTTCCAATATAAATCCATTCATCACTCATCTATACCCCATAGGGCCTTTAGGTTTGAGGGGACCAGAGTCTATCCTAGCTAGAGCCAATCACAGGGCTGACGCATGAAGAGAGACAGTTGTGAAAAGTGCTAGACAGGCTCTGGCTGACTCCTGATTCTTGTTAGTTAGTCCTCAGAAATTGATCTAATAAATGCTCCGTGCAATCTCGGCTCTCCACCTAAAATCTTAATGGTCTTACAGACAGCATCTGCCAGTTGCTCTTTAAAACAGTGCAAACACTAGAAAAGCACTCGGAGAGCGCAGACCTCCGCCAGCGCCACAGTCCTCACCCATATTGTGATTTTCACCATAAATATTAGTCCTACCTTTATTTCATGTAAATATTTAGATTCCTTGACCATGAAAACATACCATTAACAATTGGATTCATAATGATATCTATTTTAGTTCAGTAGTTATTCACAGAATTCACATTTTTCACCATGGTGGCCAGACGCTGACCCAGATCAACACCAAAATCAAATCAGTTTTTCCTTTTCCCACACTGAACATTTCCTGAAAATTTTTATCAAAATCCATCCCTAACTTTTTGAGTTATTTCGTTCACAGACAGACAGACTCTCCCGAAAACATAACCTCTTTGGCGGAGGTAATTATGTCAATAGTTAAGATATACCTCTAGTGTCCACTTTTGTACCATACATATTACTGCGTGGTACTGGTGTTTATTCGCACATCATTACTTTGATTACTAAACTTGCCCTACTCTCACCACAGCTATGGGCCACTGGATGATGGATGAAAAAATAGCAACCAGAGTTTTTGTTATGAAAATAAGAAAAATAAATATTGCTAAGTAGAAGTGACTCAGATCTTAACAGTCAACAGAATATTTTGACGACTGTTATAAAGTTTTTCCCTGTAGTTATTTGCAACAAACAGCAAGAAGAAACAAGCTTGTGAACCCATGTGATCAGTAACACTCAGGGTTTTGCTTAGATTTTTTTTTTGTTATGGTTTCAGTAAAAACACTGTTAGTACTGTCTATGCTGAACGAGAAATAACCCCGCCTTAAGTGTCTTTTAAGCACCTGATTTCCATTGAAGATGAGCTTCACTGCAGACTTAAATAAACAACACAAATATCTGCAAACAGAGCCTGGAAAAAATGTGCTAAACTAGAAGATTTCTTTTTCTTTATCCGCTTGTAAAGCACAGGCATAAGAAGCAAAGACAATGTGGAGAGTAAAGGCAATGCTGCTGCAGACAGACGAGTTCATGAATGGAATTCTTTAATCTCCATGATACTCTTTAACTAATTGAAAAACTATTAAAAGAAGAAACAGTAAGGTGTCTGCTGCCAGTCAGTCTAGTGAGAACATAAAACAATAAAAATCAGAAATAAACACAGAAAGAAAATATAAAGGAATTTCAAATGTAGTATGCCAACAACAAAGGAAAACCTCAGACAGAGTATATAGAGAGAAACAGACTGAATATGTATGTATGTAAATATAAAATCATCTATACTGCCTGTTCCTGTTGGAATCATGGAGACTGAGGCCTATCCCAGCTGACATTGGTCGAGAGGCAGGGTATACCCCTAGGACTGACATTCAGAGTCAGACAACCATTCGCACACTTGCATTCACACCTACAGACAATTAAGAGTGACCAGATAACCTAATGAGCATGTTTTTGGTTTGAGGGAGGAAACCAGAGTGCCCCAAAAAAACTCACACAGCCGCATAGATCAGTAACTGCTGTATTAATTCACGGAGCATTAGTCGCTATTTCGTGGGCATTCTTAATGGGGTAAATGTGGAAAGAGATCAACTATATGCCATCCGTATTGTTTAAGGAGTGAGAATGCCATTGGTTCTCTCATTTCACTCTGTGATCCCCACACTTGCTGAGACCAGAACTCCGACACTGAGCTGTTTCCCGGAGCCGGATCACTCTGTTCAGCTGTCTTTATTTCATCTTTCAAGCCGGTTCTCACACACCTCAATGCTGAGTCCCCAAGATGGCTAACCCTGTCAAAGTCGTATGTAAGAGAAAGGTCAACAACACAAGAGAGTGCTTATCAATACACAGAAAGAAAGAGATGGGGAAAAAACTCACTCTTTCCTAAACAAGGACTTGACTGCTGCTTTTTGAGAGGCGAGTCCCCTCTTCTCATCTTTCTCAACAGGCAGGGGCCTAGAGAAGAAGAAAGATAAAGTGAGTGAAATTCACTATCTGTTAATGTAAACCATCCTCACTCAGCTAACTAAGTCTAGAATCATTTTTAGAGTCTGGATGAATGGATTTTTCTACAATTACTTATAAACCAGCTTTACATCTCGAACACTTTAAAAGACCAAATAACCTCTAATCAACCTTCACATGATCTTTCTAATTCAACAAATATGTAAGCTCACCTCCCCAGCCTCGTACCTCTGAAGTGTGTATGCAGTGTACACAAGTTCCCTCAGAGAAACATCCAAGTCATGCTGTGCTCCTGTTGTGGATGGAGTGAATGATATCACATCCACCCCTCTGCAGTGCATGTCTCCATCTCTCCATCCTTAACTCTTTCACTGCTGCAGCCATGTGCAGTCACATCTGTTTCAGGAAAGCTGAGGGCAGTCTGCTACAATGGCCATATAATTGTTTATATGAAGTTAAAAACATGACAGCAAGTGTACGAAATGATCCAACTTAAGTGTTTTTTTGTGATTTTTGTGATTTTTTTTTTCTTGCAGAGAGATAAACAGCGTCCTCTTGTGGATGTTTTGCTCACACTGAGCATGAGCAGACTTGTAAGTACTGACAGTAACATCAGTGTTTCTATGTACATGAATTTGAGTATCACAGTATTGATTCATTTTTAATGATCCTTTATTGTGTTTAGGCATGTAGACTTCATAAAGTGAGAAAAAACAGTCATCACAGTGTTTCTAAGTGCTTACAAACACCATAATGATCCCAGATATTTACAGCTTAAGACCAGGATACAACCAGTCCAAACAAACACAGTCAGTGATATAAAAGGGATATAACATGAATCTCATTCAGACCAATTAAAACCTGATCACATGCACTTTTGTCTCCTCAGTACAATTACCCCATGAAGAAAAAAAATAGAGCATCATGAAAGTGATAATCTCTGTAAATAAATGCCTCCAAACTATTCATCATAGAAAATGGAAAGTCATACCCCTTTTGTGAGTTCAGTTATAATCTATAATGACTGTCCATTAGTCAAATTAGAGAACTTTTCTCCGACACTTTTCTGGTGAAGGAGAAGCACTGGCATGAATGAACTCATTGCGTAGCCTGGGAAAAAGGAGGACCCAGATTTACTGCTGTGTGTGACCATAAGCAGCAGGAGCCACACACTCCCTGATTTAGCCTGACAGTGTTTGAGATTATGAGGCTAATCCTCTCAGCTTAGGCTATCAGTGTACTTTTAGAGCCGGCTGCAGAGGACTGATTCTCTGCCCTGGCCCTGTATCATTTTGATTGGCTGAGGTTTTGTCAGAATGATCATTCAGCTGCCCTCTGCCTCTCTTCAAGCCTTTGATTCCATTTTAAGTGACATCATGACAGTGATTTTTGAGGGCAGTGTAACATGAAATTTGTCAGGATGTTCTTGATAATACTTTGTAATTGTTCTCATTTTGTGGTTCCAACTTTAACACAGATGCATCTGAATAAGAATTAGCATAGAGTAGATATTGCTGCTAATATTGTTAGAAAGTGATAATAAAATCAAGACTAAGTTCTTCTTGAAGCTGTCTGAACAGCTTTGGAAAATAAAAGTCTCTGAGCTTATTATACTCTAAGTCCTGCAAGAAGTGGGTATTATTTTTTACCTGTTGACCTACACTGATACGTTTCTTGATGCCATCCTCACGTCAGTGGCGTCAGCAGCTGATTGGCTTACTGCAGTAGTGACATCCTCACACAGTTAGAGTACACTTAGTGGACCAGATCTAGATCTATTCACTCTATTCTTAGCTTGCTTTGACTGTGGTGAGAAACAGAACAGATTGCTGTTATTTTTGGTTTTGTTTGTGTTCTGTGTTGAAATTTATTTGCCTTTAAAATGCCACACTTTGTTTAAACTTATTTGGTATTTAAATGTTTTTTTAATGCTTGTTTATTACCTCTGTTTAGTCAGTAATTTGAAGGGCATGCAGTTTGTTCCTGACATTCGGGTTCTGTTGTGCTATTTGTTTAGTCATTTCAGTTAGATGTTACACTTCAGGTATAAATCAGTTAAACAAATCAGGGAAAGTTAAATCTTTTAAATTGGTATCCCCGGAGGCTTCAGTATAAATATTTGCATGCAATAAGCATGCATCTTTTTAGGTATTGAATTAAAGGCATTCTCAGACCTCACAAACTTGAACCACCTTTTTAAGCTCAGTTGGTAAAGTGTGTCATGTTTTCATGGAGAAAAATCTTGATGTATCCCAGATTCACTGCCAGCCTTTTGCCTGTATGCCATATCCATTGTTACAATCAGGCATTTCAGTCTTATCAGTTGATCTGTAAAGCAAAGGTAAATGCCTGAATACCTTTACATTTTTGAGCTGTTTTTGGAGTAATTAAAAAAAACAACAGGTTGGATTTAAATTGTGGCTTTAACTTGCTGCAATGAGACTGTTCAAAGCCTTTCCTTCTTTTTTGTCTTTTAGTGTTCACTCTGTTCATCTTTTTGTGGTTTTACCCTGTCAGTGTCACTAGATGGCAACAAAGAACATACAATGTCATAACTGGCCATTCCTTGTTTTTTAAAAAAAATGATTCACTATCATACCTCTAGTGTTTAACTGCTGAAATTTGCCGTCTGTGGTGACTTAAACAAAAGCTATTACCTCTGTAATAAAACAGCATGATTAAAATAAAGCAGCATAGTTTTTGTGTCAACATATTTCCTTCATATTCTTAGTAATTTCACACAGAACTGTTAATGTAAGGTACCCCAGTAAGTGCTTACTGAAAAATTAGTTCAGAAGTCACAGAACATATGCCACCAGTGAGTTTATAGACTAGGTCAGTATCACCTTTTGCTCTCCCATAAACTGCTGACCTCATCTTTTTTGTTGATTTGGGTTTGTGATTAAGGAAAGAGAGTATAAGCTGTCACAGGGGGATGAGGCAGGAGAGATTATACACTTTTTGGTCTACTTTGTGTTGTCCATATTTTTATGATGTGAAAGACTGATAATGTAAAACAGGCTGCAGCCTTTAAGTGTCTCTTGGTCTCTGGGGCCGGTTTCAATGTTAAGGTCATTATCAGTGCCGTGTCTGGGACATTTATGTGATGCTATCAACAGGATTCTTTTCCCTCAGTTTCTCTGCATTGGTCCTCTTGTGTCCCAATCGTCTAGCATTGAACACAGATGGAGCTAAAGCCTCAGTTTCTTCTGATGGCTTAAGGGCTGCGCTGCGGTGCGGACTGAGCCAACAAAATATGAGCTGAACCAAGTAGGAATGCGCCTGGCACCCTATCTGCCCTTTTTTAGGGTTGGTGGGGGGGTCATAACTATGGGAATGTAGGGAGACAAAGGGGGGCTCTAATGAGACCCTTTAATCACTTAACAGAGACCAGGTGCTGTGTGTCTTGCAATGGCAGCGTGCCCCAGACAGTAGAATGCCACACTCACTTCACAGGAAAAATGGACGAAAAAGAGGTCTGGACAAGATTTAGATTTTGTATGCAAAATGTTTTATTAAATGACAATGTTATTGCTTTGACAAAAATAAAATAGAGCACAATGAAAAAATATATACCTATAAAACAGAACATCTGATTACCACAGTTTGCAAAAGAATAATGGCAAATAGCTACAATGCCCACATATATAAATCTTCCTTTACAAAAATAGTTCTATCTGAAAAGTACTTTAATGTAACTTTTATATAATATTTTAAATAGAGGAATTCATATATACATATATCTTCAACAAAACAAATATATATATTGCACATGTTTAGTACAAATTCAAAAAAATTCAAGTATATTTCAATCCACTGTGGATTGGCACATATCTCACAGAATCTAAGGCATCTTTCCTTATACAGTGTCCAGAACTTTTTTTTCTTTATAAAATCCATAGCCTATGTTCCTGTTGGCATTTTGATGAAGAAGTCTTTTCCTGATGTTTCATTTGACTTCACATGGAAAAGTGCATACGAGTACTGACAGTCTGGAACATGGTGGTGTAATCCATGAAGGATAGCACTTATCAAAGTCCTGACCTTGAGGAAGAAATGTGTAAGAGTCCCAGAAAGTAAGACTAGAGTTTCTTCTTCTAGCCAGAGGATGTGTCCACTTGGCCGGGGCATTACCACTCTGCTCTTCTCTCAGAGAGTAACACCTGCACTTTGCTCCAAGCCGTGCCATCCAGTGTCTGTGAGCCAGCTGCTGGTTCCTCTCCGTCTCCTAGCTGCAGCCCTCTTCAGCATCTCAGTGCAGCCAGTCTTACTCTGACTCAGTCCTCCTGCCTGGAAAAAGAGGCGCTGGAGAAAACTTGGCGAGAGTCTGTGGCATTTCGAAAATTCATTTCAGAACAGAGCAGGAGGGACACTAACTCCCTCAGTTTTGTTCCCAACTATTCTTGCACAAAGTCCCGCTCATGTCCGTCTGAGGAGAGCCTCCAGCTTGTGAACTTGAGAGTCAGTTATGGTCCACACGGGCCTCAGCTTGCCCTGCTCTGGCTTCAGTGTGACTATGCGTGTGGGGAGAGATCGACGCCTGCGGCCGTATCCCTGTGGGCTGATCTTGTCTGCGGGGGCACTCCCGATCTTCAGCTTGTTGTTTAGCTGGTGCAGGCGGTGGGCCAGGTCGTGCACTGTGCAAGTGCCTAGTGAGCAGCCTTGTCTCCTGGACTGGTTGGCTAAAATTTTGGACCTCTTGGTTCGGACATTGATGTCAGTGCTGAAGAACAGAGAGAGAGAGAGAGAGGATTTAAATTGTAGTCAAGTAAAAATAATTAAAATGATAAAGAATAACATTATGTGTAACATTATGTTTCAGCATGGTAAGATTCTTACCTGGAATGTGGCAGTAAAATATCCCTGATATCTTCCGGTCTGACAAAGTGCTCAGACTCAGCTGTCTTCTCCACTGATACGCTGTCAAGATCCCGTCTCAATCTGTTCCCGAGCCATATGCTTAGTCTGGGAGAAGAGATGAAAAAAGGCCATTAGTCTCAGGAGGTTAATTTAGTGGACAGGTGTCTACTGTCAGAGCTTTGCCAGGTTGTCACAGCTAAGAATTTTCAAACATTAATGAATTAACTTACCTCTTTTTGGACTCTGGGTTCATTTCAAGTTTCAGGCAGTGTCCTACTGTCACCATCAGACAACAATAGAGGAAGGACTGGAAGATCAACTGCATTTTGACTCCTGTGGAGAGAAGAAAAAAAGAAAAGTTGAGTTATTAAATCTTGGTCTGAAGTTAGTTTCACTGTATGAAACTCTCTGTGATTAAGCTGCACTGTTGCTCACTAATACCAAAGTTCAAGGGCTAAGTTATTTGCACTTATACTTTATTTAAAAAAAAAGTTAAGCTAAGGTCAGATTTTTATCGGTTAAGTAAACCTACAACCATGCTTTGGGCCCTTGGCCAATAATCTGAAGGACAGTCTTTCAATGAGAGGCTCTACCGTAGGCTTGGATCAGAAGTCAAAGAAAAAGAAAATGCTGTATAATGCTCTACATGAACTGCAAACAGTACATGATTATAGGCATCATAAAAACAATTTATGACATTCTGCCTCTGTCAGATTCTTCACACCTTGAAGGCAATTCCTCAACAGACGCACATGTTAAGAGCTGCTTATATAACCAGACAGATAACCTGTCCTTGCTTCTACACTTGTGCCCTGACCTCAAAAAGCAAGGACAAAGCCATCAGCAGGTAGCAGAGACTATGCCAACAATAAAATTCAATGCACATACCTGTAATGATTCTTCAATTCAGCTGGTTTGAAAGCTCCTCTTGTAGTGTAAAAGAGTACTCCACAGGTTTCAGTTACCACTGGCTCTCTCTCTGTAAGGCAGCTGTGTCACTCTGCTAATAGCTCGTACACACCAGACAGGCTGCTTTTATACAGGAGGTGGGAGGGACTCTCATTGACTGACACACATAGACTCTCATCCTTTTCCCCCCACCCCATCCTGAGCAGTGCTGCTGTACTGCTGCTTGTGTTAAACAATTAAAACTGCATAAGATTTAAAATATATATATATATATTTATATATACATATGTAAAGGAAAAATTCTTTACAATTACATAAAAATGAAAAAAGAAATGCAAATGTGTCCAGTTTTTTTCTTTCACAGGAGTCAGAATAGCCTTATTCACAGCATAAATGATGCAACAACTAAAATCCAGACATTTAAATACTTCTTTGTTTTCTTAAGGATAAAAAAGGTTTTAATTATGGAAATCATTTACTGCCAAAGAGAGTACAGAATGTTCATGTCCTCACGGCTCTCTGTAGGGGGATAAGGAGACTAAACAATCAAAAGTACACGTTAAACATTGTCCAACTTTATTTGACCATAAATGTCAGTTATGTGTGTTTTTGTTTACTCTCTTTTCAGTTTTACTTTTGTTAAATTTGAAGATAATGAAGAATGTGTCCACAGTCGTTTTTTAGGGCACTCCCGCACTCAGTTCCATGTCAGCTTCAAGTATGAGGCATGATGAATTTCAGATGGGGTATTTGAGACAAGCATTGAGTAACTGATTAAACATAGCTTGTTTCCCATTCTGTAAACACAATAAACTCATTGTGTTTGTTTGTTTGAGGCAAATATTTGACTTACCATGTGCTTTATTTTAATATTTGGACAAATACAAAGTGGAATTTTACAGTTACCTAAAAATAAAGCTAGAGTATAAGAAAAATGCACTTGAACAACAATCTATGACGAAGGAACAATATTGGTTTAGACATTCTTTAAATAATTCTGCCAAGTTTTATTAGCTGACATGGTTTTTATGCAATTTGGCTTCTTTTTTCCCTCAGGAATTTAAACAAGGAGTATATGAGTAGATAACAGAAGAGCCATTAAGTCTGCTGGGGAGGATACCTCTGCTCACATTTTTGGACTCCATGGGGTACAGTACACACTGAGACACTCTTTACCTGCATTTATCTCCTTGTACGTCATAAGACCGTGTCTGCTCCTATGTTAAATAAACTGGGGAACACAAGAGCAAAGATGTTTCAAATCAGAGGACAAAAAAATATTCTCTGAGGCTTCAAACACTTGTGTCAGCGGGGTTCATGAGACAGATGTGGATAATAACCTCCCCCAGAGGAAACACACATGAATCTGCTAAGGAATAACATATTTGTCAGGTAACTTTTGGTATTTAATTTGAAGCACAGCTAGTGCAGGTCTGAAGTTAGTTGACTTTGTTGGCAAGAGGGTATTCTAAATCTCAAAAAGGTTTCGATGTCACACCTTACTCATTGAGACTATGAAATTCTGTGAAGACTGAGGAAAACCCATCTAGTTCAAACAGAGTAGAAATTCCGGTGCAGAAATTTCCAAAGTCTGCGTATGAATGGGGGTTTTAGAAGCAGTCTAAGAATACTTTCAGTTTTGATTTCAGTTCCACTTTTGATTAAAGGAAAACAGTCCCTTTGAAGCAAACAAAATAATATTGGGCAAAGTTCACACTCGAAATTCCTCTCTAGCACATCAGCCTCCTATAATTCATACCTTATTGCTTTTAGCCCCTGACACAGAGTTTATTTATATCTCAGGCGACCTCGGTCCACACTTTGTGTTAATTAAAAAAAAATCCCCTTCAAGAAATACATTGATGTTGAACACATGTGCTAAACAGCAAACATTCGGTAAGCGCTTTGTCATGATAATTGCCTCCGGCAGACAAGTAATCTCCTTAGCAGAGTTTACAACAGGAGATTGTGCAATCAGGACAACAAAAAATTCTGCCGTTCCTTTCTGGCTCCTTATATAGCAAGCTTTTACTCCTTGTCCATGGTCTTCCTGTCATGGGATGACTTACGTGTTTTTGATGGACTGTACAGTATAGGTTACGTATGAGCAGGTACGTGTGGCAGGAAACCTGAGCAGCAAGTGTCACGTGTGCCAGGAAGAGAAGGGTGTAAGCCCCAGAGGCACAAATCTAAAATATGATTCATCATGATCATAATGCCACAGCAGTCCTGGACCTGTTTGTCACCTGGAAATGTGGTTTGTTCTGGGTCCAATGATTTCCAATCATTCTTAGGAAATAACAGTTTTTTTTGTCCTTTGTTCTTTGGCTCAAGTTCAACTATTTTGCTACCTTAGGCTTCGTCTTTCTTTTACGAGTAAACAAACACAAAAAGAAGTAGAAAGAATAAAAATTAGTGAAAGGGGGAAAGGAGAAGTCCCTAAAAATCAAGATTGATGAGGAAGTGCTTGCTGTGTACTGCTATTGTTGACAAAGACTGTTTTTCATGTTTCCTCTCACACACAATCTGTCATGCTGATTTCCAGCTGTTTTTCCTTTGATAGCAGTCTTGTTTTCATATTTAATATTTTAGTCTCTCAAACAAAAATGTCTGAACACAGCAGCTTCCAGCTTAAATTGGTAAATTAGATGACAAAAATATTTTTTTATAGCCCAAAGAATGATGTTTTTGTTGAATCCCTTTCCACTGAATAAAAAATATAAGCATTTAATGAAACTGGGTTGATCACAAACATGCAAGTCCATGAAATAACCCCCAATCAAATTAGTGTTGCAATCATAGCAGATTTTTCATGTTAGGAGAAACTATGTGTTGTGTTATTGGTTTCTATTTTAATGTTCTTGTGCCTGATTTGTGGCTGACCCTCATAGTTATGTTTTCACAACAATCCCCCAAATGCAGAACACTCGAGCAATCACATTATCTTCATAGTTATGCATTCTTGTCCTTATCTTCCTGTAAGGAACATATGGGTCATGTCTTTCCTTTTTAGTGGCCCCCTTGGAAAAGAAGTTCAGCTTATCTTTTAACCAATCGTGTCTTCATTTATTTTAAGAAAATTCTTTAACTCTTAAAAGTAATAGTGTCTCTAATTTTAAATGCCAGCTGTAAAAGCTATACTTGTCTGTGTTGCATGCAGTAAATCATTTTTCCATTTACCCCTCAGTATTGATTTGGGCATTGAAGACAACATGATGAAATAGTTATGGATCATTTCACTGACTATCATCTTGCTTCTGCAGCTCATGAAAACAGAGCTTCATGAGTTCCTGAATGCTTCATATCCAGCAAACAACTCCTCTCTGCTATCAAAAGTAATAAAAAAGCACTTTACTTCATCAGTGTCTTTGTAACAAGTATGTGCAACAAAATTGTAGTTTTTGAAAGCTTATTTCAAGTAAGTCTTTAAATTCTCTTCAACTAAAATAAAGCCCTCATAAAGGAGAGCCAATAAACGTTGTATTTCCCTTTAATTTCTTTAACAGTAAGGTTCATTGTCAGGTTTCACAGTGTGGTAATACTTTATTTCACAGCAGCTAAAGTCAAATACATCCCTACACCGATGCAGTGCTTGTCTCTGATATAAATAGAGAAGAGACCCCACATTAAAGCCTAAAAGGGTCTCTGTTGAGGGCACAGAGCTGTATTTGTAAACTCCAGGGCCCACGCCCATGGATGTCTCCCTCTCCCGCACGCAGGCGCAGTGACTTCCCTTCTGTCAAACATGGCTGTGCTCTGGAAGAAGGAAAAATGCTGAATTGTGTTGGTATATCTCGGGAAAAGCAGCAAACATGGCGAGATTGGCTGACTATTTTATTGTGGTGGGATACGACCAGGAGAAAGCCGGTAAGTGTGGCGGCAGATTGGGGTGTGAAGCAGAGGTTTGTGGTCAGGCCGTCAGAGTGTGGTGATGTTGATGCTGGATAGCTTTGCGCCTAGCTTCACGTTAGCCACACAGCTACAGACTGGAAACACTTTCTTTATCCCCCTTTACCCGCCACGTACTGAATTTATCCTACTGCTGTGTATTTAAAGGCTAACCACACGCCTTTTGGCAGGTCACCAGTGGATAATTACACCCAAATCGTTGAGATAATTGACTTGGATCAATCGAAACTTTTCATGGATTCAAAATCTGTCACATCCTGTTCCTGTTGGTCGCGCGCCTGTCAGGTCAGGGGCTGCGCTCACCGCCTGGTCGCGCTGATTAAAGCCAATAAGACGAAATATGAAAAATAAAACCGTAGATAAAGTATCATTTGTTTGCGCTGGCTGGGTGATGGCTGTCCCCAGTATCCATTTGGTGTTTTCGTTGTTAACTGGCGGTGGTCTTGCTTCATGCGTGCCCCACATGCGCTGTTTGGGGTCTATTTTTATCCCCCGCAGCTTGTCGTTGTTGTGTTTTTATTTGTTTTCGCCGGAAGAGAGCGGAACTTTTTCACGATGGGCGTAACGGTATACAGCTACAAGTTGAGGGAAGGCAGTCGTAATATTCAACCTGATCCTCCTCCATCCCCTCCCTCCCAACTCTCCTCACTGTTGCTCCACTGAGGGAGCTGGAGAACCCCAATTCATTCCTTCACTCAAGTCCAGCCTCACATTTTTGTCATCTATGACGGGAATCAGCTCTGCAAATACTTTCATTCAAGTATCAATAGACACAGTAAAGCTTTCAGTTTTCAAACTCCCAGATAGTGCTTTGTTTCTCGATTCAGTTCAACACAAATATGCATTTTAGTGCATCTTTCAGCTTTTGGTGATCCAACTATTTCTTAGCATGTTGTGGGGAGAATGTAGGACTGTTCAGGAAATCTGCCTAAAGGGAACAAAGTCAAGTTCTTAGCCTCAGCCGGTGGCATACATCCAGCACCATGTGTGTCAAAGACAGACCAGAGCTGAATCTGAGTCACTGTAGTTTTCTTGCTGTTCAAAGAAGGTAAATAGTGTCTTTCATTTGATCTTTGCATTGCTGCACCAATTGACAAATTATTTTTTTGTGCTCCAGGGACTAAATGTTCCTGGCATCCCCAGAGGAGTCTTAATGATTCACATAAAGATGGCCATGCTGCTAGAAAAGCCAGGGACTGCTTTTTAACTTTCTTTCCACTGGCAGCTGACGGAGGAAAAGTTGTTTGTGCTCGATCGGGGTGCTTCGACAGACTTCTGTCTCATCTGTGTAATTGAGTTGTATTTGTTTGCTAGTTTTGCAAAGTGTAGTGTGTCATTGGTTTGGGCTTGAACCCCATGGAGATAGTATTGTTTTTAAGTAGAAGTGCTTACCTCACGACAGTAAAATTAAAATATTGAAATGGCAGATGAAAATGAAATTATAGCTGTTTGTTTCTTTTGTGATTTAGAGCTGTTCCTTTGCCCAGTTAAGTTGGCTTTCTGAAAACTGTTTGGTCACGGCATTTGCAGTTCGCTGTCTAGACGGCAGATTTTTCCTGTCCACCTTGCTCATTAATTCAAACCAGGGATCTCAACGTGGGTCATCTTGGAGTCTGCTGTGCTGAGCTTTCTTGAGCTGTACTGGCCTGACCCAATTGTCGTTGTTGGTTTACTCTGAATGACTCAATTGCAAATAATGCTCAGCATGCACTCTGTTAAAGAATGGGCTTGATTCCAATGTGTGTTGAATTAGAGGAGCTCTTTAAAAACTAAACCGCACACGGTAAATCATCAGCATTGGACATATCAAATCATTTACATGAAGAGCACTTCACAGTTCTATGCAGAAATAAGCAGTAAACAGAAAATCATTTCTATTAATTTCTGACCCACAATATGAAGATGATGCAGCAGTAGGACCTAGAAGATTGTAATCAATGCATTTTAACATTTTGAGTTCCATTGACTCCAAGTTTGTGGGACTTTTAAATCAATTTTTGACAAGTTGTGCTTAGTGTGGTCAATGAGGAAAAAAAACAAGGCTTGAAACCTACACTTTTATGTGATCTCACTAACATTTGGAAGTACCATACATAAGCTTTGTAAATCTTACAAAAGGCAGCTGAGAAAAAAATGACTAACTGGAACTTCATAGTTTATTAAACATGATCTTAAAAGTGATGTGACACAGCCAGGACCTCTGACTTGAATATGCTATGGAAAAAAAACATTTAAAAACAGTTAAGAGCTTTAGATTAATTTGGGAGTGTAGTAAAGGTGGTGACAAGGGTTTGGTACCACTACATTTGATGAGTAATGGTCCAGTTCTGCTGACCGTCCCAGTGCTTAACTGTTTTATATCAGCTCCAAATTGTTTGGAGAAAAAAATATGCCTGAATTATCAGCTGTTGCAGAGATAACTTACAAATATTTATTTGTATCTTATTGACACAAGTGAATATTTGCCATAACTCTTTAATTAAATAATGAGGAAAAACTCTGCAAATATATACATTTAATTTTGTCATATAGTGATATTATCACTGCTGTTTATTTTGTTGCTGTTTTTGTTTGAGCACCTTCAGATTAAACATGTTAATGCAATGATAATATGAAATCAGGCTAAAATGTAAGATAATTACTGTGGATATCCAGAAATTAATCATGTGTTTTACTTACATAAGTGCTGTCTACAGTGTCATTAGGGATGGGAATTGATAAGATTTTATCAATGTCGATGCTGTTAATGATCCTGCTAATCGATCCAATTCTTTAACGATTCCCTTATCGATTCCTGGAGATTTTGCATATGGGCAAATGTTGGTCTGATTTTCAGTGGCAACAATGTCAGACACGTCACAGCATAGATAACTGCTTCTTCAAGTTGCTGGTGTTTCCACTCACTTAAGGTTGTGCAGTAGGTGTAATGAAAATTAAGTTACAATTCTGATGCTTCCCAACCCTGTCAGTGGAAGGAATTGATAAGAGAATTGATAAGAAAAAAGATTAATGATATCGATTCTTTAATGGAGCTGTTAACGATTCTCAACTGGAATTGGTTTTCGATTCCCATCCCTAAGTGTCATAGAGGTTTAACCCTCTCATCACAGATCTGATAACACTGAACAGAAATGTTAATATGTGCTGTGTTACCTGTGCATGACTAGATATTGTAGAGCTACTACCTCGGGTTACTTTGGCTAATGTGGGTGGGAGATAGCTGAGATAACACAGTGAATTTCCTCAAATTTAAGATGAAGGAAATGCTTCGTCATGCCATTTTTACCACATTACTGGTACAAAATGTCTTCACCTCAAATGCTGCTATTATCTTTTTGGTAGAGTTTAGTGAAACGTTCCACTGCCACTGATTTTCCTCTCAAAACTTTGTTATTACGCCGTCTCTGTCACACATGACATAAGGCCACAGGGTCACAGTGGTTCCTTACTGTGCGTTCACACCAAAAGAGGCAAAAGCGGCCAAAGCGGCAACGACGCCGGAAGTTAATACATTTTCAATGAGAGCCCGGCGTCCTGAGTGGCTAAAGCGGCTAGAGCGTCAAAAGTGGCCCCAGATGAGAAGTTGAGCCTCGCTCAACTTTATGGTAATTAGCTATGACGCAGTTCAGCGGCAAACGGTGGCAACCAATCAGAGTAGAGATGTCCTTCGACTTAGCGGGCCCTAAAGGACAACTCATGTAACTTCGGTTCCTAGTTCCGGCGTCTTGAGTCCTGGATGACACGCTGCACAACAAAGCATTTTATCAGCAGAATTTGAAAACGAAGCGCCATTTAAAAAGAGCAAAAATGCGTCTGTTCTCTCTCTATTAGCGGAAGAATGCAGAAAAAATGGATAGGTCTGAGGGACCACTACAGGAAGGAGAAGAGGAGAGAGAAAGACAGGAGGAGAAGTGGGTCTGCTGGAGGTGTGGGCCGTGTGTGGCAGTATGCCTCCGTGATGGGTTTTTTGGACCCATTCTTGGAGGAGTGTCCTTCCACCTCCAACCTGGATGAAGGTCCGGTGGAGGGCGAGGAGAGCAGGGAAGATGAGGGAGAGACAGAAGAGTATGTCACACACACACGAACACACACTGTACAAAAACGCGCTCCCTTCCACCACAAGATTTTAGTATATTCAACACTGTAAAAGTTTGATGTTGTGGATAAATCAATATTATCTCCTTTGTAAATTGCTTCCTGCCTGTCAATCCGCTCGTGACTGATTAGATGGTGATTTTACGTTATGTTCATGCTATGTTTTAAGCTGAAGTTGAATAACAGCAAGCAGCTGCTGCTGTGAAGAAGTCCGCTGCGCGGCTCCTTTAAATGACAAACAAGATTTTACGTTGACGTCAGTCACGTGACGAGCGGCCAAAGCGGCTAAAATCTTTGGCCTCTTTGGCCGCTGTCGGCTTTCTTGGGCGTGCTTGCCGCTTTGGCCGCTTTTGCCTCTTTTGGTGTGAACGCACAGTTACAGCTGCATTCACACTTAACGCGACTTGGTGACTAAGATCGCGTCAACCATCGCCTGTCCATAAATACCTCATTTGGTTGCCGTTGCGTCACTCAGTTTTCACTGTGATCGTATCATACCATAGGATGTATTAGCTGACATTATTCTGACTGTATCCTTTTCACTTACATAACAACCACAAAACACCACAGCTGATGGCCCTGCTGCAACGTCGTCTGTCAGCTGCACCTCGAGTAGAGAGTTCTCTACAGTCCTCTCCAAACAAAACTGATGTACCCACTAACTAATGTTCCAACACTGACATGAATTGTCACTTTTTGATCCGGAATAAAAACAGTTTGTCACGGGTGTCGTCACACACCCACTGTCGTGGCTCAGCAACACACAGTGTCATCTGAAAAGTTCAAATTTTTGAACTCTGGCGACCCAGTGCAGGAACCTGGTTGTGCGTCCAAAGTGACCTGGTAACGCAACCAAGACACCCAGATTGCATCTGTTGCATCCAAAGAGGGTTGGCCGCGCCCCATCATGACTGCTCCACCAACTGGCTCTGCCTGCATGCCTGTGGTTCTCTTCCTTCTTCTGAACTACTGTTCCGCCTTCATCATTATATGATTGGCGAGAAGAAGCCAACTCGGTGTCCTGTCTCTTCATTCTCTGATTGGTTCAACACCACATAAGCAGGTCCCAACCAACAGAGCAGCTCAGGTGCTGGAAGGAGCAGGGAGGCACAGAGTTTTTGTTTTTCAGCCAGATGACTAAAAAGGCTGTAATTTTTTTCTTCACCTTAGATGTAAGAGTTGTTTCTTTCTAGGACTCTGGGGATTATTGAAGTTCAATTTCATATGTGATAGAACTCTACCTTTGGCTTCTGTTAATTCAAGTGTTGGAATTTTCAAGTACATTCCCACAAGTGCTGTTTGAATGAATTTATATCACTTGAAATGAGGTCAGTCTAATAACAAAAATTATCTTTAATTTTTACTTCAATATTTTTTGATGAAATTGTGCAACTTGTTTCTCTAAACAATTCAAGCCAAATATATACCTCACTGATTAGTATAAGTTAGAATAAGAGTGTATCCCACTAACCCACAAATAGGTATATAGATTAAGCCATTTTGAAACGAGAAATATGAGTAGGGATGTACACCGTGGACCGGTACTTTCATGTACTGGTCCCCAAGTGGGTTGGTACCTGAACACCATTAAGAATCTGGAAAAACGGTACCGTTATCGGTACTTAAACGTCTCTTCAACTGCCACGTAGTTATGTTACCATCGCCGTCCAGCTCAAGCATGTCAGTGAGGACTAAGCACTCGAAGGTTTGAGCTCACTTTAGCAAAGTAATGAAAACTCAGCCCGATGCAATGTTTGTCAGAGAGAAGTTGCGTCCAGGGGGAGAAATACTAGCAACATCACCAAACACTTGGAGCGCGCGCATGGTATAAAACTAAAGGAGTGCGGGCTGTTTGATTGCTATAGCAACACGAGTAGAGTTAGCAGCCCGGCCAACACTAAAGACTGCAGCACCAACAGAGACAGAGACTTTATTATCCGCCCCTTCGGACACCCCAGAGTTAACAATCGAATATGGCTGCCCCCAGTTACTTAGCTCCTGTAATAATCAATTTATTTGCACTTCTGACTGGGGTTTGTCGCTCTAGATCAGCTGTATACATCGTATTGTTAGACTTATATTTACAAATATGCTGACATAGTGATAATCACATTCTTCATGTGATATTTGTGAACAACAACGCAGGGCGTGCTAACAACAGCTAACAATAGCCTGGTAGATTGACATGTTTTTTCCGAGGTTCCGAGGTTACTGGAACGCAGCATTATGACAGTCGCCATGTGTGCTCATGGGCAGCAGAGTCTTAATGTCGCTGGTAATAGATTCTCCTCATAGCACCTTTAAAATGTTAAACCGGTAAATGATACGAGAGGTATTGAAGACTTTTTGTCACTATTACATAAGTGATAAGTCTTAGCACTTTGACATCTGTTTTCTATCTGGATTACAAAAGTTGTCAGTTTCCATTGATAGAAACTCTCCTTGATTAATGTACCTAATCATGCAAATAATCAAAAGCAGCCCAGTGTTTTTTTCCACTCAATCTAAGTGGTGTAATATTTCAAAACAAATTGGCATAAGGTAAGTACCATTGTAAATGAATATTGGTTATTGGTCTGCAGAGTCACTAGTAAAGTGGTACCAGCCTTAAAAAACAATATCAAACTACTTTGTAGCATCAATCTGCTTTAGGTCTTCTCTCTTCACCTTTAGCAGTCTTAGTGATGAACTCTTGTTGCTGCTCAGAGGTCATGCTAAACTCAGCTCAGCTCATTTAAAAGGGCAGTACTATTGCAGTTATAAATAAATTTTACCTGACCAAAGTAACAAAAACATGAAAACACAAACAGGATCACAATAAAAAGTCAAAGAACTCAAAGGCCAACACAGGTGTGCTTTAAATAAGGACTTGGAATTTTTCAATGGACTGGGCAGACAGAGGTTACATCCTGTCACTCCAAATCATTCTCTGTCAGAGCCTCATTTGACCCACATTTTGTATTTGAGGTCCTTAATCTTAAATCTTTCAACCCCTCTGCAATGTCCACCCTAAAGACATGCTGATGTTACCCCCCTCCCCCTCCTTTGTGAAGGACTGTCTAATTACAATGTATTCCTTTTCTATCTATCTAAATATCTGTCTAGTTTGATATACTGAACTGTTAAGTGTTTTTTTAAGTATAAAGAAAGTTCAGTATAGACTCAGTGTAAGTGTAAGACGTGCGTGGCCACCACCAAAAGCACCATGATTCACTCAAGACTTGAAATAAAATGTAGATGTAATAAATATTTTTTTTTTTGCTGTGAAGGGCATTTTCAAAAATAATTGAAAAGCCATGATAAAATATAGGCCTCTTAAAGATAAAACCTCCTTATATTAATTTTTACAAAAATATGTCACCCCTTCCCCACTCTTATCACAGGCAGTAAAGCTTCCCTGTGGCTAATTCAGGTTCACATGGAGGCCCAGACATATACCCTGTGCTTGAAGTTGCTATACTTTCCATGAAATATGGTCACTAAAAAGACTTAAGTAGAGCATTGAAAATGCAGAGTCCAATACATTCAGTAGAAGTTCTCTCCTTGTTGTTGCTTGACCCAGTTTCATTGACTTGATTATGCTGGTCTTTAATTTCCTCAGACTCTTGCCCCCTTTGGAATGGATAGAAATCCAGAGTATGTGTCTGATATTTTCATTGTGCTACAGGTGACCTATATAGAAACGTTTACTGAAGTCACATAACTAATGGTCAGATCATTGTGCTGCAGCACACTTGGGCAATTAAATGGAAAAAAAGGAAAGTAGGACAAGTTCTGATTCTATAGTCAAAGTTTATGTAGACTGTGTGCACTCATAAGTGATAAAAGGGAACATGACCTGAGAGGCTGATTCCTTTCAGAAGAACTTTCAATTTTTGACACTACCATACTTGGGTACTTTTAGAAATACTACTAGAGTCTGCTACCCCTGAAGGAAACCATCATGGGCCACAGATATTGAAGTTCTTTCCAGGATTTGGGAATATGGAATGCTGTTTAAGGTGGTCACAGTCTTTGTGAACCGTGATCATATTTTGTTTTTTTTCTGACCGGAATGCTGCTTTTCTTCACTGAAGAGGGTTTTATAGATCATCTGGCCAGTGTGCATTATGACCTCTAAATTGCCTTGTAAAAATGGGGAATTTGCCTCACTGCTCTTTCAAATGGTTAAATGTGAAAAATCCAGATACATAGTTTTTAAGTTTATTGAATCAAACTGCTTTGGAAAGCTTTACACAATAACAACCTCCTCTGACCCCCCTCCTGTGCAACTATCCGGTCTGGAGGTCTGGATAGTGGAATGGCTTATGTAACGTGACCCAATCATGCAGCCTAACCAAAAAATACTTCCAAATGCTCTAAGCAAAACACTTCCATGTGCAGATATCTTTTGGTATTTGTGTGGATCTAATGTGATGCAAATATGCAGACTCTACATCTGCACGAAGTTTGATGTCTTATGATGGTAATATCAGCAGTTACTGTCTGAATTGTCTCCGAGTAGGGATGTAACGATATGGAAATTTTGTATCATGGTTATTGTAACCAAAATTATCACGGTTATCATTATTATCGCGGTATTGTTGCAGTGTGCTCAAAATGTTCTAAAAGTACTTTTACACAGAATTGAAATCATTTAACCCCTTTATTGTTATATTCATAACAGTTCTTTTGTCTTTTTTGTCAATAAATGTGTCAGACTCAGAGGCCAAACAATGCAAACTGCGCATTTGCACCTCGCATGAGGCTCCTTAATTGAGGGCTGATGCATAGTTCCAGCTTTTCCAGGCAAAGAGCAGCATCACCGTGCGTTACTGAGGCAGTGTGGTGATCAAGCACGATATAACGGTAATTTTAATTGGACACGGTAACGATTATCGTGGGAAATTTTATCGCGGTTTACCATTTTACCGGTAACCGTTACATCCCTATCTCCGAGTTAAACTTCTTAATGATTTGTGTACGTGTTTGCTGTCTTTCCACACCCTTACAGAGAGTTATTTGGCCATAAAACATTTTAAAGCACTGCGTTCATTTTAAAATTCTCTATGTTCATGCTTTTGTCAGTTGCTGCTCCTGGCTGTTTCATGTTGTTAGAAAGTCTTTGGAGAACAGCTCATGTTAGTGTTCCTGTGGTTTATCTTGATTGTTGTCTACTTAACTTGTATGCTTTACTCTGTCATTAGACTGTTTCTTCTGTCTGTGTCTTTGCTATAAGGGGGTAAGCTTATTGGTTTATTAACATAAGGTAATTGTGTTCAGGGGACTCCATTGATTGGCCTTTTTCAGGAGATGAGTGAATTGTAAAAAAACAATTAATTTGTCTTTTCTCATCTGTACACTATATTTAATTTGTTTCTGTTACAGAGTTATTGCAGTCAAAGTAAGCTTTATTTCCATAAATCATTCCTCCCTGCACTTATTGAATTCTACATTGCAGACTAGAGAAATGTGTTTCACTCACTAAACGTGTTACACTCACTTTTTGGGACCCTTCTGTTGGGGTGCCAACCATAGTGATCTGACCCCAGAAGGTGGAGCTAGAAACACTGCAGCCCATTGATTGGCCGTGCGACAGCAGTAATGAAGAACCAACACATAACCCGCCATGTTTAAATCTCCACTTGTCTTCGTGAAGATAGCTCTCAAGGCTTTTTTGTTTGGAAAATGTCATCAAAAACAAAAAAACACATGCTGATCACAAAAAGAAGAATTGCTGGATGTCTTCCATCGTTGCTCTTTGTTTACTGTGTTGGGTTGTCATTTGGAACGTTTTGCGGGTGTGCTTTTTCAAGAGGCTGTATTTTTACTTCTATGGCCATTTCTGTTTTCGTTATATGAACCCTTTGTTTAGAATATGTCAAATAAACAAAGTCCTAAAAAGCATTAACTCCTGATTATCATGCTGCAATTGTACTCGACAGTTGTTTGTTTATAGTGAGGTGTTGGCCTGGAGCCACCATTTAACTCGGCCCTAAATTAGGTTCATGATGCTGTAAAGTAAAAGTTGTTTTGGCTGCACTGATGTTGAGTATTGCCTCTCAACAATTTGCAGATGTTAATCAGAGGTTGTAGGTGCCAGATCGTGAAGAGCTGCCATGTGTTGTGGTTACTTTTCTAAGCATTATTTATTCAGGTCAAGTTTGGTTTGGTTTTATAGAGTGAAGTTCAGCACACAGTTGGTGCATTTAGGATAACATTAAGAGATCATACATCCAGTGATGGCTGGTTGCTGTAAATTTAAAGAATGATCGTGCAAATGTAATTTTTATTTGTTTTTTGGTGATGATAGTTTGCCAGTCTTCTAAGACAATGATCATCTTTTGTATTTACTTGTCTGTTGTTTGACATTTTGAAGTTCTCGTATTGACCATGTAGGGACTGCAATTAGCCAGTTTTTCAGTCTGTGTGTCAGTAACCATTCAGCCCTATTTTTATCTGATTTTGTTTTAATATCAGCCACACATTTAACAACTAGTAGATCCCTGTAGAATTTATGTTGAAAATGTTTCTTTAGTAACACCCCCTCTGCCATAACTATCAGGGATGTGAACAAATAAACAACAGAGAGAGCTTCTACCTTAGTGCTTTTCACAGTGCTTTTTAACCCTTTGACTTCCAACCTAAGAAATACATTTGCAGCAGATTATTTGTTGGTAAAAATTTGTTTTCCTTCCTCTTCATTTAGCAACATTTTAGGTTTTATTTTTAAGATTATCCAATCGGGAAGCAGATATATTGGTCAACCAGCTCGCTGGCTTGTCTGTCAAGGGTTATCCCAGGCATGAATAGATTTCTTCCTCTTCTGCAATAAAATTTTTGAGAGCAAAATTTAGCTAATTAGCAGTTCACCCAGTTTTCTAAAGAATCATATATATTTTTTTATCATCAAATTTATTTCCTTCAACTAAATCATGATTGTTGTTAGCGGAGAGGGAGAATGCTTGATGACACAGACATTTTGTCATGTGCCAAGATGTACACCATGATCGGGAGGAGACATCCAAAACACTCTAATGCTGCGTTCAAACCGGACACTACTTGTACTACCTCGACGATCATTCTCCATGCAAAGTCAATGTACAGCTGCGATGCGACAGACGCTTTTCATACTACCACATAGCTTGTCGTGCGATGTTAAAGTAAAAAAAAGGTGATCAATCAGCAGGTGTGTGCACGTGTGACGGTACCCTTAACAGACAGTTATTCATCAGGACTACAGAGTAACAATCCATGTCCATGTGGGGAACATTAGTCAGTGAGGACATTAGTTCCGCCTAGACGGACCACGGGAAACCCACAGATAATGCTGCTGCAGGGCATCAGCTGCAGGGTTTTGTGGTTGATAAGTGAGTGAAAAGGATACAGCTGGAATAATGTCCGCATTTACATCCTATTATGTGATATATGATATGATCGCGGTGAAACTCGGGTGAATGTGATGTCCCCGAGGGACAGCAGCGATGACCAAAATGAGGTATTTATGGACGCGCAACGCTACGTCAGTGGGCGACACGATTTTAGTAGCTGGATCGCTTGCGGTGTGAACGCAGCATAAAGGGAATGCAAAACTCAAAAAGCATCCTTAAAAGAAGATTACTGAACTTTTCCTTTATGAACTGACATGCTCCATTGCAGTGGTTCCCAAACTTTTCACAGCCTGTACCCCTTCAGACACTTGACCTCCAGCCATGTACCCCCAACTCTCATGCACTTATAATACCGAGGAAAATAAATGTCCCTCCCACATTTTACATGCATAACATACAAATAAAATCTATTAAAGTAATTATTTCTCACTAAATAGATTTATTTACCAGCAATGTCAGTGGGCAACACCAGTCCACTTTTGAAAAAAAAGTACATTTCTGAAACATGTTCATTAATGAACTTGAAGCTTTAATTAAAAGGCTGTCTGACTGAACTCACTGTGTATTATTTTAAGAATTTTCGATAATTTAGGACAGATTTCCTTCTCCAAGATGCCTCAGCCTCTCTGCCAACACTTCAAGCCTTTATCAAAGATCACAATACAAACATTTACCAGTTTGAACTTGAACTACTGAAACAACTGTTTAAACCTGACAGTTTTTCATTGATTTATAATCATGTACCCCAGTTTGGGAACCACTGCTCCATTGGTATGAACTTATTGAACGAATGCATGACCTCCGTTTAAATGCCTGTTTATCATATATTGTTGTATTATCTCTTTTTGTTCTATTTCTGCATGTATAAAAATGTTTATTATTCTTCATAAAAATAAAGTATCACAAAACTCAAAAAAAGCATAATATGATCTCTTTAAAGTAGAGCACAAAAGAGCGTTAAAAAATCCTCCATCCCACTTCAAGTAGCCATCCACGACCACAACTGGCAGATTTACTGCAAGGAGACACATAAGCAACACAGAAAACCACGTTCTGCTTCGACGATATGTGTGTGTGCTATTAACTGGGCTGGGATATGATGAATAAATAAAAACCAGTTTGATTTAATATTTTGAATGTTGTGATGCTGGTGTTTTGTTATGTAAGCTCCAAAATGCCACTTGTGGTCAACAATTGATTTTGGGACTATGGTCTCTGGATTTACTGAGAGAGATGTCAGTGTTTGGCTTCGATTTTACTTCTTGGATTATTTGCTTTCAATGATTGTCTTTCTGTGTGACTTCACATTTGGCAGTGTCACATTTGGCTTCGGAATTTGTGGTGAAAGGCATCCTGACCACAATGGAGGAGTTCCCTCCTCTCTGTTGTGGAGGTTCAGACTGATTTGTAGGGAAACTCCACCGGCTCGTGTTACTTCACTCTCTCTGTGACTGTAAGGTGTTCAGCTAGAGCTCTGTGGTTTCTGTGGTCACACATATTATGCCAAAGTTCATGTCAGTGAACATTTGTCATAATAGCACAAAAGTAAATTGAACATGACAGACGATAAGGTGACTTGAGTACAGATTTGGTTACAGACAAAACACTTTGGTACATTAGGTCGTCTCTTTCTCTTTCATTCATTTGAGACTTAATGATGGTACAAATGCCTATTTAATGTCTAAAAACTGTTAATGCACTAAAACAAAGCAGTATTGAGGTTTGTCAATGCACATGACACTAATACTGTTAGATGGATTCCATGAAATAACTGTGCTTAAAGAGACTGTGAGGAGTTTCTAAATAATTACAAAAAAGTCTTCCTTTTAGATATATGCCTGATCGAAATACACACTTTAAGATGAGTTTTATAGCATCAAAATAGGTTATAAATAAATGCTATTCCTTAGCCTTCCGTTTGGGTCGGACAGGGCTGGACTGGCCTGGATAATCAACTTCCGGAACAAGACAATTAAAACTAGAGCAAATTTTTTATTATTTTATTATTTATATTACACGTCTTAGAGCGCCGGGCTGTAAGTAGCGATAAATAGCCGGCTACAACTACGATAACAAGTTTTCCAAAAACTGCTTGTTGTCACACATCAAAAACTACCGCTACATAACTAGAAAGAGATACATTACCTCGTCGCTTTGCATCCTGTAAGTTGTTGAAAAAACGAAGTTGTAAAGCAATGCAGAGTTCTGATGAAGGTCCTTATTGCATCCATAGCCTCAAAACAAACACACACTGTGGATTGTAAACGTCTTTTGGTGCGTTCCAGTTGTTGTCAGAAGTAGGAATTTTGAGCTCCGAGTAGGAAACTGCAACTGGAACGTCCCTCGAAGTCAGAATTTCCTCCTGGGAACGCGGTGAAACCTCGCCATCCTCGAGTTGACAATCAAAGATGGATGCCCCCAGTGTGAACAGTTATTTAGCTCCTGTAATAATCCATTTGTTTGCACTTCTGACTGGGGTGTGTTGCTCTAGATCAGCTGTATACATAGTATTGTTAGACTTATATTTACAAAAATGCTCCCATAGTGATAATCACGTTCTTCATGTGATATTTGTGAACAACAACGCAGGGCGTGCTAACAACAGCTAACAATAGCCTGGTAGATCAGCTTGTTTTTTCCGATTTTAACTGGAACCCTGATAACTCTGAGATGATTTCACTCCCATTTCCGAGATTACTGGAAAGCAGCATTACAACTGTCGCCGCGCGGGCTCATGGGTAACAGAGTCTTTTATGTTGCCGGTAACAGATTCTCCTCACAGTCCCTTTAAAGTGAAAAGATAAAAAAAATCTGTTTGTTTTTTGGTAGAGCTGTTGTGACTGACTGATCAGTAAATGTATCTTGTGAGCATTGCTGCATTTTTTTTAGCAAGAGATAAAAAAACAGTGATAATGTGATATAGTTCATGTGTCCTTGAAGCACATCATGCTGCTTCTTCAGTGTTGGACCTGTATCGCTTTTTCATTGATTTATAATCAGTGACAGTCTGATATCTGCCTCAGTGGTCGGTGATCTGATCACCAAGCAGCAGACTCTGTGTGAGTCCATTTATAGTAATGACTCTGCTCAAGACACATTGAAATGACATGAAAAATCTTATTCTGTCATATTGTTCCAAAACGTGTTGGAAGTGTAGCGAAAATATATTACCTGAAGATAAGTTTGTGTTATTCATTTTTCATTTAACAGGTCCAGATCTTATTAAACTGAAGCTGTTAGCATATATCCTAATGTCTGTACGAGCAGTTACTTCCTGCTGTTATCTCGCTTGCCCCCCCCCCCCCCTTCCTGCTTTAAGTGACAGAATCCTGGTTCAGTTCAAACTTCCTAAAATTAAACTGTGACAAAACTGAAATTCTCTTCATTATCACCAAATTCACACTATCCAAAGTTGAGTTCTCTCGCACAGTTGACAGCTCCTCATTTTCCCCTTGGATAAAGAGTTTGGGTGTCATCTTTGACAGCACACTATCATTCCAATCCCACGTCAATAACATCAGCCGGTCCACTTGCTTTCTTCTTCGAAGCGTCAAGTGACTCCACCCCTCCCTCAGCCCCATACCATCTCCATCCTCGTCCACAGCCTTGTCACGGTTGCAACACTCCTCTTTGCGGCCTCCCTCAAAAGTTCCTCCATGAGCTCCAACTGGTTCAAAACTCTGTTGCTTGCATTGTCCCCAGACCCCCCTCGTACCATCACATCACACATCCTACAACAAGTCCACTCTCACCCAGCAAAGCAAATAATTGAATTCAGACTCCATCTGTACACCTTCAAGGTCATCCACAGACTCACCCCTCTATCTGTGTGACCTCCTTCACGTTGCAGTTCCAGCTCGCTCCTTCAGATCCTTCTCCTCATTTAGCTCTTAAACTAGCCACATCTTAGCCCCATTAGCTCTGCGACTTCCACCTTGTCGCAGACAGATATGTCTTTTTTTTTTGTGCCATCTGACAAGATGGAGACTGTGGTGAGAGGACTTTTAACTCCTTTATTGTCGGTGCAGAGGACAAATAACCTGACAAGCCAGATGGACAGCTCCATATATCTGCCACAGAAATATTTCACTAGTCCCTCTGGGTAGGAGCCCTTTAAATTCATTTTCAGGGGCAGAACGTTTAAAAAAAACACAAGCTTGTGATTGGACAAGCGTTTTGCTCGTCACATTCATCACAGACCAATCCACATCAAGCAGGGTTGCCTCTTATAATGAAGCAATGTTTTCATTGAATTTGTCTTTTTTTTTTTTCTTTTATATATACATTTTATTTTATTATTTTGTTTATATTGGTTGCTGATGCTGATCAGTGATTTTTGAAGGCTGTATGATGCAAAATGTGCCTGTTTGTTACTTGAAATGGCTGAATAAAGAATTGAAAAAAAATGTAGCATAACAGCTAACAACAGTTAATGACTGTTAGCTGTTAGCCGCTAACTTAGCTGCTAACAGCTAACGGCCTTATACTATCATCTTACACTAAATTGTAGCACACAGATGATTCATTTAACACTTATATGTGACATGAACCTCGTCAAAGACAATCCCTACAAGTAAACTTGTAGGGAGGGCAGATTTCGCCAAGTTTTACTAAGTATCTATGAGGACAATAAGCTAATCGGCAAGTCTGTTCTCAACTTCCGGTTTTCAACTTCCGGTTGTCGTCCCGTCCGCATTCGACAGCTCCCACCTCTCTTCCCTGATTGGGCCGTTAAGAATTTAGCTGAGTGAATTTGTTGGACAATGGAGGCTTGCAAGACAGAGCTGCAGGATTTCAGAATCAGGCAGGTCTGTCTGCTCTGCAAGGCTAGAGGACAAAAGCCTTCTAGAGAAATCAAGATGTAGGGCACCATGTTGTCTCAGTGGCTACAGCTGCTATGTTTTTTTTCCTAACTACGCAGATCCTCTTTGGTGACACAGCTTTCAACAAAGATAGTTAGGGGAGTAAGATGACTCACTCCACAAAAAAATCTGCTCCACCGAACAATGTGATATCCATACATTGTACCAAAAATATGGGATGAAGTAGTTTCATGACTTCTCTGCAATTAAATTCATCATTGTCCATTTGTCATTGTATTTTTTGTGACTATTTTGACTAGTTGTTGTATTCCAAGTTAATTACATGCAAGATTATTGATTTTGATCAGATCTTTTTATTATTAGGGTGTGCACCTAAACAACGGTAACAGCTCATCCTGCCTCATGTCACTTACCATACGCAGACCTCTCCCTTTAAGTTCCCCTCACACAGCACCTCCTCCTCTCTTCTGAATGAGAGAAAGACTTTCAGTCATCCTGAACTTTGTTTCCAAACAGTCTGTCCCTCAGCCCAACCATAAACACCTCTTACATGTGACAAAGTGAAGAGCTGTTAATTCATGTGGGATACCTTCACGTTATCGGTGGCAGCCTTTCGAGGGTTGAATATTGTATTCTCAAGCCAAAATTCAGGCTCTGCCATGGGTCATAGGTCAAAGTCATAGGTGTCATCATCATCCTTTGCTTGTGGATTTAGTCTTGTGAACAAAATATCACTCAAGTACTTGGTCTGTTTCTTCAGAGTTTCAGAATCATCCCCCATGACACTGGATGAACTGATTAGTTTTTAAAAGTCATATTTTTAAGATTGAGAGGCTCTGAATTGTTGTGGTCATCATCTGCTTGTAATGTGGTCTTGTGCACACATTTTCTAAGAACACTTAGACTGCAGCATTTCCCCTGATTACACATTAAATTTCATTTCAATCACATTTTTTTCTGATTTGGCTTTTAATTTACTTATTCAACATCCTTTAGCTTGGAGGTGGAACAGCTTTTTTATGCAGAGGTGAAGGGAGGGACTACTGTTATTTATAACTCTGTTATCGCTTAACAGTCTGTGTAACCTTGATTTTTGTAACCAAACAGACATAGTCAGACTTTTATCTGAGTTGTATGTTTATCCTCTACAGCTGTATAATAGTAAAAACCGTAATAGCTACATTAGAAATAAATTTAATTCTGGCTGTAAGGACTTTTTTTGGAGGAAACAACATTTTTTCCCCTTTGTTTACAGTAGGAGAAAATGAGTTTATGCAACTTCTGCATTTTTATGTGGATAGTTGTGGGTTTGGGAGCACAATAAGCCACATATGAGCAACAAGCCCAAAAAGAGGCAACAGGCAACTGCCAATATTAACAAGCAACTTCTAAACAACTTAAAATAAGTGGGCCTGGCCATTATATGGGGCATGTGGGTGCACAGACAGAAAAGCAAGCCCAAATAAACAAATACACATTAAAAAAACTGCCCTGAAAACCACAATCTGCAATGACCTATGAAAAAAAGTGAAAATATCTACTCAGACCTTCGGATAAATGAACTAGGTTTTGGAAGTTTAAAGTCAAGGTAAAGCAACTTTGCAGTCATCTCTATGAATATCTAAGTAACAAATCTGAAATATGTAAACTAATTAAACTAATTAATTGAACTCACTAGATGTTCAAGTTCATAGACCCTAGGTGAAGGTCATGGAGCTTTATGGCTTTTCTTTGGTTTTAGAATGAAACATATCATGAACACAGTCAGGAATTTTCGTAAATGTTTCTCTCTTTCTTCAGGACGACCACGTAGATTACAAATGGTTCAAAGACCAAGGCCATGGTAATATACGATAATCCTTTCCTAGGGAACCCTTAGTTGTGAAACTGAATATTACAAGAACACAGTGAGGGATTTTCTCAAACACACCAAAAATGTGTTATGATGTCATCAAGTCTTCTTTATTTTAGAGGTCAAAGTCATGGCGCCACATGGCCACTCTTTGTTTCTGAATACCATATATTAGAGAGCTTTAGGTATTTCTGCCAGACTTTGCACATTTGTCTATTCTGGCAGAAAGATGATCTGATTAGATTTTGAAGGTCATAGGTTTCAGACCATCAGATGTCATACTCAACCCCTGCTTACAAACACAATCTTTTAAATATGCTTTGAAGGATTTTCTTTGAATTTTGCAGAAATATTCATGTTGAGTTGAGAGTTAACTCATAAGATTTTGGAGACGAGGATAATCGCCACTCGTCGTCTTCTGCTTGTGAATTTTGGTGCTTCAAGAACTCTTAAAGGAATTTTTGTCAGACTTTGCCCAAATGTCCTCAGTGACCCGGTTACAAAGTCTGAGGTCATTAGATCTCATGTCTTAAGATTTTTTAAGCACTCCGCCCCAAAAGACACCCCAGCTCCACTTCTTAACCCACCACTGTATATAAACTCTGGTAATCTTACACTTCGTGTTGGCACAAAACCACCAGGAGTTGCGTCAGTTCTTGTCAACAAACTTTTGACCTGGACATGACCTTATGTCAGTGCCCTTGTTTTTGCATTTTGTTCCAGCTCATCTGGAAAGCTTCCTGACGTGACAAATGTGGCATGAGCACATTTCCTCATCTTTTTTGCATATCATCTAGCTACAGCAGTTTTGTTCCCGTTGGAGCATTACTGTTAATCAAGTTGTTTTCCATGGTGTAACAATGATCTTCAACCTTTTTAAAATGGCATATGTATTGATGTTTTTAAGACTGTATTGTAGCTTAATTTATTATGTTTACAAAGATCTGATGTGATTCCATAGAACCAGTCACCAATTTGGAAGAAGATTTGTATATCTGAGCTTGCATTTCTGCTCTTTGTGAGTATTTGGTACAAGTGATCAGACTGTTGCAGAGGCAGTAAGACTTTCCTGGCTATCATTTTGTTAGGTATGAAAATTGCACCATAATGCATTGTATGTCTTTTGGTAGGACTAAGCCTATATTTCAGGTAATTACCACCTAGAAAACAGTGCTTGTCATTCATTAGGGGCAATAGGATGGTGAATTCTGGCTAACGTCAGCATTTGCAAGCTGATGCAAATCAAACTGCAGTCATTGTAGTGTGCTTGGACCTGGTGCCTGTATCATTCAGTCCAATTTTATTTGATCCAGTACAGTTCAATATGTTTCATATCAGATTGATAAAGGAATTCCAAGTACTAACTTTATTGTCATTTATCCTTTACTGGACAGTTGAGGAGAAACATTGGGCAACCATTTATCATAAACTGAAAAATATTTCAGTTTCTGATGTTTTTTATGATCACACACCTGTCCAAGTGCCTAAGTTTGAGAGTTTTGGCGACAAACAAAGAAATTGTATTTAATGGTACGTAATATTTGCCCCTGGAAATATTACGTACCATTAAATCATCATTGTCTCCATGAAACTGTCTAACAAACCATCCAGTTTTCCAAGGAGATACAAATTATTGAAATTAATATTTAAAAGGCTTAGGCAAATATTGTGAAAGAGCACTGTTTGCTTATGTACGAGAATAATGTGTAAAAATATTAATAAATGAAAATAATCAAATGAAATTAGCAACAAGCTGTACTTGTTGTCTTTTAAACAATTTCCCATAGTGTATATTTTATCTGTACATCATTCATCTTTATCTCCCTTGCTCTTTAAGCAATGGGACAATTGTTTGTTTTAATTCTTAACAATGTGAAATACTGTCCATTTGATATCATTAATTAGGTTCAAATCTATGAATAATGTCACTTAATCTGTCACCCTAAAAACCATGAGGATCCAGACATGAAGATATTCTTAAATATTCAAGATTTGGAACAGGCTAGGTGTAAATATGTGGGTCTGTTTGTGCTTCTGCTGCTCGCTAGTGTTAGCATTTTAGCAAAGCCTTTGTCCAATTTCTCAACAGGTGGGATTTATGTACTGCCATTTGATTTTGTTACCTGTCTCCAAAGTGTTTGGACAGACTAACAGCTGGACAGTTTTCCATCTGTCATACGAAGCCAGATGAGACTCTCTGGTGGATAGAAGCATCCTCTGTGTATAACACAGCTAACTACCAGGCGACAAGGGAGCCCTTCACCACTAATGTCAATCTTGTTTAAAGGTAAAAGGTCAACAAGATTCTCCCTGGCCTGGAGACGCTCAGCATTGAGAGAGGGATGCAGGTCAGGCTGCATAGCAAGCAAAGGTTTTTGAATCGATAACTGATCATGCTAGACTTTTACCGGTGCATGGACTGATGCACTTGGACCGTAGGTATTATAAGATATCAAATTCAGGTTGATATACCTTTACATCACTATAAACTATACTTCGAGATGATTCAGTCAGCAGTTATAAAAGTGAGGTAAATGCCTAAGTTAGACCTTTATTAACAATGAAAGAATCTGCTCTTATCAGGATGAACTTACGTGTTTTTCTTAGTGGTTTTACTCAGGCTGTTGTAACAATGCCAAATCATTTACTTCACGAACAAATTGTTAGTGTTCAGTTGATCTCTCCAACTCTCTGAAATCAGATATTTGCTTTTTGCTGACGCACAGCGATGGCCCAAGTCCTGCATATTCATAAAGACTGGTATCAGTTTAAAATCTCTCACATTATGAACACTGGTATGCATTCTGTTATTGTCAGTGTTTGGCTGAAAGATGAGTTGGCAGTTCCATTCTGTCCAAAGCTGATGCTGTGTGTGGAGGAGAGCCCCACTAGCCCGTTAGTGCTCTACCTCCCTCACAGCTCTGTCTCCTTCACTGCCTGAGAGGTGCAGTTCCACGTCCCAAAAACAGTCTTTGTTGTCAGGGGTCAGCATGTCAAGGGTTCCCCATTGACTGCTGCCCATCCCACAAAAATCCCAACCACTATGCCCATCTCTGCGGATGGTGAGCCCACAGGGTGGCAGCTCAATGTTATTTCTCCGGCTGAGCCTGACCGAGTTCCATGGAGTGAAGCCCGGTCATCAGACGCTCATCTTTGAGCTTTCCCCCAGGTCTGGCTCCAGGGGAGTGCTCTAGTTTCCTTGTTCTGGAAGAGGTAACAAAAGACCAAAGTTGCCTGTTCATGACAAACATTTAAACCTCACTTTGGTAGGAGTGTGAAAATTGGCCATAAAAATAAACAAAAACTAGTTCATCTTAAAACATTCAGCAGCTCCAAGACAAAAATCTTGCAGTTGTTTCAACAAACATCTTTTCTTTGGGTTTAATAAGAACAAATCTTATTTAAAGAAATACAGTAGAGCACCACAGTTAAGGATGCACATTATTGTTGTCTGTCTTCATTATATAGAGATATTATACATATTCATATGAAGAAAAGGAGATAGAGATACACATATATACATTTATAATAGTTACTATCAAGGCCATCAATTTGTATTTCATTTAGATAGACATTCACAAAAACTGTCAAACTCTTCAAACACAATTAGAGTATCGTACATCTGACAACTATTACGCTACAGGTTCTGTGTTTATGTCCTAGAAATTAATTGTGTGAGAATTACTTGGTTTTATGGTCAGCTTATGGGGTTTTCGACAATTAATGCATTCCCCCTATTTTGGTCATAAAAGAACAAAGATAAAAACATCCCAATGAGATTGAATTAAGTACAGTGTTACATAAAGTCCCTCTATATAAAAAGCAGTTGATTAAAAATTATATTCCCAAATAAGTGCAATGTAAGATCCATTCTTGGAGAAAAAAGGAAATATTGTGGAATATTGTCTTTTAGGTCACGTCTCATCCAACTGTAGCACACACAGGTTGTTGAACAAGGCTGGACTCAAGCCACTCTCTTAAACATACACAGGCATTGCCCTTCGCCTGTGCAGGTTTGGTTCTTGTTGTTTAAACACCCTCTGCCAGGAAAATAAATAAATAAACTTGAGCTTAGACTTCATTGGTCTAACATTCTGCTAGCGGATGCTGAAATTAGCGTGTTCCTTTCCAGGTCTGGGTTCTATTATCCTCGCTGATGGGGGTTCTTTATAGTTGTCAGGGGGGTCGTATTTGAAAAGCACGGCTTGTTTTAATACAGCAGTGCAGCCTCATGGAATGTGAAGAATTCTGTCATTTATTTTCATCCATGGTTAAAATTTGAACTTGGAGCACACAAAACATATGAAATCAATTAGAGGAGCTGTAAAGACCTGGAGACACGTAACGGTCAGACATGTTCTGATAGCACCACACCATGACGTGCCTGAACATGTTCCGCTCGCCCCTGCAGGTGAACAAAGGCAGACATGAAACCACTGTGTTTGCCCTTCTTTTGTTCAATCCAGAATCGCGTACAGTCCAAACCGAGCCCTCTCCCCACTCAGAGCCTCATCAAGACGAATCAGGACTGCAAGGTCTCAAGGACTTGTTGACAGCAGGCTTGAGGCACTTGGTGCATGAGGGCTGCAGCCAGCCCCATGTCAGGGGGATGATGTGTAGCAGTTCATTTTCCAGTTGGTTGAAACAATTTGCTCCCCCTCTGTGAATGACCCTTAACATGCGCGTGACCTAGGGGCAAAGAGACTTGTCTACTCAGTAGTTTGCCAAGACGTGGTGTTTGAGTTCAGATAGTCTTTGCAGAAATAAATATAAATAGGTAATGCCATATTTTTGTTTTTGCTCACTTCCTCCAAAACTACTCCTCTACTGGTGGGTTAGACTACACTATTTACGCGTGATTCAACAGCTCTGCAATCGTAGGGTTTGCCACACAATTCCACGACAGATATAACATGTATAATAGCAGATCATATGGAGAACCACGGTTAGAAAAGCATTGCCAGCAGAATCTGTTTTCCTGTGGTACAGTTCGCCTGCTGATTATTCTCCTCTCCTGCTGCGTGATGTGTTATCCAGCAGTTTTGGACATGCCTTGCAGTTAAAAATTATCAACTTTCCAGATAAAGACACTTAGTTGCAGTAATTTTTACTGTCATTTACAGCTAATGTAGCAAAGATGAGGTGGGATTTCTGTCAGTATCTAGCCCACTTCCTGTTGTTGCTGAGAAGTGCTGTGTATTTGTGGACAGGGAGCTACACACTTGCTCATGCTCATCTTAATCTCCCTCAGGACTTGACTTTCCTGTTTCCTTACTTTTTAAAAATGGAAATATAAATGTCCTTAAAGTCTCTGCTTCCACAACATTTTCTTGTTGCAGCAAAGTGACTATGAGAGTCTGTGTTGCTCCAACCCATTCTTGCCCCCCAACACTTTTCTTTTTGGCTGCCCTATGTGCATGCACCTCTGCTCTACAGGCTCTATCGCCTGGATTTTCGTTTGCTGAAGTGTTGACGAAGCAGCTCCTCATAAACACACGGGTCATGTGAGGTGATCAGCTCAAGCTGTTAAAAATTACACATCTGTATACTTGAAAAAAATTATAAGCTTTGAACTTAACCAATAACTGGCACCGCAGTAAGCAGGAGCAAGTCTGTGAGTAGCTTTTGACTTCTCTTTTTGTAGCTGTGGTTTAGTAACAGGAAGTGAAATTGATGGGGTTTTTAATCCATTACTTAAAAGGTTAAAATTCAGGTTGCATAACAACCCACCCTGTTTCTTCAAACATAAATTCCATATTTGCTTCCCTGGTCTTGTTGAGTTCTTGTTGTCAATCTTCATTTAATTCATAATTCAGATCATTTTTGTGGTAATAGCAAACCAGATTTAAAATCTCTGATACACCACAGCAAGAATAGCTTTTTTTCCCTACTGGCTCTGAGACTTGACAATGTGACACATTCACAGTTTGAATTTTTGTCAGATTCTGCTTGGTGTCTTTGTTTTTCACATTTTTCTAAATTCATTTTGGTATACATCCACCCAAAGTTTTGCTGTTGGTGTCAATTCCTGTGTTTTGTGTTAATATGACAAACTTGCAGTTTGTAATGAATTTCCGTGGCTGACTTTGCTCGGACCTGAATGGCAGCATTACCTTAGATAACATCAATACAGATGAGCATCGGTTCTCTTTTCATTTTCTTAATGTTTCTTTGGAAAGCCATACATAAGGGAACCAGATTTGTATCAGTAACTATTAAGTTTGCCAAATTCCACAATATTCCATGTGAAGCATTTAATTACATTTTTTTTATTAATTCAATAGTTGCACAATGACCACATTCCTCGCTGTCCTTTTGGGTGGGTGCAGTGAGAACCATACATTAAGCAAACAAACAGATGTTAAAGCTGTACTGAGTTCACCTTGACCACAAACTCCCTTTACAGAAAAACTCAGTGTACTGGTTTACTGTGTATAGAAAGTTTTTTATTTTTTATTTTCTATTTTTTTCATGTATTTTTTGTGCGTTTTGTGCCTTTATTGATAGGAGAGAGACAGTGGATAGGCTTGTGAAAAGGGGGTGAGAGAGTAGGGGAAGACACTCTGCAAATTGGTCACAGGCGGGATTCGAACCTGGACCGGCAGAAGCAAATACATGGGGTGCCTGGTTTCTAACCACTCCGCCAAACCAGCACCCCAAAAGTTTTTAACTAAATTTGTGAGTTAAATATGTATCACAGCTTAAATCATGCTGCTAGATGTTTTTGATTTATCTGATCAGTGCAGCAAATTTACATTGAGGCCCCATCCACACGAAGACAAAATGCTTAACAGTTTCCAAAACGATTGTCAGAAAGACGGAGGCGTCTCAGAAAATGTGTGCGTCTACATGAATGTACTCGATATGCATCAAAACACTGTAAAACACATGCCAGACCTCTAGGGCCACTGTAACGATATGACAGAAACAAGCGGAAACAGACGGAAAAAACAGTGGGCATGCGCACTTGTGGCAAAAGTTGTAAACAGAGATTGTGATAAAGTGATCATGAAGTGCTGTAATGTGTCCTTGATAATTGTTTGTTCAACTCTGTGGTGATTGAGAAGAAGGAAATTTTGTTGCAACAGGGATAGTAGGGTAACTAGCTTCATCAGCACATATGCTTCACGTATGCCGCCATTGTCGTTGCCGCGTGTGGCGCATGCGTGTTAATGAAGATATGAAACTATGACGTAAGCGTATCTGAAAACTTGCGGAGAGCCAGTGATCACGGAGCTGCATATACGGCATTTCAGAATCTTTCCACTCTGGAACCTGGTTTCAAAAATGATCGTTTACAGACCCACAAAACGCCGTCTTCGTATGGATAATACGCAGATTCTGCAAAAAACGTATGCGTTTAGACCTCGGTTTGGCTTCGTGTGGATGGGGCCTTAGTTAGCATTTAGTGTTTTGACTTTAATGTGCATTTCAGGCTTTCACTTTTTAACCTGTAATAGGGCTGCGTGATATTGGAAAAAACTGACATTGCGATTTTTTGGGGGTTTGCGATATATTGCGATATATCTTGCCAATTAAAAATAGAAGAATTTTCACCAGATGACTTGAATAGCTCTGTTTGTAAAGAATTTGGTTGACTCACAATGACACCATTGTATTCATATAATACTGTTTAATCCAAGCTAAGGGTGTTCATCTGTGAATGATGAAGATTGATGTATATAAAAGGGATCCAGGAGGCCATGTCTCTGTACAAAATAGAAAAGGTTTCAATTTCAGTTGCTTTTTTTCATTTCCCCAATAAATGGGGGAAATGCGATAGTCACATCACATGCACGATGTGACTATTGCACATGCACACATTGCGATGGCGATGTTCAAACGATATATTGTGCAGGCCTAACCTTTAATTACAGACTGTCTTTTCGAAAGCTTTTCAGATGGTCTAATTCTCTAAAAGGGCTGAATTTATCATGGAAGACTCTTCATGTTGGTTTCTAAGCCTGAATGCTTTGAATTTGGATGTTGATCCTGATTTATTCATAAAACTGTTGCCACTTTAGTTTGCCAAACGAGTTCCAAGGAAATTGTCACATGTGTGCAATTAATTTTTCTGACTGTTTTGAAAGACTATTGTTTTCTCATTTTGGCTGACAAATAGAAAATGTGCTCCCAACCAGCAAAGAGCGAATGAGGTTTTAAAATAACGTTAGGATGAAGTCATGGGGTCAGACGGAGCAGTGTGACAAAGAGCATGTTGTGAAAGAGAACTCCAATAGCTCTTTCTGGCATGTTAAATGAGGGAAATTTTTCTACACTTAGATTAAAATTCCTGTTCATTAGCTGCCCAGATTGCTTAATAAGAATGTTGTAATCATATATCAACTGCTAAATACATATTGTGCTATGTTTGCACTCATGTTGACAAGAGTTATTAAATCCAAATTAGCTTTCACAATGTTGCTCGAGCACGCCATATGGGGCCCTTTTGGGAAATCCTGAGGGTTTTTTTCCCTGTAAAGTTTTCAGAGGTGAATGTTTCAAATCTGTGCCGTAATTAAAGTCTACAACACCTGCTCTACATCAGTGTCAGTCTGTGTTCCTCAGCACTTCCTTTTTACTGTTACTGTAGAACTGTGGAATGAAAACCAGTCATGATTTGTGTCGCAGAGTTATCCAATAAGAGGTATCTAAGATTTACCAAAACTCTCCAGCTCAGGACTCAAGTGAGGAGTTTACATTCTTTCCAGGACTCAAACGTGTGACCCTGACCCTCTGCAGTAGTTGCGCTAATGGAATGTAGCATATGGCTAACCCTCTGGTCCTTGCAAGTTACAAGATGATTTGAAGATGAAGTGTAGTGGCATATGCATTGATCATGGTGGATCAATTCTACTCTATATTGTTTTTATCATGTGTTTTGTCTGTCATAGATGAAGTTCAGTCCTGCAAAGATAGGATTGTTTTAGCAGCAGGACTTGACATCATCACCAGTCACATTGAGATTCACTGCAAAATGGGATACTTTAAATCAATCATTTTGTTCCTTAGAGTACTGCAATGTTTATATGTATATATATACACATACTTTAATTTGATCTTATTTCATAACTTTTATTGTGCTTCAGTTTTTGGATATACTTTCTACACTATGGCATATGTTAAAATGCAACAATGCAGATTTTTAAATTAGTCTTCTATTATCTCCATGTGCCTAAGCATATTAGATGTGTTATATGGTTTGTTTACTTTTAATAAAATGATTTGTTCCTTTTTGAGTTATGAGAACCACTATGCTGTCTTCTGTATTAATTTATAAATGTATGTCTTTGTACCGGCAGGATCAGGAGAAGGATGCGGGAAGATCATTCAGCGATTCCCCAAAAAGGACTGGGAGGGAACAGCCTTTCCTCAGGGTGTGGAGATGGTAGGTAGTGACAGTGATAACTCTGAATAATTTGGTCTATTGTGCCTTTCATAAACACTTCTCAACTTGTTTTAGATGTTAACGTTTACTTCAGAGACAAATTCAGTGTACATAAAGGCCATATTGATGTTGTTCTGACATTCAAAAAGTCACTGTCATAAAGTGAGGCATACTCTCAATAAGTCAAACAAAAATATCTGTGGTATGACAAAAGAATATCTGCTCAGATCACTGCTGTTGCTTCCATTTCAGAGATAATCGAGTTTTTAAACAATAATACAAACAAAAAGCAATTTCTAATTATCAATGCTTTGTGTTTTATCAAACAATAAAGCACTTTAACATTTTATGAAAAAAAAATTTGCAATGTATCTGCCAGACAGCAAATACAAATAGCTTCTATCAGACATTAACGTTAATATTTTTAATTTAAAGCAAAAAGTAAAGCTGAATTTAATTAGCTGAACATTTGATTAAAGCTGTTTAAGGGATGTATTCCATTTCATTGGTCCAGCTAGGTACAAATGTGTCATTACAGCAGCACAACACACTGGATCTGCTTGTAGTAGAGCATGATGGTAAACGAAGAGCATTAATGGTGAACCTCCAGCACAGCAGTACTACATGGATCATAGTTATAGATTCAGCAGTGAACAAATGTCTCTAAATCCACTGCTTATTAGAACATTTCTGGGTATGTAATGAAGTTTTCCTGCTGATGATGGATGGGAAATGTGTTTTTTGTGACCAGTCAACAGACTGGTGTGCTTTTTGCTCCACCTTTTAGGGTCAGTTTGGTTTGTTAAAGGTGGGACAGCAAGGGTTATTTGGGTACCTTTTCTCCTCGTAATTGTGTACTGCTCTAAGATGAACTGAACTGGACTGTTTGGTGAAAACAAAGCTTTAAATGGACACCAAACATTCAGCTGTCACTGTTTCACATGGCTGCAGCAATTTGGTGCTTTATGGATAGAAAAGTCATGGTATGATATCAGAAATGTGTATTTAATATATTTAATGCATACTGTATTTAAAAATGTGTGTTAAATTGTGTACAGAATTTTACCTCCATTATTTGTTTTGTGTGATTGTGGTCTAATGAAGTGAGTAGACCACAATAGAGAGTCACTGAATGACTTACTTTTGAGTGGTTGCATCATGTTATGACTAAGGCCTTCACTGTCTACAGTGCAGACTCATTATATGAGTTAATAGTACATAGAAGGGGAGGAGCCATTGCCTCTGGAAAAGTTAACGTGTCACTTACCCTGGTTGTACAGTATCTTTATAGTTAGTGTCTTTGTCTCGAGGCCCCTGTTCAGTTTCTTTTTTTCTGAGTCTTTGATTCAAAAAATGATGTAGCATTTTTGGTGCCAATACATGGCAGATAGTAAACCATGGAATATTTAGTTAACCATGTTAAAGCATGCATGCCCTTTGGAGTATGTGCAGCATTTCCTGTTGCTGATACTTGCAGAATGGATTGTTTACTCCAAATGTTCACTAATTGGGAAACCTCTTTCATCACATTTAGTGACAGTAGGGGGTCCTCTGCAGGGGATCTACCCTTACATGGACAACACAGTGGATGGGCAAATGTTTCCTTATCAGGACAGGAATAAACTGTCCAGAGAAATAGCAGCATGACACTGCACAGGACAGTAGTGGCTGTGTTATTTCTGGTTTTGCTCTTTGTTAGTGGCTGCAGATAAGGTTCAGATGACTAAGCAGGCAGAAGCAGAGGAGCTGATAATAATAATGATGATGTTAATAACAATAATAATGATCATAATTAAAAACTGCAACCAGTTATAATAACAGCAGTAATAGTAATTATTGAATAGATTGATGAGAATAGCTGATCTTTATTTGTGAAGAACTTTTCTTAACAAAGTCAGAAGGAGCTTTAAAGAGAAAAAAAATACACAGCTGATAAAGAATATGTCTGTTAATTAAAAATTGAAGAAATTTCAAATAAAACAGGATTACAAAAGCACAACAGCTCATCGACTTTGGCTGAACTGGCTCCAGGAATGTCCATTTGATGCTGAGCTAATAAAATAAAGTTTTTTATATTGACCTAAAAACATAGTTCAAGAAAAAAAACATATTACACAGCAGATGTAGGAATCTAAAGAGAAGGAGATCAGATCCCTGGTGTTTAGAATCCGATTTGCTCGAATTTTCAAACTTAATTTAGCTTAAATACTTATATGTGGAGAAACCCAACAGTAATTGTTAAGAAGTTTAGATAACACCTTAACTGAATGCAAAATGTTCTTTATGCAGCAACAGTCACATCATCTGCCCCAGAAATTCAAACCTTAGTGTAGGAGCTTGCTGATGGATATTTGTCCATGTGTGAAAGGGGGTTATTCTTTCAAATTAAAGTTAGTTCTCCTTATTTAAAGGACCCATACATTGCCTTAACTCAAGTTCATGTATTTGATTCTGTGGCTGAAGTATGTTCACAATTACTGGTATCTACTAATGAGCTCCAGTCACCTTAAGGCCCCTTTGGACCCAGTCTGCTGTGATTGGTCGACCAATTTCATATGTGGTTATTTGTCAGTTCAGCTCTGTCCAGTGCCATGTTTTCAGCTGCTTAGCTAATGGGCTTCAACTGCTGACAAAACAAGCTGTTTCAGGCAGCCACTGGTGCTGTAAAGAAGGGCAGAAGGAGAAGTCCTGATGTCTCAAACTTTAGTCTTGTATATACAAGTATTATATTACATCCAGAAGACATGTTAACAAACACATTACATGGGCTTTTTTTATAACAGATGTGCAACAGTTCCACCAAATTGATGTCATGATTAGATTATAATATTGCTTATTAATATCAGAAGATTTTTTTATCTCTACCCAAACTGATAGCTAACTTCTTAAACAGTTACCTACTGACACTGACATCAAACCAAACATTCCTTTTACTGCCAAAATATTAGATCAGTTAAAATGCAATAGATGGTACAGAAATCTAAACTGTGAATTAACCACAAAACACTACTACCATACTTTATTTCCCTAGTTAATCTCTATCCAATAAACATGGCATCACTGTGTGGAAGTGACAAAAATAGTCAATAAATATTAATGTATATGTTTAGAGGCAAGGGCAATGCCCAGTATTTATTTCTGATAAGCCAAGTGTATAAGACACATGATGACCTACTTGCAAATGCTGGTCATTTGTACACTTGCAAATGTTTATTGCCTTAAAGGAGACATATCATGCTGATGCATGATTTAATACTTACATATAATATAAATTTGAAAACAAGACCTTACACCCCCTTAATTTTCAAAAAATTAGATATTGTATTTTTTCTGATATCCTAGAACGAGATTTGATGCCTTTGAAAATAGGTCATTGCGAGATGACCACGAGATTTAAGTCGTCGTGACTAGGGCTGAACAATTTATCATTTTCAGATCGAAATCACAATTTTAGACGATACAATTTTGTGATCGCCAAAGCTGCAATTTTTTGCAGCGCTCCTGACTGACTCAGGATCTGTTGTGTCAAGTATTATACACATACTGTTTTACAAATTTGTAGACGATCTATATGTTAAAAGTGCTGGTAAGCAGGTCAACAACACAAAGCCTTTGTTTAGGAGTAGAAGTTAATGGAAACATATTATTTATCATCACTATTGAAGGTGAATAATGTGTTAAGTGTTTTTCATTATTTATTTCCTTATGGTTGTCTGTACTGTAAACAAAGTGAATTTTGCATTGAAGTTTGATTTGAAAAAAAAAAATCGTGAATTGCAATATCTGCCAGAAAAATCAAAATTAGATCTTTTCTTAAATCGTTCAGCCCTACATGTGAATATCCCAAAGCTTGATTTGAAGGAAATCGTGAATCGAATTGAAATTGCAATATCTGCCAGAAAAATCGCAATTCAATCTTTTCCTAAAATCATTCAGCCCTAGTCGTGACGACACGAGGTACATTTCTTTTTATTGGAGTAATCTGATAAAACACTTCCTCCTCTGTGATGTCCGTTAGCCACAAAACCGTCACCAAGGAACACATCCACCCAGCAGCAGTGTATAGCTCCCTAGCTCACACTCACTCATTACCAGCTCTGGCCTGTGGGGGGACTCCATACGCGGTCGCTGCTTTGAGCCTGCCGGAAAATACAGTAGAAGAAGAAGGACAGGCTGGCTCAGCCCTCTCGGCAGCTCTGACAGAACTGACCAATCAGAGCACAAAGGGCTGTGACATTGCGAGGTAACTGGAGGTCAGCCGGGAAACTGAGCGTTTCAACGAGAGCTTGATAATGGCCTAAAATGAGGATTTTGAGAGCGCTATTGTGGGGCAATGAAGGAACTAAATGACTTGTACTGAGGGCAGAAATGCTTTACAGGCACCCTAGTCTGGCATAGTGAAAAGGAGAAACAAGCATGATATGTCTCCTTTAATTGTCTTCATTTGTACTGTTCGAGTGTTTAATGAATCTGTGTATTGTTGCCATTCTTGGACAGGTCTCCCTTGAAAAAGAGATCTGCTGATCTCAGTTGGACAAACCTGTTAAAATAAAGGTTGAATAAATAATGAAAAATATCAAATAGTTCATATTTTAATTGAATATTTAGGTTTTGTTAAAAATGAATAATGTACGTTTTTCCTTTTACTGTCTCAAGATGAGCATTGCCTGTTTCATATTGGAGGTATGTGTTTTTTGGGGGTCATAGTTATGTCATAGCCAAAGGCACGGCATGTAGAAGAAAATGATGAATAGTGTTGGCAACAGGTACGGAGACGAACAAGTTGCATAATATGGGTCAGATATCTAAGCTATGACGTAGACTAAGAGATCTAGTTAACTTTGATCATTCTTTCACACAAGTTCATTTTTTCACTTTCACACTTTTTTTTATAAAAGATGCTGCTAATATAAGGCTCATTTGTTCTGCTTCCAGGTTTAGAGGAGATGACTGAGCTCAATGATGAATACTTATTTCATGGTAGAAGCTTGAAAGTCAGACTTTGAAATCACATTATTCCCGAAAGTTAAAAGTACTTTTAACAGCTTTAGGATTGGTAATGTCTTGTATGGGTTTATTTAAACAGGGTGATTTAATTTTTTGATGATTGATAACTGATGATAGCTGCAGCTATGAGAAATATTTTAGTGTACTGCTGCTTTACAATGACATAGCCTGTTGTGATGGTATTTATGGGGTAATTTAGGTCAAGTGAGACTATCTATCCAACAAAAATACTCATACTGTGATTAGGGGGTTTGAATAGCATGTAGGCGTCTTCCTGTGGACCTAACTGACCCTATGTTGGTGGCCATCGAGCTGTGAGTTATTGAGAGACAAGCAGTTGTGTGTCAGAAGGCAAATCATAGGGGTCCTGACAGCAGACTGAGGTTAACTTTGACTGATGAAACCCATAGAAACAAAAAAATATAAGTATTTCCTGCCCAGACAAAGTGTTTCAGAGGTTAAGTTTATGTCGATGAAGTCTGAATGCTGATCTTTTACCTTTCAGTGACTCTGAGGGATGAGGCGGATGGTTTTGTTCTTTAAGCATCATCCCTCAAGTATCCTGACATGGTTTCGTAGTTATATATAGAAACATGACCGCAAGTTTGACTAATTCTATTAGCTTAGTGTTTCCAGATGTCATTGAGGACCTGCTGATCATTTTTTTTCTGCTTTTGTGGGTGTGTGTGCATTTTTGGTATTCCATGTAGCTGAAGTGTTCCCTAATGCTTCATTGTTATGTGTCAGCCTGGCCTGAAATGAAGACATGCTGCGGTCCCCAGTGTGCAAAGAAGTGTAAGGCACAATGTTTCTTATTGAAGGTAGTAAGTCAGAGCTGACACAACAGGATGTGTTAAATGCTAGGCCTATTTTTGGCAAATACTCCACATACTTGCTGAAACTTGGACAGATCATGTTCCCCAAGGGTGTAGGTATATGTATTAAGGCAAATTAGATTCATGTGTTGACAATTTTGGTAAGGTGTTAGAAAAAAAGCACCCAGAGCAGAATGCAAGGACAGAATAGGGGGGGTAATTTCCTAGTCTGTGTGGTGACAAGCCATAATAAAGAGCCAAATGACTGGAATTCCAACTTTGAAGCTTTAATGAAGATACACCAGGGTGTTTTTACAGACCCGCTAAGCAATTTGCATTTTGGCTCCGTTTCGTGCTGGTATGTAAACCCTTATTATTTGCAGATTTCCTCCACTCCATGAAAAAGCAAGTGACTCATTTACAAACACTTTAGCAGCACATCTGTAGAGTGCAGGGATGAGGCTGATCACGAAAGGCTTTCTGCGGTCACAACAGGCCCCCAGCGAACTAAACAACAGCAGATGAGGAATGCACAAAGACAAAGCGTTTACAACTTGTGCAAGGAAAAATGTGTTTCTAATCTTTCCAGGCAAGTGATGATGACAGGAACCAGCTCCTCATCTGTTATGGATGAGCCAGGTTTGTGGATGGAGGTCAGCACGGTGCTCACCCAGTACATTTCCACGGCTCTGCCCTCCAGTAAAAAGGCACAGTGTACTGTAAATGATTAGAGGTCCTTAGGGTCATTGTAGTGTGACATACAGGGTTAACTATGTCCACTTCTTCACATTTCCAATGCAGATTGAAGGATGGTCCAAAATGTATAACTTTTTCCTTCAGTTTAGGAGGAGAATGACCTTTTAATTTTCCAGACAAAGAAGTCTTTTAGTATGTGCATATTGAGGTTGTCAAAAATTTTCAAGACTTCACTTTGGTTCAAGTGTTACTCGTTGAAACAATAGAATATGAAAATATTAATTATTTCTTTCCTTTGATAGTACAGATATAAAAACAGACATGCAGTCTAATTATTCACCTAAAGCTGTATCAGAAAGAGTGGGAGGGCTACGAAGGGCAGTCAAGTGAAGAGAGGGGATAATGATGCAGGGAAATTTAGTTCACTTGTTGTTTTACAGCTTATCTGCTCTTGTACAAATATGCAGCCAATTGCAAGATTTTTACCTCTGCCAAGGAGGTTCTGCTATTGCCAGCATCTGTTTTGTTTGTTTGTTTCTCCGTTAGCAACATAACTCAAAAAGTTATTGACGGATTTCAATGAAATTTTTCAGCAAAGACAAGGAACAAATGATTAGATTTTGGGAGTGATCCAGACCACTGTCTGGAGCCGCCATGACAAAAAATGCTATTTTCGTGAATAACTACTGAACTAAAATAGATATCATGATGAATTCAATTGCTAATGGTATGTTTTTATGGTCAAGGTATCTAAATATTTAGATGAAATAAAGGAAAGAGTAATATTTATGGTGAAAATCACAATATGGTGAGGACTGTGGCGCTGTCGGAGGTCTGCGCTCTCTGAGTGCTTTTCGGGTTGCTGCTAAAGTGATATTGTGGTGGTTTCCATATGCAGCAAATTTGAGGATTTCTTGTTCATACAGCAGTATTTTGGAGCAGGCTGAGTCCAGGCACAGTCCCACAAAAGGCCTGAGCTGCCTTAAGTCAGTCAGTATTGCTGTGGCTATTAGTTGCTCTGTTCGTCATGGGGGGAATAAGCTAGCAGGCCAATTTACCCATGCTGTAGGGCTGAACAAGATATTGTTTTCTGCTCAAAATCACAATTTCTGACAACAAAATTCATGTGATCGCTGTAGCTGAAATATTTTTGCAGTGCTCCTGACTGACCCAGGATCTGTTGTGTCAAGTATTTGCTTGTAGGGATGGACACATGTCAATGCTCCTGTCCAAAACCATCAAAGGTTGATATGCTACTTTGGTATGGCCGTTTTTTTTTCTTTGTTGGAATTGTTGAATTTTGTTTTTCTTATTGTAACTTGTTTAACTTTTGTTTTGGCATTTCATTTAACTTTCTTAACATAATTAAGTATTTCTTTGCTCTACATTTTTAAGTTAAGACAGTCAAAGATGGCCCTTTTAGTTCTTCAGTTGTAATAGCTGCTGTTGGTATGGGACTTTAAAGAGTGTACATGCATGTTTATTGTTAATAAATACATTGTGAAGCACTTATTACCTTTAGTTTTCATTCTTGACTTAGAGGGATAGCTTTTAATGTTGGACAGTATGATGTAACCTTTCATGTTTGTAAATGTTACTGTAAACACAGTGACTATTGCACTGATGCTTCATTTGAAGAAAATAGTGAATTGAATTGAAATTGCAATATCTGACAGAAAAATTGCAATTAGATCTTTCCCTAAAATTGTTCAGCCTTAAGTGGAGATATAAGTTCTTCTTAAGATTATATAAATGAACATACATACAGGTCCTTACTGTACTTCAAACCAGCTGCTCCGGGGGTTGATTGGCAGCAAGCTGAGAACACCTTTTTCAGGCAAGCTTGCTTTGGTTATTTGTACCAAACAGGGATTGAGTGTAGTGTAAATATACTCATCAAACCATATCAAACAGGTAACATCTACTTGTTTTAGAACAACTCCTCCAATTGATCTTTTTTTTGCCAGCTACATGCCTCTGGTTTTCCATTTGTCACTAAAGGTACCACCAGCTGTTTATTTGACTGGTCAACAAACTCATAGTTCTTTTACAAGTCCAGATCATTTTATAAAACTGATGGGGATTTTACCTCGACTTTTTATTGCATCCTGGAAGTCATACAGTACATATTGTCAAGCCTGGGATCCATTGAACGTGGGGCTCTGTAAAACCTGTTTTTTTCCCAAATTCCATTTTAGTTTTTTTCATATTCTGTTTTAATTTTTCTGAGAATTTGGTGTATGCAAAATTAAACCTGAGACACGTATAAAGTAATGAAATATAGACACTCTCTCTTCAAGTGGTCCTCACACGTGTCCTTACAGGTCCAGTCGACAGAATGTTGACAAAATCTGCAGAACATTTGATCGCCTGACATACAGTAATCTTTGGGAAACTGCTCTGTCCTGTACTTTGGATTTAGCTGCGAGTTTCATAGCTTCTTTGCCAACTTAACTGGTGTCTCCCGCGGCCGCTTTGACATTTGTATGCATTATTAATGAGGGAAAGAGGATGGGAAGAGGAAGTGAATCAACATTGTCCCCATCATTAGTGACCCCCTCAGAGCATTTTCCTGAGAGATGCATTCCTTTCATAGACAGAAAAAAAGGTTTTATGTAAAATGTCAGTTTCCATGATATTCCTCGTTTATATTTGAACTTGGTGTTGAATGTCCAATAGGAGGGTTTCAGTCACGTGATTATTATGACGTATGAAGAGGGCGTGGTTTCAGATGGAGGGCAGGAAGTAAACATGGAGTCTATGAAGAAGACCGGCGAAAGTTCGTATTGTGCTGATCTAGATCCAGTTTCAAGAAATAGATATAAGCAGTTAATCAACAGATACGGTGGGCGTGATCCATATCTCATGAAGACGAGCGAGTTTTCGGCAGAGACAAAAGATTTACCGGCAATTGAGGCTATCGACATCGCAAACTATCTGGTTCTTCAAACGTCGTACCACACCAAACAGCAGATGAAAGCCTACAAAAGTATGGAGGCATACAGCTTTTTCATCAGCGGGTGGGTCCACAACCTCGGTACCAAACTACTACAGGATGGTAATTGTTTGGTCTTCGCAAGGGTGAGTCTTTCTTCTTTCTTATGTGTTAAGGTGCTAGCAGCTAGCAGTCGCGGCTATGATGTACACAAACCATGGAAACAAACACGCAACAAATCTGAACGGCGACGTTAGCCCAACAGTCAAAGAACACAAGGACGTTAATTTGTGATATACTTAAAGCACCCGTAAACAACACAAAACATTGGCATCTTGATTGCTTATCACTGCAAGTTCTAACGTTACTTTACCTCCTGCCCTCCATCTGAATTGCACGCTGTCGCTATGCGACAATGTGACGTCACGTGAAACCCAGCTATTCCATGAGTCCATCTGCAATTCCCTGATCTCAGACTTTATCGGCCTTATAAACAGCAGGAGGCAGACTGCTTGCTGCAGCTTTGACACACACAGACAGCTTAAAATCCTTTTTCTTCATGAAAACACTCTCATTTCTGCCTCCAGAGTGAACTACACTCACATTTAGTTAATGAGTCAAAAACTGAAGCATTTACTTCACACTTTTCCAGGATCTTAGCATGTTTTTACAGCCATTTTAGGCCTAACGCTGCAGAGCAGATTAAAAGGAGTGTTTGCCTCACTTACCACACATGGTAGAACTAGTGCAATATGGGGTGAGGCATTGTTATTACGTACTACTGGTAATCTTTTTCTGTTTACAGGAGGTTAAAATCCTGACTTAAGTTAAAGCTCATTTTGCCCAGCACTAAGTTCAAGGATATTAATGATAATTCAGATGAGGTGGTGTTTGTCTTTTTGAAAGAATATTTGGGTTCCAGCTCCTCCCTCTAGTATTCATTTGTCTTATGTATTTAAGATGCTTTACTAAGTGTAGGCCAAAACTGCATTATAAGATGAATAGAACAGATGGACATTTAGTTTTTGTTCTTCTCAAAGCCTTGTATTGTTGACATGAGTTGAAAGCAACACTTTGTTTTAACCTGCTTTCTCAGGTTTCACTGTTTGCCAGCAGACTAAGCTGTAAATCTTTACTGCAAACTTCACTTAAATTAAACTTTCATGCTTTGAGTCATAACAGAGTTCCTGAGTGCTCTTTGTTGCAGAAAAAATAACAGGGTATGTAAAACAAATTGACTTCATTGTTTACAACAGATTGACTTAATTCTTTTTAACTGGCCTTAAAACTGTCAGAAAGTTTGCAGGACATCCAATAACTTGTCAGACGTCACCATGCTGTAATTCTATCAGTACTGTTTCCACTAGGGATGGGAATCGAAAACCAATTCCTTTTGAGAATCCTTAACAGCTGCATCAAAGAATCGGTATCATTAATATTTTTACTAATCAATTCCCTTATCCACAGACAGGGCTCAGAAGCGTCAGCATTGTGACTTCATTTTAATTGTACCCACTACACAACCTTAAGTGAGTGGACACACCAGCAATTTGCAGAAGCAGTTATCTATGCTGTGACTAGTTTGACATTTTTGCCACTGAAAATCAGAGCAACATTTGTCCACATGGAAAATCTGCAGGAATCGATAAGGGAATCATTAAAGAATTGGATCGATTAGCAGGATCGTTTACAGCATTGGTGTTGATAAAATCTTATCAATTCCCATCCCTAGTTTCCACGTCACCTAGTGTTGGTTTGCCCTTAGTAATTATATATCTTACATTTATTCATATAATACTAGAACTATACCTCTTTTAGAAACTATATATTGCACATTAGTGTCTCATTTAGTCTTCACAAATTATTAAACATACCAGTATCTTTAAAGTTGGTTTCATTTCTAGTTGACCGTGTAAATAAATCAATACAAAAGACAGCTATTCATCAATCAAAACTGATTTCTAAATAGACGTGTTACTCTGAATGTAAATTGAAACTAGAACAAACTAAATGTGACAAGCGCTAATAAATATACATGTACTGTATAGCTGTTTATTTTTTTAGCCCAGTCTTTCCCTCTTGTGTATGTTAGTGTCAGTATTATCTGTCAGTGTGTTTAGTGAAGTGAGATGTCTTGACGACTTTGCCCGAGAGGTCAAACACATTCCAAAGCACTGCAAAGCTCAGTGCTGAACATGAGGGTCAGCCCATTACATGCAGCCTGCAGACAACTGTCTGTCAGCAGACTCCCCTTGTGCTGTCTCCACTACTGCCATGTTTCCAGGCAGGAAAACAAAAGTAATCTCTGGAGACATCATTGTAACATTTTTAAAAAACTTGGAAACTTTTAGTTGTTGCTTTTATCACCTACAAGTTGTGACTTGAAGTGGAACATTGAAGCACATTACTAAAAAGATAAGCCTTTCTCATTTTGCAATCAGTCGATGTCGTATCCTGCTTCTTGTCCAGTTTCACCTGGGAAGCCTTCAGCCCCCGCTGAAGTGGTATAGATAATTGATATAAGGACTATTTAAAAGGGGTGATGCATGATATATTTTAAACCATTACAGATGAATAAAAAGAACTTGCTCTTGTTAGCTAATAAGTCAAGGTATTGACAATTCTGTTATTTAATGAGACTTCAAGTGACTAGAACTGGGCAGTCAATCAAATTTCAATTTCAAGTACTGCCTCTAACATTATAAAAAGCTGAATGGTCAAGATTAAAAAAACATAATATTGCCACATGACATGACTTTTTTTCCCCACTCATGCCTGTTCTTTAATGTTCAGAAGTATAGTGTTAAAGATGTGCAAGTTTAATAATTGCATTTGGTTCTTTTTTGTAAAATCAGTGAGTGATTGTGTTTCACTTGTTTTTCCAAAATAATTTGTATTATTATGTTTGCCATAATCAAGCAGCAGTATAACTGACATATGTGTAAATCATGTATGGATTGTAAGGCCAAACGTACTTAATACTGTATTTATCTTTATTTATCTTAAAGTAAGCTATGAGTGCTTTTATAATTTTAGGCATTACATTTTAAATTGGGGTTATCAATTAGTGAAATATTTTTCATTTCTATTTCTTTGATTGAATGGTTATTTCAAGTGAGATGATAGGAGGTTTAAACTTTATTGATATGTAAAATGTACTTTGCAGACAAGTTGTCAGTACCAAGCTGTAATTTGCATCTCTGGTCACTGGTTTAATAACTAATATCTTGTACACAGTGTTGATTTAACTATTTTTATGACATGGCTTTGCGGGTCGCAAGTTTCGACAATTTCACCAATTAGCATTTTAAACTGACCTTTTCCAACTCGTAGTTCAGACATCCTATGACTTTTTGTTGATTCCAAAACTGTCCCTTCTCTATTTGTCGCATGCGTCTGTCCCTGACGCATTTCAGAGTTTGTATTTAAAATGTCGGTGACCTGTGCTCACCTTTTCAAAAGCCTGCAGCATTTAACCTTAACACAGCAAGAACTGTGTTGTTGTGGCTGTGGGTGAGATGCTGCGGCATTGAACAATGGTCATCCTGTAGTGGTTCAGTCTAAGACTCAGTATGCTGTGTGGGTTTACTGTTGTCCATCAGCCAGGACAGCAGACTTGTTCTTCTGACCACATACCCTACCGGTCATTTGTTGTACTGTCCCACTGCTCACTCACAAAGATACTGGTAGACATAGAAATTGTGAACAAAGAAGTCTTCCAATTACAGGCCAAATGTCAAATGAGGGCTGACAGTCTGAAATTTTCTTTAAATTCTGGGGAGTTTAAATTGAAAAAGCTTTGTCACTCTCAAGGATGGCAACAAATTAGATGATACTCATACCATTTTCATTGTCGGCTCTGCTTATTGATTTGATTATTATTGGGTCTCTAATAATTCCTGAGGATATTCTGTGTTGGGAAAAAGTTGGTTCAGGTTTCCTGTGTCAGCAACACCAGACACATTTGATATTTGATATTCCTCATGTTTAATGTTATTTGACATCAAAAAATGTTTCAACATGTTGCTGGTGTTCCCACCCAAGCCTGAAATCACAAAGCTGAGGAGGTTACATGTTGTGCTGTCAATTTGTGTGAGGTAGTTTAAACGCCAAAATCATTTGGAGAATTGTTCTGATACAAGTGGGCATTCTCTGTTTGATTTCACTGTTTGACTTCATATGAACATTGTAATCGATCCATGTTCCTGTACAAACAATCGCATCCAGCTCACCTGAAAGAGGTGGTATTGACATGTCTGGTTTATTTGCTGTGAGGACACAGTTGACTTACATATCATACTGCTATGAGCCGCTCTATTGGTGATAACTGCATTGCAGCTACCAGGCTGGTGACAGAGGTGTTTGAATCCCATAGAAGGATTTTCTGTGAACAGGCACAAGATACCATTGAAATAGAAACAAGTTTCAGATATTCATTGTGTCTATAGCAGGTCATTACAAGACTCCCCACAAACAAGAGCTTCCAAACAGTCTAGATCATTTAAGCAGTCCGGTTTCTCCATTTAAAGCTGATCTCTTTTTTTCTGTATCATTGAGAGTTTATCTGTGGACATTGGTACATTATTTTTGCATTATCTTAAAGCTGTTTGAATTAATTGTTGATTAATAAAATCGTATTGGAAGCCAAATAGCAATGTGATAAATGAAAACATGAAATAAAACCCATTTAATCACTTTTTATTGTAGAGATTGTGAAGATGTGGTTGAAGTTGTCTTTTTCTTATTTTGCAGGAATTCTGCTTTAAAGAATTTCTACTACTTATAATTATTTAATGTTGTGAAGACGGTGTGTACATCACCTTTGTATATTTAAATGTATGTGTTGTTCTAGGGAGAGTTTATAGGAGATGATGGAAAGGCACTTTACTACTTTGTGAGTCACATCTGCAACTGGCCCAAAAACACATAAAGAATAAAAACAGTGTGTAAAAACAGTTTTATCAGTCTTATCAGTGAATACAACTAATGAAGCTACACTGGAAGTGACATAATAAAATTAGTCCAGCATTGCCTTTTTTGTTTTCTGGTCTGCTTCAATATTTTGCCACTTAGATTGAATTGATCCAAAGGGAATAAGAAAGTATGCAGTTTATTGTTGTATTTTTTTTTCAACTGAATCAGAACAAATCAAACGAACTGTAGGAGTGTGAATTTCTTTGGATTGTGCCGAACTTTAGAACTGCCCGTCATGATTACTTTCTAACTACTTGGCTCGTTCTTACTAACTGATTGCTTTGTGTTTTTATTGGTTGCCAAATTCTTTTCTCCGAGCCTGATAACTGAGAACGTAGTTTTTGTTGGACAGCCCAAATCTGTAAAAACATGGTTGACATTGCAGGAACCATGTCCGTGTTTTCCAGGATCTATCATTCTAAAGAAGTGATCTGAGAACCTTTCTGAAATAGTTAAGGCCCTTGTTATAGAGGTTATGCAGTGCCAGTGACGTAAAAAATTGTGTGACTGACTGGCAGTTGCACTCACTGAGATGAACAGAACAACGTAAAGTGTTCAGTATCAGTGATAAGAAGCAGCGAATCCCTTTAATTCATCAGGAAAGTGCCTTGTTTTTAGTTACTTTCATTGGCCTACTTATTTTTTACCTCCACCATGAAGTTATTATTGCAGGCGTCTGTTTGTTTTTTTTGTCAGTTGTTTTGTTTGTATGTTTGTTTGTTTCTCTGTTAACAAGATAATTCAAAAAGTTTTGGACAGATTTCAATGAAATTTTCAGGTAATGTATCGATTGGGACAAGGAAAAACTGATTAGATTTTGGGAGTGATCTGGATCACACTGAACTAAAATAGATCTGATGAATCCAGTTGCTAATGGTATGTTTTCATGTTCAAGGAATCTAAATATTTAGATGAAATATAGATAGGAATAATATTTATGGTGAAAATCACAATATGGGTGAGGACTGTTGTGCTTGCGGAGGTCTGCGTTCTGCGAGTGCTTTTCGAGTTGATTATGTTTTATGGAAAATGTAGATTCTCATCTAATTTATATTAAAGAGGACTAAATAAAACATTTGGAGCCATAAAGTTTCATTCAAGATGCAGCAAATATAAGCCCGAGTTATATTGTACTGTATCCCTTAAACTATTTTTTCCTTTCTTTTATATTTGACATAACACACTAACTGGTTGGATACTATAATTTCATGAAAAGTAACATCAATAATTGGCCAAATGGAACCAATTTAATTGTTTCATTAGTTTGTGGAAAATGAGGACATAACTTTTCTAGTTGTTAATTGCCAAACCAGTCATTGTAATCAGACATCTTTTGGTTTCATGTTGGTAACAAATATAAGAACTTGCTGTGATTTTAATGTGTAACTTTGCTGCCTCTTGGCCAGGACTCCCTTGAAAAAAAGGGTTCTTAATCTCAATGGGACCTTCCTGGTTAAATAAAGGTTATAAAAGATGATCTGTTGCCCTCAGTGCCACATAATTTGATTTAACGGTGAAAATAGCAAAAACAAAACAAAAGGAAAATTACAACTAAAGACTAGAGGAAAAAGAAAGAAGTGGGGTTCATATTCATCATTACCTAAATGAGTGTACACAGCGATTTGATGCCAACTGCATATCACTGTCTTTTTTAAAAACCTCATATAATGGCTCCAAATGCTTCAATAACATCAACTATGGCTTGATACTGCCCATGGTGAACAGTATTTTATACTAACGGCAAAATCCGTAAACCTTTTCAGTTGGGTCAAAGTGTTTGACAGCTTACTTCCCTCTGTATACTGTTGTTGTACTGACTGGGATGTCATGTGCATAGTCTTTATTGATAACTGCAAACTAGATGCATCTCAACAGGCACAGATATAGTATGTTCATCATCATCTTATCACTTGTTTTCCTCTTTCAGAAATGGGTAGAGATGAAGTTCATTTAATTTCCTCTTGGGGCCTAACTTTCTCAAAGGCAGGAATTTGACCGAACTTGACCAGACTCCAAATATTTGTGTCATTTCTCTTGTCTAGAACTTTGACCTGTTGAACTCTTCCTTCTTTGCCTCAAATCTTTGCCTATGAGGAACATGGATCACACTTACAGAAGCATGCTGAAGCTTCTCAGGGAATTATGTACACTAAATATGTCTACTACTTTTTGTACTCTTCTTGGTGTGGTTGCTGGGCAAAATTAAAGCAAGGATACGTCATGTTTTGTCAAATAAACAAATATTTTATGAAGTGACTCCTTAGCCTCTGGACCTGGGTCACGTTAACTTGTGTTGTGAAAAGAATTAACATTACTGAAAAGATATGTCATTTATCTGACCGTGTTCTCTCATCCAGCCACATAAATGAATCATGACAAAGCTTAAGGACATTGTTCATCATCTACAGCCTCAGTTTGTCAGTGTCAGCCTCTATGTCATACTAGACTGATGAAAGAATGTGGGCTAATTATATCACTTGATGGATTGACTAAAGTGACCAGAACTTGACATGTCGTGCTGCACGTCCATGCTGTGATGTTTGTGAAAACTATGAGAGAAAAGCTAAACAGTGCATTCCACATAGCAGGATGCCGCTCCGGCAAGAGGGGGGGAATGGTATCATGTGTTTGTCAGGAAGATCCACACATGAGTAATCAATGCTTTATATACCAGTGGAGCCAAGCGAGTCAGGAAAAAAAGCTGGAACTGTAAGGCATGCAGGACTTTCCATGTTGCAAAGCACGAAAAGCTCACCAGGAAATGGGAATACACGGGATGAATTGAAGCTGTACTTTGCTGAAGAGAGCAGACACTTAAACTATTGGATCAAATACAATAGTAGATTAAAGGATTACTGTGTATACGTTCAGATTTTGTTGTAAGACAGTGTTTTCTTCCCTTGTTATGTGGCTATATGCACTGAACAGAAACTCAGTGATATCAAGTAACTGAAAGTCTGGTGGTCACAGAAATGCAACTCTCCAAAACATAAACAGTAGGAGAACAATGACCAACAATGTCGTCAGCAGTGAGCGCAGCAGGAACATGAGGTGAACTGGAGCCAACAGCCAGGTTAAGAAAGGTCCATGAGCAGGATTTCGGGATACCCCAGCTATTCTGTATATTTCCTTCCATCTAAATGGCCGGCGGGCCTCAGATTTTCCTCTGACTGCTACTGGTGAATTCCACTGTGTGTTGTAAAATACAGCACTCACTGCTGCTGAAACCAAAGGCAGTACTGGGACACTGCTTAAATTTTGCACCTAGATACCCTTGTTAATGTCATGCCACTGTTTTTAACTATGACAAGATATTTAAAGGATGTTAACGTTTGGGTTAATAAAGTAAATATAAAAATATATATCAAGAAATACGCTGCAGAAACAGACAACTTAGTTTGCATTTGTTTGTTATGATGACTTCAGATGAAAAGTCTGGATTTCTTATTTTCATTGTCTGTAGATATCATTATTTCTCTCTTTGACATGTTGAGGTTATTTAATGCAAATGAGTTTCAAAACCTTTAGTGCAGAATTGATTTATAACATATCATGATCACATTTTTCGGCATGTCCCTCAGCCCTGATACTGGCGTCAATAAGCAGTATTGGTATCAATATAATCCTAACTAAATCCATTCTTAGTCTTTAATGTGTAATGATATTTTCCAAAGAGCATAAAAACAAAATACTTGATGAATCCTGGTATAGTAGAAGAGTCACTTCTTTGTTGATACACGTGCAACACACTGACTCATAAAAGCAGACACCTACATTTAGGTGTCACACTTCAGTGTATTTCAGTAAAAGAACTTGTTGTGGTTCACTGAGATTATTTAGACCAGAAGTGAAACTAAATCTGACGACATATTCAGTAACTCCCCTCAGGTCCCCACAGGGCGGTGAAGGAAGCACCTGTTCCTCCACTGGGTCATTATCAGCCATTATCTTCGTGTGCTGTATAGGCCGGGTCTGACGCAGGATGGCCATTGTACTGAACTACTACTTCTGGACAAAGCTGTTCACCCTGTGCTTTCATCCGTCACTCCATGTGCCCGTAACTGTGGTTTGATGTTTTATGTTTACTCTGTACAGCTAACAGAAAAAACAACCATGTTTACCTGCAGTTAGGTGATCCTCCTATGAAAACTAACTACAAATACTTAAACGATGTGATGATAATGGAGGGCTAGTATGAAAATGCTGCTGAAAAAAAACTGAAAGTCTAATAACTAGTTTAGTTAATATGCTGTCTTTTGTGTCGAGGGTATGGGATATTTTAAAACTTTAACACCTATCTTTCTGCCTGGAATTTCTAACTGAAATAACTTGAAACTGACAAAGTAAGAATAAAAAAAAAAAAATACTGAAAATTAACTAATGAGAATCAGACCTTACTTTTTAATTGTGGTTCAATAGAATTGTTTTAAAAACAAAACTAATTAAACTGGGTTGGACAAAAAATGATGATATCCTTCAGTTAATATTTTGTTGCATAACCTTTTGAGGGAATCATGCGGTCAGGCAATTTCTGTAACTATCAATCAGACTTGTGCACCTGTCCGCGGGTGTTTTGGCCCACTCATTTATCACGTATTTCAGTGAGCATTGTGGGTTATTCTGTCTTTAATGGAAGGGCACCAACACCTGGCTAGTACCAGGGTGGACCCCTTTTGCCCGCAGCACTGCAGTAATTCAACTCCCTCATTGTACCACATTCCAAAGGTTGACATTATTGTGAAGAAATTAAGCAAAGCCAATTAAGATATTCCACAGGTGCCGTAACTAAAATTTTTGTCAAAATAGTTGGCTAAGAGCCATCAGTCGACATAGTCACTTATTTAACCTTTCCTCTGGGAATGTTACAGATTCTAGACATCCATCTTGCCAAGCACCACCAAAGTTCTCACCTTCTTGCTCTGGTTTGCTTGCTTTGGCTCAAATTACAGTGCGGTGATATCCTGCGCTGATGTAAAAAATAATAATAATAATAATAAAAGTACTGGTCTCATCCAAGCGCGATTTAGTACCATTTTAAATGCCTCAGTACCCCGGTATCAATGTAGCACTGATATCCTGAACAAGCCCATACACAAGGAATGAAACTGGTCCAGCAATCCTCTTGCTGTAAGGTAACAGTACGACCTGCTGCTTCCTCTTACCTACTTCATTATTCAAGCACAGGGAACAGAAATTTAGATTTTCCCAATTTTAAGGCTTTATTTCTGTTTATTATTGTACCTGCTACACTACACCTATATCCACTGATTTGACTGTGATGTACCTAAATGGATCTTTGAATTCTAATGGTATATGTCACCTGGATACTTCAGTCTGAATGTGTCTTTCATTTGTTTCTAATGATGCACCTACAGTTCATCAGGCAGGTCAGTCAAAAAGTGAGGGTGCAGTGCTCGAAAGCAAAATGCATAGCCGCTGGTAGTTGAGGTTTGGAGGCCAGATGTGACCTGTAGCACATCCCATGAGACATCATGGCTCTTGGTAAGGTCAAAAGGCCAAACCTAAATCATACAGTGTCTGTCTTTAGGAAGAGAAACATATATGCACTGAAGACGTAGAGATGGTCAGTGCTTGAGTTTTCACTGATAAAAGGACAAAAATAGTCAAAGGTCTTGTTTTCCTGGCTGCATACATGAGTCTCTTATGTAACAGAGAAGGTCACTTTTGTGTATTTGTAGCAGAACAAGGCACAACACTCAGTCTTGAAATCAAAATTTTGATAAGGCCAGATCATTTGTTTTATAAATATTTATGCAAAGAAAACCAGTCTTTCTCTAAAAGTATTTATCCTGCGTTTCCAAGTCCTGTAAATGTTCAGGCCACAAAGGGCCTACGTGGGACAGTCTGAATTTATTTTACTACGTGGCTGTCTATGAGAATCAGCTTTTCATAGTCTGTTGATGTCTGATCATTTGCTCACCTTTCTATCCAAATCTAAAGAGATGTAAAACTGTTTTTATACTTTTATGGCTTGCCGGCATCAGTGTTATTTTATGTTTCAATATCTGCAGTTACTCGTGCAACAAGAAATGTTAACCTCTTTATGTCAGTAATTCACAGACAAAAGATGGATCATAATGGATGACTGAGATGCATACTGAATAATGTAGCTAGACTTTGATTTGCATTTGCTCTTTGCAGTGCAAATTGAGAAAACACTGAAATGCTACAAGAGGTTGCACCAACTGTTTCCAGATAACACAAAACAATACAGAACAGAGTAAAAATTGTTTTTTTTTTTTTTTTTTTACCATTTAACATTTGGCACATCTGTAAATGATTTTCTGAGGAAAGTTAATGCATTCTTTACAGATGTCCCTGCCAAATTGACTCTGTGTGGTTTACTTGATAACCTCTCATAATTATTCACATATGAAGAAAGATAACATAAGTAAAATTAAATGTCCCGAAGACAGGATAACAAAGAAAAAAGCTAGATAACATCAAACTGCGGTTAAGTAATTGTTGACTCTACATTTTACCCCTTTTAGGATGTTTCTTTTTCTTCCCTAAATTAGGTATCTAGATGTGTCAAAATATGGTTATCTTTCAAAATAGTGGTTAATTGCAGGATTTCTTAAGCTTGGCACAAATATTTTAAGGGCAACACACATTGTATCAAAGCAGATGGTGATTTGTCCTTCGTTCCCACTCCCAATTCTAATAACAAAAAATAAAAACAAAAGAGAGTCATTTGTCTTTGCAAAGCTGTATATTTCTCTTGGGTAATGTTATGTTTTGTAATTTTGATTCACTTTCTTTAAAGAAAAATCTCTGAGTAAATGTAATTTGTAACTTTCATCCACCTTTTATTATTGTTACTGTTGCTGCTGTTGATGTGGTTTGACCTAGACTTTTCAGAGTCACTATAGAACAGCCTCACCATGGCATTGACACTGGCAGCATCTTCACAGACTTTCAGGCCATGATTAACCCAGTTGTGTAAGCAGACATGCTCGAACATGACTGATTGACTGCTTCTTAAGCTGAAGTCATTGATTAATTTTGTGTTAATGCGTTAGGCTTTACACTTTTACATTTAAAGCGCTACTTATTTTACTTTTCCTCACAGTGATGGGTTTTTTAATGCCTTTGTGATCTTGCTGACCAGGTGTTTTTAATAGTAGTTTTACCGCTCAGAGCTGCTGCTCTGCCGAGAAAATCAATGGACTTTTTTAGGATCCTAAAAGTTAAATGCTGCGCTCTGACATCACTTTCTTGCAGTGATTTAATTTTTTTATTTTTTATTTTTTTTTTTGTCCAACCATTTAAGAAAGTCAAACAGTATCACATCCCATTATTGTTCATAACCTTCATGCAAGTCATGATCAGCAAACTTCTGCTTGATTTTTAGCTTAAGGAATGAGGTTACAAGATAAATTTAATGGGCAGCAGATTGATTCAGGCACTGGAATGTCCTATTCTCATAGGGGTCCTTTTTTCCATCTCTTGATGCATCTTTGTTTTCATGTTGCATGTAGAAACCGTATGTTTTTAATTGAATCTGTGTCTTGAAATAAACTCAGCTATTCGCCCGAAGTGAACACGCCTTCTCTTGGGACGTTTGAGGGTTTGTCCTTTTGAGCTTGTCTGTAGACTTTGCATGATTAAAAAAAAACAACAACGTGTGCTTGTGCTAAAAATACATTCTTTTAGTAGGTTTCTTTCCTGGTGTAACGTTTCCTGCACACATGGTATCTATGAAGCATGTAACTTTGTATACAGGATGTTCTGGTATTTGTTTGATAACTCTTCCCAACTAGACATTTATGTGGTCCTTCATGGTCTAAAAATATCTACTTCTAAAAGTAACCATATGGCCTGCGTATTGCATAACAGATGAGCAAATGAAACAAGCAGCATTGGTGACAGCAGGGAAGCAGGATCAAGAAAGGGAGGGAGAGTGGAGATGCCACCTCAGCTTTGGCAGTAAATTGACTCACAAACCGCTAAATAGTATTTTGAGTACAGCGCTATTATGGTCACTTTTTTGACAGTTCGGTTTATTGAGTCCAACACGCTGACCTTGAGCTAAGTGTATGGAGGAAGTTGAGGGATTCATGTTTTTGTGCCAAACCACACGACAGCAGCAGCCTTCTGTGGATGTTTTGTCCACTGCTCATCCTGCAGACCTGATAAGGCAGGAGGCCCAAGCAGGCAGCACACTGGTGACCTCCTCACATTGCTTTCTGTCATTGTGTTGTCTTCCTGGCATGCGACTCTATAACATGAATGGAGAAAGGACAAGGAAGAAGATGACTGAAGATCAGTGTGCTGCTGATCTGTTGACTAGTTTTCCAGACCACGCTGTGTTGGCTGCATCATCACATCCTTGGTCTGTTAACAATATTTCAGTGTTTTGTGGAGGTTAAGCAGATTAAAGATGTTTTTTTCCATACATTTCCTTTTAGAAATACAAGAGTCGAGGTTTGACATTGTCTGGTAGACAGATTTCCCAATTATCTCCATGTTTTATAAAAAGTTAGCTTTTTTGTTGGCAGCACTAAAAAAAGTTCTGACCAATTATCATTAAATTTGATGGAAGATTGTTGCATGTGCCAGGGACAAATCCATAAAAGTTTGATGGTTGGGTACAAGCAATGATTTTGACTACAGTTTGAAATTGGTTACTATGACAAAGTTAATGATGTGGTTTCAGTGTACTCACAACAAAAAATATAACCAAAGCTAAAATACTGCAGGACTTGAGACACTGCTAACACGATGGTACTAAATTGAATTTTATATAATTTTAGTGATTTGGAAATACAATCCAGTGTTTGTTGTGGTTGGCCTGACAGAATTGTATGTCATAGCTTACTGAACTACAAGTCTCTGGAGAGGTCTCTCTCAGAATGCCCTGTCTGAATTTCACTTATTTTTATATAATAGTTTGTTTTCCCCTCATTAAAAAAAATTGTGTTTATTATTGCGCGGGCCCAGGAACACTTTCAGATGCCATTGTCTGAGAACACAGGTCGTCCAAATATACAAGCAGAATCTCTACCACATACAGAGGAAACAGACTTCAAATCAGATCCAGAACTGCTTGGCCTGGCAGTCTGAGGGGAGGCAGAAAACTCGTGTGCACTTACTAGTCAAAATTTGAGACTCAGTTGAAAATCATAGACGCCTACTCATGCTGGGGGGCTGATCGCAGGTTTTTCTTCTTTGTTGACTTCAGCAGTGACAGGGACAGTGCCTGCATGTGAAGGATGTGCAGTCAAGCTACACAGATGGATATGATAGGATATGGTCCTCTTTTCATGATCATTCAGATGAACCACAGATGTCATATACTACGCAAAGGTGGAACTTTTTTTTGAAGACAGTGTCTATAATAGGCCACAAAAACATAACTTGTTTAGATTATAAAAACTGATCACAACAAGTGATGCACACAACCCCGTACTCACTTTTCAAATAATTTCAAACAGCTCTTTTAAAGCAATATCTCTGTTTCAACATTTCAGATGTTTCTTTGAGATTTTCATTCAAATAAGGATTTCACTGTTTTGAAAAAAATCAAATCCACTTTTTTATTAACATTTATTCTATATCCCACCTTTCTAGAAAACGAAGAAAATTTTGTTCATTTCTTAAATGTTATCCACATTCTTACATTTCACTTAACTCATTCCCAACATGTCTTGCCCTTACAAAGTAAAGTTTTATTTTGTGGTCAGGCAAGTGTGCGAAATGTTTTTTTTAATCAAACTTTTGGAAACTTTGGAGCCTGAAGTCTGGCCTTTAGCACAACCAAATTATGCAACATGTTCCTTTCCAGAATATTTGTGGGATGTAGCTATTTTTTAGGAACTCCCTAAAAGTTTTCCAACATTTGTTAACATTTCCTAAAGAACAGGGCTCTTTGTGTTGGGATCATAACAAAGCACAACAATTCATTTTGGTCATGTTTCAGCTGTAGCATCAAGCCAAAGCTGATGCAAGCTGTCTCCCTCCTGAGTCATCTTTAGAAATGGCTGCTGCTCCAGTTATATCTGGCCTGCACCAGCCTGCGTCGGCCTTGATGTCACGTCACTCTATAAGAATGCATTCCTGTGCTAATCAGGCTAAGCCTCAGTGTGCTGTGTTTTATTTCCCTTTTTCAGTAGGGCTGTTCCTCATGCACTGTGCTGCGACAATGCTTTGCAGGTCACACTGCAGCTCCAGTGTCAGTGGAGTGGGTGAAAGTACGGTGGGGTGGGTGTCAGTCATACCAGGCTACAGCACATGATGTGATGCAGAGTTTAGCTGGAGGGCAGCAGTTTACGTAGCTTTGACATTAATACTAGTGTGTCTCGGAGTTCCTTTGTCACTTGACCAAGGTCTAATTTGGGGACAGGAGATATCCTTTCTTTCATCTGTGTGTATTACTTTGTGTGTTTGTGCGTAGTTCATACAGGCGAGACTTACTGCGCTTTGGCCTTTGCAGCTGTTGGACTGCTGTGGATTTTTGCGCCATACTGAATGTACAACCCACCTCAGATCTCATGGTGGTTATCAGTCATTTGACACTTTTCCATGTAAGTTCTGGCCCTACTGAGATATCCACCCAGGTAAAGTTAGGGCCAACAGACCTGATTTTTTCCTCTACATACCCCCCATGTTACAGCCAAGCAGCGACCTTGTGTAGAAAAACGTGACACTGAGGCAGTAGTTCAAAGAAATATCAGGTCCTTTTGTGTCCATGGGAAACTAACATTAATATTAGATCTTACATGAAGTTGGATTTCATGAAGCCCTCATATGCTTGTGTAGAAAAGGGTGTGACTAATTTGACTGACAGGTGGATGTGTTATTTTTGTTTGGCAAAGAAGCCTCAGCCACAGTGCTTTACCTGTTTCTAGATTGAAAGTTTGGTCAAGTCAACATTTTGTAATTGCTATGGAAACAACCTTCATAATACCATTACAGAAACCAGTGGATTGAAATAAGACCTTGTTTTGAAAACCTGTAGTCACATCCTGACATTTTGACATTTTTTAAAACAAAATAATCTTATTTCTTGTCTTTTTGTGCATCTTTTTATTGTTGTCCTCAGTCATAAACACATCCACATCCATCCTGCCAACTGAAAGGATTAGTCCAAAACATGTGGCCCAGGTGCTTTTATCCACACTGAACTCAGTGTTTGACTGACTTCAAATTCAAATCATTTCTCAAGTTGGATGGTCTGAGGATTTTTCCTCTGTTTACACGTGCCTGTGCATAGTTCAGTATGACACGATAAACAACATTTGCAGAAAGCATTACCGCCCTACACAGATTGCTTGGCTTTTCCAAACTTGAATAATCTTTGGATGGATTCTTGAGTCATAATCAACAGAAAAACAATTAACAGCAGACCTTTGTGTGGAATAGAAAGAGAGGTGATTACATTTCAGTAGCCTGTGTTACTAGTGACTCAAGCATTGGGGCTGTGCATTAAAATGAAATGCTGTTGAGTCATGAGCAATAATCAAAGACAATTAAAGGGTTTTAATAGGTGAACAGGGATACGTATCTGAATCATTTAGCTTGATGCTAACACAGTGGAAATTACCTTTAAGTTGCTTTAATGATAAAAGCTAGTTCAAGCTTTTTGGAATCTCAAAAACATTTGATTTCCCCTGAAAATACTAAATTGAAAAGGTGGTTAAAGTGATCTTGCATTTAACATGATTAAAAAATAAATCTGCAATACTGCCCTTGTGTTATGTTGTCAGTTGGTGGCAGATGTCTGCCCACTGTCTGATTGAAGCATCACATTACAAACAGGGGTGGAAAAAATGATGAGGAAAACTGTTCAAAGTGAGAAAATTATAAAATCTTTGATTTTTTTTAAGTTAATTATAGTATGGATCTTTTAAAAAATTCAGTTCTAGGCCTGTCACGAGAACAAATTTTGCTGGACGATAATTGTCCAAAAAATTATTGCAGATAAGCGATATTGTCAATATCGTTTTGAAACATCATTTTTTCATTTATGTAATTATGACATTTAATAATAACGTGAGTGCACAGTATCAAAAGCAACAAACTTTAATTTCTTAAGAGTATTTAACTGCAATTGGAAGGTCAAAGGTTTTTAAATAAATTAAACAAACAATACAATAAACTAAACAAATAAAAATAGGGGAAAAAATCCCATGGAAATGAAATGGACTCTCTTTTGGGTAAAACTGCATTTAAATAAAAATCATCACACTAATCAAAAACAATTAAAAAAATAGACTCTGGCTGCGGTCGAATAGTCACCTTCTAAGCCCTTTCCTATCTACTTTTCCTTAACCCTGATGGAAAACGTCATGAGGTTAAGGAAAGGCTGCCGTGCAGAGAGAATCCGACTACACTTTCACTACGCTACGTCATGTGACGGCGAATGTTACTGCTGCGTTGAAACTACAATTTTCCGAAGGTGGACTACTAAAGACGCATCATGCATCATGTATCATGTATCATGACAATGTTGTTCCTTTCAGACAACACTGAACATAATAACCTGGTAAACATTACATCTGCATAACCGATGTTGAGAGTGAGGATTTAAATAAATTTGTCTACTCATAATCAACATGAACACCAATCAATGCATGAAAATAAATGGTAACTGAATGAAAGATAAGCATAAATTGTTAAGACCACAATCTAATGGTGTACACATTATTAATATTGAACCAAGTTTTTAAAATATAATCATCAAATGTCTCATATCCTGCTCTCTTCAGAAAATCAGACTGCTGGAAAGTTAAGGCACGTTTTGGTAAACTTTTAGAAAGGATGAACAGCAGAGGTAACTCACATGGTCTGTGTGATTTGTTCCTCATTATTCGGTTGAATTCTGAGGCAGTTGGAATACGCGCTGTTTATAAAAGCTGTTGCCGCAGAGAATAGTGGGACAGAATAATCTCTCCTTTCGTAAAGGAGGGTCCGGTGTATCCTCTGCTAAAAGAGAAAATAAAGGAAGCATTGAGCCACCTTTCCTATGCATTTAAACTATTCGAACAGCTCTAATCACGAACTACTTCCGGTTCATTTCACTCTGTTGGGAACCTTCCTAAGCAAAAATGGCTTTTTGACCACAGCCTGTGTCTCTGTAAGAATAAAACAAAACTCCTATAAAAACACACACAAGAAAAAAAAACAATAAATAAAATGGAGTTTATGCAGTTGTCTGAATTGTTTGTGGCATGTAAGTTCTCCCAGTCAATTGAATGTAGGCTACTGTCTGTCAGATGTTTGTAACATTTCCCAAAATGCTGACTTTTCAACCGTATTGAAGGGTCGTATTTCTTTTGGAATGTTGCAAACAACACTGTGCACCATTTAGCTCTGTTTTATTTATATTTACTTTGCCGACCAAACGCCTCAATAAGCACTGACTGTCAGGATGAAGGCTCCGCTGAACCTCTTCTTCGTCGCCACTACTTTCAAACAAACACGACATATGGGCTTGTCAGTGTTCATGGGCTCACACCTTGTTTATTCTGTTTAAAACCAAAATATTCCTACACTGTGGCTGTGGCAACCGGCTCAGGAACCATCGGTTTCATGATATTGGTGTTTGTTTCCTTGTTACTCCTCAGGACGCTCACTTGCAGCTCTTTGTGTTTGTACATGCGAGCGGCCCCGCCTCCCCCCACAAATATTGTATGACTGACAGGAGGGATCACTCTGCTATAGAATTCCACGAAGAGAACCGATGCGCCCCGGTTTTGATTTATTGATTATCGTGACAGGCCTAATCAGTACCCATTATTCCTAGAAATCTAACCTATCTTTTTTAGCATCATTATGAACACCTGGAAAACTTAATTTTAAATGGAAATCAAATATGTTATCATGGTTACCCAACTTAACTCCTGCTTAACATTTACTGACCTTTAAATTAAGAAAAAACAGTCTTGGATTCATAACCATCAAACCAGTTTATCACTCATATTTGTGTTACACAGTCAAGTTGTGCATGAAATGATGTCAGTGGTTCATCTGAATGTCATGGACTCTGAATCAAATGAAGTTCGCTAAATGCTGCACTCCCTTAAATGTCTTTGAAGCTGCGCCAACCCCTTGAGTGTCTCTCTGTAGACCCCCAGGCCAGATAACGGCGGAGAGGAAACACTGATTTAACATCAGGGAAGTCCATTCATGCTCCTACCTTCACACCTCCACGTGTTCTCCGCATCTTACAGTTTGTCCCTCTCTCCCACAAGCATACAGGACACACACTCTTTGCACACACAGGATGTCATATCTCCAGTCATCTTCTGAACTATGTAGTCTCAAAGGCGTTTATCCCTTTTTTGACAACAATGAATGGCATTCTTGGAATAGTTTAAGGCTGGATCACAGTTATCTGTGCTTGTCCTCATGTCTGCACACTCACAAACACACTCCTCACTACAAAGCATGTTTAACAGATATCCTGTGAGCCATTGTATCTGCTGAAAGATGGTGGCATCCTGATCCAAATCTCCACACCTCCTTTTTCCACTCTTCCTCTTTTTCTTCCTACTTTCCTTCCTGACAAGAATTCTCTCTCTCTCTCATTCTTATGGCCTCTTTTATTCTGCTGTTCTCATATATTTATCTTTGGCTGTACGCATATTCATCCATCCATCTGTTTTTGCCCTCACCCACCCCTCCTTTGCCCAGACTCCTCTCTTCCTCCATGTGTCCAGTGATCCCCCGTGTAACCCCCGAGGAGCAGTCTAAACACTGTTGTCAGAGCCAGGGCCAGTTGGGCCTCCAGCAAAAACAGAGAGAGAGAGAGAGTAGACACAAACAGCCGTCTCTTGGAGTAAATGCCTGCCTTCCTCACTTACTTTGGCCCGCAAGTTTGTCACACAAATAATAATTTTACCATAGCTATTAATAACGCCTTACTTTTGCTTGTTTGAAATAGTAGCATTCCATTCAGGCCTATAAACCCACATTACTCCTGGTTAGATTCATTTACTGACTTGTTGAATTGACATTTTTGTAAGTGAAGTTTGTGCTTAAGGACGTATTGTGAAAACTAATGTCTCAAGCTCATAAATTGGTTTTGCGATAAACCATGCATGTCTATTAAAACACTCTAAGGGGAAAAAAAACATATTTGTGTCTGCACGTTGCAGATGTTTTCTATCAGCTTTGGTTATGACTCACGCTGTTAAAGCCTCTTTGATATGCTTTTTGTTATACGAACATTGTTTCTGAATTTGAGGGCCCACAGATAACTAAAAATATGCTCTGCACTGTCATGCATTGATAATTCAGGATTTATGCTTGGAAAAACAAGTAATACATTATTCCAGAAATATTGTTGAAAGCTATTGATTTTCTCTTTGACATTTGTAAAACTTCAAATACTCTAAAAAATACTCCATCATGAAAAGCTCAACAAATGAAGTGTAGGGAAGTTGTGATTTGGCAAAACGTTAGAGGAAAGTAACTCAGGGCTTGTGGCAGTCTTGTAGTTTATCGATGTGCCCCATGATCAGAGTCTTCTATCATTTAAGTGAGAAGTGTGGGTTCAGTTTGGCCTCTGATATCTTTCACTCATGTCATTCCTAGGAGTGGGAATAAAAAAACTTTATTCTTTTTCTTGTTTTTCTTATTCTTCCAGACCAATTTTGGCACTTTTCACAACCTTCAAATTTGCACAGATTTTCACAGAAAAAATTAGCAATGCAGCATGTTTAGGAGAATTGCACTTGTATTTTTCATATGTTTAACAGTTATTCTTTTTACATAAAATATTATCTGCAGTTTTTTTTTTACATTGAAATGATTGTCAGATTTTGGCCATTCTGTTGAGAACTGCATCAACTTTCACGTCCTACAGATTTGCCATACTTCCATCTACAGATTTCATTCTTGCTATAAATGTTCACTGATAGTTCAACTATTATGACATGTGTTCAGCTTTTCGCTATCGTGTACAGTTTTTGTGATATGAATGTTTAAGCAACAAAACTTTTTTGAAGTTTTTCGCAAAAGTCAGAGTGGAGCTGCAGCTGGTGACAGACAAGAGATCATAAAATCCTCAAAGTTTGCTTCTCAGACATGATTTATCCATCAGAACATAGGGACACTTCTCGTCCTTCACCTGAAATTTGTTTCTAAACATTGACATAGTTTCATTTCCGTGAGCTTCGGAGCGACCGGTATGCCTCAAATCCTTTAGATAGCTATTATGATCTTGGTACAGCGACAGCTTTATTAACACATTGACCCAACTCCACTTGAGCGTTCTCTACACGCATACCAAAAACATTAAGCACTCTGCTCCTATTGCATGGGCACGTCACCGCCTCATGGCCTAGTGGTAATGTCGCTGACTCTCCCTCCTTGGCCCAGGTCCAAATCCCGTCTAAGGCAGTCATATTTTTCATCTATGTGTCCAATACAGACTGTTGATTACGACAGCTTCTTGCTGCTTTGCATCTGGCTGCTTTCCTGTCAGTCTGGATGTCACTCGTCACTCATTCAACCTTTCACTTCCATCCAGCTTTTATTTTTTCTTTCTTAAATATGAACTTTTCATGACGTTTGTAACACTTCTGCTACTGAATACAATATTTGTCATTGTAGGCCTTACAAATTAACCATTGATTAGAACACCTTCAGGGTCACAAAAACATTCTACAGCTTTCTGCAGCTTCATGTTTATTAGTTTTAAGCTTTCTTCCACAACTTCAAACATTATTATTCCACATTTCTTACTTTTCCAGCTTTTCTGCATTCAGGCTCAGCATTTCAACGCATTTGATGCAAGGAAATGCAATATTTCAAGGTTCCATTTGAGATTCTATAATAATTCCCTGAAGGGAAAGTTTTCATTTGTGTTTTTGTGAAAACATATAATGCACAAAGTTAAGTTTGTTGAAAGACTAACAACTTGCAAAAGCATTCAAACATGCAATACTGCATTGAATATCAGGAGCGGTGTGTGTTTGACCTTGTTGCCATTGAAAACCTTTTAGGCCTTTTAAACTTTTTAGTTTTTCCCAAACCAAAAATCCAAAGGAATAGATAAAGGAGTCATTAACTAATCAATTCATAAGAATTGATAATGGCATTGGTATCATTACAATATTATAAATTTCCAGCCCAAGTCATTCCTCACTCTTTTCCTCTCTCTTCCCAGCATCCAGTTTTATCCACTGCCCTGTCTGGATAAAGGCATAAAAAGTTGGCATCCTTCTTATTAATTGGGGTCTTTTGTTGTATCTGATTCAGCATATTTTGCTATAATTACTCAATAGCCTTTGAGCTTAGTTAGGAGTTTGGCCTGGGACCTTCTCTGACGACTTCTAATGGAAAACAAATACAGAACATGCCACTTCCCGCTCAGCTGTGCTGATGTGATTGTTCCTCAGAAACAGGATGTCCTGTCTGCTGTCCTTATGGGGGCATTAGGACTAGACTAACGGCAGTAGTGTGCTGATAGTCAGTCCACTTCAGGTGTAAAGGATCGACCAGCAGAAAGTCATGGCTGTAGGACTGCACCACATGATTGGAATGATACGGGTGTAGACAGATAATTTCTGAAAAAGTTAATCATTGATACCAGCAGATATGAAAGTGTCTGCTGCTGATATTTACAGCTGTTATCTCTTTCACAAATATCAGCACAATGTACACATAAAATTGTGCAGTGTAAAGGTCTTAAACTTTTATGAGTTTATATGCCCCTCAGTGAGTTGTATTTGTGCAAACAATTACTTCCATTGCATCAAGACTTTATCCTCTCCTCCAGTGAAGAGTCCAAAACCTGCCTGACATGGCTGATGCTCCCAGCACCCCTGAATCGACCAACTGCTATAAAGTTCTAGCTAAGAATGCACAGTATAATCAGAGCAGTATTGGAATTGGCAGATGATCACCTAGAAAGTTGATAATTGATATAGACAGATATGAACATTTTTGACGATATTGGATGTTATATTGGCAGGAAGAGTCTGTGTAACGTAATAATCAAACATCATCATTCAGAGTCCATTTTATTATTCAAAAGTATCATTTATTAAAGAATAAAAATGTTTCTTTTGTTTCACATCTGTTTTTAACACCAATGAACTGTCACTATGGAAGGAATATGACATTTTTAGTTGAGTGAAGGCTTTGTGCTATTGAAAATTAAGTATCAGTATCAATAACTCACACGATCATGATTTGGGAAACACTGGCACACTTGATATGCATCCCATATTAAGCCCATGGCTATGAATGGGAATTCAATGCAAAGCATAGATAATATAATGAATGCAGATCTGTTTTAAACAGCGTTGTTTTTTGCTGTAGACTGAACTACTACAGAGCAGACCAATCAGAGGGGCCCAGGCCCATGTGAGGGTTGGGGCCTTGAAATGATTCTAGCTCCAAAGATTTTCTCGGACTGTAAAAATAGAGGTATTCTGTATTTAAGCTTCAGATTTTTAAGTATGAGAAAGTATGAACATACTCTGGCAGTAGATGACAATGACATTATATGAACCTGAGTTAAGGCAGACTAACTTCAACTGTAGTTTATTTCTTTTTCATTGTTCTTTTTTTTTTTTTTTTTAAATCAGTGGTTGTAAAAACTGAGATTTATGTCTGATCCTAAGGAATCAGCATATGCTCAGGTAAGAGAATTGCTTTTGGTTTGAATGTATAAGGTCCTTACTAGAAAGGAAACCTTCTAGTCTGGGCTCTACATATCTTCTGGTTGGAAGGGTGCCATTTGTGGCTCTCAAAAAAAGACAAAATTGTTTTTTACTGGAGAAAAAGATTTGAAATATCGATATCAGTGTTGTCTGTATTTGTTCATAAAATATTAGCTTACTAAATAAATGCAAACATCAGCACATGGTGTGCATTGCAGGCATGATAACTACTGATCCTTTAACCACTTTGTATTTAGATTTCAGAATTGTTGTCCTTGGCCTTAACGCTTTCAATGAGCAAGATTTGAATCAGATTGCTTTCTTCTCCCTACCTGAGTAACTAAAAGAGTGATCAAGTATGGGTATCTTGTGATATATACTTACCGTGATAATCTAATATGATCTTTTCTTTTCTCAATGTTTCCAGTTCTGCCAGCCTGGGGGTTGGAGGCTATCCCGAGACAGAAAACCTCCCACTTTCTTTACTGTTGTGCTGACAGATATTGATTCAGACCGACACTACTGTTCCTGCCTCACCTTCCACGAGGCTGAGGTTAATCTGCAGGTAAGATACACAGACACATCCACATATACACAAACTTAGGAGTTTGAGCACCTGTGAATGAGCTGCCTCAAGACATCGTAATGGGTACACATTTTGGGATGACAGTTCAGTTTTAATTCAGGTTTGAACTCAGTTGTTTTTAAATCATCATAGTTAGTCTGTATCTTATCCCATATTGCACAAGATGAACTCAAAGTTGCACCAGAGAGAACAAGAAGATAATTATTGTGTACATAGTCGTTCTTATTGCCTTTTTCCTATAGGTTTTTAACAGATGGCATCACCCTGGTTTAAACCACTTTACACTGGCCCACTGACTTATTTTCCCTTTTTCAAGAGTGTCCTGGCCGAGATAGGCAGCAGCACAGTTAACAAAGTTTCTACAAACTTCAAACAGCCAAACAAAAGTAAAGGTCTAGCATGAAATGAAGACTAAACATGATAAATACAATGGGGACTGTTTGTCAAGATCAACCTGCCTGAAAATATAAGGCACAGAGAATCTGTGTCATCTTTTAAACCACTCTTTAAAACTCTTTTTTTAGAATAATTGAGAAAGTAACATTACATTGATCATTATGAAGATTGTTCAAAGACCATAAAATACAATATACTTGCAGATGTGAAGTAGTACTTTTTTATGTATCATAGTTCTTTTCTTCCCTTACCTTTTGGTCTTCTTGGTCTCATTTTATAGACCATGTTCTTGTATTGCCTGGGCTCTTATGTTCTTTTTTCTAATGATTGGGTCATTTATGTCCGGTGAGACTGTTTGTTGTTTGGGTTATTGTGCTTTGTTATGATGCATGTTTCAATGGTTTTTTTTTTTTGTCAAGGCACTATAGACATCTGTTTTGGATAGATATACACTGCCTGGCTCCAGAAAAAAGTTGCGACCAAAAAAAAATGGTCACACACTTGTAATATTTCTTTGCACCACCTTTAGCTTTGAGAACAGCACACATTCGCTGTGGCATTGTCTTGGCAAGCTTCTGCATTGTCGCAAGATTTATTTCCACCCAGTTTTTCGTTAATTTTTTTACCAAGATCTTGTATTGATGATGGGAAAGTCTGGCCACAGTGCAAAGCCTTCTTCAGCACATCCCAAAGGTTCTTATTGGGGTTAAGGTCTGAACTCTGTGGTGGCCAATCCATGTGTGAAATTTATGTCTCATGCTCCCTGAACCACTCTTTCTCAATTTGTGCCTGATGACTCCTGGCATTATCATCTTGGAATATGCCCCAGGCATTAGGGAAGAAAAAATCCACTGATGGAATAACCTGGTCATTCAGGGTTGTACAGTAGGCACTAGGCATGATGGGTGAATCACTTCACCTGTCTCTCTTCTTACTCTGATGCACACATCACTCTGGAACAGGGTCAATCTGGACTCATCAGACCACCTGACCTTCTTCCAGTACTCCAGAGTCCAATCTTTATGCTTCCTAGCAAACTGAAACATTTTTTGCAGTTAGCCTTACTGATTAGTCATTTTCTTAAGGCTACACAGCTGTTCAGTCCCAATCCCCTGAGATCCCTTTGCACTGTGTGTGTGTGGAAATGCTCTTACTTTCACTATTAAACACACCCCTGAGTTCTACTGTTGTTTTTCTTCAATTTGATTTGGTCAAATGTTTAAGTGATCACTGATCATGATCATTCAGGATTTCTTTCCAACCACATTTCTTCCTTAAAGACGATGGTTCCCCACTGTCCTTCCAGTTCATAATAATGCGTTGGACAGTTCTTAACCCAATTTTAGTAGTTTCTGCAATCCTCTTAGATGTTTTCTCTGCTGGATGCATGCCAATGATTTGACCCTTCTTCAACAAACTAACATCTTTTCCACAAACACAGGATGTGTCTTTGACATGGTTGTTAAAGACATGAGAAGCTGCTGATTGCATCTGCTGGGCTTAAATATCTTGTTGCCTGCTGAAAAATAATCACCCATAAAGTAATTCTCCAATTGGAGGCTCATACTTATTTGCTTAGTTTAATCCAGGTGGCGACTTTTTTTGGCCAGGCAGTGTGTTATTTTTATTGGTGAACATGTTGGAACATAGGGCACACTCATCATCACAGCTTCAGCCGGTGGCAGTGACATCATACACGCACAGTTAATACATGCAGCATTACCAGCCATAGAATGATATTGAATGAAGTTTAAGATATAACTTTGTACTTTTTTTTTCCTTGCATGATATAGAAACAATAAAGTGACAAACTGTGCTGGAAGTTTATAGCAAAATAATGATGAATATTTCATGCCACTTTGGGCACAGTTCCTATTTATTTGTGAATTTATGATTTTGATAATAAATTCATCAGAAGAAAAATATGGTTCTGTTCTGGATTTGATTTAAATGTGTTCAGTTTTCACATTGGTCACTCTGCTTGACAGTCTGTCATTTATGAAAGCAGTGCTACACTGCAGTATATCAGCTGTTCACTACTTCCAACAATGCACTGGGAGATAAAGCAGATGCACTAAATAGTACAGGGGTTGGCATTTAAGTTTGACTTCAGGTCTGATTTTTCCAAGTGGCTTTATGGCGGCCAAATCATAATCAGAGGTGAATAGATAGAGATGATTATTTAAATATTGCTACCCTTTTTTCCCTAAAATAAAGTTTTTTAGTAGATTTTGCCTTTACAAGTATTCAATAGTGTAAGAAGGGAAGACAGACAGCACTGGGGCGATCAACACTTGGTGACATTACATTGGTTACATTACAGACAGAATAGGAGACAGAAAACATGAATCATTGTTTGTTTTATCTGATAATCTTAGTTTATTAACACTGCACCAACATCTTTAAATGGGATTAATCCAGCAGAAACAACAGTGTCATATGTTATTATAAATTTAATTAAATATTGAGGAAATTCTTGCTGAAAGTGACTTTTAACAACTCCCCATGAAAACCATACAAAAAATGAACATTGTAGGTTCACACAGACGTGATCCTGAGAAATAAAATATACCCATGATTACTGTAATAAGAACCCACTCAAGGTGAGCTGCTGTAGACATCAGGTTCTGTTCTGGTTTGTGTTTTTCATCCCCCATCACATCTGCCTTCAAACTCTCTCAGCACAGAGGCACATTGGTTAATCAGATGGAAAATCGTTGTTAATCTGCAGAGGCGAAAGTCTGTGTCTGGCTCAGTGACATCACTCTGGCATGGAGGCTGCACTGAGTGACTGCAGATCTGTGCCTGAGGTGTTTGCCTTTGTCTGTCACTGATCATCAGAGTTTTGTTGAGAAAAGGGATTCAATGCATACATTTAAGGCATTTTTCAGATCATGTCGAGGACTAGAAATTATTGCTGGGCCCGGTTTCGCCCCGGAGCTGCTGTTTGCAGACTCCTGGTCTAGAGCAGAACAATGCTCACCCAACAATCAGACAGCACTACAAAAGTTTTATCCACTGTATAGAGAGCAGGGAGAAATGTTGGAAACAGCCACTTAAAGAAGCCATCTGCGCTGCACTTTCTGGACTATGGAGAACCATGAGATAACCCCAAAAACATGTAAATGTGTCATGGTAACATCAACAAGATAAAGTCTTAATGAGCAGTAATGCTTACAGCCAATCAGCTCCATGAAGATCATCACAATGATAAACTGTAATTTTGTTAGATTTACTATGAAGTCATATTTATTGTCATGTGTCCCTCATTACTCTTAAAACCCAATGGGAATATCTTTGTTGGCAATTTAACAGCCCAGACTTTCTGACTTAGCTAAGGCTGTTGTTTTTATTAATTTTTTTTGGCATGTGCAGTACTATTTGGAAAGGCTGTCACGTGTGTATTGTCTTCGGGAATTTGATACATTGGCCCCAGACAAAAGCTATAATGTTTCTGTCCAATAAGTATTGAGTTGGCTGAGGACTTGAGCTGTGACCTATTTTAAGTACTTTTCTTTTGATTTACTCAAGCACTAAGAAAATATTAGATTCAGTGAGATAAATGTTGAATACCCCATGAATAGCAGGTTAAATCCAACTTTTATTTGAAAGGACTACCTTAATATTCAGTTAATAATCTTGATAGTTTCTCTCCATAGAATACAAAGCGCACTGTTTTACTGTGTTTGACTGTGAAAGACGCCTTAAATGACTCATGTCCCTATGCCCCATGTGATTTCATGATCCTCATCCTATGACAGGCAGTTATCATTCTCATACCAGTAAGTCCAGCAAGAAAATTTCTTGTGAAGTGATTACATTTGGACATTTCAGTGGAGTAAGTGCTAGCTCAGATAGTCACATTGTATGAATCGTTGTAACAAAAGTAGTAGCGCATCTTTTCGTCATTACTTAAGCATTTTTGGCTTGTTATATGAATCTGTAATCACATAAGCATTCTTGTCTTTGCACAGCACAATGCATTTACGGCAAATTCTGGAAGAGAGATTTTGGGGTAAATTGTCACATTAAAAGGGGGGAATGGCCAAAATTAGACCAGTTGTAAAAGCTATAATCCTTCTTCAGAGGGACAGAGTGCTGCTAAGTGGTTTGTAAAAACTTTCAGCTGTGAACACCATCCTTAGCCAGGCCAGTGCATCATTCTCACTCAGAACTAAGTCCTAAATCCCCCTTGGTCTGTTGACAGTCTTGACTCACCAACTCAGCAGGAGGGTATTGAAATTTCATGAACATCACATTTAGTTTTGTGGCTTTTCTTTAACAATTTTTTTTTGTTGTTGGGCGTTGTTAGGTGCCTGGTGAGTCAAAATGTTGATGTGTTTATTTTTACTTGACAGTCTATGTTTAGATCAATTGTTCAGTAAGTTTTTACCAAATACAGAGTTGTCCTGCAATGCTTGAAGTAATTTCAGTTTAGGAACATACTATGTATATATAGAAAAGATGAACAATTTTAAAATCCTTATCATGGATAAAATACAGTAGAGTATTGTGCCTTCTAGAACACTTTCTATCAGCAAATCAAGCACCACCAGTGAAGGAATGCGTTTTGTGCCCATAGAGGGCCTCTGAGTTTAACTGCAGAGAATCAAAGTTCGCAGCACTTTTACCACCTTGACACAGATATCATGCATGAGTTGACATACAGAGGGCAGTGGAGCCAGCTGGGGAAGACACTGTGAGTAGCAAAAGAAACCTTATAGACCAGTAAGGGACAGTATTATTTATACATGGCTTTTCTTGCATCAACAGCCCATTTTATGTCAACTATTTGGGTGTGTGATACTTCATGAGTATGTTTATTCAACTGTTACGATGATGTCTATAGTCTGTGGTAAAAGGTCTCTTTGGGGCGCTAATTTATCATATGCTAGCTGAAACAGATTAACTGGGTTCATCATAAAAAAAGAAAACTTGATTACATGATAGCAAATCCAACAAATAGGACAAGGAGATTGAAAATACCACTGTACTCTTCTGTCTAACAGCAAAGTAACCAACTTAGACTTAACCTACAGGTTGTTGTCCCTTGAAGCTCTTGCTATTATGCAGAAGTTTGTTTAAACATAAGCTCCAGTCCAGGTTCTTGCTCAGTCACTTTCTCCTTTCTTTAACAAACCTTATCTGTCACCATCCACTATAGCCTCTTAACCACAGCCAGTGTTTAACTTAGTATGGGGATGGGTAGGCTACTTCTCCTCTTGGCTAAATGGCTTCCCGTAGTTGATTTGTACTGCAAAGCAGTAAATATTTTCAAAACATGATCATGGCCTTCTGCCAAACTTACATAGTGCCATGTCCAGACAATCGGACTGCTCTGAGGGAAGGGGTGGGTGACATTCTCCGCTGAAAGTCCTCAGCTTAATAGACTGACATTAAAACTACTGTTTAAAGTAGTCAATATCTGAATATTGTTGCTTTAACACATGCTAAAAACGCTTCTCAATCCAAGCACCTTTACCTTTTTGAATAGGGGCCTGTGAATATAAAACATGTTCTTACATCATTTTGATGAGCTTAGTTAACCTAAAAATATAACACCACCACCCTGTTTCTTCTGCAATTCTTTATCCAATTTTAATCTATTTTTTACCATTTCAAAGAAAACCCCCCACAAATGAGACAGAAATTACACATACAGGTTTCTTTTAATCCATTCAAAATACCTTATGTCACAAAAGTAAACCAGATTTCCCCTCAGGAGAGAAAGTGCATGCTCCAGGTTTGTTATGTAAGGTTATGCAGGTACACTACGTAGTTTGAATGTAGGGTTGCTTGTCCTCATAAACAATGAAATTTGCAGTATTTTCACAATAAAATATATTAAAATAAAACGTATAGTATGATTTCAGTAGAAAAATGCACCAGGCTAGAGATGTGCTTGTGCATAAATGGCTTCACACACAATGTTATAAAAGGCTGTATCGCTGTGCGTAGTGGAGGGTGTTAACTACAAGAGCCAAAAGGAAGCAACATGAGGGACATAGAAAGACACAGAAGAAGATCTTAAATTTTTATAGTTTTAAATCTTCCACAGCCAAAAATTCAACATTGTCAAGTTAATCGATATGTTGTCCAGGCATTCTTAAACTGACTGTTGCCAATGTAGTAGTTAAAAAATAAGTATTAGACTCAGGAGTTAAACAGTGTAAATATACACAGTAAGAATCAGAGACATAAACATGAACATAAATACTAAGAGAGATTCAGTTAAAATGGATTTGTTAATATACATGGGATAAAGTTGGCTTCTTTTTCGAAGCAGGCATCTGATGCGCTGTCTTTTTTACCTTGGTACGATTTTGGGAGGTCAGGCCTTTTAATAAGCCTGATTTAAATGGATCCCCATTTAATAGACTAGACCTGGCTATGCTTTCCTGGGATATTTCCCATTAATGAAAGTATATCTAAAAAGATTTTCCAGTTAAACGTTAAGAAACAAAAAAAGAGTTTATTTTAAGGACTTTGTTTTGTCTTGCCTGAAATAGCTCTCAGCTATTGTTTGCATACCTCATGAACACGTGGATACTTTGTGTGTCTAACTTATTGTACCCACAACCACAACACCCCTTGCCTTTTTTTCCATTAGCTCTGTGTTAATTTATATATTGGGCTATATTTTGCCTTGTCTGGACGTCATGTTACTGCAAAATAAACCCACATTCCCGTATTCCCCTGAAGATCCTCCTGAAACGTGAGGGTGTTTTAACAATACATCCTCTTGAATCCAATGTCCTTATCTGCTCAATTAGATTCCAGGGACCAGACAGGCGGCGCTGGAATGTATTTTTTCTAATAATTTAGCGGAATCCTTAGAAATTATGGTGAAATATGACCTCTGTCTGAATAAGTTATTTTGATCTCATCCTCCATGACCCTCAGTTACTGAAGCCCTTAGGGCATGTTTTCACTGCCTGAAGAAATATACTGGAAAGTGATAAAGGTTTTAGTTTGGGAATGAGCAGGGAGTTTATCAGTGTGATGATAGGGCTTGTGGATCTACCAGGGAGACGATAAGAACCAGATTGAGGCTGCTTGTAAGACACGAGTGACCTGATTTGGAAAACTAAAGATGGCATGTGATCAAGGCAAATGCTACTTGACCCTGACCTTTATGTATTACACTTTGGTGCTTTTTTAATTAAAAAGTTTTGATGATTTCCTGCATACAACTTTAATCTAGCAAACATTGTTTTTTTCTATCAAAACTACCACTGTTTAATTTAATTTATTACAAGAGTTTTGCGTTAAAACATTTATTTTGGCCTATCTGAGACATTTACTTTGTGCCAGTAATTACAATCAGTTTCAAGCAAGTTATTACCCATTTTTTTAAATTAAAAAATACCTGTTTGACAGGGTGAAACTTTAAGCTTGAAGTCACAGATTTGACCACTTGTAATAAATAGTTTTTCCCATGGGACAAAGAGTAGAACACAGTCCCCAGTCTGCTTGTTAACAGCTCCCTGCTTCTGTTGCTGCAGCTTCAGTTGAAGCATTCCAAATTCATTAGCCTTCATGTCAAACAATTCATGTTCAATAGCTGTCTGCTACGATCTTTAAGCCATGCAAAACAATACAAAAACAAAACAAATAGAGCTGCAACTATCGAGTATTTTTCGAATCGAGTACTCTGTCGATTATTTCTTCGAGTACTCTAACAAAATATACTTTTTTGTTTTTTAAACAAATAAATCAATTATATACAATGCAACATGTTAGGGCTTTCAAAATGAGCAACCAAATGCTGTTTATTCCTCAGAAAAGGGTTTTTATTTTAACAACTTTCAAAGTTTAAACCAGTACTGGCTTAAAACAAAGCCTATACAATTCTGATTTACAAAGCAGTAATATAATTCTGCAATTATATTTGTGAAGTGTGTTCTGGAGGGCATTTTGTAGTTTGGATTGAAATCCTTGATCAGGTTCTTAAATCCTGTGTCCTCCACCATGGAAAGAGGACGCATGTCTGTGATGACCATATTTAAAATGCTGTAATAGTAATAGTTGCAGCCCTAACAACCTGCTATCATGCTAAGCTACGTGCTAAGCTAATTCTGTTTGACATCAGACACACTGCACTGTTTTCTCTTTTCGTCCCTTCTTGTAGTGACCACACACTTCGGACACTCTCTGCCATTTCTTCTGTGGACTCTCTCCTTTCTGTCTCTCTCTTCTCTCTTCCTTCATGATTGTACAAGCCGCGCAGCAGCGGAGGTAGCAGGCGAGGTGTGCCACAGAAATTACCGTCCGTGTCAAACACCATGCACTGTATAGTAGTCCAGATATACATTTATATGTATAATTATATATTAAACGAGGCTTCGAGGCACAACATTTAATTCGGGGATATTTTGTAATCGAGTACTCGCGAATATTCGAGGAATCGTTTCAGCTCTACAATGATGTTCAGTTCCTGTGAAAGCCAATCACGATGATCAACAAATAAGAAGTTGAGGAAGTAGTCATCGCATACAGGAGACAGAAATGCTCGACATGCTCGACTTAACTCTTACCAGTCAACACTAACAGCTCAATATACAAGATCTGTATGTGCTCTGAAGAAAGGTTGGAACACCAGCATCATGCCTAAACATTTGTCAGTCCAGCACAGCGTTAAATGTCAACAGAGCTACTGTATGTGTCCAACGCTGACACAGAAACACAGAAATTTCAGTGAAGAACCAGTGATGAAGTGGATCAACAAGCAAAGTCGTATTAATTCCCATCCTTAGTGATTTAATCACTTCATTCCCTCTGCTATTAAGCTCCTAAATACAGACTGCACCTACTTTAAATGACTATTTCTCGAGGATATTATTTTTTTTTTTACTCATCTGCTTTTCATGCTGTTTTTAAAGTTTTTACATTGTCTTGGTTTTTTTTTTCATCCCATTTGTTTTTATCTTTATCTTTTCTTATTTTTTATCTTTATCTTATCTTGTCTTATCCTGCTCTACGATTTACATACGTAGGCTACTTATAATGTCCGACATCTCTATCCGTCCCATGCTTGCTTAAATAGGTTTCCTTGATGATTATTTATTTATTTATTTATTTATGTTGTTGACTGACTGTATGAATGCATATACACTGGGAAGCTATAAATGAATTGCCCCTTGTGGGATAAATAAAGTTGTCTGAATCTGAAACTGAATCTAAATTGCTTGCAAAAAACTGTCAAGAGTATTTCTAATGTGTGCAATACACAACAGATTTGAACATTAATTGCAATTTACAACAATAAATGATGTTTCAGTGATTGAATTTATCAGGTTTATTTCAAAATGCGTTTATAACTGTACAATTGTGAACTCAATATATTCTGTGTTGTGACCAAGATCGCTGATCTTTTTTCATTTCAGTAAGGGAGGCGGAATAAATCTTCTAAGCTCATATTGACTCTTTTCTGAGGAATTACACTTCTATTGTTATTTCTCTTCATAAAACAACTTTTATTTAAGCAGTAATTTAGAAATAGCCTTTTGTGTTTATGAAATGGCTTTCGGAAAATGAGGAGTGATGATAGATGGGACAGATTGGGAAAGGAGACAATTAATTATCAAAACTTTTTGTCCCTCCTAGTCGACCAACAAGGGGCTTCAAGATTTTTGAGGGCGGATATAACTATTAAGTTAGTTATAATGTTTCAATGTTGAATGATCATTCAGTGTACTTGTTGATCCAGTTCTTTGTCTACCCAGCCATCCATTATCTATTCCCTAATCCTTTTTGGCATTGCGGGGAGGGGCTTTAGCTTATCCCCAGCTGATGTTGGCCAAGAGGCAGGGTACGCCCTGAACTGGTTGCTAGTCAGTTGCAGGGCCGCTTGACAGACTGGCAACTATTCAAGCTTACAGGTAACACCAAATTCGAGTCAATAATCTGACCTACCTAACATGTTTTTTGGCTCTGTGGGAGGAAGTTGGAGTGCCCGGTGAGAACCCATGTATGCACAGGGAGAACATGCAAACTTCACACAGAAAGGCCCTGACTGACTTAATTGCTTAGTAATTAAACTTAAGACTGTACACTGATGCATGTTTGGGTATGATACTGTTTTGCCTTCTGAGAAAGTACACATAATGGCCATATTAACGAGGAGTTCAGTCATACAGCCATGCTCAACCAAACTAAACGGTACAAAGTGTGCACTCATGACTCTGTGTTGACCTCTTTGACTGAAATAGCCTCTTTCTTAATGTTTCAGGGATCAAAGAATATTGAGGCAGATGAAGACGGAGATGAGGAGGAAGAGGAGGATGGCCTGATCCAACCAGCTCAAGTGTTTGCACCAAAAAGTCTCATTCTTGTGTCCAGGCTGGATTATCCTGAAATATTCAGGGTAATAAGACAGCCTATGACCGTGATTAAAAAAATGTTATTTTGTCTTGTTCGGAATGAATATCCTAAATTTTTGTCAAATCAGTGCTTTCATCTTGCAGCCCTGAGATGACGTCTGTCTGCTTTTTACTATCATAATAGACCCCAGTTTGCTTAAGAGAGTAAGCCTGCACGCACTCCAGTAAAGTATATGAGACACTGAAGCATAAGCACCTCTGATCTTTTCATTCCAGATGAGATTGGTCACAGGTTTTTACAGCCTCACTGTCAGCCTTCCTGTGTTGATAAGAACTTCTTTTCTCTGCATATAATTTTGGTTTTAAAGCCCAAATATATGACTAAAGATGGTAATTGGTTTGTCCATGATCCCTCTCCTGTTTCACATTTTGTTCCTGCAGGGGTGCTTGGGTCTGATCTACACTGTTTATATCGACAGCCTGAATTTCCCTTTAGAGAGTCTGGTGGCCAACCTCTTCACATTCCAGGTTCCCATAGCTGGTGGATCCCAGGTGAGCTCTTTGTGACACTAAGTATAGTCCACACTCAACATCTGATATTTTCCCCACTACTGTCTACTAAACCAAAAAGCTAAAATGTAAACAAAAAACATATTCCTCAACTGCAGCTCAAAAAATAGGTTCCTCATAAAAAAACAATTATCAAGCTGCAGTGTGTGTCTACAAAGCAAACTAAAATTAAGTTAGAGGCAAAATGTCGAAGAGGTATACTGAACAATAGGCCCTTTTTGGCATCAGGCACCAAGATTTACATTTTGAATGTGTTTGGTAAATGCTGAAATCACATTTTTTTTTACTTCAAAGGCTGTACAATCCTTTACACCTTAGACGTTATCCATGGAAAAGATAGATAAGCAATTTACCATATTTTTCTTCATTTTTTTCCCACCAGCTGACTCTAAATTGCCTTTTTATTGGACACATGAAAGTAATGCCTGCTGCACTTGTAATACAGAAAACACTTTTTTCTGTAAAAACTATCCTTTTAACAAAACATTTTTGCTTTTATTAGAAGAAGGAATTCTCTTTTCTGGTGATTTGTAGAATATTGTTTAATGATAGATTGTTGGATTGTTTAGAAGAAATGGGAGTCACTGTTTTAGCTAAGTGAAGAGGCTTTACACTGACCTGACTATTACCTGGGTGACAGTTAAGTCTCTTCCCTTAGTCCTCTAAGGAGCTTGCAACAAATCTTGCAAGCTCCATCAAGCAGTGAATAAAGTCAAACAGCAGTCATGAACGCAAAAACATTTATTTTGGTTGTAGTGGTTTTGTTTACCCTTTCTGTGGCATATCCTTCATCCAAACAACGCGTTTGGACACTTCATACATCTCTGATCAACCATATCGGAGTTAAATAACCTGACTATTGGTGAAGACTTCATTCAGAAGTATTTATGCAATTAAATGTAAATATATTCTGCTTATATTTAAAGAGGACCATGCTTACTTTATACAAGTGATTCCCAAACTGGGGTATGCGTACCCCCAGGGGTACACAAAGTGACCTAGGGGGTACGTGAATACCTGTCAGATAAAGGAAATTTGATTAAGGCCTGAAGAGTTGGCAGAGAGGCTGGATTTGTGAGGCATCTTGGAGAAGGAAATCTGCCCTGAATCGTCGAAGATTCTTATATTAACATAAGTTCAGTCAGACATCCTTAATAAAGCTGTGGTAAGTTTGCACTTTTAGGTTCAAATTCATTCATGAATATGTTCCAGAAATGTAAATTTCTATTTTCAAAAGTGAGCTGGTGCTGCCCACTGAAATTGCCGGTAAATAAATCTATATCAGCCACAGCTGCAGCGGAGGCTCTGCAGCGCAGCCACAGCTCTGGCTGTGCAGCGGAGGCCGTTTCACGGAGCTATGAGAACTAGAGCCTTATTTAGCGGTGTTTTTGTGTGAAAGTAACGCGCTGCAAATTCTCTAAATAAAGCGTGAATGCAGACCGATATCAGATTTTTTCGGTGGGAGTCCGTTTATGTGTGTTTTCAGTCAAGTAAAATATGGCCCCGTCTGAGTGCAGAGGAAGCGGGCAGACGAGCAGGGAGCGGGGTTTGGTCCTGGGGTTTGGTCCTAGCGCCCTGGGTTTCTGAAGAACATAAACACTGCTGTAGGGGTAATTTCTGCCCTAAGCCTTGTGATAGGACACAACTTGTTCAATCCCGGAATATCACTTTAAAGTCCAAATGACGAGAATAAAGTCAAAATTTGGAGATAAATGTTAAAATGTCGACAATAAGTTGAAATTCAAATTTCGTGATAAATGTCCAAAAGATGAGATTAAAGTTAAAATGCCAAGTAAAAAGTGGACCGTCAAGAATAAAGTTGATAATGTATTTTGACATTATTCTCGACATGTCAGCTTTTTCCTTGACATTTCACATTTTTTATCAACATTTCAACTTTAATAAAGAAATTTTGACTTTAACCTGGACTTCATTAAAATCCATCTGACATGGCCCTAATACTCTTTCGTAAGCGAAAAATAATAAGAGATTTTTATTTGTCCGTTATGCATGTTAAATGTGGGAGGTGGGGGGTTGGCAGCAGGCTTACAGACACATTTCTTTTTCTTGCTGCTGTAAGTGTGTGAGAGTTGGGGGAACATGGCTGGAGGTCAAGTGTCTGAAAGGGGTACAGGTTGTTAAAAGTTTGGGAACCACTGCTTTATCCTAAATTGTCACAGGCTCTGACAAGACGGCTTACCTTATATGACAAAAAACTAAAATTGTGCAAAAACTATCGAAAACAAAGTAAAGCCAAAGAATTCTACAAAATAAGCAAAGAAAGTATTAGAACAAATACATTAAATCTGATTAATTAAAAAATCAAACACTACTGAAACCGTGTTCCCTGCACATCCAGACCAGACTTTGGTGCTTGAAGGGTTCAGCTGATCCTGTTCCACCATCAGACAGTGATTGTTTGTGGAGATGGTGGCTGAGGCTCAATTGTTAAGCTACAAAAATGATTTATGTGAACTGTGTAGTCAATCAGGAATGTCATTTTCAAATAGTGCCAGAGATTGTTGTCCAGCCACAGGCAGTAATTTTCTGATACATATTCCTCATTTTTTTCCATAATGTCTCCCAGGAGCATAAAAACTCCCTGCCTGACAGCAGGCAAATGACAGCAGGGCTTTTAAACTTTTTTTCTAATAGTTCAGGGAAAATATTATTAAAATGTCAGTGCATTAAGTTTCCCTTTAACTCTTCAAAATAAAATTGGTTGCTACATTGAAGGCCAAATGTCAGAAGTTAAAGCTATAAATGCAGCAATTCAGGCAAGACATTACTCTTTCTAAATACCGGGTGCAAAATATGCCTCAAACATACTGGAAAATGTTGTGCATGTCTTCAATGAAAACATCCCCATCACTAAGATAAACTCAGATTTAATTTAAAGCAGAGGGTATTTTGCTGAAAGAGGAAAGAATTTGGCCTTTTCCCCAGCAAGACGCCACTTAGAATCCAAAGTCCTAAAGTTTGCCTTAAGGCTCAAAGCTCAGCAGTGGAACAGACTAATTTGTCAAAATAGCGCCCTTTTTAACACAGTGGTATGTCAAGAATCATATGAATGGAGACCCCTACAACACCTTTGATTTATACCCGGCTGAAGAAAGTTATTGTCTGGAAAAACAAAGGCCATGACAAACATCTGTCACCCCCAGCCCCTTTTAATCTGAATGTCAAACCATGTCAAAGTACAGTGTACATGTCACATCTACTGATTTGTCACCTGTTCTCTACCCTTTATTGTTCTACTGTTCTTTTGTTATTAATGTATGTAATATAATTTAATTAGTATTAATTGTCTTATTTTCATATTTTTCATTTTGCATCAAACTTGAGTTATTTCTTTATACATGTCCATTGCAAGCCAAATTTGAATTGACAGTTGTTGCACTGACATTTGAGTTGTTTTTTTATGGGATAGTATGCTTTAAAAACATTGACATGTAAATGCATGGGATTATAGCTGAGTGGCTAGTTTTCATCCCCAGTCACAGGTTTGATGTCAGCACATAGAAACAAGAAACAGACATATGTAATAGGAATAAAAAGGCACAGAGCATATTAAAAGACAAACAGTCATACATGCACCATCATCAATCATACATCTCGCCTCAAATTTGTTGTGCACTGATCTTTTTAAATGGCTGTTATAATGGCGTATAACTACAATGTTCTTGTTGTATTTTACAGGTCGTGTAGATAAATTTGCTTTGCTCGATGACATGCTTGCATTTTATTTAGCTGCAGAAGCACTGTTTAGCATATGTTATCTGTAGTATTGCCAGCTAGTCTGGGTTGTATATCCTAAAAAATGGCCGCTAGCCACTGCTCCCCTTTGCACTGTTAGCCTTAAATTTTGTTTTATGACTTAATGTGTGTCCTTTTTCCGTTTTCTCTGTTCAGAAGCTGTTTAGCCTGGGAGCAGGAGATCGGCAGCTCATCCAGACGCCTCTGAACGACAATCTGCCTGTCACATGCAAAAGTGTTGCTCTGCTCTTCCAGCAGCTGGGTGGGTCCATGCACCTTGATAATTACCTAACTGTAATTATGAGACGAGTTTGAGTCAGACTGTGACTTGTTGGTGACTTACTGTAAACCTCTCCTTCCATGCTGCCGTGTCATGTATTTGTTTAGCTCTTTATTCAACAATAGTTCCCTGCTCCAAGTTGTCACATTGATAAAACACCCAATTCCCACTAAGTAGATCTAATCTGACAGTAACCCTTCAAAGAACACTTTTTTTCATCATTGTTCATAAATTTTAGCTTGAATAAAGCAGCTTTGTGTGTGGAAAAAAATGTTCATTGACCAGTCTCACATTTTTGAGGCTTTGTTCTACTTGGCCTGTCACATGGTGGTTAACTGAAGTTTTGTTGGGCTATACAGCCAGTGGATTTATGCAACGCTCCATTCAGGTTTTGGATTATTCCACTCCTAAAGTGTGTAAAACCAGATTAGCTTTGGCTCCTCTGTGTTTTCTTTAATTTTTTCAAATGTAAAAGGGGCACATGATAAAGATTTGATGCAGTTTACTGATTTCACGTGTTGGCTCAGTATGTTCAAACTGCAAAGACATTGAAGACTGTGTCTGAAATATAATGTTCTTGTTTCAGTGTGACTCACATATTGAGGAGTTTAGCTGTGGATGAGAGTTATGTTCATTATCCTTTGTTTAGGCTTTTTGTATTACAGCACGCATAGCTATTCTGCATGATCTTTCTAAAATTAAGGATCAGACTGTTTTCTTTTTGCAGCTTGAGGCATACATCTGTGTGTGGAGTTGGATATTGTTCACCTGATATCTGATTTGTAATGGAAAGTTGGCCTCATTTAGCCTCATTTGATTAGAAGAATGTGCCTCAAAACATGAGCTGAATTTATTCCCCGAGTGTTTTAACACTATCCTCTGCTTGTTTGGACACAGTGGCGATCACACATATGGGGGGTATTTTGCACAATACACGTATCATAGGGGTTATATAGAAGTCAAGCATTTGTAGCTAATCTGGATACACAAAAACAGAACAGTCTTGACACAATACCTACGTCTAACCTGTCAGTCTTCATAAGCCTCTTTAGATTAATCAGTACAGTGTGTTAGTGCTTACATGTGTAAACAGTGCTGCTTTTAGCAACATTATGCTACGGCCACACCGGACGCGAATTGGTGTATTTAAACGCGCGTAGTGCCTGTGACGCGCCATGCGTAACGCCCGAGGCTGGATGCTGGACCTTGTCGGACTCAGTGATGACCCGTGCAGGCAAATCCAGCTGGAAACGAATATTTACAGAACTTACCTTCAAAACCTGTCTCCTCAGCGACTTTCACCCAAGCCTGCTCCCTTTTGTTCAGGTCTCTGTAGAGTACACACGTCGACTCGTATAGCTCCAGATGATGGCAAACAGCGTAGATAAACCTCTCCTCCATCTTTCAGAGGGGTTTGAGCAGGAGCAGGTGGCCGGAGCGTCACACGTCATCAAATCAATGACGTCGGGGGGGAATGTCATCGCTGATTGACTGCCGCGGCACAGCGTCACGCGAATTTGCGTCGAAAGTTCAATATTTTCAACTCAAGCGTAGAGGCGTTTGACGCCCCAAACGTGCCGGATGCTCCATACGCGCCGCGCCAAATGCGTCCAACGCGCCTCCCGGAGCGGATCTGCGCCCAAACACGTCTTTACATTGACTTTGTATGTAATTTCAATGCGCGTCTTTGCAAACATGTACGGTGTGGCCGTAGCATTAGTGTGTTTATAGCTGAGCTCAACATTAGACACTATCAAAGAGTCATTTAAGAAATATGTAGTTCACCAGCCTGTCACTGATGAGCAATGATTCTGTGGTAAAATAGCTTAAGATTGTTTTGGAACATTGTATCTGTGCTAACGTGTTTATTCACGTTAACTCCTTATGACTCTTCTTTGTGACCTTGTGAACCCATTGACTACACTAAGTGACTCATTGATGTGTTCAACAAGTTTTATTTTTTTCTGGCCTTGACTTTACAACCCTTACTTCAGTAATACTTCTACTTTGTAAAACATGCTATGGAAGAGCATTTTGAATTGGAATGAATTTGGTAAGACTGAAACTAAGGCATAGAAATCATTGGTAATTCATGTTAAACGTGATGCTACAGCCATGTGTATGTTTAATAGGCACAACAAGTAAAAGTAAACAATGAGCTTTACAGAAAATCTCTGCTCAACATTTTTCCACTATGGTGAAGATTAAACCAAAAAGACAAGAAATCCATTTATTCATCCTGTCTGTTGCACCTGCAGCTATCTGATGACTTGAGTTTGAGTTCTTCAAGGCTTTTCTAGAGAGACCCTAAAGATGCAAAGTCTACCAACCTTAATGTCAAAGCTTTTCAGAGAGACCTGAAGAGGAGTGTACAGTCCTCTTTAATTTAAGTTTGGTCGCGGTTTATTTGTACAAGAAGTAAATAGGTTTAAATTTACACAGAATACAGCAAAAACCCACCAACATCCTAAACAAAAACAAACAAACATCCTAATAGGTTTTTTGTAACCAAGTGTCACAAAAGATGAAGTTAAGGACTTGCAGCCAGAATTTACACTTATTTCAATGCTTTTCAAATATTTCTTCATACTTTTTTTACATCCATTTATTCATCCTGTCTGTTGCACCTGCAGCTATCTGATGACTTGAGTTCTTGTCTACCAACCTTTCAAGGCTTTTCAGAGAGACCTGAAGAGGAGTGTACAGTCCTTTTTAAGTTTGGTGCGGTTTATTTGTACAAAGTAAATAGGTTTAAATTTACACAGAAGTAGATACTTACCCACAAATTCTACAGCAAAAAACAAACAAACATCCTAATAGGTTTTTGTAAGGAATCCACCTTACATAGAAATTAAAGCATTTGCAAAATCTTGTCTCAACACGACTTATCAGGTGGAGATCATCATCTCCACCCATTTGATCATCCTAACATGTTTGTGAGTGGAGATAAACCCGGCCACCAAGAGCACGGCTGTTGTTTGTTGTTTGTACTGTATGTCTGATGGTATGTGTGGATGGATAGGTAAGTGTGTTTCTTCCTCCTCCATAACACAAACACTTAATGCAGACGTGTCAAAATGACATGCTTTCTTTAAAGGTGATGTTCAATTCACAAACTCAGATTTTTTTTTTCGATCCCTGTGTCAGTTTCCTGTTTATCCCTAAAGTTTTCCCGCTCAGACAGACAAATATCCATCCCCAGCACCCCCAGCAGTGCAGAAATGTCTGCCAGAGTTCCTCTCTCTTTATCTATCCAATGTGTGATGAATTGCTCTGTCATTGGCTTGATGAGAAACAATAACAGGAACTGTAAACTTAGAGTTCTTCCTGATTGTCAGAGTGGTATTTGAAATATTATTTATACTGTAGGAGTGTGTGTAATTTCCTCTGTTTTTGAGAGCAGAGTTTTCTGACTGTTTTTCAGAGTTTAAGACCGACTGCCTGATGAGCTTTTTTAAATATGTTTTATCCATTTTCATATGGTGATCCAGCAAAATGAAGAAATGCTGCAAAAAGAAGAAAAGTACTTGCAGATATTGTGTAGAAATCCCTTTGGATCAACAAAATTGTATCACTTTTTAGTGAGGGTACTCTTCTTTTACAATAGTTTTATTTAGGAAAAGCAATTTTACATAATATCAGCACTGCATGACTATTATCACGGAGTTGTTTACATTTGAGAACATTTAAAAGACATTGCATTACATCACCATTAAATTTGATTTGTTTTCAGTGTGCTGTCTCCAGTGATTCTTGAGGAATTTTTGTCTCTCTTCTTTGGAGAGAAGCAAGAAGAATAGATTAAGTTAATAAAATCTAAAGAAAGAAAAACTTTAAAAACAAATATCACCCCATACTCACCCATTTTTCTGTTAAATCAGTCTGGCTTCACAGATTTGACATTCTCGGCCCATTTTGTCTGTAAAATCTTTTGAAAATGTATCGCCACAGAGAAGAACAGCTTTGTTTAAACCGGAAGATTACAATTTATTTAGGAAAACAATATCCTTTACCGAGTGATGATTTCTTTGCTGGTGTTGTAATGTTGTTTTTGGCTCTTTCCAAATCAGAGACATGCAACAAGTCAGTCTTTTTGATGCTGTAAAGGCAGTGACCCTGACTATTTCTCATCTGATGAGTAGAATCATGTTTTAACCTGCCTATTAGATCACTGAAGTGCAAAAAGTTACCTGAGGCTTGACTGAAAACATTATTATCAAAAATAGGTTGCCTAATCCTGGCCGACTGTCCGGTGATTTAAGATGAGGCTTCCAAAGTCACCTGACTGATCTTCAGACTGTTTGCTATTGATTGCAGTGATCAGTACTGAAGCTGTTGTCGACACGCGTCAAATCTCCCAAATTAATATTTCAAGCTCCAAACTGTGTCAACAAATAACCCTGCACATTTGATGAATGATCTGGAACAATGTGTTACTCACATTCCTACAATTACCTCATTAATGTGCTTCTCTGTTGTTTCTCCTTCCAGGAATCCAAAATGTTCTCAGCCTTTTCTGTGCTGTACTGACAGAACATAAGGTTTTGTTCCACTCCACCAGTTACCAGAGGCTTGGAGAGGCGTGTCGCGCCCTGGAAGCCCTCATGTTTCCCCTCAAATATAGGTGTGTAAGTGCTGCGTGTGTGTCTGACCCCAGCCTCAGGACAGATGCTCATATTACTTTCCACTAACACCTCAGCTTGTGATTTGACTGATGATTAACTTTGTTCATCATGATATTGAGCCTTGGCTTATCCCTCAGAGAAGATAACTATTTATAAGATCACATAATTTGACCTGGTTTGACCTTATCTTCAAACCGCTACTGCTGCTATCAACGCTTGACTGCTGCTTTTATTTATTTATTAGTTTTTTTGTTTGGTTATTGTTTTATTTAATGTTCAGAAAATATGGATCAAGTGATGTACAGTTATATGCTTTCCTCTTAGGGCCACAAATGTTAGAATAAAGGAGAATTATTTTGGTCTGTGGTATAAAGGTTTATGAATGACAAGAAACTTCAACCCCACTTTGGTGTTGGTACATTTGCTTTTAGTAATGTAGTTTTGTCTGGTAATAAACCAAAGAAAAAGAGAACAAGAAATGGTAAGTAATACAAAACTGTTAGTACATAACAATGTGGGTCAAGTCCATCAGATTTGCATGAGATGACTTAAAATATAAGTTTATACAGGCTGCAAATCTGTAAATATATTTGCATTTTCAAAGTGCTGAAAATGAACCCATGAGACATGTATATACAGTATCTTACACCAAACATAATCCTGATCTTAGTGCATCATTGAGTCAACGCAAGGAGCTGACCAATATATTGTAGTGGTTTGACTGCAAAATGACCCAGATTATATGACAACCTCACTTTTCAAGACCACTTGTAAATAATTATCTAATTTGAGGTCAAGATATAACAACCAAGGTGATATGTTGTGAGCCTGATCACAGCCTCTTGTGTTGTTTTACCTGTTCTGTTTGGTTTTGCTGTGTCCTCTGGCAACACAACAGATGTATTGTTATGTGTAAAACTGATTTATTTCAGAATGTTTTCACATGTAATTACTACTGACGGCTACTATCTTGCACTCTGACTTATTACCGTACTTTATAAAATAAGTTTACAGTTTTGGACTTTAAAGGTCTCTAATGGTCTTGAATTCATTCTGAGTAGTTTGTAGGAAGGAACTCTGCTTTGCTCTCAGAGCTAGAGTAACAGACTCGGCTCTTTATAGTTGATGAAAAAAAAATCTGCGTGGTCTGAACACAGGTGCTGCCGACCTTTGTGCTCTGTCATGTAGTAGCTAAACTCTCCTGTCATTACTTCCAAATGTTAACATTTTGGGGCCGTCTTTTTCATTTTTATTGCAGTCAGTCATGTTTCATGGCTGTTCGACGGTTTTTTTATGACTCAGCTTCATTGATAACCATTATCTTAAAATTAATATCATAACTCCGCCTCCTTTGTTATTTAATTTGACCTACATTTGGGCCATAGAGTTATATCTCAGACAATCACTGTGTCGCCCCCTAGCATTGTATCTAAGAGTGACAGCTGGCCTCAGACGTGAGTGCTGATATTTATATTCTGAATACATTTTTCCCAGTCCAAATTTTTAGATTACTTTAAATTTTGAAGTGAAATGATGATTCTCTCAAAGTTGTTTTGGTATTAACTGCACCGTGATAATCTCTCTTTCTCCATAATAAATGGGGTATCATGTGGAACCATACTGCTATCAGTGATAATAATAATAATAATAATAATAATGATAATAACTATAACTTTATTTATAGAGCACCTTTTACAAAGTGCTTTAACAGTTAGAGCCAATAATAACAAATGAACATTCACAATCAGGTCAAATACAAAATAACCTGATAGTTCAAACTAAAGGACAAGAAAAAAAAAGTCAAACACAGTGAAGAATAAGGCAGACAAAGAGAATGAAGGTGATTACAGTCAGTCAGACAGTCAGAAAAGGAACTGTATGATAAGTACTAAGACCAACAATGTATCATGACAAAAAATATGCATGTAGGGATGAAAGACATAAAATTAGACAAAATATGAAAGAAGATCATGAAGACAAATAAGTAAATCAGTAGTGAAGTAACCTGACATGATGCAGCCAGTTTCTGGTAGATGATGATGATGGAAACCTTCAGTTTCAAAAGTTTGTAACTGATCTTATTGCCAAAATCTGCAAACCTCTTGAGAATACAACATACACTTTCTATTCCTGTCTTCTTTCTTATCATTGTGTGTGGGGGTACTAGTTTCTGTTTCAAGGTGAAACACTTCCACTAACCTTAGAGGAAATCTAAATCTATTTTTGACTCCTGGTTGCACACTCAGCTTCAGATTCTCCCTCATCTGTCTTCCAAGTATTGTTGTTCTTGAAATGCATTTTCACTATTACTGTTCCCCTTTTTTGGTTAGCTACCCGTACATCCCAATTTTACCTTCTCGGCTGTTGGAGGTTTTGAGCTCACCCACCCCCTTCATCATCGGCGTTCACTCCATGTTTCAGAATGAAATTCAGGATCTGGTAAGTAAAAATGTCCCACCAGCATCAATTAATCTCTATAATCACACAGACAACAGACCATTCATGTTTGCATGTATTCAAGCATCAACGAAATATTGGAAAAATGTTTACCCTTTAGCAGTTGTAAAAATCTGTATGTGAGAACACGTCATTAAGGGACTGACAAGGTGATCTCTGATGTAACGAGTCCTTAAGTTCAGGAAGTTCTTCTACGTGAGAATTTGATTATCTGCTTTTAAGAGAGAGGTTTCTGTGACAGGGTTCAGCTGAACCTTTTCAGGCATAGGCATTGCTCCCCTCTTTGTGCCGTCAAACTGCCTGACCTGTTCCTGTTTTGTGTTTGTTTACCAGTTGGATGTTATTATCGCTGATTTGGATGGAGGAACAATAAAGATCCCTGAATGCATCCACTTGTCCGTGCTCCCTGAACCTGTCTTACACCAAACTCAGACTGCTCTATCTCTGGTAAGCACAAACATGGACACGTATGTACCTATAAGGTGTCCCTGTACATATTGAGTGACTAAAAAATACAAGGATGATAAAAAGTGTAACTATTTTTCTAAGTAAACCTCTGTTAGAGAAAGTTTGGAAAAATTCTCTTTCGGTTTAAATGAGGTCACTGCTTTATCGGGTGATCTCTGGGCATGAGCCTAAGTCCCTTCAGGGCTCAACATTAACCACCCTCTCTTTATCCAAGACCAATATCATCAGTAGTCATATCATGAAGCCAAATTTCAATGGCAATATAAGGATCAACCATTCAAACATATAGCTGTGACACACAAGGATTCAGTGTGTTATATTGGTTGATTCCTAAAATATTTTCAAACCATGGTTTACAAAACAACGGATGCTCACTTTTGTTTTCTCTCTGTCGGATACTATTCATCAGTATTTCCTCATTTGAATCATCTGTGACAAATGTAAAAAACAGATATATAATATTTGCTTGATATTTACTTTACTAGATAATTTAAAATAGCTACTTATAATTATGCACTTCCTTTGGTCTCCACTCTGCCTTATTGTCAGCGATGCGGTGTATTATGGGAAATTCTCATACCTTTCGTTTCAAGTGAGGTCCCGGTCAGTCTTCGTTTCAAGGGCTGTGTAGCCCTTGGTCTTAGCCCTTCTCCTTTGCCCGACGGGGAATAAGGACACCCCTTCACTGGACGTAAATGCACAAAACCAAGGAGTAAGGGGTAAGACAAGGGATAAGGGGTAGAATTGGGATTCCCCCTTAGGACTGTGAGTGTTTTGCATCATTTGCCAAAATGTAACCAAGAAACACACAACAAAATGAAAAAATATGCCCCTGTGTATTTTGCAAGTAAATATACTATTTTTCTCTATTGGAATAATTTTAAGTGAATTAAAGAAGTATAAATGAGGTAGAAGCAGCTGATTACGAAAGTGCGTTGGTAACTCTGGGCTCCACCAACTCATCCATTGCTGTAACACTCAAGGATTGTGAGTAGTGAAGCTCATTTGCTCTCATTTCCAGAAGATGTTGATTAACAAGAACTGATGTCTTTAAAATGTTCATATGCCGTTCTTTTACACTTAGGTGGCTCGTATTAGGTCTACATTGGATGATAATGGCATTGCGGCAAAAAATCCAACACACAGGAAGACCTTCAATATACTTTGGCTGATGCAGAGGACATGAAGAATTGAATGTACATGTCTTGTCCCTCCCTCTTCAGCCCTGTTGATAATGATCTTGATGCATTTTTTTTGTTTTTAAGTTTCAGGGTAGGTTCCCCCCATCCAAAACTCTGGAGTTCAGTAACACTTTAAGGGGCCCAGAGAAAAATCCATTCATTTAAGAATTTTACTTCTAGGAGCAGTTGAGCACATTACAGATCAAACAAGCTCGTCGTCTGCTGGTTTATTTTTTTCCAAATAAACTCAGGGATCCGGAAAAGTATCTGCCAAACAAGGAGTAGAAATTTAGCTTGCATGACAGATCCCATTATCAGCCAGCCCAATTCACCATCTCTCAGGTACTTCATTTACAGGTTCTCATTGTCTTCTGAACAGACAAAACCCTGTTAGTTTGAGCTGACATTTAAAAAAAGCAAAAACATTTCCAAAAACAGATAACATGATGTATAGCTCAGCCTATTTTTTCATATTTAAGGATAATATGCTGCTTCCTCTGTACATTTGCAGCTATTAACCAAGACAAGAGTGCCAACTTCTATAAAAAAAATTATATTCAAAATGATTTTTATTTTGATGATTTGCTTAAAATGCAGAGATAGTTGAAAGGAATGTTTTTGTTTTAATCAGTCAATGACTTTTTCACTGGTATGCTGTAGGGCTGGGTATTTCTAGCAACTTCACGATACGATACGTATCCCGATACTAAGGCCACGATACGATACGTATCCCGATACACGTAAACTGTGAACATTGACTATGCTTTAAGCAAAATTCTTGACAAGTTTAGTTTGTTCTTATAAGAAGAAAAAGAACAAGTATGAGTTTCAAGTGGTTCTACAACTTGAGAGACATAAATTCAGATCCTCAAAGATGGTAGACCTAAGTTCAAATTTAGAACATATGCTTCATAATGTAGCTTGTCTTCTACCTTGAACTGTGCCACTGTTAACATTACCCAAAGGGTATTTACAACAACTGTCAAAATATTTAGGCCGTATCGATTCTGTAGAATCTGTATCGATGCACGTATCCCAAAGGAGTGCGATACGATATTTTGCCGTATCGATATTTTGAGCACAGGCCTAGTATGCTGCTATCTGAGTACTTATTGGGAAATCATACTCTGGACAGACGTTCTCCAAATAAACATTGGTTGCATGAAAATATAGGTCTTTAAAGGGTAATATGCTCTTTGTAGGTTCTTCACCCTGATTTGGAGATAGCAGACAATGCATTCCCTCCTCCTCGCACAGCACCCTCCAATCTCAAGTTATTGGTAAGTCATCCTCTCTCTCATTCTCTGCAGTTATTCAGGGGGTCTAATTTAGGACTAAAGACTAATGTCTTCCGTCTCTCCCCACATGAGAAAGAGGCAATGGCTCTTCTGAGAAAAGGTTTTTGTTTAACATCAATGTGAGGGCATCTACTGATGAAAACACATTGCTCTAAACTAAAAACAGATAAAAGTGTCTGCTGCATAATTTAACAGACTGCATTTGTGGCATGGGTAATTGATGTATAATATTTTTTAGGACAAGGAGGTGAGGGCCGTCTTTCTCAGGCTGTTTGCACAACTCTTCCAGGGCTACAGGTCTTGCCTGCAGCTTATTCGCATCCATTCTGAACCAGTTATTCACTTTCACAAGGTAAGATAATTACACAATGGAATTTCCAGTGGTGGAGTATAAGTTTGCAGACCTCACCTTCCAGTACTTGACCAGAGATTTAACTCCTTTAGCAATGGCTCCCTAGCAAACATGTTGTTCTTTTAGCACACCAAGAATGTTTTAGCTTGTATTCCAGCAGTGAGGGTGGACTTACATGCCAAGACCTGATAGATAAACTTGTCATGGGTGTATAATGTATATACTGCAGAGGCTCCATGACTCCATCCTTTTGTTTATGCAAACCTCGGACATGATCCCATAACCTTGAGCAAAGCCCGACAATGAGCCATATGAAACATATTAGGGTTACATTTTTGTTTTGTGCCGGGGATTTTGTTTGTTAGTGTCTGTGGTGTCTCCGTAGTTACCTCCTCATCCCGCACTTCATCCACAAAGTACCCCACATGGATCGCATTATAAACAAATGCTCTGCTTATTTGCCTGGAATTGCAGAGCAGAGAAGACTTGAGCATGTTGTTTTATCTTCTCTAACCACAATACCAAAATGATTATGCTTTGTGAGTTAAGTTCTTTTTCATGCAGTCTGTATCTTTTTTTTGTTATTTTTTCTTTGCATTTTGGAAAAAGTTCTCTCTAATTTCAGCTCTTAAGATGCTGGTCTAAGTACTGACGGATATGTTTTCATAAATCTTGTAATTTTTCCTTTAAAACAGCTCTGATCGCTGTGCTTGTTATTTGCTCTGAAGTATTTACGGCATATCATATGATCAAGACTACATTGGTCCCATTTGTGAAGGATTGTAACCACTCTGATTCTGAAATTATTCAGACTGCCTTCCTGGGCCAGCGTGGCCTCATCGAGAATGATTTTCTGACCAAGGTTTTGGATGGCATGGCCTTTGCTGGCTTTGTCTCAGAGAGAGGTCCGCCTTACCGAGCCTGTGATCTCTTTGATGAGGTACTGTACCACAATGCCCCACTTTTAGCTTAATGATGGTAACATAACTCTCAAGCCAGAAATTGAAAAGCTTTTTCATGAGCAGTCATTAATTGTCCATTAAATAGGCTTTCACAGATGACTGACTTGTTCCATCATTTCCAATGTGTGTTTCTAGGTGATCCACCCATTTAGTGGCTTGTATAGCTTTATTGTAACTTGTGTTTTGTGTGTGTGTGTTCTTTGTAGCTGGTGGCCTTAGATGTTGACAGCTTTAAGGAAGAGGAGGTCAGCCCTGCCAAGCTGCAGAAGCACATCAGGGAACTTTCTGAGCAGCTTTACAGAAATGTAAGACTAATGCAAATGAGTTCAGCTACTTCTCCTCTTGTTTTCATGTGGAAGCATACAAGCCAGATGTTTTTTTAGCATGCTTAACATGTTGTTGCTGTACAGCCATTGTTTATACAGCTGTGTATTCTATTAATGCATATGGTTCCCTTATGTGTGTACTCTAGGAGAACCCAAACCCACACATGGCATTCCAGAAAGTGCCTCGGCCGTCAGAGGGATCCCACCTGCGGGTGCATCAGGTACCCTTCCCCCTGTTGGATGATGAAAAGGTTGAGAAGATGTTACAAGACGGTGTGGCCAAACACAGCAGCACACCACCATCAATAAGACCTGAGAAGAAGTGTATAGTACCTGCTGGACCAGCTGTCGGTAAGGCTAACTTACACTGTGGTAGAGCACAATGCATTACATACTGCTATGATGATGTGAATTCACAGAAACTTTCAAAACATGCCTACATTTTATTTCTCTGTTTAGTCTAGAAGAGTCAAACAATATTGATGCTTGTATCAATATCATGGCATTCAAAATTAAAGTCCTATGCTTCTAATAGTGTTGGGGACTTGAGTTACAGACTGAGACTCAAGTGGCACTCAAGTCGGACCAAGAAGGTGACTTCAGACTCGTTTTTTTTTTCCTCGTCTCAACAGGGCTTGAAGACCTCTGCCATGGTGCCGGAAATCCGCGTTTGAATATTTTGGGGATTTTTTTTTTTTTTTTCTTTTTATCTGTAACCAGTCGTTTAAAGTGAAAGTTCCAACTACCAATGGTACTCGAGGTAACCAAGGCATTCTAGCCAATCAGGGGCAGAGTAGGGCGGGCCTTAAGTTTTCAACATTTGGACAGCGTCAGGGAGGCCGGAACAGATGGAAAGCCTCACAGCAGCTGGTGTCAAAAGCTGAAGGAGCCAGGAGCTTCTTTTTGTGTACTGGGCTCCAGAAAACTGTTGTATGGCAGCAGCGGAAAAAAAAGTTTAGCTTGTCATGACCCGGGTTACGTAGAGTCCGTGCATGCTCTCTCCCACACATCGACCTCACCAGGAGTGACAGCTACAGGTACCATAGTAACATCGATGACCAGGGGTGAAAGTCGGCCGGAGCCCAGCTCCGTTACAGTCAAATAAATTAATTGTCGCACGTCCATAAATACCTCATTTTGGTCACCGTTGCCGTCGGCTGTCACACGGTGACGTCACATCCGCTCGAGTTTCACCGCGATCATATCATATATCATAATAGGATGTATAAGCAGACATTATTCCAGCTGTATCCTTTTCACTCACTTATAAAACACAAAACACTGCAGCTGATGCTCTGCAGCAGCATTAACTGTGAGTTTCCGGCAGTCCATCTAGGCGTAACTAATGCCCTCACTGACTAATGTTTCCCACACTGACATAAACTGTTCCTCTGAAGTCTGGATGAAAAACTGTCTGTTTAGGGTACCGTCACACACGCACACACCACTGATTGGCTGTTGCCGCACAGCCACACACGACATTGTCTGAATAGATCAACTTTTTTTACTTTGACATTGCGCAACAAGCTATGTGGTAGTGTGAAAAGCGGCTGTCGCATCGCAGGAGGGTTAGCCCCGCCCCATTGCGGCTGTACATTGACTTTGCATGGAGAGTGATCACCGAGGTAGTACAAGTAGCGTGCGGTGTGAATGCAGCATAAGGCTGATACAGCTTTTTGCAAATTCGTATGACTGCGTTTATAGCTGAACACAATCTCTCATTCACAATGGCAGTTGGAGGCAATGCAAGACTGTTAGTTTTTCAGTTCTAGACCAAATCATTTTTAAAAATTGCTACAGCTTTATAGTAACTGATCATTTTTTATTTTATTTCTTTTGGTGAACATATCATACATCCTCTTATCGTATTTGTAGCTTCACCTATTGTGACTCCCCTGTTTTTTTGCCTTTTCTGTCTTGCAGTATCCATCATGGGTAAGAGTGGCTCTGTGTTCAACAGTGCTCGCAGGCTGGAAGTGGTGCGGAGCTGCATATCCTTCATCTTTGACAACAAGACCCTGGAGACCGAAAAGGTAATGCACAATGTCTTTCGTCAGGGGGTCTCATTAACCTTGATACAGACTGATTAACACACATAGCAATTTGGTGCAGAGCTGCAGACCTCCCCTCACATTCATTACCTTGATATCTCCCACCTGGCAGATACTCACACAAAGACATAGACATGTTCTGTAGCCAAACTCTTTTAAATCCATGTTGTTGTCCTTCTGTACTAAGCACTTACTTTTCCCTTAGCCCGTATTTTGTTACCTTTATGAGCATCTGCACGTCTAATCTACATTTCCTTAACTTTGGTCATATGTATGTGAGGTCGAATATAAAAGTCTGTTAGATGTGTATACATGTGTTTAAAATGGGAAGGTTGCCAAATACTTCATGTATCCCTATTGCTTCATATAGGAGTTACATAATCCAAGCATGCATAACTGTATACATCTAACTATGTATACCCTGCATCCTCTGAGTCCCCCATGAGGCTATAAATCCTTGCTGCCAAATAGCCAGGATTCACAGCAGGTAGAAGTAACTGGATGTACAGCATTGGTACATTGTGTTGCTATAAACAGAGAATGGTGTACATCATCCTGTAAATACTCTTTGTCAATATTTCACAAAGCAAGAGCACCTCCCTAATACTGGCATTTACAAATCTATTAACACCCTTTATTGTCAGTGCAGTCACTTTCCTTAAACATACAATGTATTTATTTTGTTTTTTCATCTTTTCTCTAACAGACTCTCCCAGCTGCTCTGCGTGCACTGAAAGGCAAGGCAGCTCGTCAGTGTCTTACTGACGAACTGAGTCTTCACGTCCAACAGAACCGTGCCATTTTGGACCATCAGCAGTTTGACTACATCATCCGTATGATGAACTGTGCTCTACAGGTAAGCACCAAGACAGACGCCAGAAACAAACATCTCCCCTGCCTGATGTTGTGATCTTGAAAAGTAAACATCAGAGCACTCTCTGAAGGGTTCTAAGTTTAAATGTCTCCCTTTTTCTTGTAATTTCAACTATTTGAAATTTTATAGAATATGTGAGATTCTTAATGAAGTATGAGATTCAGTCGGTGATGCCAAATAACTGTTTCTAAATTTCAAATCTAAAATCAGTGTGAAAAATCATTATACATAGCATTGCACATAATGCAACACTCAGTAAAATTGTATCATACAACCAGTATCTGTGTTAGGGGGTAACGCCTTCAAAATAAAATCTGTCTTGACACTACGTCTTTCAATTCTTGATAAATTAACTGACATCACATCAATGTTTTTTTTTTGTTCTGTAAAGGAGAAATTCACTTAAGCCTGTATAGCACTTATCTAGCTTTCTGCCCTAAGTCATAGCCACTTATTATCACTGCATTCACACACTAACAGCAGAGCATACAGCTGTATGTCAGCAGTCAATCTTCTGGGTGTAAGTCTTTTGCACAGGACACTATGACCTGTAGCCGCAGAAGCTGGTGATCAAACCTCTGATGCTTTGATTGAGAAGGACCACCAACTCTACTACTGTTCATAGCCACTTTTATTTCCTGATTTAAGTAGGAATATCCCTTAACTTGTGTGGTTCAGTGCTTTATCTCAGGGGTTCCAAAATTTTGTGGCCAAAATTGAACATTAGTTGAAAAGCACTGATGGTACGAGCTGTCCCTTTTCCTTCTTTCTTTTTCTTTTTTTTCGTTTTAGTTTGTTGGCAAAAGCCTGGTATGGTGCAGTAGGACTGGGTCCTATCTTTCTTACTGCTATATTACAATAATTAAAAATAACATTTCTTCGGCCTTTTGTTTAGAAATCAATGCAATGGTTTTCCTTATTTTTTTTAATTGATTCTCAGGGCTCAAAGTCTTCGTGTTAAATTTTGTGCTCTTGTTGGACATCAGTCTCTATACGTAGGGCACATCCTAACCGTAGCATCTGTGCCCCATCTGACAGTGTGTTTTTGTCTTCCTGATGGCCTTGTTCCTGGGCTACTTGTCAAAGTGAGTAACTGATGTGTTTCTGTGCAGCTCATAAAGAGTCAGTGAGGCTTCACTCAACCAGAGCAGTTCCTCATGTTTTACTGGCCTGAATCTGCCTTTTACAGGGATTTTAATAATTTTAAGCAGTCCTTGCAGAGCGCTGCTTTTATGGAGTGACTTAAGATTCCAGTCATGCTTGCTCCCCCCCCCTCAAATGATCGGAGGCCAATTAATCCTAACATCTGCCAGGCCCAGGGACATGCAAGGTTATTTGATGTGTCATTTGCTCCACTTTATACCACAAAACAAAATGAAAGGCCCAGTCCTGCATTGTTTAGTTTTGCCAACATAATGTCTACATCAACATAATGTCTACATCACAGAGCTGCTACAGAGTTTATATTCATGGCTTTCCATGCACTTAAGAGGACTTTAAAAGAAAGGCTTGTTGCGTAATTCCTGAATGCCTCACTGTCTGCGTTTCAGACATCAGATATTGACCTTGTTCTGGGTTGATACTAGTTTGTTCATGTATGCTGTACTTTGATTTAGAGCTGTAACGATTCTTCGAATAATAATAAATAATAATAATTATTGGATTACAAAATATCTTCGAGGCAAATTGTGTCCCTCGAAGCCTCGTTTAATATATAATTATACATATAAATATATATGTGGACAACTATACAGTGCACAGTGTTTGACACGGACGGTCATTTCTGTGGTAAAACGCGCCTGCTATCTCCACTGCTGCGTGGCTTGTAAACTCATGAAGAAAGAGAAAAGAGAGGGACAGAAAGGAGAGAGTCCGCAGAAGAAATGGCAGAGAGTGTCCCAAGTGTGTGGTCACCACAAGAAGGGACGAAATGAAAACACAGTGCAGTGTGTCTGATGTCAAACGGAGTTAGCTTAGCACGTCACTTAGCATGATAGCACGTCATCACTGCTGCAGCACGTCAACAGTAAACATCCGGTCTGTGCGTCATCAGAGCGGACTCAACAGGATGACACTCATGATACATCAACAGAAGCAGCTAATGTGATCAATAACTGAGATATGGGCTAGTAAATAACCTACTTTGATTATGGCTCTGTGTAAAGGCTGGTTCAGAACGTAAATCAATGCGGAGGCTACTTGCCCAGAATTATGTGTATTTTGTTCACATACTTTTCACATCCAATAACTTTACATTTAATTTGATTGCAGAGAGTAGAACAGAAAACACTGACAGTGAGTAGAGGAAGCAGGTGTAGGGAATGCTTTTATATGTTATAGAAATTTACATTAGCTTGTTAAATTATCTTAGTAGCTAAGTATGATATTATTTCGTCCTAGAAATAAAGTAAGCAAAATAAGATCATAAATATGGTACAGTAGTAAAGGCAATAATTTAGCAAAAAGAGACAAGCATGAACACAAATAAAATAAAAATAACCAAACTTACAAAAAAAAATGAAAAAAGCAAGATATGGCCCAGAGTAAAAATAAAAGTATAGATTTTGATTTTGAGACCCCATTTATGCTCAGAATGTTCAAAATAAGAAAAATAAGTTGTTAATTTAAGTGACCTGGCTTTTCTGTTTTGTGTGTTACTACTACTAATAATGTGTAGTGATTCAATGTAAAAAAAAAAATTAAAAAAAAGCAGTGAGCGCAATGTAACTGCTATCCGACTACTCGATTAATCACCCAAAAATTTGATTGACTAATCGGTTACAAAAAGAATCGATAGCTGCAGCTCTACTTTGATTGAAGCAACCCATTACTTGTAAAACACACAAATGACTTTCAAATCAAGGCTTAAAGAACTATTTCAGTCTAATGGTCACAAAGCAGCACATACATCATATAATCTGATATTTAAGGCTAGAAGCCAGACCTTTATGTGTGTGTGTTTATGTGTGTGTATGGGGGAGGGTTAATTATTTGAATAAGATCCTGATGTGGAAACTTTTGTAAGAGCCTTGCAAAAATGGACACAATGGAAGGCTGACATTTAAAAACAGGCAATAAAATTAGCTTCCCTGAATAATTCTAGAGGAGATAAAAATTTAGCAGATGAATATTGTGTAAATTTGTAAAAAAGAAAATATTCTTTTTTTCCTGATTTTTTTGCTTTTTTGTTATGTTTAATATGATGTTTCATGTTTATTGCCATTTATTCTTTTACCTCGGAATTAAAGCCAAACATTTGTTCCTTGCTTTTAATTCCTTTTCAGCTTGACTGAGAGAGATCTGTCTCATATTAACCGCGAAAGGAATAAAAATAGTAAATTTCTGGCCCTCTAATTACTTTCATATTGTGCGTGCTGCTCTTTCTGTCAACGCCCAAAAAGGTTTTGCTGTGTGTGTGTTAGTGAGGGCCTCAAAAAGCCAATATGACTTATTCATTCAAAAATGTAGCTTGCTCTGTGTATAATGACAGAATGTTGCCTCGTTTGGAATTTCTGGCATCAGCGTTGACATGACACATTGATTTGCAATGATATCAGCATTACAAGGCCATTTAACAACATCTGTCATCTTACTGTTGAGTTCAGGTTATGTGACAGTTATTTTGTCTGGATACAATCAATGCTCTCCTTTGCGAGGTTTATAGGGGAGCTTTGTATGTAAAATGAACAAAAGGTTAAGGTTAGGACATCAGAATCAGATGTCCATATTCCGTGTCGGACTTCATTACACTTTGAGTTACATATGTTGTAGGAAAAGTGCTATACAAATAAACTTGCCTTGCCTTACACTGTTGTTTTTTACAGTGATTGTGATACATGAAAAATGTTGATAGGTTCCCCCGAATGAGCTTGGGCATTTTAGATTGACGCATTTCCGTCTTCACCATCTGTTATAGTCCTTACCTGCCGTGAATCACACTCGGTAATGACCCTCATTAAGGTATCACATTTTAACACTCATTCATTTGTTTGTGTATGTACATGCTGGTAAGTGCTCCAGATTTGAGAAGGACACGTTGCGCAAGCCATGTGGGGGGAACGAGTCCTGCTGTGGATGTATCCTGGCATCCCAACCATTTCCTGTCAGATAGGATTATGAGCCCTCTGTGCTCGGCTCGCTCATGGCCCAGGGCCTCATCACAGTGCTCGAAAACACACACTCTGAACCACAGTTGCCTGTGTGTGAGAGGGGATTACAATGAGAGGACCATGGGAAGTTAGCAACAGCAGCATGGAGTCCATGAGTTCCGCATGATCCAGAGCTGTGACCGTCTGATGTGGATCAGCGTGCAGGAAGACGTGTTACACACAGATGTTTCTGGAGAGGACAAAGTACTTTGTCTGGCTATCTTGTCTGTATTACAGACTGCCCTTCGACTTTGAGGCAGCCTGCTGTGCTAATCAGTATCTCATTAAGTAATGTACAGATGATTTTATTATATTTTTGCATTATTTAGATCATAAATTAGTGTCTTGCTGTGAGAACATGGCCCCCTCTCTGCCTCATTGGCCTTGACATCGTCCTGTGTCTAACAGGGTCACTGGGAATCTGCACTGGATATCATTCCCATGTTCCAATAATTTTTTCACAAATATGTCCATTAGCACAGACAGGTTACATGCGTTTATCAGATTTTGCTTAAGCGAAAATGTCGTGATTTTTCATGTGGGCTCAGTAGTCAGTCAGCTGTACTGCTGACTCCTCCTCCCATTAGTTTTTCAAGTCACAGTTGACAGTCAAAAGTATGTCAGTAGCTGCAAAAGTTTTGTGAAGGCTCACAGTTTGAGTCAGTGTAAGCTCTTTGCCTTCCAGGAAAGTGTTGTCCTCTCTGGACACACACAGAAACCCTCCATTTGTTCACATCCTGTAGCATTTATGTCACATGTTTTTGCTCACTGGATACGTGTCTGAAACCAAATAGCTGTGTTATTCATCACCACAGCTCCTGTAGCTTCAATGGGAAGAAATGGTCAGACATGCTGTAAATAATTGGAGGAAAGGAGGACGGCAGGGTGTCCTTGCAAACAGAAGTGTAGGGATGCAAAACACCCTACTGTCCTGAAATTGTAAATAATCATACATGTGTCTCTCTTGGTTCAAGGCTTGGTTTGGGCCCTTTTTTATCTCATTCCATACAAGTATCCCATATTATAAACAAAAAACAAATAGTTGTGTCATACTTTGTATCACAGAAATTGCTAAATTTCAGGAAACAAACCAAAAACATAAAAAAATGCTATACTATCATAAGTGCCTGTTGATTTTAATAGGATTAGTTGATTAAGCATTTATAAAACTGACTATTAGATGTGGGTCAACAATAGCTCTGATATGGGGATGGGGGATAGAGATAAAGTTATGAAGTTTGTGAAAAATAGAGACATGAAGTTTCTGCCCCTCATGGATGAAACAAAGTTCACCTGATTAAAACATGTAAGGTAAGTAAAATTTGGCTTTTTGGATAATTTAAAGCAAAGCTACAAAGGAGACAAAACAGCATTTAAAGTCACATTTTCTAAAATGTATCTTTTTTTTCACCGAAGTGTTGTTTCTCTGGCCAGTTTATGACCACAAAATACAGGAACAGTCCATCATCTCACTCTTTGTTTGCTCAACCTTTAAGAAAATCCTTGCTCAGACAGCCTGTTTGGAAAAACTTCCCCTGGTTAAGGGACACTCTAAGTCAGATTTTTGGTTAGCCCACTGACTGCTTACCAGCATCCCATTGTTTTTCCTTTGCTGGAGCGGGCTGCATTCAGCGGAAGAAACATGACTGTGAGCCCAAACTAACACTAGAACATGGTAGGTGTGTAATGCTAAAGAAAAAAAAATTGGTTCAGTTTTGAATTGTAGTTCAGTATACCTTTGATATGCTTCAGTACAGTTTTTAGAACTCTCTCACCCCCGGCTCTTATACATACACACACAATTTCGCAAATACACACTTACATTTTCTGACTCACTTCTACTGTCATGTAAATTCTCTAATGCACACACACAGGCTCCCATACACAATATTTCCTACAAATACACATAAATATGCACAAACTTTCTCTCTCACATTTGCTCTAATGAAATAAACTAAGACTTTACCTGACAGATATACACGTATAAAATCAAATTCTTACATGCAATACTACTTAAAATACTTAAAAAATACACATACCGTAAAATACCAAATAAACGCCCGGTCCCAAATAGACGCCCGGTCCCAAATAAACGCCCCGGCTACTATTTGGTATTTTACGGTATATACACAAACATATGCACTTTGTATTTTTCACAGTCTGTGATGTGCATCTGTATTTTCTCACCCTTAAACACACAAACAGGATAATGAATGCATGCTGCTCACTCCCTTTTTCCCGGGTAAAATTAAGCTGCTGCGACTCTAAATCTCATCTTTACATCACTGGTTGCCTCTTCCCTGAAGAGGAGGGCTGATGAAGGAGACAGGGTGTAACTCTACAGAGAGGAAAAGTTCAAGCACAAGACCAAACTTCAAAAGTAATATTTTTTCACTTCCAGAGTCACCAGTCTGTAAGAAGAATCCTTTGTTGAATGAATATTTATCAGTGTCAGTTTTCCGAATCAGAACTATTTTACTGCTTTCACAAACTGTTCCCATCGAGCTGGCTCACTTCACATGAAGGAAAAACTGAAAGTCACAGTGGATGGTGAATAATGTCTGCACTTCACTGATGCCTTCATAGTTTTTCACAATGAAGCCCAAGTATTCTCTGACTAGAGACTTGTATAGTTGTGGAGGAGAGTTTGTTTTGGTGGTCTGAGCGTGCATGGTGCACACCAGTTTACTGGTCCTTGTGGGACACCAAATTGAAGCTTAGTTCCACGTGTATGCAGCTATGCATGTATTCATTCCCAACTGAAAAGCCTGTAACTAAACCAGCTCTGCACAAATACATGCGCCATTACAGCCCTCGAACACAGCAGTGGAAAACCATCAATCCACTTCTTGAGTGGAATGGCCAGACACATCTCTGAAGATTTAAAGCCACGCACACGTGAGTTCTAAGCAGAGCTGAACTGAGGGTTCCAAGGCATGTCTGATTTCAATACCAGAAGATTTATTTTATTTATTTTTTTATTTATATGTTTTTTGCCAAGAAAGTTTAAAAATATTGGACATTCTAAGGACATTTGGGGAGGCCAATCCATGTGTGAAAATAATGTCTCATGCTCCCTGAAGCACTCTTTCACAATTTGAGCCTGACGACTCCAGGCAGTGCCATCTTGGAATATGCCTGTGCCATTAGGGAAGAAAAAATCCATTGATGGACTAACCTGGTCATTCATTATATTCAGGTAGTCAGCTGACCTCATTCTTTGTGCCATAATATTGCTGAAACTCAACCTGACCAACTGCAGCAGCCCCAGGTCACTGCCCCCACAGGCTTGTACAGTAGGCACTAGGCATGATGGGTGAATCACTTCACCTGCCTCTCTTCTTACCCTGATTCTTACCCATCACTCTGGAACAGGGTAAATCTGGACTCATCAGATGACATGACCTTCTTCCATTCTTCTGGAGTCCAATCTTTATACTTCCTAGCAAACTGAAGCCTTTTTTCCTTTCACTATTAAACATACCTCTGAGTTCTACTGTTGTTTTTCTTCAATTTGATTTGGCCAAACGTTTAAGTGATCACTGATCATGATCATTTAGGATTTCTTTCCAATAACAATTCTTCCTTGAAGACAATGGTTCCCCACTATCCTTCCAGTTCATAATAATGTGTTGGACAGTTCTTAAACCAATTTTTGTTGTTTCTGCTATCTTCCTAAATATGTTCTCTGCTGGATGCATGCCAATGATGAAACCCTTCTTAAACAGAGAAAGATCTTTTACTCGACCACAGGATGTGTCTTCATTTAGGAAATGAGAAGCTACTCATTCCATCAGCTGGGCTTAAATAAGTTGTTGCCAGCTGAAAGCTAATCACCCATGCAGTAATTATCCAATACGAGGCTTATACCTATTTGCTTAGTTAAATCCTGGTGGCTACTTTTTTTCGCCAGGCAGTGTTATTATTTAGCTAGTTTAAAAGCCTCCAGTCAAAGCAGCCCACCATTTTTCTCATCCGAAGCTAGACTGCCCCGGTGTCTTAGTTCTAACACATCAGTCGTCATAAGTTTCTGTTCCTCAGAAACGATGATCTGCATCCCTGAACTTGACTTATTCTGTTTGACTAATGCCACTTTGTAAATTATCTGCTCACTTTTTTTTTTACCCGGCCTGTGTGTTTCCACTTGTTTTTTGTTGACTAGGGGTCCATGAACTCCTGTGACCCCCAGCATTGTTAAGGCTTGTGGTAAACAATGCTCTGGTGCTGGTCCAAGCTGGAACATTTTAACCGCAGCCCAAATAACTGTGAAGAAAAACACAGGGGACAAGAAAAAATAAAGCAGAAACTATGTTGATTAGTCCACATGGGGCCAGCCTTTCATGTGTTACTGTGGAACTCAGATTGTACTTTTTCTCGCACATTCTTGTTTGTTTTTTTTTGTTTTTTTTTTCTTGATGAATGGCGGTCAAAGAGGCTTTGTTAGAGACCCTTATCAGACTATGAAGCATTCTTCCCCTATCTCTGTATCCAGATTTATAGACTCTTCAAAGATGTAGCATTCTAGCACAAAAATTGAAACTGAGATAGCTGGTTTACTTATGTAATTAAAAATAAAAGAAATATATATCATTTCCTGAATGTTTGTTTGAAAAGCAAAGGGATCACTGAGTAATATGAGGTGCTTTAGCAGTTCTGAACTAGTGCTGCTGTTTGAATAGGCTTCCGGGAAGTTATCTTTGGCCACTCTTATTTACAGAGCTCAACAAGTAAATCTGAACAAAGCTTACCCAAGTAAAGTACCAATTTCCTGTGAATTTACATCTTTTGAGTCCAAGTTGTGTCCGTTGCTCTTAAGTCCCCTGTTGTAATTATCCTTTGTGATCTGTGCAAGCCAAGTTTTTTAGGGCCCTGAAGTCTCCCATCTCAAAGCCTTTTATTGTATCATTCATTGTAAAAGATCTCTCTCAAAAACTCCATCAGGGGCCGCCTCTGACTTGAGACTTCCAAACACAAATGCAATAGGTACTGCCGTAACAAATATCTCAATGTGACCCATAGCATTGTAAAATAAAAACAAATAAAAAAGGCGAATTAAATTTCCTTCTTTGGCATGTTATGTCCTCTTCATAAATAGAGGCAGCCTTTTATTGGCCCAATAATGGTCCATAATGCAGTTCTCTTCAGTGAGACATGTATGGTAATGTAGTTCAAGAATGGAAAGCATAAAATTACTGATAAATTGAAGACTGTAGTGCTTTGACTATTGTGTCAAGGCACAAGATTATATAAGACTATTGGAAGCATATGTCCCGATAGTAGAGCAGTACAGCATGTGTTTTTTTTTTTTTTGCAGACTTTTTTTATGAATTGCCTGTGACATATCGCAGAAGAGTCTTTATGCAACGAGAGGTCATGTTTGCTAATGATACATTCTTTGTCTCCCACTGTCACTACTGATCACATCTCTGCTTAGCTTATTTACAACAGACCATCCACCACAACAACACACATTGCTCAGTGTTGTATCTTAGCCATACGTAACCAATTTGAGAAGAAATAGAGCATGGGGTCTTTTGTTCCCTTTTGACCCTTGTGTGTGTGACATCTTTGTTTAAAATTGTGTTGCTTGTTTTGGGGGCTCTGGTGTTAAAAGGTCCAACAGAGCTGTGTAACATGCTACCTGCTATGTCCTGCCCTGCTCCTCATGTCTCTTCTGTTGTTTTACCCACAGGACTGCTCCACCTCAGAGGAGTACACAGTGGCAGCTGCACTGCTGCCCCTGTCCACGGCCTTCTACAGGGTAAGAACACTTTCTATCCTAACGAATAATAACATAAATGAATGGTTCTTTATCGTTCATACAAAACACTTCATGGGTAGGTAAACAGTGCAAACAGGACTTTAATAGTGACACTCTGGTTTTTATTTTTCATGAAAATGTATACCAGGAGTAGGAGAGCAGCAATACTCAAATTAACCTATTTTTTTCTTTTTAAAGTCTCCCACCAATCTCCCTTTTTTCTTTTATACTTCTTTTCCAAAAAGCAGTGTTCCTGGAAAAAAATTGCTCAAATTTACACTTTCTTTATTAAAACAGCATAAACAGAGTTGATGCCATTCTTATCAATTTATGATTACTTGTTAAAGGTCAACACAATATTTATATCCATATTGACACTGAGTTTGTTAGTCTCTTTAAGTATGATGACTTTTATGTTTGTTAAATGTAATTAAAGTGCCAAGAAACATATAAAGGATGTATTGTAGAGGGGATTGTGTGATTATGACAAAACCATCATCATATGATCATATTTATCTACTCATATCTGGAATAGTGATTAAACACAGTCTACCTCTTGCTTTAACGATACAATGTTTAGCATTTCAGATAACTGATAGTTTACCCTCTTTAATCAATACCAACAGGTTTTAGATAAGAATCTTTGTGCTTTTCTTTTTTTTCTTTGTTTTTAACTTATACGACCTAGGATATTTTCTAAAGTTTTCAAAGCCAGAGAAATCTTCATTTTAAAGTCACTATGGCAGTGGAGCTACGGACCATGCAGATGATTGGATCCACTAACCCTACCGCCTCCCTTAGGCTCTTTAAAGTATAAAATATTCAGATGTAAAATGTTGTACTTAGTAGCCATCTTGTTTCCATTCTTCTAAAAGAAATAAAGGGAACTTTTTATAAATTAGGTATATCTTTATGATGTGTTCTTTTAAAAAGGCCACATTCTCCAATTTATTTTTGTCAGATTTTTCTGTATCTAATCCAGTTTAATGGGCAAAATAAATTAAGACTGTAAAAACTGCCAGCACTTGGAGTTGTGGTCAGTATTTCACTGTAGTTAAGATGTTTGGTGAAGAACAGTCAAAGAAAAGGAGCTTCCTGGACCTTTGAATTTTTCCTGTCCCTGAGGTTTTTTTGCTATAAGGACTGACACAACTCCTGACTGGTTTTATGTTGGGCACCAGACTCATTTCTGATTGATGAATGTAGACTTGGCGAGCTCTTTGCTGCTACGTGACTCATAAAAAGTTCTGATGTAACTCTCCTATGATAAGCAGTATTGATGGTCTGCCCTGTTCATGATCACCAATAACTTAAATATGATGAATGATGTTTGTGTTTCTGAGCTTTGTGTGTGCTTCTTCAACCATGTTACATCAGTGGACCACTACAAAGTATGTCTCTAATGAAACTGTTATAAAACATAAGCTTTTTTTTTGGAGCCTTTTGACTTTGAGGAATATTGATGACTTCTTGTCTGGCACTGAATGAAGAATACCATCAGACTGGGGTGGATTTTTCCTTGTTTCTTGCAGATGATCATAACTGTCAAAACGATTAAGCTCTGCCTCACAACAAGGCTAAGAAGTCAAGTGAGGTCAGAAGGGAATCTGCCAGAATGATTCTGCAATATCTGGTTTAGGATGAAGACAAAAAGTAGGGGAAATGTGAGAAAATAAGGCTTGGCGATGAAGCATCCCAGCAGCTGTCATTGTGGAAAAGTATTCACGGACACGTAACATCTTTATGTCTCAAAACATATTCATCATTCTCAGTGTCCCACTTTGTAGACATGTTTGATCCTTTTGAAATTTCAAGGACGATGCAGTTACAAGTAAAATGTTCTGCTTCATTTTACATCATGGATCTTATGTAACAACATCTGAGGCCACTTGCATGGTCACACAGCCATTGCTAATAGATTACAGTAGCTTTGCGTTTAAAGAAACAGATGTGAATACTTTATGTATTAAATTATGACTTCGTCATTGAACTTGACCAGACTTTGAGAATTGCATGGACCTGTTTTTCGTTTCCTTGGATGAAATCTGTTGGATGCTTCTGAGGATTTTGCCTGCAAACACCACCAAAATGTTTGTGCATGTCCAGAAGGTAGTGTATCGATTTTTTTCATGCTTCATTTGTTCTGCTATTTTTTAATGTAGCAGCAGGTTTTAGATAGAACCTTTCTTAAATGTTAAATGAAATGGGACAGCATAAGGTCATAAGTGTTTATAGTTTTGTCAACTCTTTATGAGAGTCATGCTTAGGACATTGTGAAATGCTGCAGCTCTCAGTTATGATGCTTTAGCTGTTTTGTCCTCTACATGCTCCGCTGCTAGAAAGCAGCACAAGAAGACAAAGATTCCAGTGTTTTTTTTTTTTTTTCAAGTTTAGAAGTTGTTTGTAACACTAATCAAACCATTGACCTGCTCTTGAAACTGCATTCGCCTTTGCTGACCCACTTAACTGCTTGTTGACGTTAATCTTGAATCAGTCTCATGAGCAGAAGTTAAAAAAAAAATTGTTTTCGCTCTTCAATTTCCAGTACACTCCATTTCTAAGCTTTTCAAATACTAACAAATTTAATTTGACTGTGGGTCATCTTCTGATTTGCGTCTTTATGTAATCATTCAAAGGGCATATTTTTCTTATATTGTCCAAATATTTAACTAGTACTTTGTGTTTTCTTCTGCTTTACGCAGACGTTGAATAAAAACGGTGTCACTATTCTGGCTCTACATGTCAAAGACTGTTGGATCAATTCCAGGAGTCAGTCAGACATAGGCCGTGTCCCTGTTTGATATTCTTGGACAGTCTTTGCCAACTTAGTGTGGGTCTACGCATACAGTGGTGCCATCCCCATGACCCCTCAGTCTCGAGGTCGAGGGACGTGGGAAGCTCCCAGCGTTCCTTCAAACTGCATCAGACTGCAAAACTCAAATCGAAGGGAAAGTACTTGTCAAATTTGTCATTCAAAGTATATAAAAGCATTAAAAAACTTCTTCAAAGCCACATTTACTCAAAAGTCCTTAAAATCTTTTCATTTCAAGATATAGAAGCATAGATAGAGGCCTGTGTGACTTGTGGGATAAGTTCAAATGTCTGCAGTGGGGCTGCCAAAATATTAAGTATCAAAGGAATAAATCTGTCCCGTTATCAAAATATTTACTCATACTTGATCAGAGCCACAGTCAATCAAAGTGTCCAGGTAAAAATCTTATTTTAGAAATAAAAAGCACAAATCAAGACCTATTCTGTTGCTTGTTGGTAAAAATTTAAAAAAAAAAAAGTTAATACAATTAAATCTAATTAAATAATCTGCAGATAGGGCAAGTTAAGTTTACCCAACTGCCTTAAACTGAGATGTTCTATTTTTCTCACAGATTTCATCTCAAGACACCCAACAAGTAAATTTGCTTGCTCCTGTGGTAGATATTTCACATGCAAGTGCAAGCAATCCTAAAATAACATTTTTTTTCTCGACTTGTCGGGAGAATATAGGTAAAAATAGGTGCAGTGGCATGTTTTGAAAAGAGATAAGACAGATACACTCACCCAGTGAGTATGAGCTTTTGCAGGGCAGTCTGCACCCAGGTAGAGGCAGATAAAATAGTTTTAATGATGAACGCGTTAACACTGGACAGCTTTTGGCCCACTTACAATATTTAGTGAGGTTTAAACTGATTAGTTTCCCCTCAGTTTGACATCTCTTTCTTGGTCATAGAACAAAATCTGTTTTTAAGTTATTTTTTCTGATACAGGAAAGGTTAATCTCATTTGCACGGTCTCCACTGGCCTCGATCATGCATTGTGTAATATGACCCACATAGGTAAAGTTAATCAAACTGACATTCAGCTCCCTTTTGTTGAAGGTAAGGTTTTACATGTTGTTTTGATACTCTTAGCAGCAGACAGTTCCTCTGACATTCATTATCATTTAAAGTGGTTGATTTATCTGGAGATAGATCCATGTCATTGACTTCATTGTGGAGGTGTTATTCTGCCCTTAGCTGTCCCACATAAAATGTCGTTTTACATTTGAATGAGGAAATATATCTTCTTGAATAAACATGGGTTTTGTTCAGCTGCAAGTGAACAACCCAAACACTGAGCTGGATGACTTGCACAACAAGGACACTTGACTGTTAGCATTCCTTCAGCCGTAGTTTACACATGAGGGGGGATTTGGCAGCTCAATCTGTAAAGTGCTCTCCACCATGTTCTTATGAGGAAAGTGACGTACTGGTTGACCCCAGTGCGTCTGAGAAATGTCCAGCTCTTCACTTTACCGTAACTATATTTACTTTGGTTTGGAACATTTGTGTTACTTGTACATTGTGTTTTTACATAGTTATGGCCTATAGATGCTGTGATGGCATTGTTTATTAGTCTGACTTGTCGCATGCTTTGCTCTGTTTATTTTACGTGACTGAGCAAAGTAAATAAAAGAGATAAATAAATGAGTTTTTCAGGATGCAACTGGTATTCCTCACAATGAACTCAATCATGTAGAATTGCAAAAATGCAGATTGATTGTGTACAGGTCAGGCATGCATTCCCACAGACAACACGTCCCAAAAAATGACTGTTTTTGTATTTACAGTTCAGGAATGCTGTGAATTTTTCCTTAACACTTGTAAATAGTGCTGCAGCCCCAAGGCTGGGGACATATCAGATGCAGCAGTGTTGACTTTAAAGAAAACACTCCCTGCTGTGACAACATGCACCATTGCTCAGTCTGTATGATGGCGAACTGCTGCATAGATGACATTTATTGGCTGCACTCAATCATACTGTGAACCTTAAGATCATGTCCCTAAGTTCAAAACAAGATCCCAAATCCTGATAAACTCATTCCTTTGTCCATACACAGAATTCTCCCTTTACCATCTCCTCATGCGGTTTTTGTGCATGTTTATATATCTATCTTTACCTCTTAACCCCGCATTCCTCTTCTTCACAAGTCACATGGCAAGATGTGTTTGTTAGTGGTCAACTCCCTCTTTTCCCTTCATTGCCACTTCCTACTTCCATTTCCTCTCCTTCCCCTCATCTTCCTCTCTGTCCTCCTCCTCATTCATCCATCTTGTGGATGTCTCTACGTGCTCTGTGTACCGTCATATTAGGTAGGGACGACCTGGGTCAAAATGACCTGCACATATCTGACAAGTCTGAAAAGAACAGTTCGGCTGCAAATAGACTGAACAGACAAGACACGTGGACCCCCCCCCAACACAAACATATACACCCCCACAACATCTGCCGGACAACACAGTCCTGTAACACAGAGATATAGCAACACTCTGCATCAGGCTACACTCATAGTGTTTGTCTACTGTATTTTTAGCAAGCCATCTTTTCTCAGTATTTCTCTTTATTCTCGTAACATGTTAGCTTTAGCACGGCCAGGGTTGGTCACATCTTAACCTCAGTTCAAAGCATTTCCAATCGCAGCAAATCTGTCCTTGTCAATTTCAGAGTTTTCATTTGCCTCTCCAGCTTTTCTTTGGCCTAATTCCCATGTACTAATGCATCAAGGGGGTATGTTTTGCTCCTTTAATGATAGCAAAGTTAATTTATTGTGTCTATTTCTGAAAAGGAAGCTCATATTAACGTCATGATGTCATTATCTTGTGATATACTCCAGTTTTGTTCCTGCAGGCTGCTGTATATTTCATTAGAAACTTTATGTTTTGATCAGTACAGATTAACCCTTAAATGGTGTCTTCTTCAGGGGATCACAGAATGACGATGAACTGTAGGAGGGAGGAAGGGGCATTAAATAAAATGGTGCACTTATTTTATCAAAACAAGAGTGTATGGGTGGAGTGCTCAGGTCATGCTACTTAATGTCAGTATCCAAACCAGGGCCTGATATGACTTGGAGGAGGATCCTCCCTCTTAAATTTTCAAATGTGAGCTGGATTTTCAACTTGTTTTTGGGAGCATTAGTATATTGTATGTTCATGCCAGTCCCTCTATGTGATCTAACAAGACAATTGTTAAATACTGATTCTTACAGTATAAGATCATTTTTCTTATCACAGTTTACCTACATCATTTTTATATTTTGAATGGATATGTGTACACATTTGATTGACAGGTACCTCTAAGTTGTTTAAAGAGAACTTTTGACTTGGTAGTGGTCAAAATGTTGCAAAATACTTGCAAAGACCCAGGTATGGTAAGATAAAAACGGGGGTATATTTGTTTTATAATAATGAATAAGCTGTGTTTTGCTCAAAGAATGTTTTTTTTCACAGTTTAGATATCTAACTGATACTGCTGACTTATCCACTTTTTAAACTTTAATTGCAAAATGTTAAAATAAAAAAATATATTTCTTTTAAATTGAATGCCATTAAGTCCAGGAATACTCACATGCAATTAAAAATAGAGGAAAACCTGCTAAGTTAAAATAGACTAACAAACAATCAATAATGTTGCTGCAAAGTTTATTTAAACAATCAGGGGTTAGGAAGTCTCCAGTTAAAGATTAACTGACCAGAAAAAACAGCACATTGAGCACATTTTTAGTGTTTTTTATTGAATTAAAAGCGAATGTTTCAAAAACTCAATATCAGTTGTGCCAAGCTCAGAATAAACATGTGTTACCAAGCCAGGCTTTGTGTAGTGGGCTGTAGGACCAGACTGTTGTAGAGAAACTGTAAGAAGACTGCACCCGATTAATCGCCTTATGAATCTCAAGTAGGTACATACAACAAGTCTCTCCGAGAGAGGAGGACCATCCAATTTTTTTTCTTTTTTTGTACCAGATGCAGTGACAAGTGAATGTGTTGCCTATAAAGAAACACAAGTGCTGAATGGAAACTCTCTCAGTTGATTTTTAAGTTGCAGAGAAGGTATATCTGTACAGAATTTCACTGTAATTTTACATCGATTAAAGTGTTACCTCCTCAAGGGTTTCTCTATTAACACCTGCATGTGTTAAATACTTGATGCTGTTCGGGCATCAGTGCTTCTTTCACGGTCTGTCCTCATAGCTCTCCTCTCTCTTGGCCCATGGCCCATCACACTGAGAACAGAACTGTTTTGGTTGTGTCTGTTGCAATTAGAGTAATCCCTCCAGTTTTCATCCTCAAGGCAAACTATGAAGTGACAATGGAAACCATAATAATTTGTTAGGCTCAAGAGAGTGGAATCAGAAGCTAATTAGGTAACAGGCTTGAACCGTACACGTGGCCTCCTTGTACTTCTATTTAGACCTCCCCATGTGTGGTGTGATGCTGACTCTTCTGTGTTTATTATAAGTGTTTTTTTGTACAGAATGGTCCTGAGCATGAATGCCTCTCACTTAGCCCTGTATTTTTCCAGCTGTAGAAATGGCAGCAGGCGTTTTACTCCTCTGTACACGGTAATGAAAAACAACAGCTTCCAAATACATTCAGACACAACTGGAAAGAGGGGTGGTCTACTCCCCCATACTCCTCCAAGGACATGTTGAATGTTAAAAAAGTTTTGAGATACAAGGAATGATTGATTTTTCTTTAAACCCAGTGACTGTCTGCTCTTTTTCCACACTTCTTTCTTGTATTTTGGCAAAATAATTTTCATGAGGCGAGCCCAGTGAGAGACAAACTTGCATGGATCCGAGTGTTCGCAAATGGAGAGCAACTATTAGGATCTGTCAGCCTCACACAAGAGAAAATAAAGATGCTTTTCTGGTTGTGGCATCAGCTCAGCTGAGTTTGGACCGGAAAAGTTTGGATACTGCATGCTTCATTTTCCATTACTGTCAGTTCCTCTTTAAGGTTGGCAGGGTTGTCATAGAGTAGCAATGCTAAACTACCGTGGCATCCTCACAACAGCAAAAGAGGAAACAGAGGTGAGAGCTGCCGGCTGCTACATGACTTCTTGTCATTGTAGGGAGGTGAACTTTGTTCCAAAGCCAGCAGGCCGCAAATCAAGCTATCTGAAGCTGAGGGGAGTTAGGGAATTCATGCAGTATTACAAAGTGGACAAAGGGAGATGTTTCATTTCCACGGCAGGTACCCCCAGCTTGTGTGTGTGTCTCAGAGTCACATTTTAGTCTTGGTCCAGCCTGCTTAAAGCCCTGTTGGAGGGGATGCACAAAACTGTGCCAGCTACCAGGCATGATCCCAAATGGAAAACAAAACAACTGTGAAACAGAGTCAAGTAAAAACCACATATTGGAAAAGACCTATATCATGGAGGCAGAGGATGTGTATTTCAAGAGGAACATATTAAAGGGACTGTGAGGAGAATCTGTTTCCGGCGAAATAAAGACTGTGCTACCCATGAGCACGCGCGGCGACTGTCGTAATGCTGCTTTCCAGTAACCTCGGAACTGGGAGTGACATCATCTCCGACTTATTGGCGTTGCAGTTGAAGTTGGAAAAAACATGCCGATCTACTAGGCTACTGTTAGCTGCTGTTAGCACGCCCTGTGTTGTTGTATGAAGAATGTGATTATCACTATGGCAGCATTTTTGTAAATATAAGTCTAACAATACCATGTATACAGCTGATCTAGAGCGACACACCCCAGTCAGAAGTGCAAATAAATGGATTATTACAGGAGCTAAATAACTGTTCACACTGGGGGCATCCATCTTCCATTGTCAACTCAGGGGTGGCGAGGTTTCACCGAGTTCCCAGTAGGAAATTCCGACCACAGGGGGCACACTACTTACAGCCCGGTGCTCTAAGGGTGCTTTCACATTAGGCCCACTTGTTTCGAACCGTGCTGCAGCGCGGTTCCCCCCCCTCCCCCTCGCCCCCACTGGCTTGCATTCACACTTGCTACATCGAACCGTGTCCGGGCCCACTTGTGTATTTACTCAGTTTGAAACAGCAGGGGGCGATATGCATGCAACTGGTTACCAAACCTGCTACGGAGGAGAACGAAGAAGAGGCTACCATGGTAACCATTTCCCGCACTAAACAACCAATGTTTACGTCTCGCTCTCCTCTTCTTTTTTTCCTTCTAATGTGTTTTTTGTATCGTGTTTGAGACGGCATCAACGACCCTGTTTGAGCACCGGCAATGGAGTCCTTCGTGCTTTTATGAGTGTTTTTACATTGTTTGAGACGCAAGCAGCGACCTTCCCCCCACTTCCACATTTATTGTGCAGCTCAGAGGATAAAATGGGCCCATTCTGCCCGGATGAGATGGTTTCTGAAGAGGCAGGAGACGTTGAAACTTGCCTTTATATCGCTTTTTCTACATGTCAACTCGCAATCTTCCGTCAGGTGAGTGACAACAGACCACTCATCGACTAGAGTCTAATAATTACCAAAAGGCATTCCAAAAAAGTGCGGACAGCCTGTAGTTAGAATTTGAAGTGACTGTGACCACAGTACAGGCAGAGCTCAGGGAGTCGTGCACCCGTGACGTCACACAGCAGCAATCCCGTATCCTTGCGCGCTTGCATTCACATCCGAACCGAACCGTGACCGAGTCCTCTGCAATCGCGCTGTAGACCATCTCCCCCAAGTGGTTTGTTGTCGCGGTTTGTTTGCATTCACACTAAATGAACCGGACTTTGGGCTCAATCGCACCCGGATCCGGGACAAGGCCCCTAGTGGGAAAGAGGTGTCCAAATAATATAAATTAGTTCTAGTTTTAATTGTCTTGTTCCCGAAGTTGAGTATCCAGGCCAGTCCAGCCCTGTCCGACCGGACTGGAAGGCTAAGGAATAGCATTTATAGATAACCTGTTCTGATGCTATAAAACTCATCTTAAAGGGACTGTGAGGAGTTTCTGCGTAATTACAAAAAAAAATCACTTTTAGATGTATGCCTGATGTAAATACACACTTTAAGATGAGTTTTATAGCATCAAAATAGGTTATCTATAAATGCTGTTCCTTCGCCTTCCGGTCGGGTCGGACAGGGCTGGACTGGCCTGGATACTCAAACTTCGGGAACAAGACAAGTAAAACTAGAACTAATTTATATTATTCGGACAGAGCACCGGGCTCTCAGTAGCGGTACATAGCCGGCTACAAAGTTACGATACTAAGTTTTCCAAAAATTGTTTGTTGTCCCACTTCAAATCTACCGCTACGTAACTAGAAAGAGATACATTATCTCGTTGCTGTGCATCCAGTAAGTTGTTGAAAAAAGAAGTTGTAAGGCAATGCAGAGTTCGGAGGAAGGTCCAAGCTGCATTCATTAGCAACACAACAAACACTCACTTTGGATTGCACACGTCTTTTGGTGCGTTCCAGTTGTAGTCAGAAGTAGTAATTTTGAGTTCCGAGTAGGAAACTACAACTGGATCGCCCCCTGTGGTCGGAATTTCCTACTGGGAACTCGGTGAAACCTCGCCACCCCCGAGTTGACAATGGAAGATGGATGCCCCCAGTGTGAACAGTTATTTAGCTCCTGTAATAATCAATTTATTTGCACTTCTGACTGGGGTGTGTCGCTCTAGTTCAGCTGTATACATAGTATTGTTAGACTTATATTAACAAAAATGCTCCCATAGTGATAATCACATTCTTCATGTGATATTTGTGAACAACAACGCAGGCGTACTAACAACAGCTAACAATAGCCTGGTACATCGGCATGTTTTTTCCGACTTCAACTGGAACACCGATAAGTCGGAGATGATGTCACTCCCAGTTCCGAGGTTACTGGAAAGCAGCATTATGACAGTCACCACTCATGCTCATGGGTAGCAGAGTCTTAATGTTGCCGGAAACAGATTCTCCTCACAGTCCCTTTAAAGTGTGTATTTAGATCAGGCATACATCTAAAAGTGGGACTTTTTTGTAATAACTAAAACTCCTCACAGTCCCTTTAATGTAATAAAGACTGTTAAAGAAGGTCAAGCCATTTCCATGTCTGGCATTACTAGGGCTGGGACAATACGCTTCTCTCCAGATTTGTTTTTTTACTTTTTTTTTTTTTTGCAATTTGATTTAAATTGCAATTCCACATATTGCCGATTTTTGCAATCTGTAGTCGGCTTTTTTAACACCAGCGAAAAAGATGAACAATGATGATGCCCACAGACTATATCAGGAAAAATACACATCACATATGAGTCCATTTAGGATTTATTCAGCAATATATTTCAACCAGCTGTTTATACTCTCTCTTCAAAAGCCTGGAATGCATTTAAAAGTGGCTCATAAACACAGACTAAAATGAAGCTTTTAAATTTGGGGGGAAAAAGGATTTTTGAACAAAGAAATCGATTTAAAAATCGTCGAACAATAAATCTTGATACTTATATGAATCAATTTTTTCTCCCACCCCTAGCCATCAGGCACATCAGTCTTGTCAAAACGACAAGCTGAAATGATAGTTCACTGTCAGAAAATGTCCTATCTTACTTGTAATGAATGAAACAGAACATTTGTTTTTTTCATCATATAGTTTATTCTTGAATATTTCTGCATTTCCCAATCACTTTCCTCTGGGATGTTGGACAAATGGAATAGAAATATATTTCATGGATATGTGAAACATTCCATCTAATATTTCAGGTTACTCTTCGTGGCTCAAACAGGTAATCTTAGAAAATAACCCTGACACAATAAATATGTATGGAGCTGCTTTATCAAGTAAAATATTCAGAAGGTCTCAGACTAAAGTGAAATACTTTACATGCTTTATGCTTCACGTCTGCTATTTTCCCCCAAATGAATTCCAAGGATTTACTTTCCAGGAATCTCCAAACTTTCCACTTAAGTTTAAGTTTAAGAGCTGTGGCTTTGAGTAAAGGTTGATTGCAAAGCATATGTTTGTACTGACTGGTGTTGAAGAGATGAGGGCAAAGTTTTGATTGAGTCTCACTGCTCGAACCACTTGTTGAAGTCAGCCCATACATCTCAGTTAACATCACAAACATGAAACTATTCAAAATCTAAACTGTGAACAACAACACTGTCACTGCTCCTCTGCAGCTGACAATCCAGCATCTGGTTTCTATTTGTTGCCACAGGAGACGATACAAACTGTCATGGAAACAAGAATGCAGATTGTGATGTGTTTTTCTATTTTATAGTGCTCTTTTTCACCTCTCCTGGTGTTTTATGATCCTACTACTTTATTTAATTAGCTGGTTCAAATACAGCTGATTTCTCGAAATTAAGAGATGCCAGCATGAATCATAGTTGTTGGGAGAGCTATGCTGGCACATGTGGTAATGTGCAGTGTGGAGGCACGTTCAGCTGCTTAATGTTTCTTCTCTGCTTTGTCCTTATCTTGTGCTGCAGAAATTGGCTGCAGGAGTGAACCAGTTTGCCTACACCTGCATCCAGGACCATCCCATTTGGACCAACCAGCAGTTCTGGGAGGCTACTTTCTACAGTGAAGTTCAGGGTCAAATCCGTGCTCTTTATCTCAACACTCCAGGGGAGAAAGGAAACATCACTGCTAGGATAAAGGTGAGACTGAAAAGAATACATTTGTGAACAAGACTGGATAAGACATTTTTATAATCTCTTTAGAAATATTTTTACTCTCACTTTGGCTGAAATTAATTTGTAAAAATTACATTGGAAAGATGTGATCAGTCCAAAAGATAAAAATGTCTGTTATAAAATGTATCTATATTGCACCTTTAAAAAAAACAAGTTTGCAAAGTGGTATTCAGACACATATAAAAATCTGTAATACATTGAGACATACAAACAATATTAAAACAAACCAAAAGTGGTCAAAAATAATAACAGAACAGCAAACAGAAGCAGAGGATTATCTTATCAAGCCTTTTTCCTGATTGTCATGTTAACGTGTGGCTTGAGAAGTGAGTTCAGGTTTGCAGAGCATCTGATCTAGATGCCTGTGGGTAGGAGATCCCACATAAACCCAAAACACGAGAGATAATCTTAGCCCGTAAAGTTCAATATTTCCCAGATTGACCTAGTTTGCACTCTGCCATGTGACACTTTTGGAATGGAAATAACTGTGTTAATTTTCCTCTGCAAAGTTTTAAGCCAGAAATATTCTGTCAAACTCAATCTGCTTGCTCTGAACTCTACAGGATGTGGGCATCTCAGCAGCAGCAGCTGTCAGAGATGAAGAACATACAGCTATGGACCTAGCAGCAGAGCAGCTTCGCTTGTGGCCTGGTCTGAGTAAGGAGAAGCAGCAGGAGCTGGTGAAGAATGAAGAGAGCACGGTGTTCAGTCAAGCCATCCACTACGCCAGCCTCATGGTCTACCTGCTTGTTCCCTTGGACACCAGCAAAAACAAGCTCCTCCGCAGCACGCCTGTGGCTGACTGGGAGAGCGGCAGCAACAGCATTGTCACAAACAGGTCAGGAATCTGATGTCAGTGTCACACTTGATGTGTTTGACTGACCTACGAGCCAGCCGAGGCTAGAGACACTGAATTCCCTGCTGTCCCACGTCTGTTTCTCAATTAATTTCACCTCAATAATCAGCTTAAATAGAAAGCATAGAAAGAACATCAGCCAAAAAAGTCATCTCACCAGTGATCAGATTAATAGTAAAACTGAGCTGAGAAAAATGCAGAATGACAGCATTTGTACAAACAAGGGAAGTTTCTCCTCGGAGGTGGCAAACTGAGCTTTAACCTTGAGAGGCACAGACAGGAAGAGTTATTTAATGGCTAATATATTTTCTGTGACATATCTTACCGCTGAGGACATCTCATACATGCTGGAATAAGGTAAATATGACTCTCCATTCAGGAGACGTCCAAGATGTGCACCTCATGCTTGCAGAATGAAAGCTCTGACTTGATAACACGCTTGCCAAAGTAAAAACACTCATACACCACTGCCATCATTTCAGTATTGTTTGGGTTTAAGAGGAAATAAACTAAACTACTTTTGGCTTGCTTCAAACTTGGTAGGTAGAGCAATCACTTTTTAGTTGTCCAAAGGACACCTCAAGTTAAGGTTTCTTAAGGTCTGTGTTCTTTCTTAGTAAGGTGATGAAAAGTTTGTAGGTGGATGTGGCATAGCTCACTGTCTCCATAAGACCTTCTTATTCTGCCAAATGGAACACAGTGCCTCTTCTGTTTCCGGCCCACATCTATCCTGTGGGCTTCAAATGCTACTGAACAAAACATATTGAGCCTCATTAACTTCCTCTGGAAGGTTGAAACCCCAGGGCAGTCTTCAATGAAGCTATGCTGTGCTTACCCAAACCAAACAAAAGATCACTGCAAGTGATTTCTCCTGCTTTGCTTTAAGTGAACAGTGGTAGGAATACTGGAAGATTCCCAATGCATGCGTGCCTTTGAATTAAAAAGTGTGAGTCAAACAAATAAACAAACCCTTATGTAAGTGTTTTAACCTGATGGTTAAAAGAACACAATGTTAGTATCTAGTTTTTTTTTGTTTAACGTTGCATTTTCTCCAAGAACACAATGTCACTGTTCCATCCTTTGTTTTTTCTTTTTATCTGTAATGACACAACAGAAATACTGCCGCAAAGTATTTGTGTGTGACGCTGTTTTTTCGATCACATTTCATTGTTTATCAAAGACCACATTTGCATCATTCTGTGAAAGGCTGTGTCATGCGTTATGTAAAATATTCGTCTTGATTAAGCAATTAGCCAAGTAATTTATAAACATAAATTCATGTTGGCACTAGTGCTTTTCACATACCCGGCTGCAAATCATTCATACATTTGCTGCTCTATTCGGTGCAAGTATGTCAACACAAAATCTCTGCTTCTAAATCAGATAATCTTACTTGTTGCTTTCCTTCTCCGGTGTCATGTGACCTTATGTGTTTGGTTTTTTTTGCAGCATTGCAGGCAGTGTTGCAGAGAGTTTTGACACAGAAAGCGGGTTTGAAGACTCTGAAAACAGTGACGTGGCAAACTCTGTGGTCAGGTTTGTTGCTCGCTTCATTGACAAGGTGTGTACAGAGAGCGGAGTCACCCAGGAGCACATCAAGAGCCTGCACAGCATGATCCCAGGTACAGCACGTAGAGTGTGCGTTGACTCGGCACTGTCCTAATTCTCTCAGAGTAACAGTTGGATGTGTGTATTCAGTTCAAGCCAACAGTAAACAAAGGCCCCTGAGCTAATTAACTCTGTGCATGTTAAATGGCCTGTAATATGTAAACACACAGTCTGGTTGTGAGTGTGTGCGGACTTGTGTGTGGTTCTTTGTACGAGCTTTGGCTGTGCACCTGAATGTGTACATATGCTGACTGACCCAACTTGTGACCCACAGGCATAGTCGCGATGCAGATGGAGGCTCTTGAAGCAGTTCACAGAGAGAGCAGGAGGTTACCTCCCATTCAGAAGGTGAGTGTAGCTCCACATGTGCCTTTTGGGGCCTCATTTTTTTTAATTGAATGAAAACTTCACATCTAACATCTATCAAATCGGTGTTAAGTTTATTTAGTTTTCAACATTCAACACTGTCGTATGTTAATGAGTTTGAAAATACAATATTATACTATATTTCAGCTAGAAGCGCACAGAGAACACTGCCAAGGCATTCTTAGCTGAATTTAATGTGAGAACTGCCCTTTAATGCAAAGTTATTTGCTCCTTGAATTATTCCTGAATCCACGTCCTGATTCGTAGCACCACTAATATCTAATCACTTCCTTGGGCCATGGAACATTGGAGCATGGAACATTTACTGATAAGTTTTTGAGTTATCTTGCTCACAGATGAACAGACACACAGACAAAGAAACGAACAGACAATGCTGACAAAAACCCGACGCCTTTGGCGTAGGTAATTAAGAACCGAGAGTAGGTCTGAGAACATTTAAAGTTTTCATATAACTAAGAAGCAAACAACTCTTGCCTTTAGACAGCTGTATTTCTTCAAGTTCCTAAACTAGCAAAAAAATATATAAATTCCATCCGATCACATCTTGTACCAATTGTTGTCCAATAGCCAGTCAACCAGACAGACAAATATGCATCACAGTGTATTGGATACTGGACCCAAAACCCGTCATCATGTACTGTTGTTACCATTTTTAGCTACATCCAAATATCCAAAATCCTGCAGGTTTCAGTGCGCATTTCATTAATGGATCAATATTTTCAACCAGTTTGACCAAGTTTGGTTTGCATTTCCTGACGGTGCTGCATGAACTATTAATCACAGGCAACTGAATCAATTTCTGTCAGTTACCACAAGCATTAATTCTGGTCAGACAGTGACATATTTTAGCAAATCTTGGTTGATAATAAAAGGCTTCCCACTGACTGGGATGCCTTTGGTCCCTGAGTAATTTTCTACACGGCCTGTCAGCAAAATTGGTGTTGATCCATAGAAGCTGCTGTATTAGATAGCATTTATATCTGTCAGCAAATTGAGCCATACGACTCAATGTTGTGATATTTAATTAAAAAACACTCGAGTGGGGTGTCAGATTTTTGAAGTTAAATCAAGTTTATCCTCTCCTATCCATTACCGACATTATTTTGTGTTTTTTGTACCTTGCTACGTCTTCTTAATGCTTCTTGTTAATACCATATACCTACAAACACTTATACACACAGACTTAAACCATGCCAGCCCTGCCCTTGGAGCAGACAGCGGTGAGCGCTCTGGGAAATTGTCTGCTGTGTTTTTTGCCTAACCTTATTTTCCGTATAAAACTTCTAAACTGGAAAGCTAGCTGTAAGCAGCATGCCAAAACAATACTAAAAAGTGTGTTAACAACTCCAAACCAAGATTCATGAGGTTATGGTACTAATAACCATTAGACATAAAACAATAAATGCATTTAAGGTGAAGCTCTACTAAGAAGTTAAGCCCACAGCAGTAATGAGCTGCACAGGGACTACCCTCTTGATCTCACTGCCCATGCAAGGACAGATTTAATAAGTTTGTTGTACTGTATCTTCTGACCAGCTCCCAGCTCCCTCACATTGGCTGTGACCTTAATGGGAAATACTGGATTTGATATTGTGTCCCTTCTCATTCATCCAGCATTTGGGACAGTGGAACATCTGTGTGTTTGTCTGCTGCCTTTGGAGGGTTCAGCAATGCAGTGCGCAGTCTTAACTCTTCATTTTAGCAGTTTATGCAGTAGCTAATGCAACCTTGATTTGTTTAATAGTTAAGAAAATACGATATTCTTGAAAATTCTATGAATCAAATGTGTTAGGTGATTTGCTTCATGTTGTCTTTTCTGTAACTGCAAATTGTCTTTTAAAAAGGGAATTGAAACTCTACCCAGAAAGGTCTAAAAACAATTAATGCAGTAAAGGACAGATGAAACAGTCATTAGGGTTCACTGTCTAGAGCTGCTCATTTTGTCCACTTTCCACCTCTCATCTTTTTAACCTTAATCAATTAAAAATCAATTCCTTTTATTTTCAGCACACAAAGTCGACAAGACATTCTATTAAAAGCAGCTAACTAGTTTTTTTGTTTTCCTGATGACTGAATTTGTTGATGTTGATGTTCAACTTTGTTTCATCTTGTGCAGTGTGCTTACAAGATGTGTATTTTTTATGACAATGTGCATGTTTATCTTAAATACGTCCAAACATGTGCTGTGATTTGACATTATAATGATGAATTAATAGCCTGGCTTTGGAAATCTGATCCACTGACACAGATATTTCTTTTTCCCATCAGCCCAAGATTTTGCGCCCAGCACTGCTTCCTGGAGAGGAGCTGGTGTCAGAGGGGTTGCGGGTTCTTCTGGACCCTGATGGAAGAGAGGAGGCAACTGGGGGTCTACTGGGGGGGCCACACATCCTGCCAGCAGAGGGAGCCCTCTTTCTCACTACTTACCGCATCATTTTCAAAGGAATCCCTCATGATCCACTGGGTAAATATAAACCACATCAAATAATCTTTTAGGTGTTGTTGCAGTGTTTGTTTATGAATGACATGAACGTTTATCTTGTCAGTCAAGCTTTTCTGATAACAGATTGAACTTTTATGTCATCAATGCAGCGCTGTATCTGTTTCTGTATTTACACAGTGGGGGAGCAGGCGGTGATCAGAGCATTTCCAGTGTCTACTCTGACCAAAGAGAAAAAGATCAGCATCCAGAACCAGCTGCAGCAGAACATGCAGGAAGGCCTGCAGCTCCGCTCTGCGTCATTTCAGGTAACCAATAAAACACTACATACACAAACTCATCTAAGTTCAGCTTTGACACGACTCATCACCTAGTTCCTTATTTGTATATTATTTTATGGCCCTGAGTCGTCAGGTCAAACAGAAGATCTGTCCAAGTATGTCCTCTGAATTGTAAGCTGAGTTGCTGTTGTTTTGGGGTTTTTTCAGGCTTTTGACTTGGTTTTATTTTAACAGATGGTTTAAGTGTGCATCTCCCTAGAGTGCAGGTCACTTGGCCAGGGTGGACAGTTTCTTAGTGTTGTTATGCTTTGTGGAATGTGTGGGTTTGTGTTGTGGAGACAATATGTAGTCTGGTTTTTAGATCTCTCTGTAAATGTAAAAGTTTTAGAGATACATGATTAGATACAATTCACCGACAGAAAATACTCAGAGTATTGTTGTGTTGTATTCTCAGCCTCACGTCATATGAATCCAAATGTGCAAAACATCGATGTAATACAGAGCAGTATTTGTTTTCACAAGTGAAATTGAAATTCTTGTGAAATACAAAACAAAAGGTAAGTTATTTAAATGATCTATCAGATTAATTTCCTATTGCTTTCTTTATCTTATTTGATTATTTTTTCAGTTTACCCAGACCATACAAACGCGTTTTTTTTTAGATAAACAAATGGCAATTAGGATGTATCAGAGAATATGAAGTTAGTTAGTTAGTAGTCAGTACATCAAGAACACTGCTCACTGGCACATGGGTGCCACCATGTGGCCTTCTGAAATAATAAAACACACATGGACTTGGAAGTAATACTTGTTTTTTTTCTCAGGATGGAAAGACAACAAAAATGAGTGTAAAGAAGGGAGAAGGGATTAAAGGAGATCTAGGGGGTGGAAGAAAGTTTAAGGGTAAATGTAGAGGAATACAATTAGTGTAAGGATCAAGGGATTAAGGTATAGACCAAAGAGCTCAGGACTGAAGGAAGTAAAGGATGAAGGTAAGGGTCCACGCATCAAGTATTACGATTACAGGATTAAGTATGGATTTAGGAGTTAGGTTAAGTGAATGATTTGTGGGTCAACTGATGAAAAATTTAGTTTCAGGGTCCAAAGGGAAAAGGCTAAGTGTCAGTGTATGGAGGGACAGTCTTTGAGCCTATGGATGCAGGATAAGGAAAAGGGTTTCTGAATGATGTGGTTTGGAATGAGGAGTGGAGGAGTACTTCCAAGAGTTTGAGCTGAGGGATGAGGGTAAGGGTTAAATTATGAAGGGCTGAGTATAAAAGGTGAGAGACAAAGTGATGAGGGAATGTTGTAGGTGTTGGTGTAAGAGTAGGGGAATAGAGGCATAGGTTTAAGGATCAAAAAATGGAGTTACAAGTGCTAGAGGCTAGTGGTTTTACAGTCTGAGATTTCAATGAGGGCTAAAAAAATGAATATTCAAACAATTTTAAATTATTTCTTATTTTTTATGCAGACCTGGAGATAAAATATTGCTTGTATGCTATATCTGTTTGAACTGGCAAATCCACAGGAAGAATGAGTAAGAACGAAAGAGGCATGTGAACACTGACTCACATGAGGGACCAATAACTCATGTTGCCAGCACTGCCAATGCAAGCCACACTCAGCAGACCAAATATTTCACCACCATCGGCCCTGGGAGGGGAAAATTGATTGGCTAATCTTAATGCATTGAACCCACGCTGTCTGGAAGATAGCTATGACAGTGATTGAATGACATAAAGACACTTATTCTAATCTCAGTTAATTGTGTTGAGATTTAGAGTAAAGAGGAGTTATGTGTAAAGTTCAAAGTGTACCAAGTATCACCTGGAGAAATAAATAAAAATTGGATATCAGGCCTCAGGATCATAGCAATATTTGGTGTAAGCCCATTGATTATTCTGTTGAATCACCTTTGCACATTCAGTTGTCTGAAATTCCTTGTTTTTTATGTTGTTTATTTTTGAAGAAAAGCAGCTTAGTGCCATCTTTGGAAAGTTGTCCTTGTTCAGTTTGTATGCTACAAGCTGTATTCTGCTACAGAACAGGTGTGGAAAGCTGGAATGTAAACAGAGCATGAACAAATTAAGCAACGTTCTATCTAGTTGCATTTGTGTGCACTGACTGCCTGATGAAGGAAGTTGAATGTTAAAGCTTTTGTAGATGTGAATCTTTAGTGTAATGTGAGCTCAAGGTGTAAGATATGTAACCTGACATGCCAGATAGACCTCTTATGTACTTTTTGTCCAAGCGGGCAACAGCCCATAGAAAGTGTTTGGGAATGGGCAGAACCTTCCAAAGCATATCCGGAAGGCGGTTGGGCTATTGTTCTGCCAAAATATGTCAGAAGTGGGGCAAATATATTCTTCCTATTGAGGAGTATGTAGTGTTATTCGTTTTTTTATTAAACAAAGAAAGCAACTTCTAAAGTCACTTACCTTTGTCGCTTACAGTTGATCAAAGTGGCTTTCGATGAGGAGGTCAGCTCAGAAACCGTGGAGATCTTCAGGAAGCACCTACAAAGGATTCGCTACCCACAGTCCATCTTCAGCTTTTTTGCTTTTGCAGCAGGGCAAACAGCACCTCAGCTAATTCTTCCAAAGCAAAAGGAGAGAAACACTGGCTTCAGGTCAGTGATGCAGATTATAATTGAATCTTTAGAGTAGCGTAAAATGAGCATGTGTATTTTCCCTTTCTTTCTTTGTATCACTTGTTAGGATTAGAAAAATGTTAGGATACCCCTGGTTTGATGTCTCTGTCTCCCCTCCACACCTGACAGAACCCTTTCCAAAACTATTGTCAAAGGAGCAAAGAGGGCTGGAAAGATCACAATGGGTCGAGGCAGCCAGGCCTCACTGAAGAAGAATGACAGGGGGAGCAGAATGACCTGGCATGAAGACGACGACATTTCTAGTGAGAAGTTACATGTTTTAAAAAACATAAGAGAATATAATGGACTCAAAACTGTGGTCAACAATGCATGTGTGGGTTTCAGTATCAGATGATGGTGAGCCGCCACCCAGCAGTACTCTGCGTGCATCAGAGAAATCCACCATGGAGCAGCTGGTGGAGCAGTCCTGTTTCCGTGACTACCAGCGTCTGGGCTTGGGCACCATCACAGCCAGCTCTTCTCGCTCCAAGTCAGGGGAGCAGTTTAGGATCACAGCTGTGAACAGACTTTACTCCCTCTGCCGCAGGTACAAACAAAACAAGCCAGAAAGCCCTGAAGGAAGAGTCTAGAAACAAGCAGACAGATGCTTATTTCAAAGAATTTAGGTTTTTAAGGTATTTGGCCTAAACTGAAGTTTTGTTTTTAATGTTTTTGTCTCTTAAGGCCAGTGAGGGCTCCTCCCTTACCAGGGAGACAGATGTTTAAGTTATCAGTTGAGACAGTCTGATTCAAATTCAGCTGGTTATATAAGGGTACACATGCCGTGACTAATATATTTATAATCACTCTCAGATCTTGGCTGCCAATTCAAAATGAGATCATTCATTCAGCTGCAGCTTCACGTCCTGACACAATTGTGTAAACAAATGGTTTTGCTAAGGTTTGTTAATTGTGCCCTTTCTTTCCTGCTCACGCTGTCCCTCAGTTACCCGGGCCTCTTGGTGGTTCCTCAGGCAGTGCAGGACAGCAGTTTACACAAAGTTGCCCGCTGCTACAGACACAACCGTCTGCCCGTCGTGTGTTGGAAACATCCTCGGACTAAAGCTGTGCTGCTCCGCTCAGGAGGTTTTCATGGCAAAAGTGTGGTGGGACTGTTTAAATCCCAGAACCCCTCTTCAACAGGTGTGTTTTCACAGCATCTCTTGGTCTTGTTTTATAGACACAGATGTTTTTCTTTCTGCTTTTATTGTACCACTTGAGCACACTGGCCACCAGCTGAATGACCTTACTTAAACTGACCCCATCTACTTTATTTTTTACAAAGCCATCATTTTTTATCAATGAGCAATAATTAAAAAAGATACTTAATTTCTTAAACACAGCACTGATATAACATTTTGATGAAGAAAATGTACAGAAATTGAAGGAAAGGGGGTAAAAAGTAAAATTGTACAGATAAAAAGTCATTTTTGGCCTAAAACTTTGAATGTTTCTAATTTTTACAGCTTTTTAAGTTTGAGAACTGGATCAACCTTAGGATTTTTTAACCCTGGAATTCCCCCTTTCATTATTATTGTCCTGTGACACTCTTCTTGACTGATGCAAACTGCAGAATCCTCCTGTCATGAGAGAGGAGTGTGAGCAAATCAAGGAATTTTCCAAATTTTCAGGTTACATGTGCAAATTTCTTAAGGCTGAATTTGTATATCAGAACAAGTCCACCTAAATCTTGCTTTTTTTCATTCTTTCTCAGATTTGTATTTTATCCGTAGATTGACCAGTTTGTGGGCTGCTCAATTGTGGAAAAATTATTTTTGCTTGATTTTAAAATCATTATTATTCTACAAAATTACTCAATGTTTTTATGACATATTTGCAAAGATTTAAAAGGGTCAAAAGGGGATGCTTCGCCTACATGGCAGAGCAAGCAAGAACAAACCATTGTGTCTTATAAACATGCAAATCTTCCTTGGAAACTGTGTTTAATAATGAATGATGAATGTTTTGGCACTGCAGGGGGAGTGTGTGAAGACTGGAGCAATTTGGTGTCACTCTTTGGTTTTTCTAGTTTCAGATACTCTCTGCTGTAGCAAACAGTTAAGCCGCCTACACACCGAACGCGACTTTGCGACCTTGGTGACCACTCTCCGTGTAAAAGTGTACAATCAATTCGACCACGTTGCTCGTCACTCCGTTGTCAAAGTTGAAAAAGTTGATCTTTTCAGGCGATGTCATGTGTGGCCGTGCAGCAAGAACCAATCAGTGTTGTGTGGATGTGTGACGCTATCTGTGACAGACGGTTTTATTCTGATTCACTGAGTGTCAATCCATGTTCGTGTTGAAAACATTCGTCAGTGAGTACTTTAGTTGCACCTAGACAGACCAAACTCGCAGACAATGCTGCTGCAGGACCATCAGCTGCAGTGTTTTGTGGTTGTTAGATAAGTCAAAAAGATACAGTTAGAAAAATGTCTGTTTATACAGCCTATCATATGATATATGATATGATTACGGTGAAACGAGTAGACATGACGTCACTAAGGAACTGCAGTGATGATGACCAAGTTGAGGTATTTATGGACTCACGACTGGACTTATTATGGTCGCAAAGTCGCGTTCGGTTTGAATGCAGTTTTAGTATGTAAGGTTCAAGCACCTCTGCGGTCATAGTGAAATTGATTTCATTGTCAGTGGGTTCATTTTTAAACATCCTCTTTGAGTTGTCATATTCTCTGCTGAAATCCTTTGATCTTCATTGTTACACATTTTTGTTTATGAGGTGTTTTTGGTGATTGTTTTGGTTGAACGTTGCCATGTAGAGAAAGGATTGGGAGACTAAAGCATTTGTCCATATTGCGTGGGCATAGCTTTATAAATCAGATTTATAGTGACTGTATGCCATTTAAAGGTTTTTGGCGCACCAAGACTTAGAATGGATTCTATGCACTGTTTTATATCTGAAACAGATCATTCAAATGAGATTAGGACATTTTCACAGGAGAATGAATTTTAGACAGGAATCTGATAGTAGCCACATTTTAGTATAGTAAAAGAAAAGAGAGCAGAGGATTAGATCCAATAAAAATAACAATACACATAATTATGATGACAAATAAAAGAATTTGGAAAAGAAATAAAATTTCAATGAAATGCAGCTTAGAATCCCACTTTTCAAACACACAAAAAAGTCTCTGATCTATTCAACTTCATATTTTAAAACAACACACATTTAAGAAAAAAGATCATGGGGTGCTGGTTTGGTGTAGTGGTTAGCAACCAGGCACCCCATGTACTTGCTTCTGCCTGTCCAGGTTCGAATCCCGCCTGTGACCAGTTAGCAGAGTGTCTTCCCTTACTCTCTCACCCCCTTCACAAGCCTATCCACTGTCTCTCTCCTACCAATAAAGGCACAAAATGCCCAAAAACATACATTTAAAAAAAAAAAAAAAAGAAAAAAGATCAGAAAAACTTAATGCATGGCCTGGCTGATTCACAAATGATGATCATTTTACCACTTAAATTATATTATTTTTTTTTTAGCTCCAGCTTCGTCCTCAGAGTCATCCAGCAGTCTTGAGCAGGAGAAGTACCTGCAGGCCATCCTGAACTCCATCCCTGTCTACTTCAAAATGAACGGAAACAACACTCTGTCCAACCGCTCCCTCATTGGTCTCTCACCAGGTACACTGATTGTAATGTTTTGGTTTTATTCATTATTCAATCACTTTAAAGCTCTGTTCTCTGTTTCTGGACGGCCCATACTGTAAACAGTGAGCCTGCATGAGCTCTAACCCATACACAAAAATTGAATGCAACAATCGATATATATTAAGTGACTCCTGTTGACATGTTAGGGTTGATTTTGAGAACAAAACAGGCAGTGAGAAAGAAACCCATTTTCTCTTGAAGTTACATATACAATATTAAAAAAGCTGTGTAGTTTGATTAAAAGTCTATCAGAGTATTCAAGGAGGTAGTAAGCAGTGTCTGTAAAGCTGAACTCTGTGATTTATTTCCCTTAAATCATATCTACATCACCTCAGAGCTCCTACCTGACCTGAATTTGCTGTTTGGTGACCTTGGCATGGCTGCCGTGGGAAAATACTGTGCTTGTTTGCAAAGAGACAAGAGGCCAAGCAGAGTTCATTCCCTCTGATAAAGAGAAAAACTGCAGATTTGCAGTCCTCTGGACTATTTTTGTTCATTGGAGCACTGTTTTTTGTCTGTAGTCAGGCATTTATTCACATCCAGTTAGAGTTTGCTCTGGTCAGCGGTTATTTTTCACCTACTTATCTTTGTTGTGTGCTTGAGTATATGTGTGTTTGTGTATGTACATGTGTACAAAACAGACACACACACATAGCCTGACCGATCTTATATTTGGTAACATTTGAAGGATATTTGTACAATGAAAGGTTATGTAAGAATCACAGGACAACCTAGGGTCACCGTCCACTCCATCAATCTTGCCTGTATCCTGGATGGAATAAACTGTGCTGAACTAAATCTACATCCTGGATGCATCCTTCATACACAAAACTGGGAAGTTGTTGCATTTCTGCTTCTTTTAAAACATTATTGTATTTTATATTCAGGGCTTTTGATTGACATTTTTGGCTGCTGTACGAGCTACAAGTGGCATATTGTCTTGTTTTATGATTTAATCAGGGCACTATATGAACTTTTCCCTACTTACAGGTCACCCAGTCCAACACTTGTTTAAATGTGCTGTGTACTGTATGAATGTTTTATTATAGGCAGCGACAGGAGGACGTCCAGGATACCAAAGATGACTCCTGTTCATTTAGACCTCCCATTCTCCAACAGCTTCACGAGAGGAGGTGAGTTTCACTCTCTATCTTTCTGTTATCCTCCCGTGCACAGGTAAGATCAGAAATGCTTCTGCATCATTTGGTCACATTTGGGAAAATGTTGCAACATCGATGACACAGATTTGAGATTAAGTCTGTTTTCACCAAACTCAAAAATGAAAACAATTGATCATAAATTTGCCATGAAGCAAAACAGTCGATCAATTCCAAGGCTTTTTATTGACTATTCTGTTTTTCTGCCCCGCTGGCTTTTGTCCACTTGGGTCAAATTCTCTTCCATTTTCCTACGGCTATAAAAGATGTTCCCTTACTTTCACAAGTGCTAGTAAACATGCCAGAATTGCTAGCTTACCCTTGCAGCACTTAAGGGTGTCTGACAAAAGCACTTCTAATTGATAACACACATCCAAGAGAGGGGTATTATTGTTTCTTTCTGGATGGATTATTTGATATAAACATTATCTCAAAAAGTGTGCACATTTATGAGTATATCCAAAATAATTAATGCACAAACAGCTTTAACAAATATCCAATTAATGCGGACCTCAAATTGTAGTATTTGTAATCAAAACACTCAGCACTCAGTGTACTAGACTGGTCTGCGCATTGGTGTAACATTGACACCATTTTCACACATGCAGCTCTGATAATTCCTAGAGAATACCTGGATAACCTACCCAAATAATTCCCTGACCTTCTTGTTTACACTCGGCCCGTCAGAGCTGGACGTGTGTCTACAGTTTGCATGTCAGTCAGTGGTTGAGTGGGGATGGGGAAAATACTAGGGGCCAGCAGGTAAATATTAAGGTAATTCCAAGAAGAAATACCTTGCTGTTTGCATTTCCTTATGCAGCTCTCTTAGGTAGTTTCATCATTTAATTTGTTTTTGTGCAAGTGTGAATGGGGTTAAAGTCAGAGCTCAGAGATAAAACCAATTTAAGTTATGCCCTGTGTACCAGCCTGACTTCCGCTCTTATTAATTTGCACCTAGGTATTGCGTTTTTTTTATTATTATTCGGATGGAGCTGGCATGAGTTGGAAAAGTCGTACTTTAACAATGAAATGCATTCCATTGAAATAACAGTCTCAAATGGTAGTAGTAAAGCACAATCACAGTACATTTTGTTTACTGATTTTTCAATTAAAAAGGCATGGAGACAAGAGAATCATTCATGAGCAGACAGCAAAGCCCTGGGAGGTTTACACTGACAGAGAGCTGATTCAAGGCTTCATTTGAGCACAGCATCAAGCTAAACTCAGCTGTGCAGGCACTGATCACTGACAGTGAGCTCTCTTTTCTGTCAAACATGTCAGAACCAAAACCATACACTTTTAGAAATAATAGTATACTGTTGACCAAAAACAACTTGCAGGCACTTTAAAAATTCAAGATGTTGGAGCATTACAGACTTGAGGGGCCTTTTAAAACACAAAGGGGAGATGGTTGATGTGCACCTGGCCACATGTGGAGACATAAAAATAGTATAATTGTCCGTAACTAGGACTGCTTGCATTTGGTTGTCATATGTATTATACTTTTCAAATGCTCACCTGAATAAGCAAAAGATGAAGTAAGGCTACAGTTGTTTTCTGAGGATGCAGGTTGCAACATGCAGTTAAAAAGTCCCAGCATATTAAACAATACTATCAAGTAAAAAATGATACATTCAAACCATAAAAAGCTTGTATATAGTCATTTTCTCATAGGCTCAAAACCAAACACTTGTTGAACCACTTTCTGGATTATAGCAGTGCACGTGTCCGGTCATCACCTTGTCACTTAGGTTTATAATGTGAACTGACTTGTGGTATCTGGGTTATGAGCAACTCTGTGAACTGGATGATGCGGATAGAAAGAATTATACTGAAAAATCAACACATCACACGTGTGTAAACAGGAAAGTGAACTCATCAGTGGAAACCGTCAGCACTGAGTGTCCTGTCTCCGCCAGATGTTGTGCTTGGTGTCGCTACATGTGTGAGATGTTAGTCACTGCTTCACATGAAGGTTAATGATGAACTCATTTCTTTTACAGACTCAGCGCTTTTTTTGCTGCAAAAATATTAAGTCTCTCCTGATTATTTGGACCAAAGCAGTCATCCCATTTTTTTCTCCAATACTGAAAGCTGTCCAGTAATAATCACAGGAGTTATAGTGCAGGATTATCACTGACACATTCTTCACCTCTTTGGAAACACGAGTTACACTTTGGGCCAGATTATTCAGAAAGTGGCGTAAATAGAGATATCAGATTTCTTTGTTTGCTAAGGTCAGAGAATATTTTCCACTCTTGATTCAAGGACATTTGTTTTACTAGGATTTTTTAATTGTTACTCAAATAAAGAAAAGCTGTTTAAAAACACATGTAGTATAAAAAATAAAAGAGAATGGTCTGGACCTGCTGTATTGTTGTGTTTTGAGAAAACAACTGTTCAGAATAGCAGCTACACAATGAAGTTTGATCTATGGAGTGAAAGAAGTGTCTCATCAGAAATGTGCAGAACTTTCAACAATGAAAATAACACAATAGCAACTGACGCAACATTCAAAGTGCTTTACACTGTTAAAATACTTGGACATTAGTTAACAAAAAGAGATTGCAATACAAAGTATGTCAAAATTCATGCCTTACAACCATGGATTGTAACATATTTAAACAGAGTCAAACCACACTCCTTAGGCCTGAGTTTTGTCCAAAGGTTGTTCTTAATTTCTTACAATTTTAAAAATTACTTCTAAGTTTGGATTTTCATTTGCTTGTTTGCACAGAGCTTCAAACCCCTGCATCACTTTTTCAGAAAGGCTTGTAAAGCCTCAAACTCTAAAAGTCCATTAAAAAAGGGTAATGCATCATCGCCTTCTACAAAAACATTTTTTCCCAGCTCCATTCTGCTTGTAGCTAGATTAAAATCATTTTTGATACATCTGTTTCTGCTGTTGCAGACAGATTTATAAAGAAAAAAAATGTTTACTTATTCAGTTCTACACTCAAATGAAACCTGTGGTTGGTTATTTTCAGGTTTCCCTGCAGTTAATACGGGTGCTTATTTAATCACAATTATTATTTTGAAGATAGAGATCTTAAATGGTTTTCTGTATTGATGTAAGCTTTGAGGGACTTCTTTGTGTTGTGTTGAAGTCTGTTTATTTAAAAAAAAAAAACTTAAACAGACCTGATCAAAATCTCAAGACCAGTTGAAAAATTGCTAGAATATGCATTTTGCACTTTTGGACCTTAATGAGGTTTTAAATAGAGCTACAATATGCAAAAGCAAGAAGGGGGAGAGTGACAAAAAGCACTTTGAAAAAATAATTTATTGAAAACAACACGTAACTGAAAAAGGCTATCTATCAGCTGATCAAAAGTGTAAGACCATCACTCAAAAAAATTTCAAAAAACTCTCCAAACCAGAACAAAAATGTTTCTCAGTAGGACTCAGTAATGAGTAGCTCCACCGTTCTTGTTTATCACTTCAAAAATTCATTTGGGCATGCTTGATGTGAGTGTTTCCAGGAAGCTTTTGGGAACATTGCTCCAAGTGGTGAAGATGGCTGCATGAAGGGCATCAACTGTCTGGAACTGATGAACATTTTTATAAACTTCCCTTGCCATCCATCCCCAAATGTTCTCTATGGGATTTAAATCAGGAGAACATGCGGGATGGTCCAAAAGAGTGATGTTATTCTCCCTGAAGAAGTCCTTGGTCAAGCGAACATTGTGAACTGCAGCGTTGTCCTGTTGAAAAACCCAGCTGTTACCACACAGATGAGGGCCCTCAGTCATGAGGGATGCCCGCTGCAACATTTGCACGTAACCAGCCGCCGTTTGACGACCCTGCACCACCTGAAGCTCCAGTGTCCCACTGAATGAAAAAGCACCCCAGATCATGATGGACCCCCCTCCACTGTGCAGGGTAGAAAACATCTCAGGTGGGATCTTTGTGGCGTTGAAGGAGATCAGGTCTTTGAATTCGTTTTTTGTTTTTGAAACCCTTTTCCCTCCGATGCTGTCTGATGGTTATTGTGCTTCAGTCGGCACCAGTAAGGGCCTTAATTTGGGTCGAGGACCGCCCTGTGTTTTGACAGACAGCCAATTGGATCCTCCGGCTCAGCGCAGGTGTAATTTTTTTGGGTCTACCAGTTGACTTTTTTGTTCCATAATGCTCAGGATCTTTCAAAAAATTTAGAATGACTGTCTTACTGCGTCCAACCTCAGCAGCAATGGCACGCTGCGAGAGGCCTTGCTTATGCAGCTCGATGATCCGACCACGTTCAAGAAGAGAAAGCTTCTTAGCTTTAGCCATCAGGAGGGCATGACCATGTGAATGCCTGACAGAACATGAAAATTTTGAGCAGATTTTGGCTTCAATATTCATACTGTAGCTCTATTTAAAACCTCATTAAGGTCCAAATGTGCAAAATGCATATTCTAGCTATTTTTTAACTGGTCTTAAGATTTTGATCAGATCTGTATGTACTGCTACTCCCCAACTGTCGTGACAAAGGAAAAAAAATGTCTTGTAATTTCAAATAGCCAATGAATTTCTTGAATTATAGTTAGTAGACAACCACATTAAAAATGTATTGCTTTAGAAACACAAGCTGTTATCAATCATGTTGTTTGGGCCAAAGTTGTGATTACAATTAAAATGAAATCATCATGCAGCTTTGAACAATATCAAGTCTAGGTACATGTACCTGCACTCATAAAGAATATTTCAGATTCTGTACTGTTGTTGTACAGCTTGATATCAGAGGCAAACAAATTTGGAGCCATGCCTGCACCTGAGACACAAATGGAAATAAACAAACCTCCATACTGATTTTAAGAACTGTTTTCATATTATTACTAGGTCATATCTTTACTGTAATTGTCTCTATAGAACTACCTGCCTTCCATCTGGTAAAAAACGTGATCGTCCCAACTGACCATCCTCAATCTGGTGCTCCTGTTTGTTTGATACATTCCTGGTGCAGATGTCTCATATCTGTTCCTTATAAACTGCTTCAGAAGATTTTATGAATAAATAAATCTTGATTTTTGTCACCACATCATCAATAATAACCTCAAACAAACATACCCATGCATGCAATGACAATCATTCTCACAATCATCCAAAAACACATTTGTCACACCATTACTTTATTTGGACGAATCTGACTTTTGACCCTCAGCTGTATCTCTTGTGCATGACTGTCTGTGGTGTTGTTGTGAGTGGTGCAGGTGGTGATGCACATGTTGTTGACAAGATTTATTTTTTATACCCCTCTCCCCACCCTCATCTGCCCTCTCTACCTCCATTACAAACATCCACCCAGTTCTTGAGTACAGAGATAAACTGTTCACTCACTCAAACCAAAAACCTGCCACTAAGAAGAGAGTCGAACATCAAGGTATTGTCAAACTGCCTCTGCTCCCTCAGCCAGTTCTATTTAAGCACTCGGTGTCTTTCTAACATCTTGTTTCCTCTCTCACCTGCATACTAACCCGGTCACGTACCACATCTACTGCACCAAGCTGAAAACCCCTGCTAACTCAGACCCTGTGAGACACAGTACTAATCATTGCTGACCTAATGGGTTCTCTCCTTAGAGCTGTGGGCTTTTTTTTTCTTTACAAACCAGAGTGGCTGCTCTAATGTGGCCACTTCCATAGTAATGTGTTGGCTTAGCCAGGCTGCTTGTGGTCAGCTAAGAGCTGGGTCCAGACTGAGAAGGAGAGGAAGCTATTTGTCATGAATTACACAAAATGAGGCCCCACTGCTGCTGAAGTATCACAAAGACCGTCTGAAAATTCCACCAGTGGGGCTGAAAAAGGAGAGCCTATTTGTCAAAAGTTGCTAAAAACTAAGATGCATGTTTTTTTTCTTATTTTAATGGTTCCTTTTTAGATTTTCTGTTCATAGTAGTTTCAAATGGCACAGATGTTGTAAATTGGAGCATCATTTAAAACGTTTTATCTTGACTTTCCTTGTTTTATATTTATCAACATTTGAAGATGCCACTATCAGACAAATTTTATCTACAGTGTTGAAATAAATTAAGGAAATTTGAAAGTATTACTTATGATGTTCTTAAGAGCTGGATGAGATTTCTCTGAACGATCAATTTTTTTAAGTGAATTACAGTTTTGTTTTTTTAAGGTTGTTTTTTATTTGTCAAATTGCAAAGACATTCTAATTGCTCCACACATATATTTAGAGGCAGTTCTTTTGTTGTAAGACTAGAAGAATGAAGTCTTTACATAACCTCTGCATGTGAACTTGTCCCGCATGTAATTCGCTGTTCGTCATTCAGTCTTTTGGTTTGACAGCATGTGTACATCAGTGTCCCTCAAACAGACCAGCTCCAACATGTGTGTGCTAAACTTTTGTTTGCCTCTGTGTGTTTGCAGGCGTGTGGGCTAGCCTGCGCTCCAGCAGCAGACTCAGCCATCACCCATCAACGGGCGACGTGGGTGCCAGACTTGCAGGGAAGGATCTGGCGCCCCCTGCAGGCAGCAACAGTCTGCAGGCTCAACTCCAGAAACAACAAGCTGCCCTCTACGTCTTTGGGGAAAAATCCCATTTAAGGGTAAGAACGCAGGGAAAGATTGCACAATATTGCTGCAGAGACAGCTAGACTTGATGTTTTGTAGCAGAATCTTGTAATGCTGCGTTTGGTTTGTAGAGTTTGTCGCAATAACATTCTGACAAGATATCTGCTTACACAGAGTCCATACTATTATGCTTTAAGGTGAAAAATATTTTTATATCCTAATAGAAATTTGGTAGTTAATAGTAGCAAATATTTGCACTCTTATCCACTTGTTTTCTCTACTTGTTGGTAATTTATGAAAAATGTAAGTCATTGTTGGATTTCTAAGCCACTAGAACACCATGAAGTTTTCTTGTTTATTACATCTTATAGACTGGTGTTTTCACATGCATTTTTTTGCTGTTTTTATTGTATTTTTATTCAAAGACTAGACTTGCTCAGAGAGCACATACCTCCGCTAAAGCATTTCTTACATTCTTAGCCAAGTTATTAGAAAAATCGAGAAAAAAAAAAACATCTCACAACGTTAAAAATCATTCGAAAAATTCCTGGATCTCAGTCTGTTTTCAGATCAAGAAAAATTAATCACTTTTTTCTTATGCTGTTGTTCCCAACACTCCTTTAAAAATGTATTCAAAGTCCATCAGGAATGTTTTAAGACTGACAAATGCCAGAAAACACATAGTAAGAGTGGGAGGGGTAAAAAAAAAAAAAAAGAATTAAAGTGAATTTTAGATGTTACAAATCACCATTTACTTTAAATCACTCAGTTGCTACAGCATAAAAACAAATTTATTTTTTTATTTAGTGGTAGCGATGACTGTGGAATAATTAAATGTATAGAAAGTGTAGTCCATTTGATTTAAAGTAACATTTTCATTATTGAATTTGTAAGCAAAAATCTTGATGTGAAAGATTTAGTTTTAGAAGATTAAATAATGTTAGGATGATCCTTACGATGTCAGTCTATTCTGTAGAAATCTAAGTCTTTAAGGAGTTCAATGTTTTCATAAAGCTGTTTCATTTAAAGGATGTCTTAAGTTTGCTCAGTTTCCTTTGTAGCTGTCTGTGTTTTCACCAGTGCTTGTTCTTAAGAGTTTCCCACAGACAAAATTTATCACTCAAGGAAACACCTGTTTGTTGCAGCATAACAATTCTGGATACGAAGACATTCAATTTCATAACAAATAGCTTTTAAAGGTCATGCTGTTCATTTTCAAGTAAAGCATCAAAGACTTTATTGCTCCCTTGTCCTCTGAACAGTTGTACAACATATGAGGAGGATTAATAGATTATGTCCAAAAAAATCAAAAATTGTGAAAGCTGTTCATTACTGGATTGAATTTTTAAATTAAATTAAATGATTTGTCAAAGCAATTCTACGTTGATTTTTTTCCCCTTATGTAAATCAACTGTTAGGACAAATGCGGGCCAAGCTTTGAACATTGCTATTTTTCAATATTTCACAACTAGCCATTACTCTCCTTTACAAGCTAATGGCAGATTCCCACAGAGCAACAAATCAGTTTCCTGGTTATGCTGGGAAAAAAACAAAAGCTGAAGGGTTCTTATTACGGGATAAAGAAGAAAGATATTAAGTTATACTATTTAAATTCAAACAGATTTTTAAATAGTTTTCATGAATTCTTTCTCTAAGGTTTGAATGCATTGCTGTTTCTTTGCGTCCTTTTTTCTTCTCCCACTACTTCCTAGAAAGCAACATCTCCTGGGGGCAAATGTAAGTCTTTCTTGATATTGCAAGCTAAACCCACTCTGCCTGTTCTCTGTACTGACAGGGCCTCAGAGTGGACTCCTCTTTTAACTGTGAACTGGTGCCCGTGGACTTCGCAGATACACGGCAGGTAAAATCCTCATTTAAGAAGCTACTGAGAGCCTGTGCCCCCAGCGCCACCTCATCTGACTCCGAGGACTCCTTCCTCAGAGCTTTGGAGGACTCTGAATGGATACTGCAGGTACATAAACACACTCAGTGACTCACAGTGAGACTTTTAAACTGTGAGAGCGACCCAGCAGTCAGCTCTTACTGCTCATCCTCTGTATCAGATTCACATAACGAGTAAATCTCCTCTGAAGCCACTTTCCCAAGGGAAACTTACTCACAGCCATCGAGGAACAGCATCCATCTTATCATGCTGGTTATCTGATTGACCCCCTGAAAACTTATATTGGACATTGTATACAAAAATGTTATCTGTGGGAAATCCCTTATGGACAACAACAAGTAATTTACCAGTAGGACAAACATGGTAATGCATGCACAGAGAAGATTGATTGTGTGTGTGTCCCTGTGTTTACATGTCTCAACATGCACATGTGTTGCTCTCCCACAGCTTCACAAGATCTTGCAGCTGGCACTTTTTCTAGTGGAGCTTCTGGACAGTGGCTCATCTGTCCTTCTCAGCCTGGAGGATGGCTGGGACATTACCACACAAGTGAGGAAAATACACTAATACCTATCTAAATAAATACAGCAAGAAGAAAAACAGATGCGCTCAAGAGATAAAGCTCAGGAGGGTTTCATGTGCTGTTTTTTGTCAATTTTGTCTGATTCAACAAGTCAGAGAAATACAATAGATTTTGAGATTTCGTGATTACAAGGAGAATGAAGGAATAGTCAACACAATTTATCTAACTAAGAACATAATCTTTAACTTTTATGTGCCTTCACTGCTTTTGAAAGCCCATAAAAGAAGAAATGTAAAGTAAAGGGGTGTTAAGTGTATGTAACCACAGCTCAACTGTGAAAATTTTAGATGGGGTCCTGGTGTGTACAAATCCTATCAATGTAGTCGATGCCAGTATAAGTGAGGACATGAATGAGAAGCAGCAAATTAATTTATAAAAACAAACACTCTAGTAGAATCCTAAAGGCACTAACCCAAATTCCAGTGAAGTTGAGACTTTGTATAAAATGTAATTAAAAGTAAAGATGTATATTACTTTTTGACCTATGTTCTATGAAAAACACCTCAATGACAAGATACTCAGTGTTAAAACTTTATTGGGTTTTTGCAGTTATTTTCTCATTTTGAATTTGATGCCTGTAACTTGTTCCGAAACAGGACAGGGCATGTTTACCACTGTGTTATATCACCTTTTACACACCTATTAGCAACACTCAAGAGCATTGGGTAACTGAGGACATTAACTGTTGAAGCTTTGTAGGTTGATTTATTTCGCAGTCTTGCTTGATGTACAACCTCAATTGATCACCAGTCTGGGGTCTCCGTTGTTGTCTTTTGTGCTTTCTAATATTCCACACATTTTCAATGAGAGATCATTTTGGACTGCAGGCAGGCCAGTCCAGTACCTGCTCTCTTTTATTATAAAGCCACATTGTTTTGCTAATATAAGCGGGGGCATCCCTGGAAGCATATGTTTTCCAAACCTTTATGTTCTCTTATAATTAATGGTGCCTTCAGATGTGCAAGTTCCCCATGCCATGGGTACTAACATGCCCCCATGTCATCACGCATACATGACTTTAACTTTGAACTGATAACAATCTGGATGGTGTTTTTCCTTTTTAGCCATGACAGAGCATGGCAGCCTGTCCATATCAGGTGTGCTCAGCATTTTGGAGTGTTGTTGATACCTGGCTTTCACTTTGGATGGTGGGGTTTTAACTTGCGCTTTTAGATATAGGGACGAACTGTTTAAACTGAACCCACATGGTAATATCCATTTACAAAACGTGTGTTTTTAGCCGTGCTGCTTTGTTCAGAGATTTGTTCAGATTCTCTAAATCTTTGATGATATTCTGGACTGTAGATGATGAAATCCCTAAATTCCTTTCAAGTATATGTTGTGGAATGTTCTATAAACTACTGGACTTTTTGCACATGCAGTTCAGAGAGTGGTGAACCTCACCTCATCCTTGCTTGTGAACAACTGAGCCTTTCAGCGATGCTTCTTTCATCCACAGTCATGTCACTAGCCTGTTTCCAGTTAACCCGTTTAACTGTGGATGTTCTGAACAGAGATGGGATGCAACAATACACTAAGCCAAAGGTCTTGTTGGTGAAACAAAACAGTAAATTTGACCTTCAAACAGCTGTAATTCTGACCATTTTTGGAAAATAATTTAATTTCATTACCTCAATATCATATTCAAACACTGTGATGGCATTTTACTTGTTGCCTTAATTGTAATTTCTCTGAGCTTACTTTGAATGCATCATAATACAGTCTTTGCTACTGTCTCTTTAAGGCCCCATTCACACGAAGACAAAAACGCTTAACAGTTTCCAAAACGATCGTCATAAAGACGAAGGCGTCTCAGAAAATGTGTGCTTCTGTATGATTGCACTCGATACGCATGAAAACACTGTAAAAACACATGCCAGACCTCTAGGGCCACTGTAACGATATGACAGAAACAAGCGGAAACAGACAAAAAAAATAGTGGGCATGCGCACTTGCGTCAAAAGTTGTAAACAGAGATTGTGATAAAGTGATCATAAAGGGCAATAATGTGTCCTAGATAATTGTTTGTTCAACTTGGTGGTGATTGAGAAGAGGGAGATTTTGCTGCAACAGGGAAAGTGGGGTCACTAGCTTCATCAGCACATATGCTTCATGTACGCCGCCATTGTTGTTGTCGTTGCCACTTGTGGTGCATGCGTGTCAATGAAGATATGAAACTATGATGTAAATGTATCTGAAAACTTGCGGCAAGCCAGTAATCATGGAGCAGTGTGTATGGCGTGTCAAAATCTTTCCACTCTGGAACCTGGTTTCAAATATCATCGTTTACAGACCCCCAAAACGCTGTCTTCGTATGGAGAAAAAAAAAACATATGCGTTTGGACCTCGGTTTGTCTTCGTGTGGAAGAGGCCGAAGGCTCATTATGACTTTAAGTTTGTTTCCAAAAACAGTCAGCTCTGACTACATCAATGATTTAGATATAAATTATATTTGTTAACCAAAAATACCTTTGATAAAGTCAGGGTGTGCTTTTTTGGCCATTTTATGCAGATATGAATTGTTTTTCTTGCTGCAGAAACAAGTATGTTTTGAGTCAGTTGAGTTACCAGTTTGTTTATCTCAGGCTGTAGCAAAAAGGTAAAATAGAGTATGTCCTTCTTAATCTAATGCACTGTGCTGATATTCTTGGGGTTTATTTCTCTCTACAAAACCTTTGGACATTTGCATGCCAGTAATTCAATAAAATGACACTCATTTGAAGGACCTGTGAGGCTCCATAGCAGTATAGATTAGCTAAAACTTGATTGTTTATCTGTTTTGGGAAATGCTGAACTATCTTTAGCCCTACTCCCATCACATATTAGAAGAATAAGGGTTCCTTATATTGTGTGTGTCGGTGCAAATTGCTGTGTTTGACAGGAGTTTACTCACCCCTGTGTGCTGACTCATATGCTCAAATGCAGAAGAGCAAATAGAGAGCAAGAGGGACAACATTGAATGACAGCTGTTTATACACAAAACTTAAAATACCACAGTTCACACACAAACATCATACCTAGCATTTCAATGTTTTATTGAGCATTGTTGCATCCCCAACATTTACCCTATGGCAGCATCCACAATCTTGCCTCAACAGAATGCTAATGAATTTTTTGATAGTCAAGTAACTTGCGCCACATGGCTTCATCCGCTCCTCCTGCCATCTGGTACAAGGACATCAGCTTTGGTACATGGGATACGTGGACCTAACCCTGAGTCTATTAGTGTCATATAATTGACAGTATTTACAGAAATGCACAGCAAGCAAGAGTAAAATTATCTGTAAAAACACCAGCAAGCAAGGTCATGCTAGTGTTTAAATGCACAATGTAAAAGTGTGCTGTTTTGTCCAATTTTATCTGTAATTGTCCTTCTAATCCCAATCTCCTGCTTGGTAGATAGAGCTCAAATTTGTGATAAAAATGTGGAGGCTAATGGTGCTTACTTGGTCAAGTTTGATTTGGTTTGTATTTTGGATCATAACTCAGGCCTACCTTACACATAACCTCTAGTGAGGTTCCAAGTGAGCTGAGCTCATACCACAACACCCCTCTCAGTGGTCAGACAGTAGCACCACAGAGAGCAGTAGGAACAGGATATCCCACATGGGGATCTTATGCCCCTTTTCATAGGCTTCATATTGCTGCTCTCTTTGTTCCTTGGCAGCAAGCAGCAGTATCATCACAGTTGTATGAGAATTAAAGTAAAAGTTTTCAGGGGACAGTTTTAATCAGTTTGGTGGAAGATAACTATGGTACAGTCTGTAATACCTTAGAGGGTTTGACTCATAGCATCAGATCTTTGATGGAATTAGTCCTAATTTCATTAATTTAAGTTTAAGGTTCTAATTTCAAGTAATCAAATGATACATTGAATCCTGATCCACTGTTAGATCTGTGCGCTGCATGTTTGCACTCTGAGCTCATATTTTCCGTGTTGTCCTGTCATAGTGCACATGTTTGTGTTACGGGCGCGTGGCCTCCAAACGTGTTTATGGGGTTTGCAGGGCCTTGGGCTGCTGTTTAAAAGCACACTCCTTGCATCCCTTATGCCAGGCACGTGTTGGGCCCGCAGCATCTCTCCACGGGCCACCGGCTCCATCATGCTAAATCCCGCTCGGCCCGCACAGGAAAATGGGCTCCATATGCTCCGGCTCTCCTGGCTCTGTCCACGCATCATAGACACCCAGCAGACAGGAAACAGAACCGACTTTTGCTTTCTTTCTAAAACCTGTTTTTTGTTTCCTCTGCTCATCCCCGGTCTAACCCGCTCATATCCAATCATCTCTCTCATACCTTACTTCTTCTTAAAATCCTCTTCTGTCTGCTGAAGTATCAAAATAATCTGTGGGGCTTATTTCCGTGCTGAGGTTGCAGGGGGCTCTCTTTACCACTCAGGCCTGGATGTTCTCTTAAACCCCATGGGGAAGCCACAAAATGTTTTTCTCGCTCATTCCACACGCGTCAGGGCTCATTAGCTGTGCTGGAGGAGACACGGGCAGGGAAGCAGGCCAAACATACTGCATGTGTAGACAAGTGGTTCTTCACTGGTGTTTTGTAGAGTGAGATGAAATGTCCCTACAGACCTGTGCTTCAGTGTTATATAAATGTAATTGACATCAGATGATCAGTTCAACTTTATGCTAACAGAAAATGGGTCTCATTATACTTTTTCATGTTGCATCTGAAGAATGCATCTGCATTTGGAAGCTCAGTTAGACCGGAACATTTCTCATCATGTGTAAAAATTTTAAAAAACACAGAACTTTCTTCATTCCTTAGTGTGAAGATGACCATTTAAGTACTTTGCAACTATGATATGGATATTGTGATTATCAGCTTATTTTAGAATTAAATATCAATGGCAGTTTTTCTTACGGCTAGTTAAAAAAAGACACATGCCTAACAACAAAAACAGAGGAATAAATTGCTCATAATTTTCCAGCAACAAACGGTCATAAAAAAAATTGTATTCACTGCTGATCCCCCTCATGTTCAAGTGGGGACAGAACTGCTAGTGTTCCAAAGGGATTGACGTGGAGCTAAAGCTGTAAATAAAGTAAATATTTCTGTCAGGAGGTTACGAGTAATCAGAATTAATTACTTTAAAAACCCAACTGCTCAGCACACAAGTTTACCCTATTTTATTTGATTGACAAACTTTTCTTGTCACTTTGGCATGACTGTCGGTCAGTGGTAGAGTCAGCTACCAACTAGAAAGTATAAGGGTATATAACCATGCATCAACTGTCAGGTTAACCTGTTTTATGCCCTATTTCACCTCTGAAATAGGCTCTGAAAAGACTTAGACTTGGAGATAGGAAAAAAAACATGTGCAGATTAAGCTCAAACAAAAAAGCAACACAGCAAGACTGAAGATGGAAAAGTTGTATTGTTACTTTAAATCTATAAGTGTGACAGCAATTGAAGTGCAAATTCAGCAACACATTGTCATGGCTTTGAAGGGCTTACTAAAATACAAATAATAAACTAATTCTAGTAATAAAACCCAAGTTTTTATTTTCTGTATAGTGGCTTTAAAAGAAGTCTGAAACTGTAGCAATAAAACTCCAATACTGTGAGAAATGTATTTCTATTGTGAGAAACTTCCATTGCTGCTTTCTCTAACTTTTGCCCTCTTTCTCTATGCAGGTGGTGTCTTTGGTGCAGCTGCTGAGCGATCCTTTCTATCGGACTCTGGAGGGTTTTCAGGTGCTGCTGGAGAAAGAGTGGCTCTCCTTTGGCCACAAATTTAGCCAGCGGAGCAACCTGAGTCCCAGCAGCCAGGGTAGCGGCTTCACTCCCATCTTCCTGCAGTTCCTGGACTGTGTGCACCAGGTGAGGACTGACATATTCGACCGCAGCTGCTCGGCAATTTAGAGCAGCTCTGCCCCCTGCTACGTGACTCGTCTCAGCTTCCCCTCCATGACTTAGCATCTTTACACCGTGTCCATGAGCTCATCACATTCCTCAAAAGCATACAGATGAGGGCGAGAGAACAAGAAATCCAGCTGTGGTAGCTATACATTTGGTTTAGTTTTGCACTTTGCATTCCAAACAATGGATGTGTGATTTCAACTGTAGGTTTTCACCCGAGAGGCTGCTGCCCAGATGGTCTGCTGATCTGCGCAGAGTGGCTCGCGTGTTTCAGCATCCCTTCACATTTTAGTGTGTGCTGAGAGCTGCATGTGGAATCCGCAGTTTGAGGGATAGTGAAGGGCTTTGGCTGTGGGGGTTGAGGGTGGAGTGGAGTTAAGAATGAAGCTTGTTCAGCCGAGTTCCAGAGAAGTGTCCGCGCTGAAATGTTAACTGCACTTGAATGTCGTTTTCTGTGTTCCCGAGGGTCTCACAAGCCCACTCCCATACACTTACATCAACACATAGTTTCTGCATTTGTCTTTTGAAACTGAAATCTTGGCAGATGGGATAATTTGGCCGGGGTCTGGGGGTCTGGAGAGCTATAAACAGGGAGGTGGGGGGGTATTCAGACAAGAGCTGAAAATAGAAGTGCCTCATCTCCCAAACAGCTGTTGTTTTTGCCAGTAGACCCAGGTGGCCTCAAAAATTCAACTCTTGACTGTCATTGGCCACTTCACACCGCTGGATGGGAACAATGGAGCAGCAGTCCTGGTCATGTCTGGAGATGATGATATCACTCATCTTTGACCCCACCAGGACAGAAGGGGGTCTTTCCTGTTTCATAATTCTCATCTATTCACTGCGAGGATGTGAAGCCCCAAACATAGGGATGTACAGCAGCTACACCTCACACTCTGTCCCCCTTTTCTTCCTCCTCCACCTCTGCTGTCACTAACTGCCTCTGACCATCTCCTCGTGTCTTTACAGATCTTGGAGCAGCATCCCTTGGAGTTTGAGTTTAATCAGTATTATCTGAAGTTCCTGGCCTATCACCACATCTCTAACCGCTTCAAGAACTTCCTGTTGGACTCAGACTATGAGCGCTTGGAGCATGGTCAGTGTCCCTCACAGTTTAAATCAGAGTTGATTGTTTTCCTTTCTTCCCCTCTTTCTTTTTTTAATAAATCCTCTTTAAACTGAAAAAAAATGCTGCTTTATAAGTGACTTAAAGATACTTTTGCAGAAGTAGGTCATATTTTAATGAAGACTAATATGCAGAGAAGTTTTGTTTGGACAACAACAGATGCCAGTTCTCTATGGTTTCTTCATTTGCCTCTGTTACATCCAGTTATGGAACAAATCAATTTGATTCTCAAAACAGTTCTCAAAAGTAATGCAACACCTCAATAATGTTTCCTCCTTCATAAATTTTGGTTTTGCAGGCACAGTCTCCTAAATCCCTCTTAAGAACTTAACTACCTACAGGGCTCCAGGCTAAAGATATTTGTATGTTGGTACTAGAACTGAGTTATGTCTGCATGTATATGAAGAAAGTTTTATCTCCGTGCATTTCAAAATGAACCCGTGCATTCATTTTGATGGCAGATCCTCTTGTACTATGACTTTTAATAATATGTGAAAATTGAACTATTCAGTATTCCATCTGCGCCTTTGATTGTGCTTGTGGACTGGGTACTATTGGTTTTGTGCCTAACGAGCTCTCACAGAAAATATTTCTCCCTGTATTGGCTCTGTGTTGTTTGTATGAGTCAGCACACCGGGCAAGTAGCTGTAAGCTGTCAGGGTTATGTGCAACATTTCCAGCTTTTTCAAATGTTAACAAACACTTTAAAGGTTTTATGATAAATGCATAATAGCTCTTGACACAAAACCAGGTGTCAGACTCTGATTGGATAGACAACTCTATAGCATGTTGCAGAAGAAGAACTGTTAACATACATGTCATAACAATTATATTGTTTGTACAAGTACGAGGTTGCCATTTCATGTTTGATGGGGTTTTTATGTCAACAAGTGCCATCTTTTGTAAAGTTACAAAAAACATCCTTTTTTATTTACGGGTAAGATTTGCAAAGGCCTCAATGGTTTAGCTATCAGGTATTACTAATGCGAGTCCAGGGAATCATTTAGATTCACTTGGTACAGTTAGAAAGAGGATTGTGGCATAAACAGTCTGGAGCCCTGCATAAGGTTAATATGTGTTGCCAGAAATTAAGTTGACTTTGTATGAGCAATGAATACCAGGTATACAGGGTTTACTGTAAGACCAGTTTTATGCTTTTGTACTCTGAAAAGATGTTTTGTCTTCTGTTGATTCATCAACAAAAGATGTCCTTGAATTGCAACATCCCACACATGAACTATTTTGGTACACTGCAACTTTTTTGACCTTTGTTTTGTTCTTTTCTATTGCAATCGACAGGCTTGTTGTTTGAGGATAAAGGAGACAAACAGGCCCGCAAAGGCATCTGTATCTGGGACTGTATCAACAGGATGCACAAGAGGAGTCCCATCTTCCTGAACTACCTGTACAGCCAGTCAGAGAATGATGTGAGTTTCTCTGTCAGAGTCTGCAGCTACGACTGACCCCTGTGGACTTTTTCTCTGATTCTGTTTTTGTGTGCAACCTTGTTTTTAAACTGTTTTTTTTTAAACACAGTTGTCTCAAAGCAAAGTAAAAATGTATCTTTTGGATTGAACTCATTATAATTCAAGATTTTCTTTCTATTAAATCAGGCTAAGTCTTTTCCCATACTAATGAATACACAAGTCATGCTGATGAATTTTCAGCAGACGTTGCTATAGTGTCATAGGTGACAATATGACATTTGTTGGTAAGATGGCCTCAGACATCATGGTTTGTTTCTGTGATATTGTTGGGTACAACAATATCAATATCATATTGATTGAAGGTGCCAAGATGGTAAATATAGGGCTGAATGGCACTGACAAACATTGATTTCTACTACGCAACTTGCAGAACAATTATATTTATCATTGGTTGTGTCTCTATGAAAGAGAGGAAGGACAGTCTGAAATCTGATTCAAAATATTTTTCAGAAACCCGGTTCAATTCTAACTAGTCTAACTAGAAAATTGTAGATTGTAATTTTCTAACTTTATATTTTACATTTTTGAAACTTCAAGAGACTGTGAGGAGTTTTTAAGTAATTACAAAAAAGTCTCACTTTTAGATGTATGCCTGATCGAAATACACACTTATTGATGAGTTTTATAGCATCTAAATAGGTTATCTATAAATGGTATTCTTTAGCCTCCAGGTCGGGTTGTACAGGGCTGGACTGGCCTGGATACTCAACTTCAGGAACAAGACAATTAAAACTAGAGCAAATTTATATTATTTTATTATTTATATTACACGTCTGAGGGCGCCGGGCTGTAAGTAGCGATATATAGCCGTCTACAACTACGATAATAACTTTTCCCCGCATTGCTCGTCGTCACACATCAAAAACTACCGCTACATAACTAGAAAGAGATACATTACCTCGTGGCTTTGCATCCTGTAAGTTGTTGAAAAAGAACTTGTAAAGCAATGCAGAGTTCCAACAAAGATCCATGCTGCATTTACCACAACAAACAAACACATTTGGCTTCACGTCTCCAGTGCGTTCCAGTTGTAGTCAGAAGTAGGAATTTTGAGCTCCGAGTGGGAAACTAAAACTGGAACGTCCCCCGAAGTCTGAATTTCCTACTGGGAACTCGGTGAAACCTCGCCACCCCGAGGTGTCAATCGAAGATGGATGCCCCCAGTATGAACAGTTATTTAGCACCTGTAATAATCCATTTATTTGCACTTCTGACTGGGGTGTGTCGCTCTAGATCAGCTGTATACATAGTATTGTTAGATTTATATTTACAAAAATGCTGCCATAGTGATAATCACATTCTTCATACAACAACGCAGGGCGTGCTAACAATAGTTAACAATAGCCTGGTAGTTAGGCATGTTTTTTTCTGACTTCAACTGGAACGCCGATAAGTCGGAGATGATGTCACTCCCATTTCCGAGGTTACAGGAACGCAGCGTTACGCCGGCGGTAAATTCTCCTCATAGCACCTTTAAGATTTAATCACCGACATCATTAAATGACTGGATAAATTTAGACAAAATCCGCTTTAGAAAACTGCATCTGATTTGCAAAGTTTCTATTCAACAGGTGATCCTGAAGCCATCCATCAGCATCCCTTGCCTGAATAAATGGGACTTCTTCACGGATGAGACTCTGTCCACGGGGCCGTGCTATGATTGGAGAATGATGGCTGTGAGGTCAGAGAGCTCTGAGGAGGCAGAAACACTGTCCAACAGTAAGAGGAGGATCGTGTGGCCGTGTTACAACAGCGTGAGCCGTGCCCAGCCCAATGCCATCACTAAACTCCTCAATGTAAGATGAAATGAGCTGGAGAAGGAACTGGGGGTTAATAGTCTTGTGGTTAAGCCTTTCAAATACAAACTGTGGCTCCTTTTTGTCATTTATAATGATACATTTCTCAATGGTTGGTGTCAGGACCCTAAAAGTCACTACATAAAACAGTAACAACCAAATAACTCAATTTCAGAGCATTGGAATGAGAGGTCAAATGCAGTAGTACGCAATAAGCAGCAAAATGATTTGGCAATAAAAGGCAAAAAAAAAAAGCAAAACTAGAAGCAGAAGTCAGTGTCACAGCCGGCTCATGGACGAGTTGCACAGACTGCAGAGCTAAAAGTCAAGTGATTAAGAAGGTACAATGAGGAGCTAAGAGGCAAAGGTGTAGGTATGTGAGAGATCATAGAGATACGAAGCTGATGGTAATTTGACAGGCAGAGGGCAGGAATGTTGGTCCAAGCAAACATGCTGTTGCTACTGGATACTTTAATTTCCCCGAAGGGTCTGATAAAGTGTTTTATCTATCTGTCTATAGACTGGCAGTCTGTAAAGCCTAAGTTCTGGACCAATTTTATGTAAAGAAAGTCAGAGAGAAGAGAGTTGCAGTAATTAACATGTCAGCTATGAGTGTGAGGGACGTGAAGATGATAGATGTTGCATCAGATGAAATTCTGGGGGGGCGTCTGGGTTCAGAAAGATCTATATGATGAGTACGGACCAACATCTCACGCAGGTTGGCAGCATGAAAGGGAAACCATTTTGAACCATATGAATTCAAGGCTTTCTGTCATCCCCTGCTCTTTCTCTCCACAGTTCTAACACTATCATAAGACTTCATATGTTAATTCTGAAAAAGGCTGCACAGTACATCCTTGTGTCCTGCTCTAATTTTTTATTTTTGCTGTAGGACATTGAGAAGCTGGAGAGCGAGCTTAACCAGGCCCCTGAGAAGTGGCAGACAACCCTGGAGAGAGTCAGACTCAGCATTCAGGAAGACCTCACCACAGAAGGAAATGTGGGTTTAAGACTATCAGTAACACCTGTTGTTTGTGAAACTATTCTTTACTTAATGCCCCTCATCATTCATTCATTGTCGTATGTGTTTGCAGCTCCGTAAGCAGTCGTTGTCAATCTCAGGCCTCATTCCCACGTCCAGCCTGCAGGCCTTTCAGCGGCGCTCCATGCTGCACCTGCCAGACAGTGGGCTGGGTGAAGACCGCAGCACCACAACAGCCAATGGGATAAACCGCCGAGCTGCGACACTTTACAACCAGTTCACCCCCAAAAGCGAGGAGAACAGGTGGGTTGTGAACTTCCTGTGCTTCCGGAACAAATAAGGATCCACATTCCATATTCAGCTGAAGCTGCTGCTGAAGAGGATGTCCAGTTTTTAGAAGATGAGTCAGTGTTGAAGTATGCCATGTGTCATGTTTGGGAGGATTGTCTGTTCTCTGTTAACTCTTGAGTGTGTAATCCTACAATTACCACAGGGTTAGAGAACAGTCTCTTGGTATTTCTGGAGGTTTTCTTTGAATGAAAAGACAGTTACACTGATCTCCTCTCTCTACGTGTACATGCTCCTCATGTGTCACAGTTCAAGTCATGTTTTGACAAGCAAAAGTTTAACAAATGATTGTGGTTATCAGCAACACTTAACTTTGGGGCCCCATGGGCTTAGTGGTTCAGTCAAGTCCTACTCTGTCTGCTGGAGTCCACCAAATAAATTCAAGTTCAACTTGCAGCTGTTTTAGCACATGTCACTCCACTCCACGTCCTTATTTCTAACTCTATCTACAGCTCTTAAAAATGAGGGCAAATAAATCTCCTGAAAGAAAAACTTAACTCTAAATGTTTGTTTTCAAGTGTATGCTCGCTGAATGCATCAACATCTGTGTTTCATCAGGTATTTAATCAGCCATTGTACATGAATAATTTAATCCTTAAGTTTTTACAAATGTTAACCAGCCTCTCACTGTTACTTTCCTGCACTACAACTGCAAAATTGATGATATATATTTTTTTAATCTTCCTGGGTCAAGTCTGATAGTTCAGATATTTTGCATGTAAATGGTTTCCAGAGCAGCAGGGAAGTCAAAGCATGAACGCTGAATTCTCTGTACGTGACCTTTGACAGAAGATATGTAAAATATTCTTTACTATCACAGTTACACAACTATCCTTGTTCTGACCTCTTTGCACATAAGGGAACACAATGTACAGAAAGAGCCGCAGTTGTTTTTGAACATATGAATAAAAAGGCCAGACCGGCTGTTGTTGGCCACTGTGTCTGACTATGCAGAAATTGATGGGATAAGCTCCATCAAGCTCTGCTTGCAAACAGGAACAACCAAATTCAAACCAATAAGTGCATGAAAAATGGATGTTGTTGGAACAGACTGTTCTTTTAAGGCTTAATTGATACTGCAGTGGTTGGAACATTTAGTTTAAGTCATAAAACGAATTAAAGAGAAGTGAAAGATGCAACAGCTCCCTGAAGTTGAAGCCCAGACATATGAAACATCTGTTCTCCCTGTTGCCTGGCTTTAGCAGATCTTAAGCTCCGCCCCTTCATGTAAACAGATGGGACAAACAAAATCTGCATCAAACACATTTAGATTAGGTCATTTCCGTTTCATTTGCCGCTGTAAAATCCTAAGTTTAAACCCCATTCAGTACATTTCTGTTCATTGAATAGTTGACTATGCCCTACACACCACGGAGGTGAACACACCGTTAGGAATTGTTAAGACATTAGACAAGACAGCTGCCAACATCACACCTCAAACATGACCTGACATGGATGATTGCTAGGCCATTCATTGTGTTATACAAGCAGCAGCTTCAAGCTTGAGATCTTGTTGGATAAATGGTGACATAGACAAGACCAGCCGTGGTTGGCACCTTATTGAACAAGTTTTCTTTCCTATAAAGTTATAATTCTGCATTTTGAAGAAGACAGTGGTACCGCTTCAATTACATACAGCTTGTAGAGAGTTGGCTGAAGTCAAAAGATGAGGAAACAAAACTATAATTATCTCAAAATTCATTGGACCATACGCAACTGTGAGTGTCCGTGTTAAGCCAACACAGTGAGTTAATTTACCAGTGGCTGGCTGACATGATAGATCTTTAATGATTTATCAGTAAATATACACCACCTGGCCAAAAAAAAAGTCGCCACCACAAAAAAAGGTCACACACTCTAATATTTCATTGGATCGCCTTTTGCTTTGATTACAGCATGCATTCGCTGTAGCATTGTTTAGACAAGTTAATGTTATGACTCAAGATTTATTTCCATCCAGTGTTGCATTCAATTTTCACCAATATCTTGTATTGAGGGTGGGAGAGTCTGATGACTCCAAGCCTTCTCCAGCACATCCCAAAGACTCTCAATGGGATTAAGGTCTGGACACTGGTGTCCAATCCATGTGTGAAAATGACATCTCATGCTCCCTGAACCACTCTTTTTCAGTTTGAGCCTGATGACTCCTGGCATTGCCATCTTGGCATAAGCCTGTGCCATTAGGGAAAGAAAAAATCCATTGATGGACTAACTTGGTAATTCAGTATATTCAGGTAGTCAGCTGACCTCATTCTTTGGACCATAATGTTGCTGAATCTAGACCTGACATACTGCAGCAATCCCAGATCATAGCACTGTTCTCACAGGCTTATACAGTAGGCACTAGGCATGATGGGTGCATCACTTCACCTGCCTTTCTTCTTACCCTGATGTTCCCGTCACTCTGGAACAGGGCAATTCTGAATTCATCAGATCCATATGACCTTTCACCAGGACAGTTCTTTACCCAATCTCGATGTTTTCTCTTCTTGATGCATGGCAGTGATCTGATCTTTCTTAAACAAACATCTTTTCCATGACCACAGGATGTGTCTTTCCACATGGTTGTTTAAGAAATTAGAAGCTGCCCATTGCATCAGCTGGGGTTAAATATACTGTTGCCAGCTAAAAAATAATCACCCATGTAGAAATTATTCAAAAGGAGGCTTGTACCTACTGCTTCGTTAAATCCAGGAGGTGACTTTTTTTAGCCAGGCAGTGTATGTAGCCTTGGACATCAGCACCACGGCTCAGCCAGCTGTGTAGGCTTTAAGTGATGCCGCCAGCACAGTACACCGTGCCTGTTGTGTGACTATTTTGGCTTCACTTCTGTCCATTGTAAGTTATTTTGAAAAGGCTTGTCCATTTGGTTTGCAGACAAGTGTCTAAACTCTGTAGAGTCTGATAGAGTTCTGTTTTTCAGGTCTTACGAGGGAATCCTGTATAAACGTGGAGCGCTGCTGAAAGGCTGGAAACCTCGCTGGTTTGTTTTGGACATAACCAAACACCAGGTGAGCAGCCAGCACCACAAGTGTTTCACTAACACCACACAGTCATTTGAATGACAGACTTCATGTTCATGCTCCTGTCCTTCCAGCTGAGGTATTATGACACCGGTGAGGACACCAACTGCAGAGGCCACATCGACCTGGCGGAGGTGGAGTCTGTGGTGATCGCCGCACCGACGATTGGCGCGCCCAAACACATCAGTGAAAAGGCTTTCTTTGACGTGAGTACATGTGAGCAGCTGTGTCACATCATGCTGGTGTTTGAAAAATGTCCTTGTTTTGGTTGGAAGTAAGGAGCTAGATTTGATGAATTAAATGTGTCAAAATAAGAGGGAGGGAAATTATCTCAAGTTTCAAATCACAGCTTAAATACTGCAAATATGTTTGCCCCAAGCAGAGCATCTGTTCCTGTGATAGCATGTTTTACATATTAAGTTGTTTTGTTAGCAGTTTCTGGATTTTTACAAGTTAATTGAAAACACATCCTTAAGTCATGAATGTGGGGAATTGTGGTTACATTTTTTAAGCTTTTGTTATCTGGTTTTATTTATGAACATGTATTGATAGCAGAAGTGAAATAGTGGCTTCATTTGCTCTGCTGGGAGGAGTTTGAGTAAACTTATGAGGAGAAACTTGTGAATATAGTCATAACTGAATGTTATGACTGTTTTATGTCTTTGTTTTATGTCTTTATGTCTCTTTACAGTCGTTTTTAGATTCCACAGGTTTTACACTTGACACATGGAAGAGAAGCAGGGCCATGTGAGCCAGAGAGTGAGTGCAGATACAGATATTAAAATGGAAGGGTTGGTATAAAAGGTCCAAAAAGCAGAAGTTTGTTGGAATTTGCTTCATTCTTTGGGTCAAAAGTTTATACTTGTAGTCTTCACTCTGTACTTGTGCAGTTACAGTGAAGATTCTATTATGTTTAACCCCCACAGGGAACTTTAACTTTGATGGATATTTAAACATGTGATAATAATCACTTCAGTCTTAACAGTAAATTCAGTCACTTTAGAGCAAAGACTCTAATAACTTTCCTGAACCTCCCTGCAGTGAACAGACATCTTCTACATTGAACATGTCACTTGTATTAAATGCAGGTTTGCACCCCTTTGCTCAGTGTTACTTGTGATTATTATCAGGTTTACATACATAAAGTGTATGTGTTCATTAAGTCTGCATGATGTGAGGAAACAATGCTGTTTGCTTTATTAGAGATAATCAGCAATATCTTTACCATCCTCAGCCATTTGTTTCACGGTTAGCAGTACCACCACCATCTAAATATGTCAGATATTTAAAAAAACAATGGCAGCCAATCACCAAAACAAATGGTTGACTCATCACACTGCAGTAGCAATGAAAACTGAAGCAGTAAGACTAGAGCTACCTGGCAAATCATCTACATCTAATAGTGAAATTTCTAAGGATGGTAAAAAATTGTGCAGTCTGATTGGATCTTTGCACTACTCTCAGGTCTTGGGCAGTAATTAGTATAAAAATATGAATGATAAACACGACTCACCATCTCATCAGCACATCATCTCAGGACTTTACAACATCAATGTGCTCAATGCACAGATGCATCAAAACAGACTGTAGGGGAGAAATGCAGGGAGCATGAGTTGAGAGGATCTGCATTCATGCGCATGCTTTGAAATAAAATAGGTGGAAATAGGCATAAAGATTTATAATATTGGCAAAAACCCTGAAGTTGGCTCACTGAGGGCATCAGTAACCCCCCACACCTGTCTGTAACCCTGTTCACCTATTTTCTGTCTGCTGAGGCTAAAAGTGACATAAACACACCCTGTGTCTCCCCCTGAAAAATTAAATACATTTGAACTTTAAGCAAGAAAGTCGCCTGAGAGACACGAGATTACTTAGGAAAACAATAGTTTTAGTGGCGACACTTCCCTAGCGTGATTGCCCTGTTAGTGTTTTAAGGCAGATAAATTCATTATTTTCATCATTTGAACATCTGCTGGCCGAGGGTTTCTCTGTCAACATGGCGACAGGTGCTATGTCGTCATGCAGTTAGCATGTTAGGTGGTGACATCTGTGGTTACCACTTCTGACACCAGCAAGTGCTGAAAGCTCTTCTTGTTGATAACAGGTTTATTACAGGTTTTTTTAGAACATAATGTTAAACATTTGATAATTGCACTCATCTGTTTGTGTTGGTAGGTTAGCTTGCTAATTTGTGTCTAATACTGCTAAGCAGGATGCCGTGGTGAAAGCACCTTGTAAAGTGCAGACATGAAGGCAGCCTTTTGTTAATGTGTGCTCTGACCAGCTTTACAAACTGCAATGTGGACATAAAACATCACAAAGTTGAAACGAATCATTTAGTTTTGTTTATCAGAACAAAGCAAACACGCTTTAGATGTGAGAGCACCACGTGACAATATTCTTTAATTATATTTACTGTTTTTTAAGTCTTATCTTTTTTCTTTTAGCTGAAAACAAGTAAGCGGGTCTACAACTTTTGCGCCTCAGATGCTCCCAGCGCTCAGCTGTGGATGGACAAGATCCAGAACTGTATTTCTGATGCCTGAACACAGAGATGGAAGACAGCGAACAGTGGAGGAGGCACTGGGCAGAGACGTGACGAGTGCTCGGCTCTCAGATGTCTTAAATTGTGTGGCCACAGAGAACAAAGTGCCTGGTAGCAGAGGACGGATGTGGTCGGTCTTCCTCTCTGCCTGATACTCAGCAGCTCACCAGGCTGACCTCACTCCTCTTAGCCGAGTCGAGCACTCGAGTCTGTGCTGTCGGCCGCCTCCTCCGCACCTCCGACAGGGATCAAGTGAAGATAAGCTGACGTTTAAGAGACTGCACTACAAGGAAATGTTATCCTACTTAAGCTGTAAATAAATCAAAGCAATATCACTGGCCATTCAAACTGTGGGTTCAATTTTAGACTCTTAAGAAAATAGAAAATAGCCTATGAAAGAATTTCTATCAGATATTTTACTACGAGGTTATTGCTGCTTAAAGAAACGTAAGAACTGCCAAAAACTCAGAAGTTTTAATGCACAAAATGAAAAGCAATTTGTTTGCACTTAGCTCTAAAGTATGCACTCCATATCAAATATAGATTTTCTATTGGACGCAGACAGAGGCTAACGGCATTTCTTTACAGTGTACATATGATGTTTCAAGCAGACAGTCGATGAAAAGAGTTTGCACAGTGATTTCAAAAGAGTGACCTGACATTTTCTATTTAAAGACATGATGTTTTCTTTGTTTTGTTGAGTGTTGATGACTCTGGATAACACGTTTGTCTCATGTCGTGTAAATTATTATTTTTTATTCAGAGTGTAACAGTGTCAGTGTGGTGGCTTCATGTATTTACTGTAAATACCTGTGTGACATTTCATTTTATATACTGTATGTACTGAACATAAGTATACTTTTCTAACCTTAATTCTAACGTGACCAACAAGTTTTTAATATGTTGTTGTTACTCGTGCAAAAAAAAAAAACCTAAGTGGCCTGTTCCTGTTTGTGAAATATTGTTCTGAAATGAAATGGAGACCCCTTTTTTGTTTTGTCCAGGCATGTTTGTCTGAGTCTTTTAAGGGCTTTTTTTTAGAAGCAGATGATTTCATCGTGTAAGAAATCATGGTTTTCAGAGATCCTAATCTTACCTGTTGTATGTGCAACTTTTATGGTTTCATTAAAAAAAATAAACAATTCAAAGATGTCAGAGGTTTTTGTTGTTACTGTATCTCTTCACCATGTTTTGTGGTGACACTAATTTTTCTGAAAATAAAACAAGCATACTTGAAATTTCCTGTTAACTGTGTCTCTGTCCAATGAATTGATGATCAGAGGTTTGTGTGGCGAGTAATATCTAATTTATTGTTTTATTATTATTGTTGTTTTTATTTAAATACACCACAATTATTGCTTTTTTCACTGGACGATGAGTGTAAATATCTGTAAAGAAAATAATAGAGTACATCTTGATATAAAAAAATGTGTAATAAGTCATTGATGAATAACATTAAATCTCTACTGTTAAATTTGATTGAATCAAATCCTGTGTAGGACTTTCAACACAGACTTAAAATACTAGTAAAACTTGATTATACTGATACCTACATTGAAATGGCAAAATCTTAAGCCCTATGCACCCACAATGAAATAATTTCTTATTTTGAACCACGAAATCCACAAGGACAATCCTGCTCATTGTCTGAACTGTAATAATGTGTCAGCAATGTTTGACATTCTGTCATTGTGTTTGTTGATGCATGTATTGGTGACCATTTTCGATGAATTTACTCAAACATATTTTCATGCCTAACTCCTTACAAGCCCCACGTGTCATGTCTGTCTCCTAAAGGTCCAAAATAAGTTCACACAATGGATCCAAATGCCAAAAGTTCATTCCTTTTGTCTGTCCTGTGCTGCCATGTTCTTCTGCACCATCAGTGCCACCTTTGCTGACCTCGCCTGAAAAATAGTTCAACAGCACCGTCATGAAAACTAATGATTAATTGATTTTAAAGAACCAAAAGCTTTTGCAAATGTTGAAAATAAATACATAAAAAATATTGACGCTTGACAGCTGTAAACTGAGATGCAGTCACCTGGCTGAATATCAAGATACTATGGCGTAACGATACCTCTCCCCACCCATACCGATGGCTCTGTGTGAGGGGCTGTGATAACAGGCCGTCTCAGGTTGCTACTAATGTTGTAGACGAAGAGAGCGAAGTCTTGATGCCCCAGACTGTTTTTTTCCAGTGCACAGAAGTGGTCAATTAAAGGCAGAGTAATGATAAACATACTAAAAGGCAAATAGAAACTTGTAATCATAATATGTGCATCGGTGGCTCAGTCTTGTGGTGCACTCTGTCGGTTAATAGAAGGTTGCAGGTACAAACACTGCGTGGGACAGTGCATTAGTTGTGTGTAAAAGGGCATGCACATGTTAGCTAATACTGATGAACGACACAGACGCTCTGAACCTTCAGTGAGTTACTGTGAGAGTGGTGAATGGGTAGATACAGTATGACCTGTGGGGTAAAGCAGCTTGAGCAGTCAGAGACTAGGAGTGCTCCATAAACTCAGTTCATTTACTGCTAAAATATGCGTTATGATATCATGGACTGCTGATAATGATAGATTCAAGGGGCGAGCTGAGACAGAAACCAAGCTTTCAATTTACCAGCCTGTCTTTGTCCCAGCTGTCACCTGTGGTCATGAGCTCTGGTTAATTATTTTAAAAAAGAGAGGTTGTATTTCTGCTGCACACGCAAATATTACTTGTTTATATATTTATAATGGAAATCCACAAATGTCTATATTTAAAATTATTTGCAATTTTCGTATTTCGCATTTGTATGTATATTGTGACATTTATTCACAAACTGTTGAAACACGTCAAGGGAGTCTCAAAAAGATTCACACACAAATGCAGTGATGTTCACAAATGCCAAGCAGTTTGTGAATGCAGATTCAACAGTTTGTGAATAAATATCATAACATACATATTTGTTTTAAACGAAAATTGCAAATCATTTTAAATATAGACATTTTTGGATTTCCATTATAAATATATAAGACAAGTAATATTTGTGTGCATCAGAAATACATTTGTGAACTTTGAAAAATATTTGTGAGTCGAGAGACATTTATGTATTAATCCCAGTATACATTTGTGAATCCTTCTGTGTGCATTTATTTATTATGAGACTGATCTAACTCCATAGGATGCCTCCTGCTGCTTTCTTGTGGAGGAATGCTGGGTGTCAAACTGAAAGGAATCCTTAGCGAAGACCTAAAACCCAATGGAAGGGTTTGTATTTCCCATGTCACCCAGGAAAGCTTCACGATCCCCTTGGAGGGGCTGTAAAATTTTGCGAGGGAGAGTGAGATTTAAGCCTACTGCCACACGACCCTGCCCCAGTGGAAGAAGACAGAGGGATGGATGGGTTTAAGGCTGATATTAAAGCATCATCCCCATCATCCCCTTTGGACTACGTGAATTGTCAGTGCCATACTTATGTCAAAAATGCCACATGAAAAGCACTAGATGGTTTTGACCCAGTAGGAAAAGTTTCTTCTTAAAGGGATCGGTTGGCTAATTTTCACCTGCTCAGTCCTGTGTAGCTAATCAATGATACCCTTTATATCAAGCCATACTGTATGTAGAAAATACTAAAAAGATTTTCCTTTTTTACGATAACTCAATTTTAATAGCAGTAGCAGTTTGACTCCTGCAGAGCCACTTGTCATGTTACACCAGGAGTCAAGGACAGAAGGTAAGCTTTAACCAAAACTGATTTCCACATTTTCTGGCCCCTCTTTAACACATTGTCTCTCTCTTTTCTCTCAGTTAAAGGTAACATGATCAGCCTGTTTTTCCTCTCCTGGAGCGGATGAAGATGGCTGTAACACTTGCCAGTGATGACTGTAGTGCAGCGGACCATGTGGCGCCTGGATGAACAGATCTCCTAAGGTTTGTCTCCCTCTTGTCTGTGAGCAGAGGGGTCAGGAGAGGAGCAGAGAGGGGTGGTGGGTGTTTGTTCCTCAGTGCGATCTTCCAGCTGCCTTGTTGTGGCAGCAGGTGCAGGCCAACATCTGGGCAGAGCCTCTGGCAGTCCTCTCCATATTTAGCCTCACACTTCTGGTACAGAGATTAGGACCCCTGCCCACAGAAAGGCGGGTGGAGCGGAAGTTATCAACGAGGATTGTGAGGAATGGCATGATAGGAATCATTTCCTCCTCAGACAGGATCAGCTTTACTCAATAGCCTTTTTTTATTGATTCCACATCGCAGCTTTCCCCCCTCTGGATTCAACCAGATCATGCAAATGAGATGTTAAAAGCTATTAGGAGATGAAAGTCAGTCTCTCTTACATAACTTGTTCGTGAATGAGGACACATTTCTACCCACGCAAGCATTTTTGCTCTTAAGTTAAGAGAAATTGTGGATGGAGGCATCCATTTTCCCTAATGGAGATCTTGTTTTAATAATGTGCAGTGCAATTGTGTAACTTGGGAAAGTATTTGTGTAGGGTTCACTGTGACTGCTGTCCTAAAAAGAGACAAATCAAAAGCAGTCCATTAAAAATTAACTTAGCATGTATGTGTTGGTTTTGTATACACATTCCTCATTTTCCAAATGCTTTTAGTGCAGGAAAACAGCTTGAAAAATAAAATGATTGGCCTTCCACTGACAGACAGATGATACTCATTAGTTTCATTGTAACCCTCTTGCTTCAATGACTACATGTTCCCCTAGTTTCTATTTCCTGGGCATCTCTGCTGCACTGTGTGAGCTGAGTCACTCCTGCTCTGGGCCCCTCTGGCTCTCAGCCCTGTGACCCCTTTGTGAGCACCTGCTCTGAAATGAATCAAAAAGAGCCAAAACCCGAGTGTCTTTTGGTCCTTGTACTTAAAAAGGAGAATCATATTATTTTAGTTTGTATATTAAAACAGAATTGAATTACAAAAAATATTTTTTTCATGACCACAAATAGACATTTGTGAAAACAAAACATTAAAGTGATAGTCCAGTCTTTTTTAGGTGAGTTATGAGGTGCATGTTAATAGTAATTACATCTGCCATAAGTCATACCACACAACGTTGTCGTCATGTCAATCATGTGCTCAACTAGTAAAAAGTCCTTCTTTAAATCCCCCATGCACAAGCTACACATGGCACAAAGAAAGCTAAATCAGTAGTTTCCCTAAAAAAAATAAGCTTCACTTCACTAAAGCTACCTCCTGGTAAATGTAGAAAGTATCAGAAACCCACCAAAGGTAGTATGCTTCATCTGTCATTCTTATTATTACTACTTAGTCCATTTTATCTGCAGCCAATGCCTTCTTCTGTGCTGTAATTTATTTTACACTTCAATAAACTATATATACCTCTTCCGACCCCTTTTTGATTGTGTAAATGAAACCACTTGGGGCCTGATCTACTAAAGGTTTGCGCATATAAAAACACATGTAAACTTGATAGTGCATGCAAAGCTGGTCTACCAACAGGGTGCACTGAGGATTGCGTCTGTCAAATGAGCAAAATAGCAAGCTCAAGCCAATTAGTGTTTGTCTTCAAGAAAGTGCAGAATACATGCAGATTATCGAAATTTGCTAAAATAAAAAATGGGAGGAGGAGACGCAAATATAATCGCTTAACATCTACAGTGTGATTTATCAAACCTCAAACTGATTACACTCTGTGTTTTTACGCCTAAATTTAGCATGTTTGAAAGACAGGTGCAAAAAAACCCCACAGTGTTATGCACAGATGGCTGTGGTCATTTTAGGGAGAAACAGAGGCCCAATTACCCAAATATTTCCTGTCATTAACTGAAATTTTGGATGAATGACAGAAAGATGTGGAGGCTGTCCGTCATTGTGAATGACTGTAAAAGGTGGACGATTCAGTGTGCCGTCATACTCAGATACACAAAAAGTAAACCCTCTCTGTTTCAAGCTCTTAATACTTCATGAAGGAGTTCATTAAACCGGTGTAAACAAGATCACTTTCATAGCCAGAAGCACTCTGTTTGTCAGTCAGAGTTGACTGCATCCCACTCTCCACACACTGACAGCGGCTCTAAGAGCTGTCAGTGTGGAAAAAGGATGTTTAAGATAAATGCTCGGTCTGTGTATGCATAACTGTAAAACTGCTTTTCACATGAGAGGTAATTGTTGATGAAGCTGTGTAACTTTGTGAATACGTTCATTTTGATTATGTTTAATTGGATTCAGAAAAGAAAAATTAAAAATTATCTATAAAAATATAGCATGAGGGAAAAGTGACGACCCTGTCTGTCAAAATGACAGCAAAAAAACAAGGTTACTGGAACCTCTGGTCAGAAATAAAAAAATAGCAGAGACATATTATCTGTCCAGCAATGCCAGATTTGATCTGTGTGCTTTTCACAGATGGCCTCCCAACTTGCATTTCTTTTGGTAATACTGAGATGTCTTGCTTCCAGCTCCATGGCTTCTAACTTTGTTTGTTTACGGCCACTCTGCTCTCTCAAACTCTCCATGGTGACAGCCAGTAGCACATGCAAAATCCTCATTTAAAGAGGGTATCCACACCACTTTTGTCCCTGTTATCACTTGCACACACAGTCATAGTAGATCACCTGCAACACACCAACTAATAGCAAGTGCAATTTTGTTGTTTGAACATCTAATTTAACACTCGGGATCATAGTAGATCAGGCCTTTATGCATTTTGCACATTTGGACCTTAATGAGGTTTTGAATAGAGCTACAATATGCAAAAGCAAGAAGGGGGAGTGTGACAAAAAGCACTTTGAAAAGTAATTTATTGAAAACAACAAGTAAACTGAAATAGGCTGTTTATCACCTGATCAAAAGTTTAAGACCACTGGCTATTAAAGCCAAAATCTGCTCCAAATTTTCATTTTCTGTCAGGCATTCACACGGTAATGCCCTCCTGATGGCTAAAGCTAAGAAGCTTTCTCTTCTTGAACGCGGTCAGATCGTCGAGCTGCATAAGCTAGGCCTCTCGCAGCGTGCCATTGCTGCTGAGGTTGGACGCAGTAAGACAGTCATTTTAAATTTTTTGAAAGATCCTGAGCATTATGGAACAAAAAAGTCAAGTGGTAGACCCAAAAAAAATTACACCTGCGCTGAGCCGGAGGATCCGATTGGCTGTCCGTCAAGACACAGGGCGGTCCTCAACCCAAATTAAGGCCCTTACTAGTGCCGACTGCAGCGCAATAACCATCAGACGGCATCTGTGGGAAAAGGGTTTCAGGAACAAAAAAACAGTTTAAAGACCTTGTCTCCTTCAACGCCACAAAACTGCCCGTTTAGACTTTGCCAGGGAGCTTCAAACATGGGACATTGAAAGATGGAAAAAAGGTTTTTTCTCTGACGAGAAAAAATGTAACCTTGACGGTCCAGATGGCTTCAACGTTACTGGTATGACAAGGAGATTCCACCTGAGATGTTTTCTACCCGGCACAGTGGAGGGGGGTCCATCATGATCTGGGCTGCTTTTTCATTCAGTGGAACACTAGAGCTTCAGGTGGTGCAGGGTCGTCAAACGGCGGCTGGTTACGTGCAGATGCTGCATCGATTGATCAGACATTGCTAATGCTTTTGCTAATATGGATCTGATGAAGTAAAGGTTTTAGTTGGCATTTCTTTACTCATCCCCCTTCTGAAGCAGCCATGTTTTTCAAACACTGTCCCTCCGTCCAGCTCAACCCCACTGTCCATTCACCCGTGTGAAATGCCTGAGGCTGTGAGGTCAATGTGGGAAGTCATCTAACCCAGAAAACAGACAAATCTGCCAGACATTTTTTCACGAGCAGACAATCCCAGAAAATGTTAGTGTTTCAAATCAGTTTGGATGAGGATGTTTTTGGGCAAGAATCAGCTGAATTAGTCATGGAGTATTGGGGTAGTTTTCGAACACATGTGGTGGGGGTCAGCTTGCCAGGGATGTCCTTATTTTTGGTATGTCGAGGGGCTTGGGGAAATTAGCTTCGGATGTTAGAAAGCCCAAATTCTGAGAAACGTCTTTACACTCAAAAAGGCGCCACATTTTTCTCAGATTCTGGGTTATAAATATCTCCTATAAAATAAATGTGAACAACCAGGCTCTTTGTCATGCACTGACTATTGATTCGGGATGCACACTGTTTTGAATAGTTGGATTCTTTTAGTCATTAGCTATTTTTTGTGGTATTTTTGTATATTTTCAGTCAGTGTTCTAACTGATGTTAGCATTATTGTCATTCACAGCTGAAAAATGTTAAACCGACTAACAAATATGTCCTTAAAAGGAGAAACTATGAGGATGACATGATCTGTTTATGCTGCTTTATCACATTCCTCGTTACACTATTAGCTCAGAGATTTTGGGCGATCTGTCTCTGTTTGTGATCTTATCAGAAACCTGCCGGTATAAAGAGATCTGTGTATGAATGCAGGTACTTATCTCATCTCCTGCTCTGACAGCTTTAAACTCAACCTGACCTGTTTCTACTCTTCAGCTCCTCTCTTTAAGACAAGCAGGTTAAAGGTGCTTTTGTCCAAAATTAAAGTATAGATGTTCATTGTGTCGGCTGGCTCCCTGGCAGATGCCAGACAAACAGACAGACGAGCACCCTCAGCTGTTAGTTTCACCCAGTTTCAGTGTTTTTTTTAAGCTTTGTCTCGTTTTTCAGTGAAACATGAGGGAGGACAGAGGTAAGGTGCGTGAGCGAAGACAGTGGGTCTTTGTTGCACACAGTGAGGTGTTTTGACAACGGATGCAGCAGAAACTCAAGTCAGCCCTGTTGAAAGATGATAAAAACGTGATTCATCTGATTTAGGATAACTGGAAACGTGAAGTCATGGAGTAATAAATAAAAAAAACTGTCAGAAAAGAACAGGCACACTGTAGCGGCTGCACTAAACATGTTTTTTTCCTCCTGATTCTGATACATCAACACAAAGTGTCAGAACAAAGCCAAAACTTTGCCATTTGTAGTTTTCAAATCTGTAAGCAACTGTGTTTGGCTATTTATAATAATAGGTAGGCTTAAAAAAACAGAGAGGGCATTTGAGGACAAACTGACAAGGATTTGATATTTGATCAGACTGCAAACAGAGGTGGTCTTGGATTGCCTTCATTTGGGGTGTGGAGGCACTTGTTCTTGCATGTATTAAATACTTTTATAGACTTGTCAAGAAGGACACCTACACCCATGTACAGTTGAGTTGCTTACAATAACAATGAACAAGGTAAGCTAGACCGGAACGACAGAAAGGTGATTTTCATGGTAGATTTTTGACCTGATTTGTCCTTCTCAGTAATTTGGGAGAAACTCAAATTAAAATTTGTCCAAATAATCCGCATTTGTATGTCTCTAATATGTCTGTCTACAACTGGTCTTGAAATCACATAGTGCCTGCAGTCGCAGATAAGAGCGATCGTATCAGGAAACACAAACAAATGTTGCTGACTTTTTTACCCACAAACAAACAGTTTCAGCTGTTTTTCAGAAAGCATCTATTCCATATTATTCTCTATTTTCTACCCATTAACTTTTCCAACTTTAAAAACAGCAAGCTGAGTATGTTGATGGTAAGGGTAGCATAATAAAATCTACTGCTTCACACCATTCACCACACAAGGTGGTACGGTGGTCTCAGTGCATGTAGATGAACGTCAGAGTCTTTAGGTCCCTGGTCCTTCTGATCTTGCTATACTCATATGTGTCCAATGCTAACATGCTCAGAAGGGCAGGAATATGAAAGGTCAGCTGCTGGATATGGGGTTAGGCAGTTGTGTTTCTACAGAAACCTGGTGGACTTTCCTGGACCAGGCCAAGGGGGCATTATGGAGGAGTCAGTTCAGAGGTTACCTGAGGTAAACCAGTAAATTGTACTTGGTACACTGTCAGTCCTTCTGTGTGAGCTTCAGTGAGGTCTCATGTCTTTTATCAGGCAAGTAACCTGACAACAGACACAAGATCTCACAGAAGCTAATCAGGTAAGAGGTCTCACTGTCTGACGGAATCATCATGTGTTAGAAAGTCTTTCAGGATAACATAACATGTGGTCTTGGTTAATATAAGAAAAGTGTCTGTCTTATCAGCCCTGGCCACATTGATTTAAATTGAGTCGACATTACAGTCCAACCATTACACCACAATAGGGTCAAGACAGGCCAATGGTAATGTCCTCTCACACAGGGGCAGTGGTCCTCTGAGCAGACAGCCAGAATTCAAATTAGGGCTGTAGCTCCTTTACTGCATGTCATTTCCCACTCTCCCTTTCTACCCACTTTGAAACACTATCCACTATCCTGCCCAAATAAAAAGCAAAGACCAGCCCTTGTATCCCAGCCACGCGTAAAGATGAATCTACACCTAAAAGAAGCACTGGGCTGCAGGGGTGCAGCAAGTAATTCTGATGCCACACACAGCAAGACAGTTGCTGGTTCAACTCCCTGTTTGTGCTGGACCTTTACTTGTAGAGTTTTCCTGTCATACCCATGCATGCATGGGCTTCCTACAAGTACTCAGGTTTCCAATCCACTGACCAAATACATGCTTATTAGCTTAATTGGTGACTCTAAATGGCAACAGGTGTATAAGTGGTTGTCTCTCTGTGTCAGTCCTGTAACTGGCTGGTGAGGGTGTATTCCATCTCTTGTTGAATGTCAGTGAGGATGGGCTTCAGCTCTCACAACCCCAAAAAGGATAAATACATCTTGATACCTGCAGAAAACAGTTATCCTGACCTTTGACATATGAAGTCCCTGGTCTGTCCCACCCTAAGCTGGACAGCAAAAGGAACATGTTGTAAAATGGGAGCAGAATTAGATAATTCTCTGCTCCCTGTGACAAACTGTTCTCTAATCATTTAACCACAGTATCTCCTATCCTACAGTGGGTGTACTCAATAGTTTTAAATATCAGTATTAGACACTTGCAAATCATTTCATGAAGTGTAACAGTGTGTTCCACCACGTCTCTTTTGCGACAGAGGCATTAGGTGGGCTAGCTCAGAAGCAAATGCTGTTGTTGAGTTTAAAACCGTAAGTCTCGTTTAATGGAGACATTCAACCTAATTAACTGTAAAAACTGAAATAAACTTTAACAAGTATGAAAAATTTAATAAGTTAAAATTAAGAAGAGTCTTATTTACTACCATACTCTTGTATTTTCTATTCTTGCTAAATGCACCTCAAACATAAATATCAGCTAAAAGACAAAGTAGCCTGTTGACAACCACAGTACTTCTGCTGTGTACTGTATTGAGTGACGCTGTGTCAGTAACTTTTCTGCACACAGTGAGCACTTTTCAGTAAACTACAAAAGCACTCGGAGAGCGCAGACCTCCGCCAGCGCCAATGTCCTCACCCATATTGTGATTTTCACCATAAATATTAGTCCTACCTTTGTTTCGTCGAAATATTTAGAATACTTGACCATGAAAACATACCATTAGCAACTGGATTCATAATGATATCTATTTTAGTTCAGTAGTTATTCACAAAAATCACATTTCTCGTCATGGCGGCCAGACACTGATCCGGATCAACACCAAAATCGAATCAGTTTTTCCTTTTCCCATGCTGAACATTTCCTGAAAATTTCATCAAAATCCATCCATTACTTTTTGAGTTATTTTGTTCACAGACAGACAAACTCTCCCGAAAACATAACCTCCTTGGCGGAGGTAGTAAACTGAGTTGGGCACTAGTTAGTTGAAAATTTGTTGCAATCACTGCTGATGACTGGAACTTTTTTTTTAATAAGTGTGAAGACAAACTATAGTGAATTCAACCTGATATCTGATGACCAGATTTGTATGCGCTTGTTGATGCAAACAAATACAAAATATAGAAGAAATGAATCCTTTACAATGTGTATCAGTAAAAAAGCCACATCAGTCTGGTTTCTATTGGAGACTTAAATTAGCAATAAAGGTTTTAAAGGAGGATAACTTTATGCATGTGACCTAGCAAGGAAACGTTGAGAACCCACTCATAACCAATTGAACTACATCTATACCAAATACAAAAGATACCAAAAAATGATCAAATATTATTATGCTTTTTTGTTAGGGGAAGTAAACATGGACCTAAAAACCTCTTAAAGAATATTCTTTACAGGAAAAGTGGACTCAGCACCTGCTGAAAAAAGCTAAAGTTATCATGGTCCTCAAAGTAGGCCGGCGCTAGAGATACACGGAGGCCCCTATAACATGTTAAGAATGTTCTCCATGAGTTTTCTCCTGGATGTAAACAACGTGTTTACATCCATGTCCATATTTGTCAGTGCTGAGGGCTTTTGCGGTTTAAAGCAGCCATGTGTGTTAAAAGCAGCTGTGCTCCGACTAAATGTGTGTCTGATTAAGATCCTGCTCAGAGGCTGACATCTGGTGGACTCTTTCTGCATGTGTAAAACATAAGTGAATATATTAAAGGGATAGTTCTGTGCTTTTGAAGTGGGGTTGTTTCAGGTTCAGGCCAGCGTATATTAGATGCGGCGACGGCAGTCAGCTCTGTCCCTGGAAGGAAAGGCTCAACGTGGAAGCTAGGCTCTACACTCAAAGACGTAAACTCCACACCTCAGCTGATTTCACTAAATTACTCAGACCTCTTGGGCCTTTCAGTGCCAGTGTAGACTTTTTGCAGACACCACTGTTTTTGTCAATGGAACTTTGGTGCATTTCAACCAGTATGTATATCCAAGATATATTTTAAAGCCAAGAAAGGAACTAAAAATAAATATGATAAAAACAGTCTATTGGATGTGAATGACTGTTAAATAAATGGAGTCACCTCAAGGCTGCTTGTTCACAGAGAAACAAGCTGAGTAATGTTTTGTTGTTACACCAGTATTATCAAAAATCTGTACAGGTGGGCAGTAAGATTGAGCCATTACCTTGCCATGTCTAAACAGGAGGGGTTGTTAATATAGTATTACAATATTTTACAACATATTGATTGCAAATGACTCAAAAAATGTTTTGCTTACCATGTTCCAGGTGCAAAACATAATCCACGAGGTAATAAGAGACCAAATAGAGGACAAATCCCTAAAACAGGATTTCCATTTAAAGCTATCCACATGGACTTTATTATTTATTATTCAACCTTACCAGTGTGAAGGAAAAAAATGTTTTTAGTGATAAGTGATCCCTTTTAAGAATGGACAGAAATGTATCCTGTAAAAGATCCAGATGCTCTAAAAGTAGCAAAAATCTTATGCAGAAAAATGATCCCCAAATTTGGAATACCAAAAAAGGATTCATAGCAACGATGGGACACATTTTGTAAGTGAAATTATTAACAACATAGGACTCAAAAAAAAAAATAGCTGAAAGGAGTACTTGGATACATGTATCATACTGTTCTGGAGTAATACCAGCGGGTGAACAGTGAAAAATCTGCCTACAAAGGGGGGATATTCTATTATCGAATATCTCGTCTCAACAGCAGTGAAGAAACCACCGGATCTGTTCATCCCTTAGGGTCTTTATCTCCAGAACACTAAATAAAATGAGGAACTTTTTATACCCAGCATTTTGATACTCCTAATTATAATGTCTCATTTTGGTGGGAAAATCAGCAAAACAAACAAAATAGACCTCAATTTGATTATTATAATGAAAATGATCATCTCTGGTACAAATTAGTGGTACACATAACTAGGAAACAGAGAAATAACAGCTGTTACGTTTGCTCTGAACTGCCACATGCATCACCCACTGGACTAATAGCCATGCCTTGGACAGCTCTGTTAACTACAGTCATAGGTATGTTTCAATTAGCTTACCAGACCAGAGCTACCACAGAGCAGAGCAGCATTTTCCTTGGGTAAAACAAATTAAAGTAAGAAAAAAACACATACCAGCCATTTCTTAGCCCAAACTAATAAAACAGTAGCTAATGAGGTAACGTCACACTACTTTTCCTCTCTTATACCACCAGCACCTTTGTGCTTAGACAGCCATAAAAAAACAAGACACTCCTCAGAATCATGACTCTAAGAACATTGAAATTACGAAACAGAGTGACTTTAGATCTTTAATTGGCTGAACAAGGCAGCACATGTTAAGTTACTTGAGATTCCTGCTGTACCTGGGTGCCAGATACCACCCAGAATCTAACTTCACTCCATGAGCATCTGCATGAGCATGATGAACTGTATCTCAGATTACTATATTCCACAGAAGACCATCATGAAAAAGAAGCTATTAAAGATTAAAACATTAATATGGAGAATAGGGAAGGGTACCTTTCACATTTGAACCAATACCATACTGATGCCCGGTACCTGGGAATCGGTATCGGTACTCAACGGTACCAATTTTCGGTACTTTTGCGTGTGTTTATGGGGTAATAAATATTAATTTGTTTAATACTAAGATCTCAAATTTTTTCAATGTAAATTTATTTCTCAATACATAAAATTTGACAGATATATATCAGAAAAACATTCAACTGTTTGTATTGTAACACTGTAGTTGCCCCAAAAACTTCTTCAACATGAACAACATGCTGTGTTTAAGTCTGGTATGGAAATTCACCTACTCTACCAAATAGTATGCCTGCTTCTTCCACTCCCTCACAGTCACAAGGATGTGTTTAGGTACCTAAACATGGCACCTTTTGATTTTACATGAATCGGTACTCGGTAGTACCTACAGAATTCGGTCGGTACCTCTTAAAGTACCTAATTCGGTACCCATCCCTAATGGAGAATGATTATTACAATGATGTATGCAGAAAATCATTGAAGTTATATATAACTGATGTGAGAGAGATATTCACTCTGTGATAATTGTTGTAATAATGATAAACAGGAGGGGAATGTTAATGTCTTATTATTGTCATATATGCCTTACAAGCCTTCGTGCGGAACTAGAAACCGAAAGCTAGAAATCAATACATAATATCTTTTCTTTGATAACAAACAACTGTGGCGTCACATCAGCAGAACTTATTTTTTGATTGAGAAAGATGAACAGCTGTGATGCATGTTTGTGTAACTCTAAACTGCAGTATCATTACCTCCGCCAAGGAGGTTATGTTTTCGGGAGGTTTGTTTGTCTGTCTGACTATGAACAAAACAACTCAAAAAGTAATGGATGGATTTTGATGAAATTTTCAGGAAATGTTCAGCATGGGAAAAGGAAGAACTGATTCAATTTGGTGTTGATCCGGATCAACATCTGGCCGCCATGACGAAAAATGTGATTTCTGTGAATAACTACTGAACTGAAATAGATATCATTATGAATCCAGTTGTTAATGGTATGTTCTCATGGTCAAGGAATCTAAATATTTAGGTGAAATAAAAGTAAGACTAATATTTATGGTCAAAATCACAATATGGCTAAGGACTGTGGCGCTGACGGAGGTCTGCGCTCTCCGAGTGCTTTTCTAGTTGGTTGATGTGATCAAATGCACCTTGACTCTTTAAATAAGAGAAGTTTGAAGCACTCTTCAGTGCATGAGGAAGTTGTTGCACCGATCCTTGTAAATAAAAGGATCAGAAGATAAGCTCCTTCCATCTGGGCTGTCAGTCAGGGGCAGTTTGGAAATTTTCCAGACAGATTAAGTAATGCAAGTACTCAGGACTCCTTTCATTTATTTTCTTTTATTTTTTTATATATTATTTCGTCAGGCTCGGTTGTCTCAAAAGTACATCTTGTCATCAAACTGTGATACTCTAGAAATACTTTATTCTTGACAAAAAATGAGTTTTCATGTAAAAAAAATACCTTCTAATACTGCAATGTTATTTTGTGTTAGAGCAAATGAAACATATGAGATGTGCTTTTAAAATCAAGACAAATTAAATCACTTCAGTACTTTTCCTGGCAGCTGTTTGTCGCTGTATATGTTATCAAACTTTCTCAAGGCCTCAGATGTGAAAGTTTGGCTCCAGGTTTATTATTCAGTCAGATTCCCCCTCGTCCTCCTGTGATACAGCTGCTGTGCTCACTTAGCCTGCTCCTCCTGTTTCTTCCTCTCCTGCCACAACTTCTTCCTCTGCTCCAGCTCAGAGTCTGTGACAGACGCTGGACCCCAGTTAGTCATCCTGACCGGTCCTTTATGACCTGGTGACCAAAGGAGAGTGAGCACTTTTTTTATTATTATTTTAATTTAGCAATAATTGTTATATAAATAATTATTTCTGATGAAAATGAAGTTTTCTTAAAGCTTGATGTGTTTTTTTTTTTCAGCATTAGATTCATCCTCATGAGACAATGAGAAATGACCCTACCTGGCTGGACGAGATGCACCAGCCCCTCGTGTTTAGTCACCTTTTCCTTCCAGGTTTTTGTTTTGTTTGCTGCTCGCTCAAGCTTCTTTGACACCACCTGTACAACATAAGAAGGAAAGACAAAGGAAAAGAGAGACTGATCATTTCAACTCTAAGCCACTTAAGAAGAGAGGACAGCAGCTGGTCCATCTGTGAGAACAACTGAAGGTCATGTATGATGTTGATTGAAAATGCATTTGAAATGTGCTGGAAGAAGATGAGACAAAAAAAAGCAACAATTCTTTAATTTTTTTATAAATTAGATCATTTCTAAAGCCAGGGCAAATGTCCCCCACGCTGTTACGCAGTCACTGCTGTTCTCTGTGCTCTCTGACCTGATACTGCTCCAGTGCTTCTCGCCGCTCTCTCTCCAGATGATCCAGCTGCATCATGGCCTCATGGAGGTCTTTCTCCTTGGCCTGCTGCATGGCCTCCAGCTCCTGCTTCTCAGCCTCAGTCTGAGACAGCGCCCTCTGTTGCTGCAGGTGCATCTGCTCCAGCTCTGCTCTCTTTGCTGCTTCCTCCTCCAACAGCCTGTGGAGGAAAACCGTCCACCGATGATACAAGTGTTTTACCGAATATACATCTAACTCAGGGGTGTCCAAACTTTTTCACCAAGGGCCACATACAAAAAATGTCAGAACAACTGGGCCAAGGTGCTGGTGGTTGAGTGGGCCGCCCACTGTCCATTCTAAAGACTCTCGCTTTGTACAGGTGATCAGGGTTAATATATCCTTGATTATTTAATATTTTTCAAGAAAAAAGACATTTTCCAATCACCCTGACAAGCCAAATTGTCTCTCATAATAAAAAAATTTGGAGTGGCTGATCAGATTTGAGGGGTCCATTTTTGGCCCAGTCTACTCCTGGATGGGCCTCCGTGCAGCAGAGAGGAGAGGCCGATGGTTTATCTCCACTTTCAGAATCAAAACAGGAGCAAACTACTCAAAGATTGCTGGGGAGCTTGTTGTGGGGAGGTGTTTGAGGATGAAGACCCAATGCACTCAAAATCAGACTTTAAGATGGAGAAAACAGCAAAGCAAACAAGAGCAATTAATGCTGCAATGTTCAGTCTAGTGTGGGAGACATTTACTGTATTTTTACAACTTGCACCTGGCAAACTAAAAGTGGTTTAATGGCTGCAGTTGGCCCCCAGGTCATAGTTTGAACACCACTGATCTAACTGAACCCAAAACACATGTAGTATAATGAAAGTAAACATTTAAAGTGATGGTAGGTAGTAATTTTCAGTAAGATCCTCGTAAAATGTCAAAACGATCAGGATCTGTAGATCAATAACCCCTGTTTCTAGAGTGACAACGAGAGGGTTCTGAGCTGATATCAAGAAATATGACAGATAACTTTTTTGTCTGTCACTGGTTGAAGTTTTTTTTTCACCCTTTTAAACTGTAAACAATAGATGATTTGTCAACTAAAGCTTTTTAAATCTTGCTATTAAGCATATTTGTTACAATCTCAAGTTTAACTTTTGGACTCTTGTGCAATAATTTCGCAGACAGGACACAATGTAAAGGTCAGAAACTGGGGAGAGATAAAGGGGCTTGACATTTGAAGGGGGGGCACAGGCCAGATTATAACCTTGGCTGCCTGTGTTGAGGATAACAGCATCTGAACATGGGGTATATGGTTATAATCTCAAGGCCATCTGCACTAAAGTAGTGACATATTTTTTTTAAATATTGCATTACTTTTTTCAGATAGTCTTCTATTATTTTTTACTCTCTCCAGCAACATTTTAAATTGCCGCCATTGCTCAAAGAAAAGGCCTAAAATGCAGTCAGCTATCTTCAGGCTTTGTTTGAAGAATGTTCAGCTTTCTAACACTAATAAAGCACTGTCTGCTTTTATGAAATGAATCAATCAGTAAAAATACTATATCTGTTAAACATGTTTGTAATATATTATATGTTTTTGCTTCCTGTATGTATATGATCTGCTTTTCTTTATCCACAAACTGTCCGCACTGTGTTTGTATGTATGTGTCTATCTGGGACCTGGCCTGCAGTTTACGTAGGGCCTCCTCGTCCTGCTTGGCCTGCCTCTCGTCCTCTAATGCCTCCTCCAGCAGGTGGTACATGTCCTCCAGCTCGCGGACGCGCTGCAGATACTGCTGTAGCTCATTGGACTTCTGAGCCATCTGCTCCTCCATCTGCTGACGTACCTGAAGCCAAACAAACACACACATACACACAAAAAATGTGAAATATAATCACATAAATCCCAAATCTCTTAAGTTTGATGATGAAAATTCTGTTTCCATCTTCAAATCTTTACATTTTTACTCTACAAGGGCCATGATTGTGTTCTATCTTTGCAGTGGGATGATAAGTAAGATTGTGCAGCAGGTATTCAGACTGAAGAGAACTCAACTATATGTGAATCATAAAAAATGTCTGATAGTTTTTCTGGAAGGACGGAGCCCTTATTGACCCAGTGACCTAAATCAGGCATCAGGTAAGATACTCTGAGAATTTCACTGAAACATCAGACAGGACAGTGTCATTGCACATGCTGTGTCATACAAATAGCCACATATATTCAGGATGAAGGATACATTTTTTATTTTTACCATTTTCTCCCTCTCAAGATCCAGTTTGTAGCGATCCTGAAGGTCCAGCTGAGTCTTCTGTCTCATTTCCTCTTCTGTAGATGCTTTGGCTGCAGACTCTTCCACTTTCTGTAAAAAGGAAAAGTCATTTCTTTCCTGCTTTTGCATAGTGTCATATGAACTAAATGAGGAAATACAGAAAACAAGACGTGACAGACGTGTGCTGGATAAAGAGGAGCAGTTTCTTTTATAGCTCCAAGAAATCTTTTTTTTTTTTTTAAATTGGTTGTTTTCAACAAATTGTAAGCATTAGAGGAGCATGGGCATGGCTATAACTGCTCCTACAAAGGAGTATGAGTTGGTGATGTGAGAAAAAACATCTGTACACACAAAAGGAGAAGTGAGTGGACACCACTGGTGTGCAGCAGCCCTGAAAGCAGTCTGTATGTCACACCCGTCAGCTGCTGCAGGTGTCCCTGACAGATAAGAACTACAGTTTGCATGGGAGGTTTTGCTTCCCTTTTCACTGTGCTGAATCATATGTTATTTTAATCCAGTGGCTGTTTAAGTCATTTTTACAAGTGTAAACTTAGTTACATACGAAATAAAGGAAAGCAGAAGAAAGCTCTGACTTTTCTCAAAAGAAATGCAGAAAAGATTACACTGTATAAAAAGATCAGTATGTTTGTCATATCTTTCTTCTCTTTGAAATCGTTCACTCTCTGGAAAAAACGGACAGATAGCTTTTTACTACACTATATAATTCACAAATGTTTAAAGTACTCCGTTATTGTTTAAGATTTCAAGGATACTCACATTATCAACCCACTTAAAGCCTCTGGACACACAAATCAATGAGAACCCACTCAGAGAGCACAAACCTCAGCTCACATATTTCTGTTACATCTATGAGGAGGATAAAGTTACCATCAAAATATGATTTCCTGACCCTGAAAACCCAATTCTTATCATTTTTAAGTTGGGCCATTACCAATATCTCCTGAAAATGACAGCAAAATCTGTCAAGTACTTGCGTAATATTGCTAACTAACAAACATAACATAACTAACATCTCCTTGGCAGGGTAACAAAATCTATTTAAAATATCAACAATTAAGTTTTTGAGGCAACAGAACCACTTTACCCCACCCTCTGGGCCTCTGTCTCAAAAGCGACCATGCCCACACAGTCCTGAGAAATCATGCTAACTACAAAATAAGAATAGAAATAAAAGTTGTTTTACATCAAGATTTTCTAATGTTTACTGCTGTTTTCTCTCAAGTTTTTACGAGACACAATGAACTTTGATATAGTCGCCGCTGTTAGTTGTAAAAAAATCTTCTGTCTCCAAAAACTTCTACTTTTCAGGCAATGAAAAAATGCTCTACAACTGAATGATTTGATATTGTGTTTTCTGGTTAACAAATAGATTTTTTGTACTTTAATCTGGTTAAAAGTTTTTTTTTAAAACACTCACCAACATGGCACACTGCTGGTTCCCTTAACTGTAAGCTTGCTAAAAGCCTATAAGACTTTTCACACTGTTTTGGATCATTGTTAATAATAAGCTCTGCAGCAAACACATATGTGACGTTATCAAGTTGGTCTTCATGGCTGTGGTAATACTGTAACTGAAATGGGTCCTTAGCCATTTTGTAGTCCTTATTAGCAGCCACACAACAACAAAAGCAGATTCAAAAGCATGACAACATCAGATGCATTGTATTATTTCCTCATGAACATCTAAATCTTTTGTCGTTGTTCACCACAAACTTCACTTCAGACACTGATTTGAAACCAGTATTCTAAATCCCGTTTACTCTGGGGGATGGGAATCAGAAAATGCTAAATGCTAGCTCACTTCTGCATTTTTTGACTCAGTCCATACATGCAGCAGTGAGGATTACATGATGATACATTGCTGATTTGATTTTTTAAGCACAGGCTTTGGGAGAATATGCTCTGCCTCAGCTGTCACCCACATAGAGTCTCATTCACTCACCTCATGCTTCAATTAACACTTACACTTACTAATTTTTCACATCAGCAAACAAAGGATGGCTAAAAAATAGTTTGATTATAACTTGAAGCTTCAGCAAAAAAGAAATTGTCAAAAATATCTGTACTGAGGCAAAATCCCGGCTCTTTCAGTATCAATGGTAATGATAGCCATTCGGAGTGGGAGAAAAAATCGGTTCACATAAGTTGATTTTTTTGTTCAAAAATCTTTTTTTTCCATATTTAATTGCTTCATTTTAGTCTGTGAAAATAAGCCACTTTTAAATGCATAGTCTGTAGGCATAATCATTTTTCATCTTTTTCACTGGTGTTAAAAAATCTAACCAAAGATTGCAAAATTGGCAATATCATAGAAACGCAATTTAAATCGAATAGGCACCTAAAAAAACGTTTAAAAAAACGAATCGGGAGGAAAGCGTATCATCCCAGCCCTAATAGCCATGAGACTGATTCTGGCAAATGTATCTACAATGCATCATTAGATCTTACATCTCAAAAGTATTTGAACAGAGCTGCAATAGTGAACAATGTACCCCGTAAAAGCAACAATTCATAATTCATCAACACACCAGTCCTGAGCTGAGCCTAATATCAGTACTGATGGCTGAAACTACAAGATGTAAGAATATGGTGATGAATTAAGAGAGAAGAGAGAAAAGAGGGCAGGAGAGCAAATAATGACCACATAATCAAAGACACTGCTCTCCCATCTGAAAGTTGTTTCACATTTAGATAAACTTTTCAAGCTGGGAAAGTTGAGTTAAAGGTTGTTGCTTTTAGTTTTTCTGAGCTTGTTTCTATGAATTTTTTTTAACATAAAAGAGAAATAAGAGGGGTGCTGGTTTGGTGGAGTGGTTAGCAACCACCCAAATACACACTTCTTCTGGCCTGTGTTTCAATCAGTCGATCAACTTTATTTATAGAGCACTTTAAAATACAAACAGAGTTTGAGCCAAAGTGCTGTACAGCAGGGGAAACCCGAGAAGAGTCAAGAACATAAAGAGCACACCAAATGATAAGATAAGAACATCATGAAAAAAGTAAAGACAGATGAACAAAGTAGAACACAATTGTGTTAGGGCAGCACAAGCACATTACACAGAGACTTCCACAGCCATTATTAGATGGAGTCATGGCTGGAAACCCAAACAACCACAGATAGCAGCATGAAGCCGCTGCAACAGCCATCAGCATACACTCACTCAGACGGACACAGATGCATACATACACAAGTTCTAACACAAATGACATGTGAGCAAAAAGAAATATGAAAACTTAATTCAGATAAGAATGAACTCATGAGAAGGCAAGGGAATAAAAGTGAGTTTTAAGGTGTTTTTTGAAGCAGTCCAGGGAATCGGCAGATCTAACATGTAATGGGAGGTCGTTCCACAGCCTTGGTGCAGCGACTGCAAAGGCCCTGTCTCCAAGAGTTTTTCTGTGGGACCTTGGTACAGTAAGGAGTCCTTGATGTGATGATCTGAGGGGCCGTGCAGTGCTGTTAGGTTATTTTAGTTCAGTGATGTAGCTGGGAGCAGTGTTGTGATAAGCTTTATATACAAACAGAAGAATTTTGTAGGGTATTCTATACTGAACAGGAAGCCAATGAAGTGATGCTAGTATGGGTGTGATGTGATCCCTTTTTTTACGCCTGCAAAGCAGTCGTGCTGCAGCATTTTGAACTAGCTGTAGTCGCTGTATTGATGCTTGGTTTATTCCAAAATACAGGCAGTTACAGTAGTCAAGTCTGGAGGATATCAGGGCATGGATGACTTTCTCCAAGTCTTTATGTGACAGAAATGGTCTGATTTTTGATATGATCCTGATTTGGAAGAAACTGGATTTGATTACAGAGCTAATTTGTTTGTCAAATTTTAAGTTACCGTCAAATACTACTCCAAGGTTCTTTGCATGAGGTGTTATGTATTCTGATAGGTGACTGAGAGAGGGCAGGACTGTGTTAGGGGAGTTTGTGGGATGGAAAACTATGATCTCAGTTTTGCTATCATTTAATTGCAGGAAGTTGTTCGCCATCCATACCCTAATATCCTCCAGACATTTATGGAGGTCTGAGGGACTAGAGTGGTTATGTGGGTGAATGGGCAGATAAAGTTGTGTGTCATCTGCATAACAATGAAATGAGATGTTGTGTTTCTGAATAATTTTTCCTAAAGGAAGCATGTATATGGAGAACAACAGGGGGCCAAGGACAGAGCCTTGGGGAACTCCACAAGAGAGATCAGCAGGGGAGGAAGAGGAGTTGCTAACTGTGACTGTAAATGATCTGTCAGTAATGTATGATTTAAACCAGTTAAGTGCCAAATCAGAGACTCCTGCCCAGTGCTGCAGACGGTGTAGGAGGATAGAGTGATCAACAGTGTCGAAGGCGGCACTGAGATCAAGGAGGACAAGGACCGAGGAGAGGCCACCATCAGCTGACATAAGCAGGTCATTAGTTACTCTCAACAGAGCCGATTCTGTGCTGTGGTTTGTACGAAAGCCAGACTGAAATTTTTCAAAAATGTTATTGTCGTTAAGGTGAGGGGTCAATTGATTAAGAATTATTTTTTCTAAGATTTTACTGAGGAAAGGAAGTTTTGATATGGGTCTAAAGTTGTTAGGAAGTTGTGGGTTAAGATCTGTTTTTTTCAGGAGTGGGTGAACTATGGCATGTTTGAAAGACTTTGGTACATTACCTGTGAGTAGAGAGCTATTAAAAATATTTAAAAGACTGGGACCAATTGCTTTGAAGACCTCCTTCAACAATTTAGAGGGGATTATGTCCAGAGAGCTGGTGGTGGGTTTGGAGCCAGAAATTATTTTGTCCAACTCTGAGAGAGAGATGGGCAAGAAAGTGTGAAGTATTGGTGGGGTCTTGGGTGGGTGTATTAAAGCACTATCAGTAAGGGTTAAGTTGTGTCTGATATTATCAATTTTATCAACAAAAAATGTTTTAAAGGTCTCACAGCTAATTGATGGAGGTTCTTAGTTGGATGTGGGTGAGGGGTGAATAATGGAGTTAATGGTGCTGAAAAGGGTTCTTGGATCATGAGAGCTTTGTTCTATGATTTTTGAGAAGTACATTGTTCTTGCATTCTTAACAGCGTGTTGGTATTCTGATAGGAGGTCTTTGAAAATGTTGTAAGAAATCTGCAGATGGTCTTTACGCCATTTACGTTCAGCTTTTCGGCATTCCTGTCTTATGGATCTGGTATGATCATTTAGCCACGGTGAGGTTTTGTGTTTCATTGTTCGATTTTTGAGAGGAGCAACAGAGTCCAGCCTGTGGCAAATTTGCAGAGTATTTTCTACTCTATCTTGCCCTTTCACAAGCCTATCCACTGTCTCCTCCAATCAATAAAGGCACAAAAATGCCAAAAAATTAAAAAAGAGAAATAAGATCCGTCAGTCAGACTTTTAATAACATTTTTTATCTGCTACATTGTTTGCTCTTCCTTGTCTGTAAAGTAGGAATGTCACAACAGGATAAAAGAGGATTCACTGAAGGCAACATGACCTGACAACGCTGGCTGTGTGAAATTCACATATCATCAATCATCACTATGATAAGTTTGTTTTGCAGTCAACTGTGAAACAGTACCTTTCTCATATCATCCAGCTCTTTTTGTTTTTGCTCATTTTCTGCCTGAAGCTGCTCCATTCTCTTTGTCAGGTCCTCCTCCACCTGCAGCCGCTGACGGAGCTCCCTGCGCCTCATCCTCGCCTCGCGGTGCGGAGACGGCAGACCCAACCTCTGCAGGTGGATGCATTTCTGTATAGCTGTCACAATCAGGGACACAAAGGGAAATTAGAATCATACCTACATATACCTACATATTAATTTGACTTAATAATTAAAAAAATACATAAACATATACAAGGACAAATATGAATAATATAGAGACAATGTTTTTTCTGATAACCTTGAATCCACTCCTGCTTCCTCTTTTTATCCGGTGCGCTGATCTCAAAGCTTTTGTCAGGGCACTTGATTATAAACAGACACTTCCTTCCCTCTTTATCTGGTACAGACTGTAAGAGAAAATAAACTGATGAAACAACCCAGAAACTAGAAAGCACTTGAAGAGTGCAAACTTTCGCCAAGGTAGCTCATATATTGCTGTTACATCTCTAAGCAATAGTGCCATGATAAAGTTGCCATCATAATATGATTCATTGAACCTGAAAATCCACATTTATTACATTTATTATTTTCATTGATAGTTACACAGCTTTTGAACAAAAATGATGGTCAGCTAATGGCGGTTATTTGGATCCCCACCAAAATACAACCATTATTAATGTGGGTCATCGCCAACATCATTTGAAAATTTCAGCAAAATCCATCCCATAGTTTTTCCAAAATCTCGCTACTTAACAATCAAACATACTTAAAACGTAACCTCCTTGGCAAAGGTAACAATCACTAACAGTGTCTTGGATTAGTTATTTGAATCCAGCAATCAAAGCTTGGTAATTAAATACTGTCATGTTATTCAGACAGATAACATCCTGATATCAACAAAAAACAAAAAAGACAGAGTTGAACCTCCACAAAGCAGCTCTGGTCCAGAATGATTTCTCCTTTCTGCTCCATCAGATCTTCACAGACGTAGTATGACAGTGAGGCGGGCTTTAGCACAAACCAGCGCTCGGTCCAGTTCTTTCTTTTGTGGCCTTTTTTCATCATGTAGCCCTTTAAAACACAGTGTGGATATGAACAAAGACAACTCATTAATCTACCATGGTCAGGGGTGGGTGTAGCCATTAGGCAAAGGTAGGCCTCAAGCTATCTGGACCTTCATTAATACCTTGGCATTTAACGTATTATTCACTCTTCATTTATTAATCATGTTATAAAAATCCATACACTAAGATGGTCAGTTTGTACTGATAATTAAACCTTTATTGATACTCACTTTAAATGAGTTGTTGACCTTTTCTGATGCTTGTTCAAGAGATGAGACACTTTCTTCAAAGACCTGATATTCCTATTTGTAAAGGCTGTGGAAACAGACCTATTTTTCCTCTAAACACCATGGATTTTGAAAGTCTGACAGCCCAACCCTAACACTTTTTTTGCACCACTTCCAACATATTTTGGCCAGAGTTTGTTCTACATCGTGTCACATTCTGTTCTTTACACCACAGCAGTAGCACATGCCCATGACATTATCAGATTGGCCTGTAATAAATGTGATTGACAGAATGGTTGTTCTGTCTCCTATTGGACATGCCTTTGAAAGGTTCTGCCCACTCCCAAATACAGTCTGTGGGCTCGTTCTATGGTAGACTAGGGTGTTAAACAGTCCATCTGGCATGTGAGGTAAAGAAAAAAAGGTCATCAACAAGCATTTTAGTTCTGTTATCTTTTGAAAAAACACAGCTGAAATACAGTGGAAATCATAGCTTTGTGAAGACCAGAAGACAGATGAGATGGGACTGTCTTAGATGAATACAAAGTGAGACCTTGGAGAATGCTGGGTGCAGGGCGTCCAACATCATTGTTCTTCCTGGGCACAAAAACTGCAAGTCCTCCTTTGTCTATAACTATCATGGGGATCAGTGGGGCCTCGGGCCTGGGATAGTGTCGGTAATGTCACTTCCTGGGTCTGCTGAAGGTGGCAGTGCTGTTTGTGCTGAGAAGACCATGTGTACAGAAGGTGAGGGAGTGGGTGACTCTGGAACACGAGAGCCCACTGTTCAGCCCTCCTGAGGCGTTGGGAGACTAATTGGATGAAACACCAGAAATGAAATGTTCCTTCTTGACAACACTGTTAATTTTCTAGATTTCTGCTGGCCATTTGTCTGAACTGGGCTGCTGGGTAGTGTAGCAGGTAGCACTAGTGCCTTTTAGCAGGAGGGTTGCTGGTTCAACACCCCTGTTGGGTGGGAACTTTTTGTGTCAAGCCTGCAATTTCTCCCTATGCATGTGTGAGTTCTCCAGGTACAAAAACATGCTTGTTAGACCGCCTGGTGACTCTAAATTTCCCTTAGATGAGTGTGTGTTTGAATGGTTATCTGCCTCTTTATGTCAGCCCTGTGACTGGATGGAAACAAGTCCAGAGTGACCCTGCCTCTTGTGGTTTCAGGCCCTGTGAGAGTGGTATAGATTTTGATGTATGAATGGATGGATGGTCTACTCAATTGAGTCATCAATGCCAATTTAAAAAATATTCAGGTGTTTCATCACTTAAGCGTTTGTTTTTACTTTGGGGTGCATGTACATTGTAATTTTGTCAGGGCTGATGACATTCACATCTAAATTAATAATTAATCAGTCTGTTTTGTAAGTAGGACAATACCTCAAAATTCACATTTTTCAAGACAGGGCTTATTTCTACCTCCCTTCAGCCTTATTTTAGCTTTATGTTTTGTACTCAGCTGCATCGTGCTCTGCTTCTAGAACATGAATTTTCTGCAGATATGCTGTTTTCATTGTGTATTTTAAATACCAGGATCCAGCTCTGGATTCCCGAGTGAGCAGTGCATGTAAGATTGGTGTCCTATCTCACCTGTTTGAGCACATCCAGTATGAGTTCCTGGAAGACATCGTTGATGCCCATAGAGAGAGTCTGACGGTCGACACTCTTGTTAAAGTAATTCATGCCCACCAGTTCAATCAGCTCCCAGACAGTCAGAGAGTCTGACTTTGCGTGCAGCTGCTGCTTGTAATCTTCAAACTGCTTCTGAACCCAGCAGGTCCCCATGGCCTCCGCCAGCTTTCTCAGGAAGTAATCAATCTGAGGATAGACAAAGAGTTTAACGAAATACGTGGTGGTGTGGGGAGGAGGTACTAAAGAATTTTCATACAGTCCTTTAAATACATTAGAAAAAGTCAAATATATATATATATAATTTTTTTTTTGGCGGGGACATTGCAATTGTACATAGTCACAAAAAACTATTTGCAGCTGATGCCATACAAGTGGAGTTTATAGCCAAGGCTATTTCTCAACTGCTGTCTCTGGTTGGGCCTTTCTACATTACATAAAACAAGAAATTACATCACATAAAAACACATTAATAAAATCTATTAAAAATAAAATAAAATAAAACTACTATTGAAAACTAATACTATTAAAAATTAAAGCTGCAAGCAGCGTTGGACGGGTCCTTGCTCTGTTGCAGGTCCCTCATGCCTGTCTGACCTCCATTTTGAGGGTTTCATCCAGTTTCATCCCTTTAAACTGCTCTACGTTAGACTGATATGTGTTTCTGCAGCTCTGTCAGGAGCCTCAGTCTTTATAATGGCTGTGTATGAGACAATCTATTGTTCCTCCTTCAGTCACATGATCAGCTGTGGAGATCAAAGAGAGAGAAGAGGGACATCACTTTTGGCCTGTGGCCAAATTGCTCTGAGATTGAGTGGCAACTTGTGAACAATGCCTCATAGATGCTACAATTTTGACTCAATCTCTCCAAAAATTAGATATTTTAATAGCACATGTTGTCAGGAATCCAGTTGTGCAAGTTTTAAAGCTGAATTTTGTTTTGTTTTTTCTGTAGAGGCCTAACTGACACAGGATGTCTCTTGCTGTTCCGTCGTTCCTCCATTCATTTGAATGGGAGGAGCTGTGAAGCCTGTTTCAGGCATAACTAAATTTGAGGGCTTGTCATTTGAAAACCGTTTGAGAAACAACAAATCCCTTTGTTCATCAATGTCTCCTCTCTCATCTGTCCCCATTTCAAGCTGATACCATTTACGGTGTAGGAGGAGATCATTTTTCCGTCCGGCATGTTTTTCCCCAGAGATTTTATTTTGAAGGGCAATTTGCTGGCTTCCTGTTTGAGATAGGTCAGGGGTGTCAGCACGAGATTTGTGGGTGTTGATGAAACCTGCATTTTGGTTTTGGTTTGATCTCGCTACGACATTCCTAGTGGCCGTGAGGTCCATTTTAGTGTTTCCAGGTGGCGCTAGAGAGAACATTTTAGAATGTTGGGGGTTATTTTATTTTTTTCATTTGATGAAATTTTTTGGTGTACCTGAGGTGTTTGCCAGGTTTGGTGAGTTTTTGAGCATGTTTAGGGGGTCAAATTGAGGTTTAAAGACCCAAGGGAACATTAATAAGAAAGACACAAAGCGAAAACAACAGGGTCCTTGGCCGAAGGGCAAAGACCTCTTCTTGCTAGAGCAAGGAGAGGTCCTTCCCCTTTGGGCAAGGACCCTAATAAATAGATAAAAAGATAAATCTTTCCTGACATGTACACAGTATTCTTTGCTGTTCATTGTTTGCTGTTCGCTGTTCTGTTTCTGGACAAATGAACAAAGTGGCTCTGGTGCTAGATTGTTAATAAATTTGAATATTAATTTGAGAAAGCACAAGTTACTGAAACTTTCAAAGCTCAGCAGTTTGTACTTCTCAAGAATCTTACAGCGGTGATAATGGATTGGCTTCTTGTCCATAATCTTGATTGCCTGGTTGTATAATGATCTGATGCAGTTTGTAACTGAAGGGGTAGCCTGGCCCCATGCTGTCATGCAGAATGATATGTGTGAAAATACCATAGCATGCATGTAAAGGAGGGCAGACTGATCTGGGATGTAATGTCTGATTAGTTTAAAACAATTTACATTATTTATTATTATCTTATTGTTTTTGAGATTTTCTTAATATGTTTATCAAATTTCAATTGGGGGTTGAGGATTAATCCAAGATATTTAAATTCCGTTACAGACTGTATATTTTTGTTTTGCAAATGTATTTGAAATTGTTCTGTATTTTATTTATTGACAGAAAAACACAGATACTGTTTTAGTTAGATTTAGCACCAATTGATTTTGAGACAGCCACCTACTCACCTCAGCAGCTGTGGTAGTTTGAAATACTTTTTCTCTCTCTCTGGCTCTTGGGGTACCAAAAGCATGAGTCAAAGTTTTCCTTGTCATTTGGACATTATTCACACTGTAATTAAAGCTAGTCTTGGTTTTCAAATCTCAGATCTCAGCATTACAAATTTCCCCTCCTGGCTGGAGAGAGACCTTAAAGCATCCCACTTTTTAAAAACAGTGAGTCCTCCTTCCCCACATGGGCCTGGTGTTCTCTGATTGGTTGAACTTTCTACTCTGTGGAGTTTGGTGAGATTAGTGCTGCTCAGAACAATGTTGTCAATGACTCTTCATTTATGCTAAATTTCTTACTCTGACTGGACTTGCTAGCTTGGCTTTAGACTGCTAGAGTAACACTGGTAGGTCTATTTGAGGCACTGAGTGAACAAGCTGTTCCAGGCAGCTACTGACACTGTATAGAGGTGGAAAGGGAGAGGTCCTGATGCTGCTGAGTTTTTGTCTTGTACCAGTAAGTACTCTATCACTCATAAGAGACATATAAAACACACTAAAAGATATATAAGGTCTGAAAAATAATTTGGGCTCTTTAAATCTCACATGTATACACCTAGGTCAACCCAGACTGGCTCAAATGTGCTGTTCATGCTGCCATCTGTCCAAAGAATCTTTATAAGCCTGAGAACATTCATCCAGTTTCTACCAAAAGTAAAGCAAACGTACAGAGCTGAAGAGTTGCCCATAACTTCTGGGTTAGATAAAAAAACTGTTGCCTTAATGTCAACAGAAAGATCTATAGTAACTTGCAGAAAAGAGTCTCTTTATTTACTAGTTTTTGTAAACCTCAAAAAACAAAACAAACACAAAACTGTAAGATCTTTCTCACCTCCTCAGTAATGATAACAAGAGGGTACGTGTCCTCTGACAGAAAGTTGAAAATGCACCAGACTTTGAAAGCATCGTCGTCTATAATGAGTAGACGTTTAGTGCAGATGTTTTTCTTGTAACAGAGAGTCCAGCATATCCTGTTGAACTCCAGCACATCAAAATTCCTCTGCACCTGTGAACAATAACAGCAGCATTCAGGTTCAGTCCAGGTAAAAGCTGTCAGCAGCACCGTTTTAGTTTAAACATTATAACCAGGAGAGTGGTGTTTGTCTCCTTTCAAATCCACAAGTCTGCAGAATGAGGATCAGACCTGATGGCATTAAACTCCTCATTTTCATTCAAGTCACAGCGCTCAGCAGAAAAGCTGGAGAACAGACACCCAGTGCAGAGAGAGAAACTGAGGCTGTTTGCTGACTGACAGAGCAGTCAGTGTTTCAACCACTGAGCAAATTTGTGTTACAAGTCTAATTCTAAGTTACCGTAAGTCTTCTGTATTCTGTCAGTTATCATAAAAAACACAATCAAATGCAGTTTAAATAATTTTGGCCAGCTTCTGATTGATAAAAGCTTAATTTACTTAATTCAAGGGCAGGGAAGTGGGTCATTTCTTAAGATACAGTTTATCAATACATTCACAAAAACAAATAAGTTAAGACAATACCATAAACATTGAAACAGTCCAATCTAATGCTGATTCTTGTATAAGAATACAAAAATATTTGTGCAAGTCCTAATACTGTATAGAAACAAAAATGCTTAATATTCAGGCTAAATAGGAAGCTGACATTTTATTTATCACACTTGCTTATGGAGCTATGTAACTGATCATCAATGTAATTATTATCACAAACAGGTGGTTCAGATTTACATAATTTTCTCACCAAGAGTGCTAATTTCCTCAAAAATATTTCCAGTTGAGAATCATTAACATCAAGAGCAAGGAATCAGTGTCATTTTCTTCATGCTCAGCAATTTCCTTACCAACTTCCTCATTGTTCTGTCTTTTTTTTTGTATATAAAAGATATCATTAGAGGCAATCAGCAGAAAAGATGATTATGTAATTACGGCAGACAGGAGACAGAAATTGTCAAAATAATTGCTTAATTTTACACATAATGAAAGTAACATCACAACATCCAGTGTTGCAAGGACTGAAACAGCAGCAACATGCATTACTTCTGCCAAGGTCGTCATCTTTTTGCCTGTGTTTCTTTGTCTTTTTGTCTGCAAGATTAAGGAGAAACTCCCGGACAGAATTTTAAAAATGATTAGATTTTGGTGGTGACCCAGATAACTGCCATTAGCCGATGATCATTGTTGCTCAGTAGCTGTCTAGTAATGTTATTAACATGGTCCTGAATGCTAGGTGGTGGTTTCAGGCTCAGAGAATCAGATTATGATGGTAACTTTACCCTGGATAGATTGTTTATCACAGCAACATGTGAGCTACCTTGGGGAAGGTTTGCTCTCTCTGAGTGTTTTCTGGTTTATTTATACAACACCATTAAATATGAGAGTCACCATGCGTTTGACATTGTTGACACTGAACAACTGTACAGGCTCACTTTTATAGGTACAGGAAATTCATTGATATTATTTATATCCTATCCCTACTAGGGATGGGACAATACACTTAAATTCACAATACGCTGCACCTCGATATGCCCGGGTCACGATACGATACGTCATGATGCAATATCCAAAAAGAAAAAATATTATTGTGTTATTACGACTTATTTATTTTTGTTTGAGTTGCACACAGGAAAAAACAAGGCCTAACAGGCCAAACAGAAACAATAACACTCTCTTACCCGAGAGAGGTTAGAGAGAGTATATGCTAACGAGAGGTAGGCTCGTTTTCACCGTGGTCGTATTCACATTTTTATGGTCACGCTGAAGGTGGTGGTTCATGTTTGATGTGTAGGAGGCGGTGTACGGAATGACAGCATAGCAAAGTTTACACACCGTCTTAGTCTTGTTAGTTACTCTATTGTCATCTTCATCTTTTTTAATGAGAAAGCCAAAATGCTGCCAGACAGATGACTTGTATCCAGCCGGAGCATCCTCAGTTTCGATCTCATTCGACTCCATCGTTTGCTTTTTGGAGGCAAGGTAGTTGGTGCTAATGTTTGTTGTTATCACTTCTGGTCACATGCACTGTTACCGGATGACGCGTCTTTATTTCGCAATCCATTTTTTTTTCAAATTCGATGCATTTCGTCACGTACTGTATCGCAATATTTTGCCGAACAATATTTCATCCCATCCCTAATCCCTACCGTATTTATGAAACAATGTGTGACATTTAGCAATTGGACCATTTGACTTGAATTTCACAGTTTTTTTCTTCTCTATAGACTAAAATATAAAGACATAGACAGTGTACTGCCGGTTATCCACAAAATATAAACCAACATTTTTGGTCCTTTTCTGTTATTTTACAATGTATTTGGCACAACTAGTAAAAAGACTCGTACTACTCCATGCCAATCATTTGGTAAATCAAAAACATTTCTTCTGAAGTATCTCTGTCCCCACCTTATCAAGGATAAACCTGCTGAGGTAAGGCATGTATCCATAGTTAGACAGAGGCCCTTCATCATCATCTTTGAAATGTTCTTCAAGGGTCACATTGTCGACGGGGATCCTCATGACTGTGCACAGGGTCTGAGACAGCACCTACAGAGGCAACATTTTCATTAGTGACAGATATTAATATAAGATGACACATTTGCATTGAGCCTTCAAAATACATAAACCCTTTGAATATGAGTACGGTTTTAGATAAGAGCAGCGTTGTACTTCTCAGCAACAGAACATGCAATACTAGCATCACTGGTCAAGCGTATCGTAAGACAAGGAGGGGCATTTTTGCACAGCTAACTACTTTAAAAACACCAGAGGGAAACACAGGGAAATACACACCCATAAAAAGATCATGAAGCTGCGTTTGGGGGTTCGTAAATGTTTGTCTGACTAAAGAGGGGCAAAGCCTAAGATGTACAGAACCCAAATGTGAACACCCTATATTTTATCTCATTTTTCTCTCACAGGACTAGATGTTTTGTTATTTTCTGAATATCCTGACATATTTAGCTTGAATCGTGGTATATAGTCATAATGCTGGTTTGGCATTGATAATGTAATGTCTTGAACAGAAATATTGTTAAGTTAAATGTAAGCAGGCACAACCCTGCGATGAAGCCCTTCTCGTTTTTAACACTTTGATTAGTCCTGTCTTTGTTCAGTCTTCTGTTTTGTTCTATCTTAACCCAACACTGCAGCGTGTGTTATTAACTACATTTTCAGGATTTCTTCTAAAGGAGTAATGGTGGATCCTGAGGTTAGACCTTAGGAATAACACCAAAGGTTTATTACAAAACAGGAGTGTAGCTCCCTGTGATGAAAATAAACTTGGGACATCTGGCTCTGTCAGGCAAACAAATTGCATTAGATAAATAATGTAAGGTTAGGTTTAAAATGGCATCTCTTGGAAAAAAAGCAAAATCAGTAGCCCTGTGTACGGTTCAAAAGCCTTACAGGAATGAAAAACCTCACAGGAAGCTTAATGTCAGGCTTTTGTTTCTTTGTCAGGCTTTGCCAGTCAGATCCAGCCAAAAACATACCAAAGAGGCTGGGAAAGGGCCCCAGAGGGTCCCTGTTGTGTTTTCCTTTTAATATCTGTCAATATCAAGAGGCCGGACAAACATGCTGAAGCTTCTTGCTAATGTAAACATCCTGACTGTTTTAATTAGCCGAGCATTCAGTATTTAGGTATGCTAATGACACAATTTTAAAAACAATTTTGCTATATCAGACAGGTTTATTGTTTAAAATATATATTTTATTAGGCATATGAATAGTTCACATGGTGGTCATTGTTCTTTTACACAGTTTTGTCACTGGTTTTGTTTTGTCTTGAAAAGTTAAGCCACATAATCTGACACCACCCTTTTGTACGGAAGAGGATTAGGGCCACTGAGAAAAAAAAAAATTCTCCAAAGAAAAAAAGTCTGAATTCTGAGATTAATCTCAGAATTAATCTGAGAATTTGAAATTGGCCTGAAGAGTTAAATAATAAGAGTTAAATACTGCATCTGTCGATATTGAAAATTTTGCTGATATTTACAGCTAATATGTTAGCAGTAATATCCGCAAAATATACAAATGTACATCGATCCTTCACCTTATCATCACTGAATGGGTACATTTAAAAATCCAGTTAATTTTTTTAAGACTTAAATAGATTTTTCTTGTTTTACATCCCTTATGTAAACAAATTAATAGTCACGTTGAGTGAGAGTGGAGTTTTCATAAAGTAGAGATTGTGCTCTTGACAAAAAATACCTGTATCAGTAATGGTTATGATGGGATAAGAAATATTAGCATATCGTTATCGTTTAAACTTAAATATCGTGCATCCCTACTTATGGTGACAAACAACCTGCAAAGAAACCTTTCAGAGTGAACAGGTGTGAATGGGCAGATGTGTAAAAACGCGATGAGTAGTCGGAAAGACCAGAAGAGATAAGGGCACAGGTCCAATTACTAATTACCACCAGTTAATTTTTTAAAGATTATATTTGGGCATCTGTGTCTTTATTGAAATGAGAGAGACAGTGGAAAGGCTTGTAAAAGTGGACGAGAGGTAGCAGGAGAACACTGCAAACTGGGCTGGACTCAAACCCGGGCCAGCAGATACATACAGTATATATGGGCCCTGCCCTGCTGCTCATGACTCCACCAAACCAGCACCCTGATCACCAGGAAAAGTTGAGTAAACTGTCCAAATTGCATTGATGTGGCCACCTGGCAGCAGAAAGCAAACTAATGTGGCCCTCTTGGTACAGTTGTGCCCAAAAGTTTACACCCCCCAGCAGAATTTCTGATTATTTGGCCTTTTCTCAGAAAATATGAATGATAACACAAAAACCTTTCTGTCACTCATGGTTAGTGGTTGGGTGAAGACATTTATTGAAAAAAAGATTAGTTTACTCTTTTTAAATCATAATGACAACAGAAACTTCAATATTGACCCTGTTCAAAAGTTTACACCCCCTGGCAGTTTTGGCCTGATAACATGCACAAAATTTGACACAAATGGGTTTGAATGTCTTCTAAAGGTAACCATCCTCACCTATGATCTATTAGCTTGTATTCACAGTGTGTGTTTAAAAGCTCAGTGAGTTTCTGAGCTCCTGACAGACACCTGCATCTTTCACTCAGTGCTGCGTTGAAATTTTCTGCGTCATGAATAAAGCAAAAGAATTGTCAAAGGATCTGCGAGAAAAGGTAATCCAACTGTACAAAACAGGAAAAGAATTTAAAAAGATATCTAAGGAACTGAGGATGCCAAGAAGCACTGTTAAAACTCTAATTAAGAAGGGGAGAGAGAGGGATTCTGTTGAAACCAAACCACGGTCAGGCAGACCAACAACAATTTCAGCTCCAACTGCAAGGAAAATTGTTCGAGATGCAAAGAAAAAAACTCAAATAACTTCAGCTGAAATACAGGACTCTGAAAGAAATTGGGGTGGATGTTTCAAGATCCACAATAAGGAGACACTTGAAGAAACATGGGCTGCATGGTCGGGTCACCAGAAGAAAGCCATTTCTATGCAAATGCCACAAAATATCCCGCTTACAATACACCAAACAGCACAGACAAGCCTCAAAACTTCTGGAACAAAGATATTTGGAGTGATGAGACCAAAATTGAACTTTTTGGCCTCAACCATAAACAGTACATTTGGAGAGGAGTCAGAAAGGCCCACGATGAAAGGTACACCAATCCTACTGTGAAACACAGAGGTGGATCATTGATGTTTTGGGGATGCGTGAGCTACAAAGGCTAGGGAAAATTGGTCAAAATTGATGGAAGGATGAATGAAGCATGCTATCAGAAAATACTGGAGGAAAATTTACAGTCATCGGCCCAGAAGCTGCGCATGGGATGTTCTTGGACGTTCCAACATGACAAAGATCCAAAACACAAGGCCAAATCAACCTGCCATTGGCTACAGCAGAATAAAGTGAAGGTTTTAAAGTGGCCATCTCAGTCTCCTGACCTCAATATCATTGAGCTGGGGAGATCTCAAACGTGCAGCTAATGCAAAACAACCAAAGAATTTACAGGAGCTGGAGGCTTTTTGCCAAGAGGAATGGGCAGTTTTACCATCTGAGAAAATAAAGACCCTCATCCACAACTACCACAGAAGACTTCAAGCTGTTATTGATGTTAAAGGAGGAAATACAAAGTATTAAAAACTGGGGGTGTAAACTTTTGAACAGGGTCAACATTGAAGTTTCTGTTGTCATTATGATTTAAAAAGAGTAAACTAATCTTTTTTTCAATAAATGTCTTCATCCAACCACTAACCATGAGTGACAGAAAGGTTTTTGTGTTATCATTCATATTTTCTGAGAAAAGGCCAAATAATCAGAAATTCTGCTGGGGGATGTAAACTTTTGGGCACAACTGTAAATACATGATTGATTGATTGATTTGATTGATTCTATTTTTATTATTGTGTCATGCATATACAATATGCCCAGCCCAATGGGCTTACAAGATACCATTATTTAGTCATCAAGTTCAGAGATCATTGTAGACGTTTACAAAGAGAAAATAATAATAATCTCATAATAATAAACTATCCTGACGTTTTTTCCAGGCTCTGGATACAAAGGAGGCCAACTTATAGATATTATAACTAAACAACTATTTCAGTCTGTCATCATCCGTACACCAAAACATATCAGGACTTTTAACGTACATTTCATTCATCATAAGAGCTCTCAAATAAAAAGGACAGTACAGAATAAAATGTGCTTCAGTCACAATGCAGTTGTCTATTGCTGCATTACTTCTTTTTAATCGTTTGTGTTAGGACTTTTATGGACAGATAAACTATCATGTATTTAAATGTTGCCATGTTGAAAAAGGATGATCAGTAAATGATCAAATATTGAACTTTTACAATGGAGTAAAAAAAAAGTGAACAAAGGTAAGGATGTTGAGACTAGAACGCAGTGGGCTCAGCAGTAGTTTCAGTCCTCCATTTCAGGAGTACAAACAGAATGGACTTTTTCAGTTAACATTATCAATAATTGTTAACATATTTATACATGTATTTAACTGTTTACGCCAAATAACGTCATAACCAATGAAAATTTGACTGATAACTTACATCGTCTGAACTTTGAAACCAGAGTTAATAAACTCACCTTTAGCTGAGATTTGGAAACTTTCCCGCGTCGGTCCACGTCCAGCGCTGCAAAAGCGTGCCATATGGACTTTAAGAGCTCATCCCGAAGCCACATCTTCTGCTCTGGGCGCTGACAGGAGATCTGGACTCTGCTGAGAAGTGTCACCGTGTCAGCGTCAAACTGTGTCTCACATTCAGGGCTGACGGCGCAGCAGGGACTGAAAGTGTGAAAATAGCGCCACATGTTGTTTGGCGTGAATGATCAAAATAACAAACGTCACCACTCCCCTGTCTAAAAAACACTGATCCAAAGTGATGGTGGAGGGTTAGGGGGGACCAGGGTCAATTATGACATGATGATGATGCACCAGAGGAGACTAAATCCTGTCAACATGCCAAAAAGATATTTCTGTGTTAGTGCCCATCCCTCAAGCGTTTTCTGGGACATCATTATGGGCTAGATTAGCTCATTTAAAAAATGTAGTCAATCATTTCTATAAACAAACATTTTAAAAATCACAGAAATGCAATTTGTATATCAACTTTAAAGTTAAACAATGCTGACAGTGTACCTAAGTTTAATTTTGATCAATATGATTAAAGAAAAGGTGAAGCAAATATTTCCATCTTTAATTTTTCAATCAAATAAAAAAAAAAGGGGTGGGGCCAAAAGTAAGGAAATACAGTTATGTAGGGATGGGCTGAAATATCGTTTGGCAATATATCGCGATACAGTACGTGGCGAAATGCATCAACTTTGAAAAAAATGGATCGCAAAATAAAGACGTCACATCCGGTAATAGCGCATGTGACCAGAAGTGATGACAACAAACATTAACACCGACTACCTTGCCTCCAAAAAGCCGAACGATGGAGTCGAATGAGGTCAAAATTGAGGACGCTCCGCCTGGATACAAGTCATCTGTCGGGCAGTATTTTGTCTTTCTCATTAAAAAGACAAAGTCGGCGAAAACGAGCCTACCGCTCGTTTGCATACACTCTCTCTAACCTCTCTAGGGTTAGAGAGAGTGTTATTGTTTGTGTTTGGCCTGTTAGGCCTTGTGTTATCCTGTGTGCAACTCAAACAAAAACAAAAAAGTTGTAATAACACAGTAATATTTTTACTTTTTTACTTTTTTGATATTGTATCGCGATGTATCGTATCGTGACCCGGGCATATCGAGGTGCAGCGTATCGGGAGTTTAAGTGTATCGTCCAATCCCTACAATTATGTTTATGGTTTGGTAGGAATATGATAATGAGGAGTGAAAAGGGGGGTTACACAGCGATGTGAATGTAAAAATATATCTTTAAAGGTTTGTGGGAACAGGATGGGAAAAAAAGAAAGGTAGATAGACAAAAGAAAAAGTGCTGAAGTGTCTAATCTAACTGTCCCAATAAAAAAATATTAAGACCTATCTCTTTTTCTCTGTTCAAAGCCAGCTAGATGTTTTAAGCAGCAGTTCACTTCAACACACTGAAACTGTTGCTTCAGATAAAACGTCAAAAGCGTCTACACCAGACAGGATTACTCGATCATTACTCTGCCACATTGCTTTTGCAGGTAGTTATTTGTCAGTTTGTTTGCTAGCAAGATAGCTCAAAAAGTTCTGGATGGATGTCGATGAAATTTTCAGGGAATGTTGATCATGGCACAGGGAGGCAGATCCGGTTTTGATCAGGAGATTTTGGTGGTGATCCAGATCTAGGTGCAGATCCAGGAATTTTCTCATGGATTTGTTAACATTGGGATAAGGCAAATCCCAAATATTCACTGATAACTCAATCAGTTCTCAACATTAGTCGATGACATTTTCAGGGAATGTTGGTCATGGTACAAGGGGGATGTGATTCTATTTTCATGGTGATCCAAATATGGGGGTCAATTCAGGATTTTTTTCAAGCACTTGTTAACATTGTAAGACAGGTTGGTCTCAGATTTTTGAGAATAACTTGCTCTGCAATGTTGGAAATGACCTGGGGGGAACAGTATTTGCCCTTAGAACAACTCATTGCTGTTTTTATACAAGGGAAGTCCTCACAGCTGTACTGAGCTCAGAATGAAATGACATAAATTGACATGTTTATAAGTTGCAACTGTTGGCCAACTATTAAGTTAACTGATGTAATTTAACAAGTTTCTCAAGAAATAATTTATTAACACATTCACAGCAGTTTTTGCTAAAGGGAATTAAAATCCTTTCAACCCTGACATTTCATTAAAAGCATTGACAGCTGTTAAGACGAATTTAGCTGCTTCAGTTTATATGCAAATGATCCATGAGATTTTTAAGGGGAAATAGAGCAAAAATCTGATGTTCTTACACCACATATGTGTGTAATAGCCAGTTTTGACAGTTCAGCGCACTGTGATCTTTAGTCTAATTGTTAGGAAAATGTCTTCTACAGCAAAAACTTCATGTGAGGACATGAACAGCTGCTGCTTGAAACGCTGGCATCCCCTTTGATATACTTTAAGACAAAAACATTAAGTGGTTTCTTAAAATAATGACTACCTGGCTTTAAAAAATCAAAACATGGTTGTGGGTGACCTTGTGCCATCTGTGCCAGTACTTCTCCAAATCTACAAAATTGTTCTTTGTTTTATTTCTAAACCACCCTGTAGAAGGCAGAATGATTTTTCCATCAGGCTGGTTTATTTATGAATGTAGTCCGTGGCTGTTTAAACATTGTAAATGAAGTGATACTTGTAGTAAAAATACAAACACTAATGAAGAACTCCAGTGCTTGTATAAGGAACCACTCAAAGTCATAACATCCCTTAGTTTTTTTAATATGTTGTTGTATATATAGATGGTTCATCCATACACCAACCAAAAGCTTGAGACCTTCATGATAGTCCAATTGTACATGCTTCAATGATGTATTCAATTGTACTTTCAGTGCTCAAAAACACATGTCCTGTAGCCATACTGAACACCACGAGCATTCTCTTTACCTGAAATCAATGTTTCTGAGTTGCCCACCGATTCCATTCTGTAACCAGATGCGTGACAACCAGCCTCTGCACAAGTCACTTGCAAAGTAACAAAGTTACTGCTGTGTTCATTTTAAATAGTCTTCAATTTAAAAAATTTGCAGTCTGATACAGAAGGCTAGGAGACCTGAACAATATGAAAGTGCTAGTCATTAATTTACAGAGATCAGGCATCACATAGTGCTATGAAGTATCCAATATGCTACATATGAATACAGCTGTTAACACCTTACAAATGCCTCTGGTTATTTTTCAAGGCTACTTGAAAAAAATCAATAACCTTGGCTTGTATGTACATAAACATGACTGTTTGTTTATGCAGAAAATAACGTATATATCACCACTACCAGAGGTATAACCATATTACGGCCGTTTGGCCACAACAGTGATAATGAAATATAAAGTCCCATTATCAATTTCTAACTGTTAAATCCCCCAAATTTGTTTAAGTGGGAACAAAACAAAAGAGTTGCCGTCATGGTATCCCCTCCAAACTGGGCTCCGGAAGACAACGTTGTTCAGAGCTTCTTCTCCTGCATCGTGCTCAAGTTCTTGGTTTGTTTTCCCCAGCCATTGGTTGCATTTTGGTTGCTTTCCCACATCTTCTGGTGCTTATTTCCCCATTTGAAAGATTGAAGAATGACTGAGAAGAACCAGTTCTGGAACCACTACTTAAGGGAACAACACAAGCTTTTTTCACTTCACTACAATCAGTCACAGAGTAATAAAAAGTAGTACAGATGACTCAATTCATTCCTGGAGCAGTGCCTCCAAAGTTGAAAGTTGATGGCACCACAGGTGCTGTGAACTTGTACCCGCCGTGTTTCTCGATCATCTTCGATTCTGAAATCAAACAAAGAATAACATTTAAGAATGACAAGAATCTTTTTATTCCCATATAGAGATTTACTTCAATTTTCATTTAAAACTGTTGTGCTGCTCGAGTAGGTCATCTTTAGTATTTAGGAGGACGTCCCTTCAAAATCAAGCTTTAGGGGAAAACAGGATTACAAGGTTCATCATGACAAAATCTGATTTTAAAAATGAACTTTTGTACACAACATTGAGCCACCAACATGTGGCACACTGCTAAGCTCTTCTCAGCTCAGCTGATGAGGGTTTGCAAAGTTTCTTAGAGGCTAAAGACCACACCAGATTCCTGAAGTTTTATCTACTTCATGCCAGTGTGATGAACACTTTTTGGGGATATTTTGTGATTTTACTCATCAAATTAAGAGACAATTACACAAAATAACAAGAGACTAACAACTTTATATCCCGGTAGACCTCAAATGTTGACCCTGGTTTGACTGACAGCCCCACCAAACAAAGGCACCTTTCCCCCATCACTGTCACACAGCATGCCATCAGGTCATTCAAATAAAAACTCAGGACTGTGTCCACCTATAAATCACCTTGAATAAGCAGGTTTTATTTTTTACTTTAATGAAAGAGAAAAATCACAAGGCAGGTGAACTGCTAGCAAAAAGCCGTTGGTAAAATTTTTAAACGAAACAACAGTTGTATAAAAAAAAAGAGGAGATATAGCATGTAGAAAAAATCTTTATTGTTAGTGTAGCATTAGGCTTTGATTGGAAAATTGAGGTGGGTTCTCAGCTGGAGCTCACCATGTGCCGCCCGTCTCTGATCTGCAAGTGTGCCGATGTCCTGAAGATGTTTGCCCTGCTCCTCGTCGAGGGCCTGTGTTAGTGCCTGGTACCACACTGGGTCACGGGTCTGGATATCTGCAGCACAGTAAAACCAGATCAGTGTCAAAGATCAGAACATGCATGTCCGTTTGTAATGACGATATAGATTTCATGAACAGTCATCTCACTCTGTAGTATGGCTTTGAAGATTTGATACTCGTCCACAGGGTTGTCTTCATCATCTACAGCTGTAGTGTAGCCCTCCAGTGCCGTCTCCTCAGCGTCATCCTCCTCCCAGTCTTCGTCGTCTCCGTCCTCTCCTGCCTGCTTTGCCAGCATCTCCAAATACTCCTGCCCCTCCTCATCGATGTCATCCTCATCACTGCCGAGCTCAGCTATGGACGGGAGAGAATCTCTTTCAGGTTTACTCCTTTCACACATTATGTAATGCTGGGACTTTCTGATGGGGGCTGGCCCCCCTTCAGTCACCTTAATCTGAGTGTTGCGCAGTTTTTCAAACCAAAGATAAGAAACAATCTGACTATTGAATATACATGCTTTATCAATGATTGCTGCAGATTTGTGGACTGAAATCTGTTTGTTGTGCTAAATTCTGTTATTTTCGTAAAAGAGGATGCTCTAGCAAAAAAGAAAGATCCTGGTCAGAGGTAGGATTAAACTGTGTTGCGGCACATTGTTGCTAACTTTCTTGGTACTTTCATGATGCCAATTCACTTCTGTTATGATCCAAATTGTATATTTGTCCATCCAACTTTGTTCTATTTCTCTTCAAGAATGGGCTCATGGTTCGAATATGGAGGAGTAAAGAACATGGAGAGATGATGTAAACAAAAACCCTGATTTATGGGTTTACACACGTAAATGGGGAAATTAATCTTGAGTCTTTATCTTCTTCCATTACGCTTTGATTTAGTCCTCCTCATGACTTAATGTTGGTTGTCAGGGAACACAAAAAATGTCATCCTCTGAGGGGTGGCCTACCGTTGTCTTCCTCGTCTTCCCCATCCTCGTCATCATCATCCTCGTCATTTTCATGCTCTGCTCGACAGGCGTACGCCCTCTTGAGGCCGTTAAACAGAAGGATAGCTGCTGGGAGAAGTTGGCCGGCCACTTGGTTAACAGCCTGGGGCCTGTGCTCGAGGTCCATTAGGGCACAAAGTCCCAGGATGCACATCTTCCTGTCATGGAGGCTGTGAGGAGAGCAAAAATAATGTACTGAGACTTTGTGTCGTGACTTAGAACACATGTAATTACAGAATCAGATAAGGTGAGGTATGCCATGGTGACAAAATACATTGAGTTAGTAACAAAGTTTTTACCCGAGGAAGCAGTCGACATCTTTGAGCCACTGGGTGATGAAGTGGTTGGTGATGGGCTCAGTGTTGTTTGGGAAGCGTAGGTTCTCCAGAGTGTTGAGGAGAAGAGGGGGGCTGTAGTAAAGGGCAGCTATAGCTACTTGTAAGCACATAGTCCTCAGCTCGCTGGTTTTAACCTCCCTTGTCAAGCGCTCCAGTGCAGCTGCCACAAACAGGGGCACCACCTGCAACAACAGCAAATCATCCTCAATAGAGCTGAAGTCTACGTTCTGTCACAGAACTCTTTTTCCAATTTTTGGCTCGACTGCTTCTTGTGGATGTATTTTACTTTTGTCTTCTACATTGCTTTTTGTAAGGTTACAAGCACTATGGACTGCTTTATAAGCTTATTCACCTGATCAATTCCTTTGCCTTTGCACTGCAGAATGATCACCTCCAGCAGTTTGGCTGCATGGCACTCAGGATCTTCTCCTGGATCTCCAGTCAGGACCTGAGTGAAGTGACAAAGCCATGTAAGCCTCCCTCTAAGCATCTGGATCAGTCTTGGACACCATGCTTCACTTAATGTGGCCTCTTACCTTCTTGCACATGCTATAGATTATCTCCAGGTATTTGGTATCAGATAAGAGGGTATCCGTGTCAACTGTGACATAGTTGTGAAGAAGAGGCATCATATCTGAAAATGAAGCACATTTTCTGTTAATATAGTTTTGTGAAGAGTGAAGATGTGAACTTTCCTCTCCAACGTCAGGATCAGTGTTTCTCACAGTCACATAAGAATGACTGCAAAGCTTTTTTCATCAGTTCATGTCTCTAAAAACAGGAGAGGGATCCACTGGTATTTCACTCCAATAAAATCCCTGACTGAGTTGTGATGTATAAGTTAGAACTGAAGCCTTTCATGCCTTTTCTTTGGTATTCCGCTTTATGTTACATCATCTATTTTAGGCTAAGATTAGCACTTTAAGTGCTTGTTGGCCTAGTTAAAGCACTTGCAGTGTTTTTTCGCATGCGCCCCGAGGTTTGTTACATGTTTATTTCTTTCAAAAATGACATCAAGTCAGAGGTGTTCAAACTATGGCCCGCTGCCCTTTCTGAACTGGCCCCTCAAACAGTTGAGTGAATGGAGAACTTTTGATTACAGCAGCAAATACCATCAATCATGCAAGTTCTCTGGCATATTAACTTTGTGACAAGGTTATTTTGCAATATTAATCTCCAAGCACCAACATTCTTGCAGTTTACTCTTGTTTTGTGTCCGACAGTGAAGATAAACCGTCAATGTCTCCTATCTGTGCTGCTCAGAAAGTCTCTCTCGCCCTGACTGGGTGTGAATCCAGTGATAGCCCAGGATTACAAGGGTCCCTTGACAGGTGATAACCCATCCTGAACCCTAACACTTCAGCTTAAAAACACTAAAAGGGAGGTGCAGCAACTCGCTCTGTCACCGACTGTATGTATTCCTCTTTGTGTGGCCCTCAATGTAAAAAGTGTGGACACCCCTGCATCAAGTTTTGATCTTGGTCTACAAACATTATATAAAGGGTCACAAAAAGCACACGACCATTTAGAGTTGAGAGATTATCTGATGACTGCAGGCAGAGGCAGGCTAGCGCTACCTGTTGACTCCCAGAGTTTGAGCTAAGCGAATTAGTAGCAGGCGATTTTTGACTGTCTCTGTGTCACTACTCAACTGCTTGTCATGGACTCAGGAGTGAGGCAAGACATGAAGACAAAAAAAGGTGGTGTATCTCTTTAAGACTTTAAGCCCTTTGATTGCTTAATTGCAATGCAAAACCTTTTAAGGATCCACAGGAGCCTTGTATAAAGACTCCGCATTTCATTTTCTTAAAGACTCTCAAATATATACTCTTTATTTGGCCAGTTATACCTGTAAAGTAATCAAATCCATCCTGTTGGAAGACTTCATACACCAGTGGAAGGAGCTGCCACATCTGTGGTGACACCTGCTGGCAGGTCAGGCTATGAGCCAAGGACAGGATCTCCTCATAGAACTCTGAGAACAGCAGAATAAAAGGTCAATCACTTGAGGTGAATATAGTCTGTTTGTACTAAACAATTATCTCAAGTATTCAGGTAACACAGAGGAGGAATGTGGAGGTACAGGGAGGACCAGCCCTGCTCACCTAGTACGTGCTGCTGCAACACGGTGCCAATCACCTGCAGACAAATGCCCTCCAACTGCTGAGTGATCTGAAAAAACATGGAGGGAAAGTAGAATTTGATTACCTGAACCAAAGATTAAGATTTTAATGATATGACTGTTCAGCTTTATTTGTACACTTGATTATAGGTAAAATAACAGGATGAACCATTCATTAAAAACTCATCTTATTTCAAGAAATAATCTATTTAAATGTTTTGATTAATCTTCAAGAACAGAAATAATTTGGCACTTCTGCAAAGGTCGAGTACTCGTTATCTGTTCATTGATGTATCCAACCTTGTGGATCCAGTTCAACTTCTCTATTCACCAAATTCAAGGCAATATAAGCCATTAGGCAATATAATAATAATAATAGATTAAACTAAAGTGTAATAAAGCTATTGGTTTTCTTGCTTCCAGAGCCAACAGTCCTGTGTTTTGGGCAGACATGGTGGCAGAGAGCCCCAGCACTATTTCTAGCATCTGCCTCAGCCTCTGAGTCATTTTGAACATGGTGAGAACAGAACGTGTTCCCAGGAGTTGGTGGGTGGCTGAAGTGTGTTGGCAGGAAGGCTACAGCAGACTGGAGCCGCTTCTGCAGATGAAGTGGCTCAGAGATGAGTGATTGGCCGGGAGAGAGAGTGTGTGTGTGTGTGTGTGGGCAGCGCGCTTAGTGGCTATGCCGCTAACCTCTTTGTGGTCCTCCACCACACTTAGCAATGTGTCAATTGTGTTGAGGATGCCCATGGCCGTCACAGCCTTGTCATCGCCTCCCTCCTCATCAGGGCCCGTCTGAATCACCTGGTTGAACGTCATAGCCTGTCAAAGAGCAAACAGAGACCATTACAATCTGAGGAGCGATACGGTTCTTCTGTATTTTAGTATCAGGCTTTCAAATGACAAATTTTCTATCTGCAAATAATTACAAATAAAAAACCACTTCAAAGAAGACATCACAAAGAGACTACAGTGATAAAAAGTATTTTGAATAAATGCTCCAGTTAATTTTTCTAGCTTTTGAAGTACTTAAAAGAAGATTTTTAAATGCTCAAGAAATTGGACATTTATAAAATAAAAAGTTCCTCCACTGTCAATTGTTTTTATCAAATTCAGCAGCAAAGCATTTACAGTAGTTCAGAGACTTAATCTGACAAGTAAATGTACAACAGTTTCCATTAAAATTTCTTGAATTATAAGGCAGACATAGCAATTTAATGGTACTTTTGAATGAGTACAATCAAGTTTTTTATGTATTTGTGTGCCCATCTATAGTTTTGAAGTTTATAAAAATGTAACTCATTTTGAAAAGTAATGAAAAAAAGCCTTGTGTTATTAATATTTATGTAACCTCTCAAGTTTGGCCAGTACACAATATTGATCAAGACAATATTTGAATACATTTTACATTTTTTAACTTTTTGTCTGAATTAGAAACATAACTACTCAGACCAATGACAACACAAATTAAGGAGTTTGAGAGATTATGTTTCCATCAGAGATAAAACTTAAAAGTACAAAGACAAACCGAAAAAAATAAAGTAGGCCACACCTTATCCAGATCCTGAATCAGCGTCTATTTTCACTAACTTGGTTACGAGATCATCAAGTGACCTTGTGCTTATTCGACTTATAAAATGGTTCAGTTTAAATATGATTGATCAGGCATCACTGTAAAGCAGATGGTGCTGTTGTGTCACCTGTTGTAAAGAAGCAACCGGACATTTTTTTCTCCTCTTACTTCACAACAGAGTAACCAAAACAGTCTACAATATAAAACCCAGTCAGAGTGAATATAGTTGTACACTGTGACATACACAAGGTGAGCACAGACATGTGACGCACATTGTTGACAATTAAAAATAAAGGATGAACCATCTGCAGACATGAGGACGTCTTTAACAGGCTTCATACAACAGACCAGATAGTTGAAGCATATTGAAAAGACATAAAACAGCATTTAACCAACTTAACAGGATACAGGACTACTAAAAGCGATCAGTTTTCATGTACAGTTATGTCACCCACTTTTCCTGTTTCTAATGTGTGCCATGTTGCCAGAAATGCTTTGTGGAAAGAAAGTTTTAATCCCTACATCGCCATGTCTTGAGCTCTCGGTAACCTTCTGTCCCAGTGTTACTCCAAGAAGGATGAAACAGAAATGTACATGTTTCTGGTTTTAGCACTGTGGACTAAAAGGCTGAAATATAAATGATGATTGCTAAAAATATGTTCTCTGCCTTTTGGATTAGTTTTAAATCCTTGGCCTCAACATAAAAGGGTAGTCGCCTCATACTATGGGAGTTCAATACAGCCACGACTTCTTTTGTGGAATATTAGTCTCATTTAATGAAATCCTCTTATAATGAACATACTGCACGATATAAAAGTCAATGGCCTCTCTGTTTCTCTTAAGGTCTAAGTTGTCCTTATACAGAAGTGTTCATTTGGCCTCTAAGTGATGTTGATGAAGCTGTGATGTTAGTGATGACAAAGGCCTTTTTCTGGGAAGCACTTACCAAATGCTGTGTCATTTCTACAGCGATAGGAGTCACCTCTTCACTGTATTCACAGATCATCTTCTGGATAACATTTGTGAGGTCGTCATTTTCTGTCTCCCTAACAATATGCAGAAGTGCCTGCATCACTGGCCGGATGAATGGGGTGATGTATTCTTTGGCTTAAAGTAAACAGATAACAAATCACTCAAAGTGACTGCAGATTTTATTAAAAACAAAACAAACAAAAAAAGCATGTTTTTGGCTTTAGTTTCTCACCTTTCTCCTGATTGCTGATGAGAACCTGCAGGGCGATGGCGGCCTCCACTTTGACTGGCATCTCATTGTCATTGATTAGACAGAGACGGGTGAGCTCGAGAGCAGTCTGCAGGTTCTGGTCACTTTTAAACTTCACCTCACAGAAGTAATGCAGCACCCAGCAGGCCTGAGTGAAAATGCAACGGGACACCATCACTTAGAGGTCATCGTATGGGCTGTGAGACAATGTTCATGACATTTGAACTTTCAGAATCAGTTCCTTTCACTTTGAGGAAATGGTATCTTACCCTGGCTCTCATGTAGCCCAGTTCACTGCGGAAAAGGGGGAAGACGTGATTCTGCAGCATGAACTCCATCTGGTCCTTGTATATTTTTTTCTGTGTAAACATAAAAGAAGCAGGTCTTTAAAGACAGCCAAACTTTAATTCAAAACTTTGCTCAATTGAGGCTAAAAAAAAAAGCAGGTTAGTCATCACAGAAGGTAAGAAAGCAAGATAGAAGCTGTTTAGGTTAAAGTTCATGACTTCTTTTCAGGTTTCTGACAGACTTTAAGTTCAAATAATGAAAAAAAAAGGAGAGAACTCCTTTGATTAAAGAGACTCAAGAGACTTAACATGCTTGGCACAGAACACTTTAAATATGTGCAGGAACCGTGTTATATGAAACTAACAGTTAACTAATATCCACAACTTAAAAAACAAGATTGCAATATGAAAAAGCTCATCCAACAGTGTCATACCACCATATTCATATTCTATGCTTCTGTAAGATCAGAGTCAAAGCCAATTCTGGTAAACTCCAATGTCCCAATAAGATTCCCCCACCCTCCTTTTTTCTTGTTTTTTTTAAGGGGATATTTCAAAATGTCCTTCAAGCATGCAGGCCTAGAAATGTCTACCTTCAGCAAGATCTCTGCCAGAGAGCCAATCATGTGGAGAGCACCGTCCTTTTTCCTGGGGTCTGAGGCGGGGTCAGTGAGAATCTGGTAGCAGAAGCCCATTGTCTTTTGCAAAACCTTGAGAGTGAAAAGAGTACAAGATCTCTTTAATTTCATTAAATACAAATGATAGGGTTTTTTTCCCTCATATTGCAAATAAGCTTAGCTCACCTCTTTCCTCTTGTTGCAGGCAGTGAAGAGGAGAGTCTGAGCTGCTGTCGTAGGAGAGATGAAGTCCTCAAATACATCTATAGAGGGATAGCAGATATAAAATAGATGGGTTATTCATCACTGAAGCACAGGATTCTACTCAGATCACAGGCATACCATCTCTCTGTGCTTACCAAACTTCATGCGGATATACTCGTATGGGTCCTCCTGCCACAGTTCCTCATCACTGTCTGTGTAACACATCAGGGGGAAAACCACATCCTGAATGATGCCCTAAAAAAAAAAAAAAAAAAAGGATCCATCAGTTCCATTTATTAAGGACAAGATAATCAAGTTTTATTTTATTTGTAGCTACTGTAAAAATCTTCTATCAGCTCAAAATTAAATCCTACAAAAGACCTTAAATACTTCAAATATATGGTGAGATCTGACCACTGCAAAGTGCGTCTAGAGTGTTAGTGTGCTTCACCATGTGGTCACTGCACTATGACAGAGGATTGAAAAGTGAAACTTGGTTCAGTATGGACCCAGTTACAGCCAAAAAACATAAAACGACTGTGTTTGAGCTTATTAACATTGGTATGAAGTCTCATGGGGGTAACAACATGACAGTACATCTTTGTTATGCCATTTACCATTTAAATCAAACAACGTGCACTTGTTTCGGAGTAACTGCATTGTCAGCTGTTAGGTATTTATCACATCAGAACTGTGTATCAAATTAAATGCAGTACCTTTAACTGTAACATCAGGGTGAAAAGCTCTGTTGTCTTGTCACTTGTCTGCCACTGCAGATATTTGCCAGTGCAAAACTATTTAATGTTGACAGTTGTCAGGATAAAACCCATCAGGCCATTTGAAATACACAACAAAACAATTCAACCTAAGTTTTCCAGGTGGGTTTGGTTAAAAGACAATGGGCTTCAATGACTAATATTGTTTTGATTAAATTTGCCTTCTTTGCATAATACAATATACTATTCTCTTTGAAACAGCTAAATAAACTTTATAAATAGTTTAACAAATGGTACTGATGACTGGGGTTGATAAAAGTAAATGAATCCCCATTTTGTTACTAAAAACATCTTCAAATTACTAGGGGTGGGAGAAAAAAAAAATCGATTCACACAGGTATCGGGATTTTTTTGTTTGACGATTTTAAATCAATATTTTGTTAAAAAATCTCTTTCCAAATTTAAATGCTTTATTTTAGTCTGTGTCAATAAGTCACTTTTAAATGCAATCCAGGCTTTTGAAGACAGAGTATAAACAGATGGTTAAAATATACTGCTGTAAAAAATCCTAAAAACAGACTCACATGTGATGTGTATTTTTCCTGATATAGTCCGTAGGCATCATCATTGTTCATCTTTTTTGCCGGTGTTAAAAAAAAAAAAGCCAACTAAAGATTGCAAAAATCGGCAATATTGTATAATCGCAATTTAGATCGAAATTGGCACCTAAAAAATTGTAAAAAATCAAATCGGGAGAAAAGCGTATCGTCCCAGCCCTAAAAATTGCCATGTGCAGTATTAAGTTGTGTTTACAGTGTATACAGACTTGCATTTGCTGAATCTTTACCTGAATGTGTGGTTTGAGGTTCCTCCATGTCAGAGCATGTGCTATGCCTTGGTTGATGTAGTTCAGTGTCTGTTGGAGTACTCTGGGAGCGATGTATTGCTTTTCCTTGTACTGGTATAAGACTTTGAGCAGCACCTGGCCAACAAGAGTACAAAGAACTTCCTTATATGTGTGATGTGGGGAAGAAAGAGACACTGTTTATCTTGTGCTTTCTGAAGTTCTTACCTGCTGAGCAGGAACTGCATATTCCTTGAGGAAAAGTTCAGCAAACTCTGTGTACTCTTTGGTTGTGTTGCCTGGACTTCCATACCTTCAAGACAGCGTCATAGAGTGAGTGTTTATCTTTAAAGTGTACTAACAGCTGTTCCATTTAAATGAAAAATTGTACATCATTACCTCTCAAAAAGCCGAGCCAAAATGTGAAGGGCCCACTTCTTACACTTCCACCACGGCAGCTCTGGCCGCTCATCTTCATCTATCTGCATTGTCTCCTGCACAGACCGAGGACAAGGACACAATCAGTTTATGGAAAATCTGCATGTAATACTTAAAATAGGTGTTTTTTTTTCTGATCACAGACATAAATGATTTAATCTCTTACTGGTGGAACATCTCGGTCTACTACAGTTTTCAGGATCTCCATCCATTCTGTCAGGTTTTGTCTGTTGATGAGTTCGAGGGGGAGATTGTACTGGAGGAGATAACATAAGTTAAATTAGTGGCAGAACATTAAAGCATATATGTCAGGACAGTGCTAAACATAAGGGTTGGCCACTGCTTAACATTTTTTCATGCATCCCTACTTTAGAGATTGTGATTTGACTTAAAAGATACCTGGAAGAGGGCATAGAGAATTTTGAAGATCTGTTTCTGGATGAGGACAGAGTCGTTGTGGTGGTCTGGGAGCAGCTGGATGAATCGCTCTTTCAGCATGGGCATGAAGATGTGCATGGCAGCCACCAGAGGCTGACGCTCTTCTGGTTTCTTATATCTGTTTCACACACAAACACAGTTCAGATTAGCATTACAAGCCGGACATAAGCCCACATCACGTAAACAATGAAAGAACTGGGACTCACTCGTAGTTTTTGACGAGCTGGTAAAGGCAGAGCAAGATGCCGAGCCACCCTGCACTGTTGTCTGACTGCAGGTAGAAGCCAATCTTGTCCACTATGGTTGTCCACTTGCCGGGGTAGTCGTGCTTGATCATGTGATGAATACATGTCGTCAACTGAACCCTGTGGTTTTCAGGAGAGAAGTTTACAGATTAGCTGACTTAAAAACCACAAGCTACTATGACCACCAATCTGTAATGTTTGTAACAGAATGTGAGATTACCTGATGCGCTCTGGGGAGTGGATGATGGCCTCCACTATGTTATCTCGAATAAACTGCCTGTCCTCTTCGGGGATGTTATGGACAGGTGTCTCTGAACCTGAACCGTCTCCATCACTCCAGTGCTGGGTTATCATGTTCTTGAGGTAAATCACACCTTGACAGCAAGAGAAGAGAAGACAACATTAAGCACTTAAAAAGCCAGTTTTCTCCTTTGAACATCTACCTGGACATAACAATATATAACACTTAAAAAAATGAGGTATCAAAAAAAGATTGTAGTTAATAAAAATTCTGGATACCATAGTGTGACTTTGACGACTTATTCATGATAGCACAAAGTTTACCATGGTCAATAAAGTTGTATCAAGTGATTTTTTTCGGTTGAAATACTTTTTAAAATGTGTATTAGTATCAGAACCTTAATAGGCCAAATAATCATAGCTCAGATTTTTAAAATTGGATAATGTTGGTTACTTTTGCCACTATATGAAATAGTATTTATTTCAGCCAAACAGCCCTTCTTCTCTACAATCTAATACCACACAAAGGAAAGCTGCTTTTAGGATAAGCTTAACATTTATGATTATTTTTTTTACAATCAGGAGCAGCTCCTAAATGTGACTGTTTATGATACAACAAGTGTCATAAACAGAAATGTGACTGTTTATGACACAAGTGTAACTGCTGAAACACATAAAGCCTAAGCTGCCAAAATAAATCCTTCCATCTGATGTTCGCTCGTTTTGAATGTGGCACCAGAGTGTCAGCTGGGCTCATATCTACAGTGAGGGGCCCCACTCTGAGTCCCATTGCTGGCAGGGGGAGTCATCTGAGGGAATGGAGAAACGATGGTTGGGATGTGGACGTCAGACTGCTGACACAACCGTCTACATCGCTGGCGAGGCAATCAAAATCCAGCCTATCAATGCTGACAGAGCATAAACCCCCTCCCCTCTGCCTATGACCACCAACCTCAGTATCCTCTCCACTACAAAAGCCCCTTACAGCCCGTCACTTCAATTTGACTGATAGTAAGGATGAAAATTAATTCTTAAAAATGTCTTGCTAAGTGAAAAGAAACCAAGGATAACATACAGCAACAATCAACTATTTCTGAATTCAGTCTTCAACACAACCCTATTCTCAACTTTCCATTTTGATCTTTGTGTAAGTTATTTCAAAACATATATGAAATAACCTTCATATAACAGAATCATAATGGGAGAACAGCAGCTTAATTTTTCATATTTGGCTTTTGCAATATGCCAAGCCAGACAGGAACTCAATCTATATCAAAAACAGATTTACAACCTGCTAAATATGATACATTCAGGAGAGGAGCTTCATATCAGCCTGGTGAACCTCTACCTGTTTATTCTGCTCCAAATACTGCCAGAAATTTCACAAACAGCTGGGAAAATTAATTTACTAAAGATCAGCCATGTACCAAAACTTGAAGAAATGGGCACTAAATAATTGAGGCACTTTCTATATATTTTCTGCAATAACTTGAGTAAAGATTTTTACATTGATTTTCCCACCACTGGCACCCTCCATGAAGAGCAGCGTTTCACTAAAGCAAAACAAGCTATATTTAAAACAGCTCCACGTGTTCACTGCACTTCAGCGTGGCACCTTAGCCTCACAAAAACACAAGTGTGAATCATGTATCATCACTAAATCTTTTTAAAACTATTATGTAAGTGACCCATTTTACTTGGGGTCATGAAAATATCTAGTTTTTTTTCCCATATAACGCAATCCAACAAAACTGGAGTCAGATGAGAGCATAGTAACGTCACAAAGGGCCAGGGTGTTTTAAAGGTTGTCCTTAGGTGACACCAGTTAATACCAGGAAGGAAAAAGCATGAACTTTACTTCATAACATTTTATCTGAACACAGCTACCAACCAATTGTATGAAGTGGGGCTGTGTATCACAACAGAACTACTGGCTAAATTCTATCCTTTGAAAGATAAATGCAACATACCCCTCCCATCTTTATGTGAGATTAAAGAAGAGACCAGTCATCCACATTGACGTTATTAATACCCGCTGCCTTTATGGTCTTCAAAATGAGAACTATGCATCAACTGCATTTGCAAACAAAATATCAATAGGATGCATCACACTCGTGGCCATGCTATGAAATATTTCTATGGCATTTTTTTCCTTGCTACACAGCCAGCTCTTTCAAAAATATTGCACTGAACTTTTGCTTTAATGGGCCAGTTAGGCATCCTATCTGTGTTGATGAACTGCACCCAAATGATTCATTTAGGTTTCCTGCCTTGAAAGCAGTTACAAATGCAGGTAAGAATCCGATGCAGGTTTCAGTGGACAGAAACGGTCTTCCATCCAAGCAAGAAAAAAAGAAAAGAAAGAAAAAACAGAGAGGGAAGCATAATATTATCAGAACAGCACTGGCATGGAGGCAGGGGTGATACATGAAGATGACAAAGTTAGCATCATCAATTTCAGGATGATTTGGTTTGTGTCACCATGGACAAAAGGAAAATGCAACAGCAGAAAAGAGAAGGGAATATAGAGCTGAAAATGTTGAATCACTGGATTGCGTATTGTATTTTTTATTTAAAGAAACAAGCAGATATAATTTTCTCCTATGATTTCTGAAAAGCTTTATGAATCATTAATGAATGCATCTGAAAAAAGAAGCCATAAACTTTATGACTATGTTCCAGATTGCTGCATTGAACAAAAGTGTCATTGACAAGCTTAAACTGTAATTTAGATTTATTCAATTTAGCTTCCCTGGTTGCTTTTAGGTTTAAAACATCAATGTGTGCATTATAATTCTGATGAATGCTAAATACAAACATTAGTTATGTTAAATTAAAGTTCTGAATGGTCCAGTCATTGAGATTATCATTCAATTGATAACAATTTGGCTTTCTAAATGTAGAGAAAACATTGATTTGACCCTAAAGGTAATCAAAGTAGCCAAACCAGGCGTAGAGTTCCCATCTTTAGAAAGAAAGACCCCACAGCAGATTAAGATTACACAAAACAGTGGACTGTATGGATGAGCTACAGGCTTGTGACCACTCATCATTACACACAAGACTTTCTTTAATACAGAATATTTGAAATGACAAACACTAAACAGAATACCATCCAACTAATTTTCTTCCCCCTCCGTTTACATTTCAGAGATTTCAGACTTACCAGCTTGCCTGACAGGCAGATCCAGCTGATCAGACATAGTAACACGCAGCAGAGTGGACACAAAGTTTACCTGGGTGTGACCCTGTAAATCAGAATGAAAGGCAGTTAACCTGTTTATAAACACCAAAAGAACATTTGGATTCTCCTGTATTAAGACACCTTATTGGAGGCATGCTTAAAGAAACCTTCAACCATCTGTTAACACTGTTCCACTGTTATGTGTTGTTGCACACATTATAAGAATAAAATAAAAACAAATCAAGTTGCTCACTTACAGTAATCTCATAACCAACAATAACATTAACAGGTGGTGTCCTAGAGATGGCTACGTCTTCCTGGCCAGTTTCTATAATATGAAGATGATAAATAATGAAATAGAGCTCACAGATGTTTGCCTCCAGATGGTCCATAATAAACATACTTCAAAGCAAAGCGCCGACACAATTACAATTTACGGCATTCTGTGCCCTCTCCAAAACAAAGCTCACATATGTCAACATACTTTAAAAGGGTCATGAAATGTTTTAAGCACTTGTGTAATCCTAGTCATTTTATCTGGATACTTTCCATGAACAACAAGCTCAGAGTTTTTATGACTAAGCAGGGCCCTGTATTTAGAACGCACTCCAATAGATTTACTCGATCCACCTCCAGAGGACATTTTTGTTCAATACATAGCTGAAAAGACTGTGGCATGTAAAGAAACGCTTCTGCATTGAAGGGAGCCATCAGCATCATGTGGGTGTGAAAGTAGTACCAAAAAAACACATTCTACAGCCAAAATAAAAATGGAGGCGGGTTTACTTGCTCAGAGTCATCACATTGGACTGCTGTTCTGTGACTTGTAAGAAATCCTCATAAAATCCTAATAATCAGCCTCCGATTGATTTCATAATGATCAGGTATATGTGGCCAGTTCTGATTTAAAATAACATTGTGTCTCACGTTGATTTGTACAATTTATAAACTTACTAACATGTATATGTAAAGTAAGGAAACATCCTTCGTACTGAATGGTAAAGTTGGTTTAAAGTGTGTGAATCCCCCTTTTTTTAACATCCAATCAACAGCTGAGGACTACATGTAAATGCATAAATCAACACTTAATACAGGACCTATTTCTCTGGCAAAAAAACATTTTTGAAAGTATCTGTTGTTCATGACTCTAAAGAAATAAACGACCAGTTAAAAAAGGGTAATAAACACTGATGATTATGTATGTTTACATCTCATCCTCGTCATTTCTGGTTGCCAACTAGAGGTGCATGTTGGGGATGGGCTGATGGGCCTTTCAGATAAATACTATGCAAATTGAAATCAGCAAAGGATATCTAAAAGAAGTATTGATGAGGATATTCTATTATTTCACATTTCTTTTCTCCCTTTTTAAAAATAATAAATTTGAAAATCTACCAGCCGACCATCCTTTTAATGATCCCATTTAAGAATAGATAGGGTATTGTTTTGTACTGACTCATTTCACGGTTTTGCCTTTTAAATGGCTTTTAAATTGACATTGTCGTTAACTGGCAGGCATTTTCTCAAATAAAACTTAGCCCAAAACTCTTGAGATTTTACTAAGTAAAGCTCAACTAAAAGCTAAGGGGCACATTTACTACGATGTAACCAACTAATGAGCATTTATGGCTTTCACTGGATTTAGCTAATTATCCGCCGACATTTACATAGGCTCAAAACTACAAGGGCAGTCTAAATAAATCAGCCAGGGATTAAAAATGACTGTTTTCTTATTCTGAAGCCCGACAGCCTGATTTTTTATGCCACTTGCTCGCCGGGGTTAGCTCACATGGCACTGTGCTAATATTAAACTCAATCTGAGTGATAAAAGATGAGTAATGAAAACGTGCCCTGAATCTTAACACCGTGTGTTTAAATGTTAACAATAGTGTCAAGCTAACTTGTATTTCTGATTTTCACTTTCCAAAATGTCATCAATTTAGGGCTTGTCACAGTGACACGTGAGCAGCAGCTATGTAGCAAGGCAGTGGCAGTCCGTCCAACAAGCTAGCCTGCTAATATTAGCAACAAGGCTAACATCAGTATCCTGCTGTTAAATACACTAACCAGCACATTTCCGACTGTAAGGAGCACTTATTTGTATGTCAGATTCACTGACCATAATATTCTCATGTCATGTCAGTGCCGACACTGGCCCAAATTAAATCGCAACTGTGTGTGACGAGCTTACAATTATCTCATCAGCTAAGTAAGAGGTTAGCTTGTATAGCATGTCAGCACAGCTGGCTCGAGACGAAACCAGCCCTGACGCTGGTTACTGGTACACCGGAGTCATCGAAATAAAATGTCCGGGTAAAATTCATAACTAAAGATGGATATCGTCACACTGGGGGATGTATACTTTTCGGCAGGTGATTTTATCCTTTGACTGTGACGGTGACGCTAGCAGAGCCCAGTCTGCGTGATCGCTCCATCTTGATGTTGTGAACGTCCGAGGCCCGATCCGAGCGCGCGCCACAAACCTCCTTCACAAATAACGGCTAAATCTGAACTTTTACCTCATTCAGCTGTCTTTCCGCGGCCTCCCGCAGATTAGGGTCCATCGTGCCCCGAAGGGCCTCGACCAAAGCCTCGGGATCCATGACGAAAACTCTGTTTACGGCTCGGATTTAAATATTTCAGAGGTCTATCAATTCCCAGTCACTGCGCACATGGACGCACGGCTCTCCGGTTACCCGGCGCGAAAGGAAGCAGTGAATGAAGTACCCGGATAGATCAGCGCCAAATTTGTGCAACACAGACTTCCGGTGGGGAATGAGCGGTCGTGGGAATTGTAGTTCCTTGTGTGGCACCACCTGCTTATGTTGTGTACAATCATTCACTGTACAACCTTGTAAAAACAGTGGTCAAGGTGGACCACCTACTGGTCTTTGCCACGTATTAATTTTCTCGATCATTTTGAACGACTTCTATTCTTTGTAGCGACACATGAAATGGCATTTTTGTTTTTGTCCTATTGAGATTGACAAAGAACACTATCCTCTGATTATGTCATAAATATGAGATTGTGCCAAACTGTCACCTTTTTAAAGCATCTCTCTATCTGCCTTTCTGTCTATCTTGGTATCTGGGATAATACTGACCTCACTAAGATTATGTTAACAACTGGAACTGATGCTTCAAGAATGTTGAAAATGTTGAAAAATCCAAGAGGTTGGTTTTGACAATATCTTTGTAACATCTTTATCAAATAAGAAGACATAATGCAAATAAATCATGAAAATCGTTACATAGAGAAAAAGGTTATTCAGTGAATCCCATGTGTCCTTTTTCTGATTACTTTAGTATTGATCTCCACCTTTGCAGCCTGTTAACAAACAATAACTAAAATATAATTTTTGTGTTTAAACATGTTAAGAGCTCATTACTTCTTGAATGATTATGAGAGATGTACTAAGCCTCAGCTGTTAACAGATACTTTATTATTTCATTTGCAGGTTATAACGGAAGAATGATATATAATCCATAAAGCATGTCTAATATTTTTAGGTGAATTATGCTGCAAAATATGTATCTAGATTTTTTCCACAAAGAAATAAGAAGCACAAAGTAAGTTCCAAGTCGGATTCATTTTAGATAAATATCAAAAAGTTTTTTTTTATTGACAGCTAGCTGCACAGTGTCAACATGTGCTGTATAAATGACCTAAATTACTTACCCATTTGCAAAAAACATTGCACAGAATGCCCCCTAAGTAAAATCAGATAAAGATTTCATATACAAAACTTTAAATTGGACTTTCTAAATAGTATATTAAATAGTATAAATAGTATATTACCAGAGCTTTCCACAAGTTGCAGTCAGCTTATAAATTTATAATCAGACGCTTTTTCTTGTTGTCTCAACCTACATAGCCAGACATATTGAACTATTTGGGGAGATGAAATCATAGCTGTAATAAAATACGCATAAATATTTTAAAGATGGATGATAAAGAAATGCTCAAATGAATAAGATTGTTTGCAATTTTGCACAACCAGAAAACAACTGAAAAATAGAAAAGCTTAATAATGTCAGTATGTTCACTAAAAATAACATGAAAATAATCTCCCTCATTTGTAATATCTATCTATCTATCTATCTATCTATCTATCTATCTATCTATCTATCTATCTATCTATCTATCTATCTATCTATCTATATGTGTATATATATATATCTATATCTATATATCTATATCTATATATCTATATCTATCTATCTATATATCTATATATATATATATATATATATATATATATATACATATAAAACCCTAACCCATTTCCTGGTATCCAAATAATATTATGGTTTACACAATTTAATCTAAACATTTTCCTCATTTTGGCTTTAGTCTAGACATTTTGATTTTCTTTATTTTTAATGGCCTTTTTCCACAACATTTTGATTTTTCCAAAGTGCATCATATTATTATAATCCCCCGGGATATGTTACCAAATCAGAATATAAATCACAACATATTTGGACATCTATGTATATTTCCCAACTTTATAAACACTCCATAAATGATTCATTGACGTATGTCATTCAGAATTTGGATAGCCTACAGGGTTTTAAAGGTGACCAGCAGACCCCATTGGCAGGCTTCTGTTCCCCATGGGATAACAACCCCATGAATGCTGTATTAGCCTACTGATAGTAGTATCTGCTATTATTTGTTAAGTATATAAAACCAGTAACAAAACTTGACCTGCCCGGCCATCATAGTCAGGCTGACGCATGCTGCTGTGCATGTTGTAGCTTGTTAGATCTAGAGGGGCTGTGGGGGTCCTGATGTGCCTGTGTCGCTCTGATAAGCCAACAATGACAAATCTCTTTCTGGTTGAACTTTTGTTATATCTCCATTTCAAACATATTTTCGGAGAAGTATGACAGGCTCTAGTTCAGGTAGCTGAAAGAAACGGATGAGTATTAGTTTTTTTTTAACCTCAGCTTTTCCACAAACTCTCCTTGATAGAAAGCCCTGGAGCAGGAGTAAATAAACAACAGTCCCCCTGCTGCAGTGAAGGAGCTCTGCTCTGTTGGAGGCGCTGTGGATGATTGTTCAGGCTGCTGGATGTGAAGGTAAAAGGTCATCTGTGGTAACGTGTCAGAAGAAGGCTGTCCCCACACCGGTATCACCCCGCCTGCCTTTGGCTGCGGCTGCTGTTGTTGTACACGTCTTGATCTAACCGGAGCCGACCTCGACGTTTCCCCTGAAAAATGGCCAAAAAGCGGAGGGATAGACGGGAGACTGACGGTCTGTCCTCGGCTCAGGAGGAGGTGAAGCCGATTGTCGGCGGTTCTCAAGCCCTCAAAGGTGGGTTCAGTTTTTTTGCTAACCTGAACGCAGGGGGACAGCTCTGGCTGATGGTAGATAAAGATAGATGAAGTAATGTAACGACTCGGCAGCGTCATAGCTTTAAGGTCAGTCCGGATAGCACAGCGTTAGCTCGTGTTAGCCGGAAGCTTGTCGGTCACAGGGCTGAGCGGTTAGCACCAGTTAGCACTAACGTTAGCTGCTGTCAGACTCCTCAATGGGTGTCTGAGTATATATATATATGTATAATTAAACATCTTAGCTGGTGGAAACGTAACCTCCAATAACTGGTTGTCTCACTAACTACAACGACCGTAGAATTACTGGTTTATTTTAATTTAATATTTATCTTTATTGGGGCAGTGCACAAATGAATGTAAATGTAATCAAACCAGAGTAAGCTAGTGGCTGAATGGCATCTGTTGTCCCTGAGCAGGTAAGCAGTTGACAGCAACATACAAAACACTCTTTACACAGGTTTTATAAGGTAACATGCAAATATAATGTTATTTTATGGGCTACTTAATTAAGCCATATACCGTATTTAAAGCATTGGACCGATGTATGGTAATCTGATATCGTGATAACAGTCAGATAAATCCAGCAGTCTGAGAATAAATGTTGTGTTGGAAGTATTTAGTAAAATATATCAATGATATCAAGTGGCATGAAAATGTACCACCTTTGGAAAGTACAATTAAACAATAGATACATTGATTCTGAAAAAAAAAATAAAGTCAATTACGTGGAATTCCAAAAGGACCAAAATAGATTTTTGTCACATCAATATTCTCTTCTGTTGTTTTGATGAACTCCTAATCAACTAATTGATCATATTTGACTGTGTCAGGAAGCTTGTGTGAATGTGCTGTTTTTTGATTCGTTGTAATGTTATGTCAGTTGGCTGTTTTTTTTTTTTTTACCTTTTTGTCATGCCAGTTTTGTAATTTGACCTTTTTTTTTTTTTTTGTTACTACTAGTTGTCTATGATGAATTACTCTTCCTGGTGAACCATATAGTCATCCAGGTGTATTGTTCACAAGTGTTTTTGAAAAATTAAATACGATAACAAGATACAACAACACAGTCAATGAATATGACATTATGACAAGACATAAAAACAGTCAAAGGACATGTTGTATCATAACATACAAAAAGATCAAACAACCTGACCTAAAGTATTGAAACATGCTCTAATGAGAAACCAATGCACAGGAATAACTCAATAAAATGACATGACCTGATTACAAGGTATATAGATACAAATAACATGATATAATTCCAAGGAATAATTCAATCAGTCAAACAACATGACAGCAAACTATCACAACTTTGTCGAATGGGGTGACATAATTAATGCCAGGCTAAAACTCAGTTAAATGGCATAGCATAACATGTTTTATCAATGGTTGGAAACAAACTTTTAAGCCTTCTTGCTCTTGACACTCATTTTTACTAGGCACTTTATCTTAATTGTAGCATAATGAATTGATGTTTAACATGAATATAAGGGATTATAAATTTTCTTGTTACTTTTATTGATGCACAATATTGGAATTTTGCCAATATCCTACATGATGATAAGCAGGTATTCTAAAGTCATCGCTGCCAATACCAGTATTTTGGGGTCCAAAGTAGACAGTCTTTTTCTTACTTTTATTACAGAAAAAGTGCTCATTTGAACTACCTGTCTCTATTACAACGGTCACTTCAGAGACTCAGCTATAGCCCTAACGCTACCTAAAACCCCCAACCCAGTTTTATAAACTGCTTTGGCAATAATACCTGTCAAACTTACAACAGAACTTTGTGCTACCACATCTTTGCAAGCATCGAGCAAATGTTTTAACTAGTCCTACCTTGAGATACAAACACATAAACAAAAAATTTACAAGCAGTCTGTCTAAAAGAAAATGCAAAAGCACTGTTTGTCTCAAGGACCTACGGAGCAGACATAGCTCCCTGAAGGGGTTTGATCAAGTGATGCAAAACTCATAAGGAAGTTACAGTAAACTCTCTTGGTGCTAGTTTGACTCCTGTAACTGTAAACATGTAATACAATGTTTGAGTAACTTTTTTTTTTCCTTTCTCACAGAGGCCCAGCAGCCTGTAGGGGGCTCAGCACGTATGTCGTTTATGATTCTTGTGGCAATCTTTGCTAGCTCTGCCTCCGTCATGTACCTCGTCTACAGTAACTTCCCTGAGCTTCCTGAGTAAGTTTCTCTACTTGGTTATTAAATATGTGATTAACTGGGAGAGGATAAGATGAATTTCTCTGTCATACGAAGATATCTTTGTATGTACTAAACAACACTTATGATATTTTCTTTAAAAACAATCAGATTTTACCAGGAGACATCATAAAAGCAAAACAAATAAAAGCAAGGTTATGTGGTTGATATGGTCTTTAAATGCATGGATGAAAAAGGTAGCATTTGAGCTGATATAGCTGATATTAAAGATGCCATGAGGAGTTTCTAAGTAATTACAAAAAAGTCTCACTTTTAGATATATGCCTGATCGAAACACACACTTTAAGATGAGTTTTATAGCATCAAATAGGTTATTTATAAATGCCATTCCTTAGCTTCGTAGTCGGGTCGGACAGGACTGGGCTGGCCTGGATACTCAACTTCGGGAACAAGACAATTAAAACTAGAGCAAATTTATATTATTTGGACACGTCTCAGAGCACCGGGCTGTAAGTAGCGATATATAGCTGGCTACAAAACTACGATACTAAGTTTTCCAAAAATTGTCACGTCTTTTGGTGCGTTCCAGTTGTAGTCAGAAGTAGGAATTTCCGAGTTCTGAGTAGGAAACTGCAATTGGAACGCCCCCCGAAGTCTGAATTTCCTACTGGGAACTCGGTGAAACCTCGCCACCCCCGAGTTGACAATCGAGGATGGATGTCCTCAGTGTGAACAGTTATTTAGCTCCTGTAATAATCAATTTATTTGCACTTCTGACTGGGGTGTGTCGCTCTAGATCAGCTGTATACATTGTATTGTTAGAATTATATTTACAAAAATGCTACCAAAGTGATAATCACATTCTTCATGTGATATTTGTGAACAACAACACAAGGCGTGCTAACAACAGCTAACAATAGCCTGGTAGATCAGCATGATTTTTCCCGACTTTAACTGGAACGCCGATAAGTCGGAGATGATGTCACTCCCAGTTCCAAGGTTACTGGAGCGCAGCATTACGACAGTCGCCGCGCATGCTCATGGGTAGCAGAGTCTTTATGTTGCTGGAACTAGATTCTCCTCATAGCACCTTTAACAGTCAAACGAGACTGCATCACAAGCTTCATCTCTTTTAAAGTTTCAAATTTTGAAAAACTACTAACGTCTTGCACCCCAACTACTAACCTGACAAAATGCACATACGTCAAACAAAATATTAAATGTTTTGCCAGTTGCAGAATACATCATTACATTAAAGTCAAGTCTTAACTAAGTGCAGTGATGCCTATTTAGATTGGCTCAGTTTGAAAGTGACATCAGATCAAACTGAACAATAGAGAAGGGGTCACTTGTTGCAAATCCTTTGGTGGCATGAGAGACTCAGTTTTAGCTGAGTTTCTCTCTGGCTTTTGCATCTTAAGTCATGAAATGCATGTAACAATATCAAGGCAATTTGTCTATCAACAGGTTACTGACATGCCCAAACAATGTCAGTCAAATGTTAATGTGGAGTAAATGCTATACACAATGACCAGTAATATTTAAATCTTTGGAGTTTTTCCAGTGCTGAAAATGAACAGAGATCTGTCTTTTTTTTCCCAGTGAGGAAATGGAGAAAATCAAGATTCCTAAAGACATGGATGACGCCAAAGCACTGGGGACAGTGCTGTCCAAATACAAGGAGACATACTACACCCAAGTGTTGGTTGCCTACTTTGCAACATATGTCTTGTATCCTTTGGAAGAAATCATCTTTTGGAAAGATTTGTGTCAATATTGCTTTCTTGGAAATTTTTAAGCTGCCCTGCCATTTTTTAGTCTTCAAAGAAAGAAAAAAATTAAGTTAATGATTTACTAACCTAACTGTGAACCTCCTTTACAAATGAAAAATTATCCGCTTTAGGTTCTTGAAGTTGGGAGGCACCTACCAGCTCACTATCTGCGAGAGCTACTCTCACAGTGTTTTTCTGATTCTGTTTAACCCTTTTACATCCGCACTGAGACCCTGAACATTACTCCAAGAAGGGGGCTGTTTGTAAGTAGGCAAACTCCCTACACTCTTGGACTGGTCATTAAATGGACTTTGCCCTGCCCACAGTCTCCCTTTTGCAAAGTCCAGGCAATGACCAGAAGGGAACAGAGCAGAAAATATCTCCAAGGATTCACAGTAGAAAGTAGACCAGTAGATCAGATAATGAGGTTAAAAATGGTGAAGCTGATTCATTCCCCCCTTGTTTGTTTGTTAATAGCTTTGTACTCTACTATTTTGTAAACAATATACGTTGAAAAAGTTTATGTCAACACAAAAAGTCAAATTCAATAGCTTAATAGTGACCTCCTCTTGTCTAAATATTTGCTGGGCTAAATTAAGTACTCTACAGAAAGGCCTGCAGGCTAATGTTCTTAGAGGAACATTACCTTTGTTTAACAGTCATGTCCATGTCATCCACCTTAACGTTTTTGTCAGCCTCCAGACTTTTGCGATCCCTGGATCTATCTTCCTCAGCATCCTGTCAGGATATCTTTACCCTTTCCCTCTGGCACTTTTCTTAGTCTGCTTGGTGAGTAAGAAAATTTTATTGAGGAATGTGATTTGCCATAAGTATTGTATTTTTGATACTTAAACTTTGTATTTTGTATGAAAACTGTATATATAAATGGTTTGCTTCTTCTAACAGACTTGGGTACATGAATATTTAGATAAGTATGATCCAATATGCTCCAGAAAAAATTAGAAAGATTATAATTACAAAACCCCACCTTAATTTTGATGCCATGGGGACAGACAACTGAGTAAACAAATATGTCACAGTTGTTTATTTGTGCCATACATGGGATCCGGGTGAGCTGTTACCAAATGCTCTGCTAGCTTTTTTAGAATCTGCATTCAAAAGACTATAAAATTAAAGAGGTAGGGTACTACCTGATCATAGGGCCAACACATAGTGACAGATACATACCCAAACCCATACTTCCACTCAGGTGCAATTTAAAGTTTGGTCTTTGGAAGGACATTGTTGAACTTGAAGAAGACCCACAAATGATCAGGGAGAGCATGCAAATTCTACAAAGAAAAGCCCTGAACCACTCAAGACGTGGAACCAGCAACCTTCATGCTGTGAGAGAGAACCAAGCATTACCTGCTTTACCACAAGCAGCCCTACTAAAATTATAATGGTTGATGATAAAAAAAAAAGCTATGAACACTTCTCAACTTTCTTACCAATGCTAATATTCAGCGTGCTTTATTGTTTGCTTTTTGAATAAACATACATTTTTCTATAAATACACGCAACAGACTTGAGGAAAGCCATGTTTTCATTGGTCTTTACACCGCTGTACATTCAAAGGGTTAGAAGACAACAATCTGAGAAACTCAGGATATAAAGAAAAAACCTGAACAAATGCAACAGAGAAGGGGTCCCTCATTTCAACCAGACCATCATTTAGTTCATGTCTCGTTTGCTACAACATATCTGACTGTACTTCTGGGTTTGTTCCCTTTCTTTAGCTTCTGATGAAAAACAGAGGGAGGGAAATAATATCTTCCTCTCTAAATTTAAGGGACTGAAACTGAAAAGTGATGTTATTCTGTCATGACAACAGATAGTGATGGTGCAATGTTGAGACACCAAGGTCATTGTCCTACTTTTGTAACAACGTAGAAGGAATTTAAGACAAAAAGAAACTCTGCAGAACTGTTGCTTAAGAGAGTGAAAACATTCTACCTATGTGGGTTTTTGATAAGTGGATACATTTATTCAAGAAAGCATTTTTCACTTTTTATGTTTATTGACAAAAAGCTGTCAGCTGCATTTTTTTAGGTTTCATCCTCTTCTTTGTGAAGTACTTAATTTTATCAGTTTAAAATAGGGCTGAACAATTAATTGCAAATTAGATTTAATCGCAATATGGCTTGTTGCAATTTTCAAATCGCAGAAGGTTCAATATTTTTAACCCAAAATGTGTTGAACATTTTGGCATTGTGATGTAGTTTTTTGAAATTTCATGCCTATCTTTTATGTCTATTCTTACACTTTTCCCCCCCATTTTTGGACCATTTTTACCTTTTTTTTTAAACTCCGTTTTTACAACTTTATGCCTATTTTGCCCCCATTCATCTTTTTTGACCACTGTCAGAACCATTTTTGGAATTTTTACATGGTTTTTAAAATTTAATTTCAAATTCTATTAATTTTGCTGCCATAATCAATTTTCCTAAGCCACTTTTGGATTTTTTTGCCAATTTTTCCCTTTTTTTTCATTTTCATACCTATTTTGCACCTATTTTTTTTTTTAACCTTTTTCTGCTTTCATGCCATTTTTACCCAGTTTTTACAATTTCATACCTTTTTTGCTTCTGTTCTTCACTTCTCCACTTTTTCTCAGATCTTTTATCCTTAGATTGATTTAATGTCATATTGGTTTTACCATAAAAAGATCTACTGCTTATGTTTGTTTAAGAATACATAAGATGAGGAACATTAAAACAATTGCAGTGTAAATCGCAATTAGATTATTTTCTCAAATCGTTCAGCCCTAGTTTAAAATATATCTCTATATAATTAAAAGTAATCAATTCAAATTGTAGATCATTGTTTTTTTCCCCAGAGTCTACACTCTGTTTGTTTTGCTTTGTTAATTGGTCAGATGCTGATTCCGTAGGTGTTTTAGGAAACGTTTACACAGACACTCTCTGACTTACAAACGCAAAGATTTTTCCTTTGCGTATTCAAGTCGATCTGCTTTCAGACGGAGACAGTGGAGACGATTGAAACCGCTGTAGTATGCATGCCGGTTCAATAGATGGCAGTGTAGGTTTACAGAGAGGTAGTGCTGCTACAGCACATGTACAAAGAAGAAAAACTTCACAAACGACAATGGCGAATAGATGCTCAAAGACACAGAAGTTTCTTTTCTGAAGAACAAATCAGTTTGGACAACAGATCTGTCTGGATAGTTTTGTCTGGATAACTGAACACGGTAAACAGCACACACGTTACTCAGCAGACGGCCAAAGCTGTTGTTGTTCTTGGTATGCGCGCGCAGCCTTCATGTGAAAGACTACTGCGCATGCGGTGACATCAGCGTTTCACCCTGAAATGCTCTGACTCAGGTTTACACAGAGCTGCATGGATTACCGTTTTGAAAATCTCCACTCTGGAGCCTGTTTTCAAAAGTTTCCGTTTTCAGGCAGTCCGCAGAGTTCCCATGTAAACACAAGGCCAAAACGCAATGAAAACTTATCGGATCTGACCGCATTTGGCCCCGTGTAAACGGCCCCTGTGATAGTGTTGGGTTAATTACTCATTTCCTCTTGCATTGTTTCCATCAAAATATCTGAATTCCACCATCATGAAGGGGTTAACATAAACTAAGGTCTCTGTTTCATTATCTCAGAAACAGTTTAAGACATGGAGCTGTGTTCCCTATAGTGATGCACCAATTGAAAAAAAAAAAAAAACGGCAAATGCCACCACTGATGTTAAAAATTTCAATTTAGCTGATACCAGTCTCAATTGCTTCAAAAACACAAATCTGTTACTGAATTCTGCTCATTCCAAATTCATTTGGCCATGTCCACTGTTTGTCATAAAGGACTTTACTAATGTTGAACTAGGTATTTGTGTATCTCTTGTTGAAAATATAACCAGCTATCAATTTAGGACAGAATGATATCTTTAAAAATATGAAGCGGATCTAAAAAGATTCAACCACTGGTCATTTTTTTCTCTGTTTGCAGTGCTCAGGGCTGGGAGCGTCTTTCTGCTATATGCTGTCATACCTAGTGGGCAGACCTGTGGTCTACAAATACCTCTCAGAGCGAGCACAGAAATGGTCCCAGCAGGTAAAAGCAGAAACAGAAATACACACTGTATGTGAGAGAGAGACTCATATCCCCTTCAGCATTCTCTTTTAAAGTAGAAATTTGTTTATGATACATTTTGTCTTTTTTCACATATGTGTCTGATCTTAAAGCCTTTTGATATCACATATTGATATTCTGCAGTTTAGTGTATGAATGCTGTTCATTCATCTTTTTAGGCAATTTTTCAATTTGAAGTTTGGTTGGTTTATTATTATTGTTGTTGATTAAAGTGACGATGTTACTCAAGTTTCTGAAAGTGAAAGTGGCGCTTTTCCCTTAATGAAGGTAATGATTTGTCATTTCTACTCTTTCATGAATTAGCTTTCCAAGAATTTGTTCCTATCATTCACTTTATATTGTAGGAAAGGCAGTTAAGATTGCAACACTTTGTCCCAAGGTAACACTGAACAAGCAGGTAAATCAGGGCCATGGCTTATAAAATCTTCTATCTATGACTCTTTACTGACAGGTCGACAAACATAGAGATCATCTAATCAATTACATCATCTTCCTGAGGATAACCCCATTTCTCCCCAACTGGTTCATCAACATCACTTCTCCTGTCATCAACCTGCCTTTAGGGGTTTTCTTCATTGGCACCTTTCTAGGTAAGTCTGTCTTCATTCTTTTTATCTTTCAGGGATAGTTCAGTATTTCTGAAGTTTGGTTGTACGAGGTACATGTCAATCATATATACATTACCCAAAGAGATAGAAATCAGCTCCACCCCTAATAAGTTAGAGCCAGCATGGAGCTGAGGCTGTGCGATGTTGCAGTAGGCATGGTGGTTGAAGATAATCGGATGAATTTTGTGTGAAAGAGTATCAAAAACAGTACACTGTAATGATGATGTAAGATGTCATTCTACTTTTTTGGAGTTTCCATATGCTCTACTGTGCTCCATACACGTATATTCCACATGACTGAGTACTTCTGTGTGCAAAACAAAGTCTGCTGCAGTTTGACTCCTCCATCTCCTCCTGTGAATAGCACTAGTTGCTACATGAAATGGCTGATAACCCTGGCCCATAGGAATAGATGCACCACTGTGATGTCCTGTTGTTTCATCAGAGGATTGAGCTTGAGTGCTTAGTGCAGAGCGTAGACTGTGGAAAGAATCCAGAGCCTTTGAAAACATGGCACTGAACTGTGCCAAACTGGTATCATCTCAGTTACATTGTTCCATGATTATTGCGTATCCCTACATTTCAAAATGAATTTTATTATTTTTAATTTTTATTCAATCTGACTAGAATTCACCAAACTACTTGTGGCAGTTTGCCCCTACAGCAGCAGTGTGTGGTTTAATGTCAGTGCAGGCTCTTCTCTTTCGGAGCAGCCTTAGCTGTGGCTAATGAAATCGTGATTGACACTAACCTTATACAACACCACTTCGAATGTATATATACCATACTCCCTTTGTTTTTTACACAGTTTGTTGTTACGGACTTGTTTTTATTCTGTTATATGCTTTTATCTGGTTAAATAAAGGATATAATAATAATAATAATATGACATCACTGGTTTGCAGGAGTAGCACCGCCATCTTTTGTCGCCATCAACGCAGGCACACAACTGTACAAACTGACCACAGCAGGCGAGGCCGTCTCCTGGAACTCTCTCGCTGTACTCGGCATCCTAGCTGTGCTCTCCATCTTACCTGTCTGCTTCCAGAAGAATCTGCAGAAGAAACTGGAGTAGAGAGCTGAGAACCTCAGCAACATCCCCTCTCCTTCGGCTCAGGAAGGTGCAGCTGTCACTCATGTTGCTTTAGCTCAGAGTCTGACTGCCAGCACAGAAGAAACTCATTGACCACCTAACAGCATGCAGTGGTGCGTTGTTCCTGATGTGAAGTATAATGTAAACTGGCTGCTGCTGCACAATTTGTTTTTATGGTAAATTATCATTTTGCATTTTTTTGCTGTCTGGGTTTATTACGCACAGGGTGTAAATAACAGATTTTTGTTGTTTTTATTTAAAACATTCTTGTTAGAGTCTTGCCAGAACATTAAAAGTGCTACTTGCTGGATGATTAAAATAATCCTATATGCAGCACCTTTAAAATTTGCTTTCTTTTTGCTGGCTTTCTAACATGCTTGTGGCTAATTTCACCTAATGAAGGGTATTGGTGCAGCAATAAATGTTACCTAGACACTGAGATTGGATTTTGATCATCAGAAGATAATTTGTGACTACTGCTGATGTGTGCTTCAGCAAACACTTGTAGCGCGAGGAAGAAAGGAACAGGCAAAGAAAAGCTTAGTGCTGATCTTAGTAACTGCGTTAATTTGTTTATACATATGGGAGATTCTGTTATCCCTGGAGAGGTGCCTGGATTCACTGCCATACATTTTATTCTTTTTCACCAGTTTATGTTTATACAAACATCACCTAAAGCTGCTCTTTCTTTAACACTGTATCTTGCAGAGGACAGACTCAACTGATGCAATATTTTCTCACAGGACATCCAAGCTGCAGGTTGCTGAACTGCACATTGTTAGCATTTGTATTTAAAAGGGCATAACTTGTGTCAACACCACTGATTTTTGTTTGGTAAGAAGCATGAGGAGTGAACTTGCAAACAAAGATCATAGTGGTATGTGTCCCAAAGCTTTGCATATGTTGGTTTTTGTGCTCTTCATGATGTCTTTTCAGATTATTTATGACTATTGTTTCTCCTCTGAGTTAAGAACTGGAGTTGTCCTTAACATTGATGATAAAAAATGACAGTCAATAAGACTGCAAATGGACAGGTTACCTAAGCCTTACCTTGCTTTTTACTTCTAGTGCTCACCTGAAGAAACGTATCGAGATGCCTGATTTTATGTTATTCTGTTCTGCTCTTAGAAGTTGTTTTGAATGGCACATTTTGCCCGGTGCTGTCACAGCTGATGGATTTTCCCTTATACATGTGTGTTGCCAGTGCACCAAGCTAACTAACCAACTGCTGCTTAGATATTTCCTTATTCACAAACCACCATGCAGTTAATGTGTATGGGAGTAAAATACCTGACTGACTCTCTGTCTTAGGTCTTAAAAGTACACACTCTTAAGGGCAAGTTGTTTGATGCATCCAGGAAAGACTATGTCTATTTTTATGTCTCACTGTTCAACAAATTTACATTCTCTGTATCGTTAACATCTCAAATCCTTATTTTAATCTGCCTCTTGAATTGAGGATTTTAATGTCTTAGCGTTTTCTGCTTCTCTATTTATGTTATATAAGGAAGTAACTTAATGAAAAGATCTGTATGTATGCAAATGTGTCTTAACTGATGTTTTTATGTTTTGAGTTTTTTCTTTTGTATTGATTTAGATTTGGTGAATTCACCTTCTGGTCACTTTTCATGAAGTTTTGCCTCCCAGCATATGATTTTCACCTTTATTTTCTTAAATATTTAATCCTAAAACTAAACCCAAATTCGCACTGATCATAAATAAATGTCTAAGTATGATTGCTGATGTTTTTCACCCTGTAAAATACTTCTTATTTCACTCACTGTAAGCTTTTCATAAAGCAGTATTCTTTTGTACTGAGCAGTAAAGCATAGCAGTATAAATGTTTACAGAATGAACATTTGTCTTACTGATAATTAAAACATATTTATTACAACATTAAAATGATCTTGATAGAATGAGTTTCATGTATTTCCTTTTAAGATTGTTTGATATTCCTATTAAAATGGTGTATTATTAATATGGTGTTTAAATGTAAATAGGTTTTTTGTTTAACCATGAGTGACTTAATGTTTTATATAAATTTGTTGTGCATGTCGTGTCTTGCAAGACCAAAGTGGGGTTTTAAATCTGCCTATCTGAGCAAAGGTGTTTGCCACCAGGTGGTGATATTGTAATACCAATTAAGCAGTCTTTCTCCTGCCAGTGGCAGTGTCCTATTCATGTGACAGATTTTTCCATATAATTGAGCAAACACCACTAGAAAAAGACATGATGTGTTACTATTTATACAGAAATGCGTTTGGTAGTGAACTTCTTTTGTTGTGTTAAATTCTATGATTTTATTAATGATTTTTTTGTGTGTAGATCAGGAGTGTCCAAACTTTTTACATCAAGGGCCGCATTAAGAGGAATACATGGATAACTGAGCCAGTCATTGCACCCCACTTTTTGTGTATTTAAGTTAATTTTTTAGGGGTTTAGGGGTGGGTTATCACACGTCAAGGGGGCCTTGTAACCCTGTCATCTAGTGAGGACAAGTGACATGAGCAGCAGAGATGGGAGACAGTCACTGTCAGACATAAAACAAGAGCAAAATACAAGAATGTTGGTGCTTGAAGATGATATTGCAAGATAATTTGTCAATGAGACCTTGCCACAAAGTTAATATGGCAGAAAATGTGCATGATTGATGGTATTTGCTGCTGTAATCAAAGTGTGCTGTTTCAGGGGCCAATTCAGAATGGGCAACAGGCCGCATTTGGCCCCCAGGTCAGAGTTTGGACATGCCTGTTGTAGATAATAAAAAAATGTGTAATGGTAGATTTCATGAATACATCCTAACATTATCTTTTTTTTTTATTTACTCGTTTATTGTTATTTTTGAGAAAACATAACATAGTTTCAAATAATAGAGGATCAAACGGCGGGGGAGGTTCCATCACACAAGCAACTTTTACACCACTCATATGACATCATGCCCATATAACCATATTAGTCTGCTTCTTTTAAGCTTAAAGGTATGCTTCCCATATGGGACATGTTATTGCTAAACAAAATCAGGTCTTACCAGTAAAACATAAGTGAGCCATTTTGACCAAATTTCAGCAATGATATCAATTTTGCATCTCAGTTTTAAATGTGATTCTCTCCATAACATATGTATTGTAAACAACATGAATCCAGTCATTTATAGTAGGTACTGTATGTCTCTTCAGCCATTATCTGGTCAGAGCCTTCTTGCTTGCTACTAACAATAGTCTCAATAAACATTTGTCTCCCTTTGCACATTTAAGTTCTTCTAAGTCGTTGAGATACATGATTTTAAAGTTAAAGCAGATTTTAGACTCAGATACTGCTTCCAGGACACCATGGACACATCTCCAAAATGGAACCACCGAGGGACAATCCCAAAAGATATGAAAATGGTTTGCCATTGTACTTCCACAGGACCTCCAGCAAACAGTCTGATCAGAGTGCTTTGTTTTCTGTGCGGGAGTACAAAAGAAATCGAGTCAAGTTCTTCCAGCTATATTCCCTCCAGGAAGGAGAGCTTGTTGTCAACCACTGCTGCCTACAGATTCTGTCCCATTCCTCCACCATTATCCTGATATTGCCCTCAGCTTACCATCATGTTTTACTATCAAGAGTGTGGTCTTCCTTTAAATTCTGGAGAGCACAATATAGTCTAGAAATGTTTTTTTTGTATGTGTCATCTTTGCAGGCTTTTTGGAAAATATCACCCTAACATTATCTTCTAGGTATCTTAGGTATATATTAGACCAGGAATGTGCAATTCTGATGACCAAGAAATCCATATGCAAACCTTTTTCCCAGCCATTGCTTGAAACACTCAGATACTTCTGATGGGATAAAATATTTTTTATTAACAAAAAATAAAACACTCATAAAAATAAACCAATATTTAAATATTACAACATAAATAAGTATGCACAGTTAAATGAACTTGACATTGAATTCAAGCCAATTAAGATTTTTTTTTAAATGTAAATTAGATATATATATATATTTTTTTAAAGCCCAACTTTTCTATTTCTGCCATTTTCTAAGTAAGGTATCGGGTAATAGGTATTATATTGTAATGCCTCATTAAAGAGATGTAGAGAAACAGTTATAGCAAAATACCTTCTTTAGGCACTCGCCAAAAACAATTAAAATAATCTAGATTATGTTGAAATACTTCTATTAGATTTTTTGTCCTGTTTTATTCATGTTCACAATTTGTTGATTTTTGGAGCCGACTTGCAGATTGCTTTTTGTGAGGTGGAGGGCTGCATATGCCCCCTGGGCCACCAGTTGCTCATCCTTGTATGATTGTGAAAAATTGTGAGCTCTTCGCTTGAGCAGATTATTGATCCATAATACACAGAAGATTGTTATGAAGTGTTAATGAGCTGTCAGATAACTGATTAGGATGCACAAAAACAACAAAATTATTCTTTAAACAGTGGAAAAGGCACTCTGAAAATCTTTTTTTAATATGGCCATTTTCAACATTTTACATGAGTAAATGTAAACCTTTAGAAATCACATCACTAATGTTTAATATGTTGCTTTAATATTTTAATAATAATATATAACGTCTGCTTTCTGTCAAGTGACTTGAAAAGATGACCAAACTCTTTGTGTTTCTCGCAATTACACGGTCATCATCATCTCATCGTTACTTGATGTACTATAAGCAGCAGATGATTACAGCTGTGTATGGACCACAATGCATTTCGACTGCAACGCTCTGATTTCTAAGGATGTTTGTAAAGCTCGAGACAGCCAGAGCGAAAACGGAAAAAAACGGAAATGTCCTTCAAAATAAGACAGCTGACCTGAATCCAAAAAGCAGCTAAACTTGGTCGCTTGTACAGGTCAGTATTGAAATATGTATTGTTGGAGTTGTTGGAATAAATTATAGAATTTCTTGCCTTACAAGCTGGCATGTAGTTATATTTTGCCATGTTCAAGGTCAACCCAGAAATTAGAAGAAAGAAGATCATTTGGCATGATGTGTTCAAATGCTATGAAAATATCTTCTTTTGGGAGAAATGTCTGCAAATTCAATCCAATCCATTTTAAAGGAGGTTTAAACCAATTAAGTTTGCCTGCTTACAGTGGCTACTGAGAACAAATTAAATTAAATAGGACAGAAACAAAGATTAAAATGAAGAACTAAACCAATAATAAAAGCAGTTATCTCATCACATAAGTATCGTATGAGACACACTAAGAACTCAAATTAAAGCCAAGTTAGGAGAATAAGAGACACAAAAAACAAAGACTGTGTTATAATCTGTTTTTAAGATTGTACTTGCCAACTGAATCTTAAAAGATGACCAAATGGAGAGGCTATGTGTTTGTACAACCACGTATTAGAATAAAATGGATCAGGAACAGATGAAAAACTTAAACATTGTCTCAGAACTGTTGGTTACCATTCTTTAAAATAAATTCATTTGTAATAAATGTGTAAATTGAATTTCGAAAGGCATTTGTTGACAAAATAAAGTGTTTTGTGTTGACATGAATTTGGAGTGTCTTGAGATTTTGGCACAATTTGTGTGCCTCGGGCAAAATTACTTTGAAAACCATTGCTTTAGACAACCAGATATTAAAAGAGCTCGTTGTAATTCGGTTAGTTTAACATTTCAACATTTTCTTAAAATATACTTTGGTGAAATTTGAAGTTGCATGTTCTTCTCCTGAGTGACTTTTATTGCGAAGGGTCACAGCCGGATGTGTCATGGCCGTTTCTCGCAGCAGGGCAGGTTAGCGCTGTATCGGTACAGATTTTCGAGCTTCGCAGTAAACGTAGCATCCGAGATGGCTGTTACAAATCACTCGTCCGAGTTTCTTTAATATGCTCCCTGTCGAGGGGAACAGGGTACCACCGGACCAGTCTCAAAATGACCACCGGCTTCAGCTCCGGGTCCTGCCGGTTCGCAGATTATTTTGTGATCTGCGGACTCGACACCGAAAGCGGGCTGGAACCAGACGAACTGTCCGGTAAGCACATTAGCCGTGGGAGTAAATGTCGGACTGATGCTGTGACAAACAAGGAGGGAGGGCAGGGCTGTTGTAGCGTGAGGGCTGTTTTTCTTTAGCTTTGACTGAATATTGACTAAAATGTCGTCCTCTTTTCTCACTCTCAGTGTGGTAAATGGACATAAACAGAGTGAATGTGAGGTCAGGCCTAGCTCCTCTCCTCTCAGCCTGTTTGTGTGTGATGTCAGTGCTCAGGCAGAGGAGAGGGGATTACTGCACTGTTTGTCCCTTTAACGCACTGACACATATTCAGACACCTCTTGCTTTATGTCCTCATCAGAGACGGGTTTGTTGATGTTTCATGTTAGAAACGCTCGTTTGTGCTTCAGTGTCAGCTGGGGGTGATATAATGTTATTTACAGAGGATGTTGTCATGGCTCTTAGCTGTCACTGCTGTTATTTGTATGAGAAAAGGCAACAACACACATGGGCGGATTAACCTGGAGATAAACTGCCCCCCTCAAAGACCCTCTCACATCCTCAGCATCCCCCCCAATGCTGATCCACACTGTGCGTGGAGTCAGCCTCTTCAAGTAACCTTTTTAAAGGGCTGACCCTTCCCTTAACAGCTATTACATAAAAGTTAAAAATGTCATGTGAGGAGGACCGTGAGCTGTGGCACACCTGGACCTGGGTTGTTTCAAGACCACTGACTTTATTTGTTAAAGGGGTATGATTTGACCCTCTGTAAGGATGTGATCAGAGGATGTGTCTTGTGAGTGCTTGGGTGGGAGATTGTGGCCCGAGGGACCCTGGATAGTCAGTAAACTAATCATGAACCATGGGAATTATATTGGTGTGATGTAAAGTTATGATGCTCATTCAATAGTAATCGTAATATGTCATTTTATTTAGAAGTAGCTTTAAGGCGACCCAAGGACACTTTACAAAGTTCAGAAGACCAAAACAACAATAAAATCAACAATAGAACAATGAAATCAGCAAAAACCAACAGCCAATAGAGATGTAGGGATGTGAACATGCAGGATGATGTTAAATAGCTTATGAAGTCCTAAACAGGTTGGTTTTGAGTCTGGATTTGAAGAGGGCAGAGACTTTAGGTCCTGAGCTCCGGTGGCAGACAGTTCCAGAGCTGGAGCAGAGCGACTGAGGGCCCTGCTCATGGAGCTGAGGCTGGAGTGGTGATATGGAGGTGCGAGGTTGTGAATGGCCTTAAAGGTGTACAGGAGGAGTCTGGATACAGTTCTGTCCTCTCATGTTTTATCCCATGATCATATTTGTGAAGGCACACATCTCAGTGCTGTTTAAGCGGTTTCACCTCCACACATTAAATACACACTGCAAAAGAGATGTGCTGCATTGTTGTAATTAGACTTTGAAACAATCATTTTAGCTGGAAATGTAGATATTGTTACTACAATGTTGTGTTTAAAAAACAAAAACTGTCACATCCAGAATAAAAGGTGGATTTTAGGACAGGAGATCATTCATGTTCTGTACAATAAAAACTGTATTACAGCTGTGTTGTATTTTAGTGACATAGTGGGGCAGTTTTATTTTTGCATCCAATTTAGTGTCATCCAGCTGCCAAGAGAGCCATATCTACCTTTTCACAGCACATGTTTCCACATCAGTGGAATATTTCATTGACACAGGTTAGTTACACTTCCTGTTTGCGCATTACAAATGAAAAGTGCTGTTTTACATTTCTGTCCTTGTTCTTGCAGAATGCTCTTATTTTGAAGTTTTCCCTGTCTTACCTAAACATTGAGCAGACCTGTCACATGCATCAGCCTCCACAAATGCATTGGTTTAAGATTGGTATTGATGAAATTGTCCTCTTACTAACATCATTCCATTAGCAAACCAGTGTGTTGATTTGTTTTGTGTCAATAAACAAAATCTGACAGTTAATTTTAATATTCAGATTGGAAAGTAGGAACCTCTTGATCACTGTCTGTCTCTGTGATGATGCCCAGATGGGCTTGAAATATATCTTATTTTAAACTCCATCATGTTAGCTGTATGGTTGCACAGAGGAACTTGAATAAAGCTTGTGATAGGGTATGCCACAGTCTGCGGTTTTGATTGATTAACAACAGATCTTGTCAGGGCATTCCTTTAGTTGAGGTTTATGTGCAAAATATTTCCCTCAAAGAGCTTGTTTTTGTCTTGTTCAAGGAAAACAATGGATTTCATCTCATGAATTCTTCTTGCTGTAAATGTATCATTCTCCATGTCCTACACTTAAAAAAATGGGGGTTATTCTGATTGAAGAAAAACTTCTTTAGTCAAAACCATGAAGTGAATTGCATTGCCCACTTCCATATTGATTTTCATCACAATCCTAATACATTTTACATTTAGCAATATACTGTTTAAAATGGGAGTGTTAATGAAAAAAAAGTATGCACACCCTACTGTTTGGTACTTGGGTGGGCCACCCAGGATTATTTACTGCTAACCAAGTAAATTTCCAGACCATGGCATTTATCTATTTTATTTATGTAATTGGGTATCAATGAGACAGTGTGGGAGGAAGAGACACCAAACATCTCTGCAGCAAATGCATTCAAATGAGCTAAAGTCATTTGTGTTATCCTGTACTTTGATTTAAAATGGTTGTTGCTGTGTGCTGCATAAACAGCGCACCCTCTCACAAACAGATAGATCTCCTGTTGCAGTGTGAAAATATCAAGTAAAGAGTTATTGTACAAAACATAATTTTAGCATCTTTATAAAAAAAAAATCATTGCTGATAAATACTGCTTGAACAGCTGAAACACACAATAAACCAACAGAGCAGTGTTTGGGAGAGACAAGCTGCTTTGTGTCAGAGAGAGGAGCTTATGATAATCAGCCTATCAAAAACAGCACAACCATCCCTGGTGTCAGTCCACCTCCATCACCCAAGTATAGTATCACTCTGGCTTGTAAACATTTGACCTTCAGATCTCATGGTCCATGCATTCAGTCCACTGCACCAATCAGACGGCACGTCAGCTAGAGGTCAGTTATCAGTGGCCTTCAGATTAGCAGGTGTCACTGCTCTGGCGACTGAGAGGTTAGCTATAGCACCATGGCTGAAAAACTCCCTTGGAATAATTTTGGATTAATATGAGATGTCATCAGGAGACACAGCAAGCAGTACAGACACTGTGTTTAGCCACAGTGAAGCCGTCAGTGTGTTTTCAGTAATAGCATGTATTGACAGTCATGAATCAGTATTTCATTTTCTTCTGTTGTGCAGGCTCTGTGCCTTTATCTGGTGTCATTGCAGGCTCCATTGAATAAATGTGTTTGGTTTTCTGGGCAGCTTCAGGTGTGAGTGAATGATAGTTTACCTATGAGGTGGTTCTATCAGATTAAAAACACTATACAGCGTTGCAATTTATATAATTAAGTCCTAAGCCTGAAATTTTTCAACTTTTCAACATTATTACTCTAATGAAAGGTGTCTAATTATCGTATATGAAAAAAGAAACTAGCTATTACTGTAGAATTGTAACTTGATATGTCATCCTTTAATTACTTAAATCCAGTTTCTGAAAGGTAGGGAGCTCACATAGGCAGTTGACAGAGAGAGGAGGTATGTGTAATATGTAGTGAAGTGAGTGCCACTTCTCCCGTATTACCTGTAAGTGGTGTGAGATTGTTGTTGGTTAAAGTGTGAAATAGTCTGAAATTGGTGTGAGCTGCTACTGCTCACAGAGTTAAAATAATCTTGTCTGTTGGACTCAATTAAGCCTGATGAAATAGGAATTTGTACATCAGAATCGCTGATGATTTTAGAAAAACTCTCAACCTGCCGTGATTTCAGGGTGTGTTTGGATGAGGGTTTAGGAATATGATGCCACTTTTTGTTCCATTTTTTTATACCCAGAGCTAAAAAGAAAGTTATTTCCTACGCATAGCAAACTGACCAAAATTAACATTTTCAGAGAATCAGCCCAAATGCTTCCCTTTTTAACTTCCTTAAATCAGATTCCTTTTCACAAGTTTAAATTCAGAGGTTCATTTATCAAATGAGTGTAAGATAAACCTAGTTTAGAGGGCATTTTGCATGTTCACAGATGCATCAGTACACCATTTTCAGACTGTGTAGGCCTGCTCTTCTCCTAAGCACAATAAAACATTCAACTGAAAAAAATGAGGAAATAGTGGAAGCACTTTTACCAGGGGAAAAAACATCATTTTTGTTCAACACATTTATTTTTGGATTTAATTCTATGCATGCTCAAAACCTGGAAAAGAGTAAGCTTTAAGTAAATGATAAAAGTGTAAGCATAGCTACACGAGTCATATCATCTCATGATCAAAAAGCTGGAAAAGAGAAATGAATGGAGAAAGCTAACGCTGCAGTAATGTTTATTCAAATGTGCATGAACTTTTTCAAACATTTCATGCTTAAGCTTTATTGTCTATCATTTAACTCTTTGACTTCAAATAAGGAGTCTTTGGCATCATGGCGGCATAAAAGAAGCAGCTGGTATTAAAGGAAAGAGATTATTCAGTTTTTCTGAAGTTGGGCTGTACCAGTGAAGTGGCTAAAAGGGCTCTCGGCATTGCTGCACCTTTAAGGAGAACGAGCTCAGACGAGCGGGTAGGTACACTGCTGTAAATGGGTATAGCTATTTTATGTTGTGTAAGTTTAACATAAAAACAAGAAACTGAGCTATGTTGGTTAGAATGAATGATTGGGCTAAAAAATCAGAGTTGGGGTTACAGGTAGAAGGTAAATCTTAATAAAAGTAAGATTGTGCATCAACAGCTAAAGGAAAGTCACTGTCACTGCACTTATATCTATTCAGATTAAGGAAAAATGAAGCATTAAAAATGTTTAGCCTTATCGTACATTTGGTTCAACATTGATTTGTGGACTGTTTTTACTTTCAGCTCACACATTTACACAAAATAACCGCACCCATTAACAGCAGTGTACCTTCAGTCACTTCACTGACTGCTGTCAAGTACCTGATACAACCCTGCTTCAAAATGACTGAACTATCCCTTTAACAATAAAGCTTATATTAAGATGTTATGTGAAAATATCATGTAACTAGTCCTATAATTGCAGAGCAGCCTCACATTTTACAGAGTGACAATAATATTATTTGATGTGTTTTTCATCAAGTTTGATTTTGATTTTATTTTAATTTAATACAGATGACAGTCTTCCAGCTTTACTGCAAAGCATAAAGGAAATATGCTGCAAATTAAATGTATATCTGTTGCTCTTTTCTGTTCAACTCTTTGCCACACAAGTCTCGAAGTACACTGGTAACAGTACAGTAGCATGCTGGTTGTCAGGCCTGTCTTCAATGCAGTTTTTTTGCGTGCTCTTTTGACTCTATCCATCAGCAGTACATTCTATAAAGATGCTTCAGTAAATTTAGTAGCACAAAAAGCATAGCACCGTACAGTAAACATACATTCTGTATATATTCACCAAACTAATATGAATCAAAAGTAGTAGTGTAGAATATATTCAGAAGTTGTGAGCATGACTGTATGCATGAATGATTGTATTGACTTAGGTGTTCATATCATCATAAGCTGTTCTAATAATGATGTACAGTGTTAAAGTTAGAGTCTTTGGGACAATATTGATGTAATATATCATCAGTCTAGCATGTACAGTTACCGTCACGCTGGCTTAGGGGTTTTTAATATTTGAAGAAAGCGTTGTGTTTACAGGTCTACATAAACTGGTCCATTATACCAGTCAATGTTTATTTGTATAGCACCAATTCATTGCAAGTACTACTCGTACTAAAAATAACAATTTATGATGGTGACAGACCAGATCATAAATCTGTCCTCATCATATGGTTTCTGTGCTGCAAAACAATTTATTTGAGGTTAGCTCCTTCAGATGTAGCTTCTTGTTTTAAGAGGGTCCTCATGTCTATATGGTTATAAAGGTATTGATTATGAAGGTTTTTATGAATAACAACCATACATTAATCCTACAATTTTCTTTATCAGGGCGATTTTAGTTTATTGTGTTTTGCTGATATCATGATATGTTGTGTATAATATACTTACAAAATTGTAATTGATGCGGCTTGACTTTATTGTGATGTTATATATTTTGCAGACTATGTATCATATACTCTGTGATTTCCCAGCCCTAACAGTAGTGATCCATATGCTTAGGATTTGAACCATCAACCTTCTCGATGTGAGGCAATATCACTAATCATTGAAGCAGCATTTAGTCCTCAACAGTGATGAAATCATTTTAAAATAATGTTGAAGTAATTTGATTACAACTTGTATGACTCAGCAGGTTGATCTTTCTTAATAGTAGACTTACTTATGAGGAAATCATAGACATCATTAATAAATCATGTGTCATCATCCACCCATTGCATTAATTAATGTATGAACTCAAGTGTGGAATATAATTAATACATGTGCAACACTGATATTTGGTCATGACAACATGCATCAATAATTGTGTTTTTTCATATGTTATTCATGATAATTTGCTGACACTATAAAGATGAGTTACCATATGCTTCTTTTTCAAACTCATGTTGGAGATCATTTTCCTTTATTTGTTGTTTAATGGTATTTTACAGGCTCTCAGACTGACTGCAGTTTAACTGTTTAAAACAAAAGAACAAAATAAGACTCTGTGGTCAAAACTCAGTGCTGCTGCTCTACTTACTGCATGTTGCTGCTGTTTACTGTCGAGGACGCTCTGGGTTTGCCCTCATTGACTTTCAGTATTCAGATGAAGAAAGGAAATGGTTCGGAAATTCCACTGTGAAAGTTTACAGATGATTCAGTCAACCAAAGGTCTACAGGTAAACTTTCAGAATGCCCACATCATCATGTCAACAGGTTGTTGTGTTATGTTTTTGCATGCTTCATATTTGTCCCTACACAAACACTAAAACACAGAAGAGGATGTTCCTTATATGGTCAGATAAAACAAGGATGGGTTCATTATACCTGTTTCTTGCCCAGAAGTGACTGAACTTACTTGGTTACATTTGGTAACAACATTCTACATAGATAGTCAAGATTCCCAAAGATTTAGGTTTGGTTGTCAAGTCATGGTATCATTACATTTTAATTATGTTTTTAGTACACACACTTCTTCTCTGTCAAACTCAACCACTCTCAAATAAATAGATTCTTAAACACACTCAATTTCCCTCACAAATACACACAAATGCACACAATATAACTGTCAAACAAACACATACATAATCAGATGTTCTTGCACAAACATTCAGTATGTTTTCACGCCTTCACACACAGTAATCTTTCTCATTTAAACACCAATTTTCTCACACAACACACATTATTTTAGCTGTTCTGAATCTGAACATATTTGGTGCATTATTTACCAAACTTAACCACCCATACCAAAATGGTTTGGTACGAATGAGTGTTCCGTTACACCCCTACTTGGCTTCCATGAATGATTTTTTTTTTTCAGATTAATGAAATTAACCATGCCTGGGTCAATGCAGGCAAACTGAAGGCCATTAACAGATGTGGGTGTCATGGATAAAACGTACCCTTTTTTTTCCTCAAGTTCCCTAAAGAAGCAAATCATTGTCTCACTTTTTGTAAGGTGCGTCTATAATATTGCTAATGTACAGTGTATAAAGAAACATCCTGAACTTTTCTTTCAGGCCAGTGTCAGGCAGCACAGCGAGGACCTGATTTGCATATGTAAGACCCTGAAACTGAAAGACACAAATACACTCGCACACACACAGACTCCAAGCATTCAAATGCTAAATATCCTTTTGAATTTCCCAGGCAGCCTCTCGTCCCCTATCCCTACTCAGCAAACAAATGGGAATGAATGGCTCAAAGCTTTAGATTTCTAATGTAGGCTTTCATATTGTCACTCCATCGTGTATTTATGGCTTGTGAAGGGTCTCCTATTAGTGCGTCAGAATCTGTTCCAAAATTGATCAGAAGTGCCCAAAATGCAGCTCGAGGGTTCTTTATAAGATTTTACAACTTTGATGGGTGATTGTGTATTTATTTCATGATTTAATTCATCATTTAACTCATAAAAAATGGTGTTTTTCAAATAGTGCCTAGATAACCCCTAAAACTCCCAAGAGGCATTTTTGCATAAACAAATAAATCTGTATCCTGTGACAGACTGAAAACTGCATTTCACCAACCCCAAGAAAGTATAACAGCTTAATTATGAAGAACGGACAATCATGATGAAAAAAAACTTGATGAATGATTACCATAATGAAAAACTGTTAAAGTGTAACAGTATTGTTTTCTGTTTAATGCAATGGCAGATCTAGAAATAGAATAAGAAAATAAATATCAATAAAAAGATTATTCCCGAACCTCTAACAAGGCAGTTTTTTAAAAACATTTTTAGTGATCAAGATTTGCAGGGGAACTGGTACATACTGTACAGTTTCTAAAAAAAAATCTTCTGTTAAATTTTGATTTTGCAGTCCCAACCTGGCTGGAAAGAGAGACATGTTATTCTCTGGATGTCTGTGCCATATAAATAATTTGCTCCCAGCAGTAATCTTGTAATCCTCATCCTCATCTGAAAAAGCTTGAAGTGTCAGTTTTAGATCCCAGCAAATTCTTTGATGAAGCATAACGTGTAGCATATTTCACACCAATATCTCATTGTATAGTCAAAGGGTATTTCTCATTTATTCTGTTGTTTAATCACACTGCTAAATCTCAAAAACTCCATATATACTCCATGTATCTACTCTGGAGTAACTTCCTCTGGGTTTCAAAGGAGGACAAAATTTGTGAGTGTTGCTTTGTTTAAAAACTAAGGGACCTTTAAGAACATGCTAAAAAACTTTACATAAAGTGGGAAATAAAATCTGAAGGCTACTGCGATGCAGTGTTTTTAGCCAATGATAGGCTTCAGTGTTCATTAACAATGTATGTGTCATCTACACAGTTCAGATGGATGGTATTTTTCACATTTTCAACATGGCTTACATTGTTATGGTAAAACAACTCGCAGTGATTCCCTTTATTGTGTTTGATATTTCAAGTATTAAAGTAACTCTGAGTCTTAATATTTTTTTTTGTTCTTATGTAAATGATCATTTCCGTACTCTAGTGCAGGGGTGGCCAACAGGATGCCTGAAAGCGCCTGGAAGTCAGCAGGGTGTTTTTGAGGGGCCGCTAAAATGTAAAAAAAAAAAAAAAGTAGTAGTAGTAGTAGTGTAGCATGTGCATTACATTTTAACAGTGTTTGTCTTCTCTTACCTGTGTGGAGTCAAAGTTTATGTCGGCACACTGACGCCACATCCCTTCCAGCATGCTTACCAGCCAGAGCCATCAATACCCCTTTGGCCAAAAACCCGTTTAAACCTGGTAACAATCGGCTCCTGTCGGCAGTTTGAAAGGGTTTAATAGGCATTTCGACCCAGCTCACCTCTGATCGACCTCAGTGGGATCATCACAACCGGGTCGACCTGCTACTTCACGTCATAACGTTGGCGGGTCGATGTACCCACAACATAATATTGCGCCCGTCCCCTCCATCTGTAACTGACATGACTCTTCCTTCTCAGCAACAAATTCCATCGGCCTTTGTATCGTCAGCGCAGAGTTTGTACGTTTTTAAAGACAAAGTACAGAAAACAGTCAACAACCGTGTCCATGTCTTCCACGCTCCTTTCCATTGTTTACGTGGTCGTGTTTCATTGAGCTGATGATGTTATCAATTGGCCCTTTTCCACTAGCACGCCTTGGCCCTGCTCGATTTGCCCCACTCTACTCGGCCCTACTCGATTTGCAGCGTGTTTCCACTAGCCTGGTACCTCCTAAAACAAGCTAGTGTTGGTACCTACTCCGCTTTGGTTCCAAGCAAGATGAGTCATGACTGAAAGATGACGTCACCGACTGCCGGCTACTGATTGGTCAGACAATGTCGTCATCGATGAGTCATGAACTCGACGACCTAGCATGCTAGCGGTAGCTACCATTAGCTTACTCTCATACGTCTTTTCTTTGCAGCTCGATTGCTCTCGTCCTCGGCTTCATTCTGTTGTATAGTTTCCAAAACTCTCCTGTGCTTCTCAAGGGGTATTTCTTCTTGCCACCTGCAGCCTTCTTCTGCCTTCCTTTTACTTGGTTTGTGACTAAAAACCACAGATTGTTGTGTCGCGCTCAAAATGATATTTTTTACAGCGACACTGCACCCCGTTGGGCAGGCGACTGGGGCTAATGGAAAAGCAGCTCAAGGCGAGTAGAGTAGGGCTAATGGAAGAGGGCCAAATGTGATGACATCATCTCGATGCACCAGACAGAAAAAACAGCCTCGCAACTTCTCTGCTGCCGATTAGATCTGGGTCTGCAAGCAGTCGGAAAGGAGTCACGTGCCGATTGTTAGCGGGTTAACCAACATTAAAAAAAAACCCTGCGCTGACCCACTAATCTTAGTGTGAAAGTGGTGTAAGAATTCAGTTGCTGAAAGAAGAAATCACAAAAGTGTTAATGCTTTACATGTCAGATGAATTGAAGAGATACTTAAGTTTTTAAAGACAGATTTTAGAATAGTTTTCTTATAATATTTAAATACTGATAATAATTTTCAGCAATCATTGCATATATAAAGTAAACATACTGTAGCCTATCAAAGGGATATGAATTATTTAAAGATAAATGCTAACAGTAATAATACTCAAAAACTTAAAATCCAAAACGTAGCCCTCTATAATATTCTTCATATAGTAGCTGATAAAAGGTTAACCCCTGCTTTAGTGTGGGTTTTTTCTGGCTTGTCTGTCAAGTATCCCACATTAATGCTTTCTAAGTCAGTGCAGACTTGAGTGATGGCTCATTTGGCTGTAAGTCCTTGCTGAATGGTCAAGGTTTACGTTCTTTCCCTTCATGGAGAGATAATTACAGCACCACATTCTTGTGTTTTCTGAAGGTGAAGTTTCTCTGCAGCCCAATCCTCTGGCTGCTAACAGATGTTTACTGAGCTGCACCACAGGTTTCCTCAAAGTGGTGCGAGATTCAAAGATCTCTAGTGTACAATGACTTCCTGTTCGGTGCTGCTGTGGTGTTGAAGCTGGTGTGGCGTGTACTTCACCCTGACCTCTTTTCTCATAATCACGTCTATAATTACTGTTAGGAGCATTTCCCCCTAAAGGCAGCTGACTTTATCGTATCAATTGACTGTTTTATCTGTGTTGTCTTCAAGCATTGTTAATAGAAACAGACTTTTAGCAGTACAAAATGTCTTAATGCCACCAGGCTTTTAAGAGACAGACACTTTATTTGACAGTGTTATTAAGCAAAACATGGGAAACAAAGGAATTACAGCAATAACGGAGGATTTGGATAAGCCAGTTTTCCAGATTAAGAGCTGTTCAAACGTGTCTGAACCTGTGTGTAATGAAGCTGTGATTGTATACCAACTACACTTGTGCTCATCTTTTGAGCCGATATGTCTGATATTGAGCAAGCTAGGGCGGGTCAACTTATAAAGTCATACGGATGAAATGTCATAAGTGTTTCCTGCATGAATCCATTTGCTTAATGCTTTTTCTAAAGATTAAATAAGTAAGTTTTGACAGTGTACCATGGTCAGATTTACAGGGTGTATTTCACATCTTTTCTGAACTTGACAAAGATTTCTTTGACACGAGTTAACGGCAGGTGTTATAGTTATTTGAAGCAGAGGGGCCCAGAAAGAAGATCTGCCAGTTATTTGGCTTTTGTTATTTCCCACCTCTCATGGGATGTAAAAAGAAAACACAAGTGAGCTGAAAATTAATTTAGTCCGAGACCTGTCTCTGTTTCAGTAACAAAATCTCATCTGGTAACACAGATGTTCCCTCTTTCTGTTTAAGGAAATCTCCTTTCTGCTGACGTTACCTCTAAAATGAATAAACGGGTGTTATTTGAGAGGACATTCATTGAAAGTTATCTTGCCTTTATTGCAAATGATGCTATCATTTTGGGTATACTCAAAGTGCTTGTGAAGTAAAAGAACTTATAAATGTGTCCTATTTGTTACAGAGGATTTTTGATCAAAGTAAGGATGAGGACAAAACATATAAATGTATAATTTTTTGTTTTTGTTGTTTACATGACAATCAAAATGTTTTCTTCCATTTTCATTGTGGCGTGAATTGGTCCCTTAAAGTCTTATTACTCCTGTATATATATGAATAAATCATTTCTTCCTCTTCATGAATGTCATTATGTATTGGTATTAATGTAAAATATAAGCAAACTCAGCTGTGCTCCCTCTGGTTACGTTTCATTTTGTTGGCTGTTTTTAATGCAGAAATAAAAGCAAACATGAAAGTACTCCATAGCAAACTGTAGTGCATCAGTTTATAGGATTTATGTAAAAAAAACTTCCATAATTTAGCAATTTTTTCATTCTGGTTGTCAACTTGTAAATGCTGTATAACCACATTTTTTCCCTAAAGCACTGATCGAAGTGAGGACAAATGGGGTCTTACTTTGACAGAGTTCAGGAAATATAAAGTACCAGCTTTGGAATTGTTTTCACATTTCACGAGTTTAAAGATTTCAGAGACAGAGCAGTTGTTTGTAAAATGCGATCCATCTCCAAAAACAATCCATATCATCTCTGCTGGGAGTATGAACTGTGATGCCTGGAGTAAGCGATCATGCTCCTGTCAGTGCGGCTCCTCTGGGTGAATAGATGTGGAGTTTTTGCTGCTGAGCTATTTTCAAGTGTAAGCAGCAGCTTCAGCACATTGTACTGGAGGCAGTCAAGTCGAGTGGTGTCTGAATGCAGCTCCTTTAGTCCTAGAGGTGTATCCCTTTATGTCTGAGCATAGTGGGCCACATTACAGTAGGTTTGAGGGTGTGTGAGCACAGGAGGGGCACAGATCTGTGGGTGGTCCTTAGGATAAGAGACAAGGAGCCAGAGCTACTTGGTGCTCAGCTCCTGCTGCTTCTTGTACATTCTCTCACAGCATTATGGTTCACTTATGGAAAACATGGCAGATGTAGAAAATGTTACACTGCAGGGTTTTGTTTGTTTGTTTATGTAGGTGAATGCGTTATCTGCTGGGTGAGACGGTTTCTCATTAGTGCTAATTGGCAGGTTAAGATGATGCTTAGAGTAAACACCTGGGTGGTGTCTGCAGACTCTGCATATGAGTCTGGCTGTGTTCTGACAAAGCATTAGACAACTAAGGGAAAGGTACCCCGCTATAATTTTATGCTGAAATCAAAGAATTTAGAGATAGAAATAAATACAGTATTTAATTATTGTTATTATACACTTTTACAACAAAATTATCAACAAAGCTTTACCAGAAAGTGCAAGACATGCAGGCTTACAACAGCCTGGATGCAAGTAACAGGAAGTGTAGATTCAAGTAAAAAGAGTGTCCTTAAACATATTCAGAATCTTGCATTGCTGCTTATATACTGGACAAACAGAAAAGAGTTGCTTTCATTTAGAAAAATATGATAAAATATTTATTGCATGTGAGATTTAAAGTGTGGTGTGCACAAATTATACAGAGAGAAGAAGCAAAGTGAAGGTGGAAAATATACAGCATTTTATCTATCTATCTACCTAAAGCTCAGGTAGAAGCACTAAAGCATGACTAAAGGAACATTTACAGCTCAATGCAATTTTGTCTCAGTGTGCTTGTTTTCTTCCAGTAGTTATGTTCCCACCTGAAATCCTGTTATGATTTCATGACAGCCACTTTGAGTTTTTTCTGGTTGACACTTAGATTGTTCTGTCGCTGTTTTCCTTTGACCTTCTCGCAATGTACCTTCATAATAACGCCATGCAATAACTTTGCTGTTCATATACCTCGGGACATTGGTTTTAATTTTGGGAAGTGAGGTGAGACATCTTGAAACTGAAGGAGCTCCTTACACAGACACTTAGATACAGACACAAAAAGGGAAAATTAGAATCCTCTAAGACATTTTTGTTAGATTCATTAAAATACTTCTTTTTCTTTACTTGAGCCACATTGTCTCGAGTCTCTCAGTATGATCATCTGTTTCCTTATATACATTTACTATTACATTTTGTTTTTCTTGACAAAAAGGGGAAAGATGTCAACACTGAAATACATTGGTTAGTCACAATAGTCTTTTAATTTACAATTAAACCCTTGAAATATAATAAAAATGTTTTGTAGTTACTTAATCTGCTGTGCCTCCAGCTCTTCACAGTCAACATACTTTCTTTTTGCATGTAATAACCTGATTTGTGCATGTGAATGTATTCACACAATAAGCCGTGATAACTGAATTCATCAACACCAATAAAAAGGTTTTTGGCTGAGTAAATCAACACTTATTCTTCCGTACCAGCTGTATCCAGATGTTTCTTGTAACTTTGGAACACTTGGCTTTGTCCTTAGGGTGTTTTTAAACTCATCCGGTTTCATCATTTTGTTCCCGCCTGCTTTCCCTTTTTGTTGTAATGTGACCTACATATACAGACTCATAACCAGTGGAAGTCAATAGAAAAAAAAAAGAAACAAACAAAATAATTTTTCCCCAAAAACTACTAAACAATATTTGTTCTGCCGTCCTATCCTGTCCTTCCTCCCCTGTAGAGTTTTATGGTTGGTAGATAAGTGAAAAGAATACAGTTGGAATAATTTCAGATATAGATATGATATAACCTCAGTGAAACCAGAGTGAGCGTGATGTCACTGAGTGATGCAATGGTGACAAAATGAGCTATTTTATGGACAGGTGAAAGACTTGGGTCGGCAACCTGATCTAGGTCACCAAGTAGCATTCGGTGTGAGCGCACCTTTACACTGTCAAATCAGAGATTTTCATCTTTAAATCAATGTCTTATCTGTGTGAAAGAGCTACAAGTACAGCTTGATGTAACTGTAAAGGTCCTAATGAATAGGTCATATTCTTTAGTTACTCATTTTTAGTCATTCGTCTGTCTTATTTTGTCCCAGTGAACTGATGTAATCTGAAAACAACTGACTAATTAAACCACTTAAACACTTTCCAACACTTTGAATCCCCTGCCGTAGTTAGTTTCCTAAAATCAAATTCTAGCTTGTTTTATGCTCTGATAAACACCTCCCTCAGTGATGTATTGGTGAAGAATGAGATAGACTTAAGGAATGATTAATCATTTATACGACGTTGGCCAGGTACTGGCTGCGTCTTATTGGAATAATTGCAGAACTTTGATTCATTGTGTTAAAAATATAAAGCAGAAGTCTCTGTCAGTCTTTCAGTATCTTCTTCTTGCTCAAGCTACAAAATAACAATTAAATGTCATCAGAGAGATGATTTTCCCTTTTTATGTTTGTTGCTTCTGAGTCATTAAATCTGTTTAAACATGGACTTTCCCCTTCTTTAAAGACTGTTTTCAGCAAGGAAAGTCCTGATTGCTCATCTCTGAGGCCACATCAACCTGAGAGCGGCTTTTTTGTGATGTGTAACTAAAAGAAGAGATGATAACATGTGCTGAACAGCGCCTATTTTGCTTTGATGTGCTGTACAAATGTGTGTTTCTGCCAACAGAGTTGTTTCACTAAGGCTTGGCAAATGTCATGCATGAAGAGCACAGCAAAAATCATTGCTTGGCTGCTTTAAAGGGTCTCCTTTTGTTCAAAATATTAGATGATATTGTGTTCTTGGACCAGTCTGTCTGCAGTACAAGAGGAGTTATTGGCTCAGTTAGCCACATGGCTGCCTACTGACTGGATATGCCAGACACATCTCAATGATTTACAGGAAAACACCCTGTTCTGAGCAGGGCTCAGGCTGAAGGGTTTATAGTCATCCAAAAAATCTATTGTCTGAGTAGATTTTTAGGCAAGAACCTTGAACAACATGCTCCTGTGATATCCCAAGCCTGTGTAAACATTTTTAAATGTGCCATATGGAATGGCACATTTAAAAATGTTTCAGTTTAACGGTATATCAATCTCAGTTCATTCACAATTATGTTATAATTAAACAGCAACACGATTAAAAATAACAGGTGCCCTGTTCGTTCATAGTATGTGTTAAGTTTTGAAATTTTAGTGTCATGTTGTAAAATTACAGTGCTATAAATTTCCAGTTGCTACAGTAACTAAAAAATATTTAGATTCATTGTACTGCAAGTATATGATTGATAGTAGTCTGTTGGACAATGTTACTGTAAAAATCACAGTACTTGATAGCTTTATTACAGTATGAAGTGCAGTACTCCCAATAATTACTTTTAATTTTAGTGTTTCTGTGGTATCACCTAAACACAGTAGGTTGTATTGCAGGGTGAATGTATCAAATAATAGGGCCTCAAAGAATTATGAATGTTTTGAGGTGTTAAGTCGACAGACCTTTGTTGTGCCACCGTTGTGGAAAGGCACTGTAAAATAGCTAAGGTCAGTGCTCTATTAAACCATCTAATCAAACTATTACTGTAGCGTAACTGGACTGTGCATGTAAACCTTCTAACAAAGAATAAATGTTGTTTGAAGGTGGATGTCATTAAATATTTTTATATTTTTCAGGTAAGGAAAAGTCAGAAAAGTCTAAGAGGACCTGCAAATCCCATAACATCATGACATCACCATCCCCTTTAACCACTTACTGCTGCTTACATACAAATATTAGCATGTTAATGTGCAAATTAACACAGTGAATATGGTAAAGATAGCTTTCAGCTTTGTCATCGCTAGCATGTTAGCTTTAATGATGGTGTGTGGCTCCTCAGAGCTCAAGTCCCTCCACACAGAGCTGCTGGCATGGCTCAGCACAGTTTGTGGTGAGAATATGATCTATATTAGACCTGGATGGATTTGCATGAAGAATTGAAAAACCTGACACACAGAAATGCTGTATCATTGTATCATAACCCCGGCAGCTGGCTGGAATTAGCATACCATCCTGATATGGTAATGTCCTGTGTGCAGCTTGTTTCAAGAGCAGAGCTTTCAGACTGAGAAGTGATGCGCTACCCACCCTCAACCAGGCTTTTAATTCTATTTTTGTTTCATTTGTTGTGTAGCTTTATGCCAGTATATAGAAGCTACTAAATTCAGAGATGGGGCCAGAGGAAATTTGGCAACCGAAGGTAACCCTCCGACTACACACTCTCCTCCCCCTATAACCTGAGCTCAGCTTTAACTCTTCAGCCTTTAACCTAGCACTTCTTGTTTTGATTTTCTCCACAGCCCTCTTCTGTTATTTAAAATTTGCATTTCCATGTTTTTTTCTGCACAGGTGTGAGGACCTGCCTTTTTCTTATTTTGAGCACTCTTGATTTCTCCCCTCCTGGTTTCTGTTTTCCTTCCTGCCTCTCCTCTCCTTCAGCAGCAGCTGATCAATGAGCCGCTGTTTGACAATCACCGCTTCTGTTTCTTTCTCTCACACACACATGAATCCAGTGCTGCCTGTGGCTGCGCTGGCATTGCTTGGTCAATGTTTACTCTCCCCCCTTCACTCTGAATGACTTTTCAGTACTGCCTTGGTGTGTGCATCACTTCTGCCTTACTCTGGTTTCAAATCAACTGAGTTTACGCTTCCTATGATTGATCAATTAATTTTGTGTGTTCTTCTGTATTGCCATTAAAGCTGTCAGAAAGCATTGGGATCTATGGAGCTGAACAGATTTCTTTTGTTTTGGTTAAGATCTCCATTCTCCATTCTCTTATACAAAATGTAGATGGCAGCTTTATATGATGCAATACAATTCTTCCTCTTAAAACAAACATGCTGGTTTGCTTTTCCTCTGGAGCTGCGCCTGGCATTTTAAACCTCCTTCTGATCAACAATAATTTTCCTCCTTTTAAACTCCTGGTAACTCATGCTAACAGCTTGTCTTGTTTGTGTTTGCTTTTGTCTCTCTGCTTATTTCACTTTTAGGTGAGAATTTTGAGCAGAGTCCATTGCGGAGAACCTTTAAATCCAAAGTCCTTGCACATTTTCCAGACAATGTCGAGTGGAATCCATTTGACCAGGATGCAGTGGGCATGGTATGATCTTCTTTGAGCTGTTACCTTTAATATAGTCATGTCATATAGATGTAGGTTGGCAGGTAGGTAGGCCTGTCACGATAAAAATTATTGTCGATAAACGACACAATTGTCAACATTATTTTCGGAATGCCAAGAGCTTCCAAATAAAAAAACAAACAAACAACATAATAAATGAAATGGAGTTTGCAGTTCAGGAATTACTGTTTGTTCTTCCTCAAAACAACATTTCAGCTCGTCAGTGTTCATGGGCTCACACCTTGTTCATTCCCACACTGGGGCTGTGGCTTTCAGCTTAGAAACCATCGCTTTTGTGCCTTGATTCATAGTTTAGTTTGCTTTCTTGTTACTTCTTACAGCGCTCACTTGCAGCACTGAAAGATTGACTGACTGACAGGAGGGTTCACTCTGTTCATTCTGCTACAGAACTAATGCGCCCAGGTGTTGAGACAGATGCACAGAGTGAACCCTCTTGCCATCCAGCCTGTTTAGTAGAGTGAGGGTAGGAAAACAAACATGCATGCACGTCAATATATCGAGGCTGGCAAAATTATCGAGTTTGTTTTTATTTCTTGTTCAATTAATTTATTTATTGATTATTGTGCTAAGCTAGTCTTCAATGATTGTGAGTGACCCAAAGCAGGACGGCTCAGTCAACGTCCTTTTGAACAGGAAGAGGTGAGAGCTACGAGCCAGACGACAGCAGGTTACAACTGCTCATATAGAGATCAGCATAGATGCTAACAGCTGCAGCGGCAGTTTTACCAGATCTGGACCGCATTTCTTTATTAAATAAATAACAAATAATAGTGCTACAAATTTCTCCACAGTGGGGAAGTTTTCCGACTGTTTTATGGAGAGTCTGTTTAACCAAGTGGCTCAAGTTCTGTTCACACCACGACATCATCTGATTGGCTTGTAATGAATGTTATTGACAGAACCATCATCCAGTAATCTGCTGGATATGGTTTTGAAAAGTTCTGCCAATCCTCAAACACTTTTATGGGATAAAGCCTTAAAATAGACTAAAGAAATGTAAGGCCTTGAATGGTCTAAGAAGTTCTGTATTTTATTTGGAAGAGGCCTTGAATTTGGATGTTACTTAGACTAAGACCATCTTTATCAGAAGAACTTTGTCTAGTTAGTGTTATGAGCTCCCTTATTCATCTTTATTGTGGATTTGCCTGTGACAGTAGTAATGAACAGCATTTCTACATTGCATGGGAATTGTGTCATTTTTTAATTGTCGGTAAGATGATCATAAGAGTTTTGGAAGATGTAACATTGCTATTCAGACAGAGCCAGGCTGTTTCAGTTTCTGGTCTTTATGATAAACAAGCAGACTCCCTTCAGACTCCAGTATAACTCAGCTCTCAGACATCAGAGTGGTATTGATCTTGTCTGCTCCTCTAAAGTTAAGTAAACAAACATATAAACACTAAACTTTGCTTCAGTCAGAATCTTCTACAACATCACCAATAATAAAGTAACAACATATTTTATTGTATCAAGACATAGTCATCTCTTCCTTTTTCATTTTTTGGTGCATTTCTGCCTATCTTCTCACAGCTCTGTATGCCCAAGGGTTTGTCGTTCAGGACACAGGTGGACTCCCGGGAACCTCAGTTCCACTCCTTCATCATCACCAGGGAGGACGGCTCGCGGACCTACGGCTTTGCCCTCACCTTCTTTGAGGAGGTGACCAGTAAGCAGATCTGCAGTGCCATGCAGACGCTTTACCATATGCACAATGCAGAGCAGTACGACATCCTACACACTCCAACATCGCCAAAGGGACCAGAGGAGCTGCGGCACCCTCACACACAGCCGCGCCCTGTGCTCCATGCTGCGCCTGCCATCTCCCGCCTACAGCGCTTCAACTCATATGACATCAGTCGGGACACACTATACGTCTCAAAGTGCATCTGCCTGATAACACCCATGGCCTTTCCTCAGGCCTGCAGGAAGGTGCTGCAGCAGCTCCACCAGGCTGTAACCTCCCCTCAGCCCCCGCCCCTCCCTCTGGAGAGCTACATCTACAACATCCTCTATGAGGTGCCCCTACCACCCTCTGGCCGTTCCCTCAAGTTCTCAGGCGTCTACGGGCCTGTGGTGTGCCAGAGGCCAAGCACATCTGAGCTTCCGCTCTTTGACTTTGCCATCAGTGAGATGTTTAACCTGCTGGGGGTGGAGAATGTTCTCCAGCTGTTCACCTGCGCTCTGCTTGAGATGCAGATACTGCTCTACTCACAGCGTAAGTAACCAGTCCGCTTCTGTTTCATGCTGTGTTGTCATGTTTTCTTTGGAGTTCTGTCTATTCAGGATTGTTGATTACAAGCACTATGCTTCAAGAAACATATAGACAAGAAGTCACACATCAGTGGTATCCTAGAAAATCTATTTTTCTCTGTGTCACTGGATTATCGATATCCTGCATTCATGGAACTTTTAGAGATATTTGATCCTAGAGGAAGAAGCAGTCTCAAGAGATTTTCTAGGAGCTTGGAGGCGTATTGATGTCATGACATAAGACAAGCTATTGTCAGGGGGCACTGGTTACTATTACGTGGTGCTCTAGCTGAAGGGATGTCCTAACTTTGTTTCAAATTTAAATGGCTCAAAAAAGACCTCCTCCCAAAATGTTTTGTTTGATTTAAAACACAGTTACTGTATACATTTTTCATACTTTGCCTTTACCTTCATTAGCAGACAAACACAAACAGAAAACCTCGAGTGACTCTTGATATTGTATGTGCATCACGAGCTAGGTCTTATGATTAGCTCAGATTGTGGTTTTGTGGTTAAAAGGCCATCTGATGAGCAGTGTGGAAAGACCTCAGAGGCTCTTAATCATTCACCTTGCTGGAGCTTGAGAAACACAAAATAATCAGAAAAGAAGAGTATATTCAAGCCCAGCATTTTTAGATGTATCCTGATCTGTTATTTCACAAGCAAACTGGAGTTAGTGCTTGAAGTTACTGATCTGATCACCTTTGAATAACACAAAGTAATGAAAACTAAACCCTCTTAGCTGTCTGCTTGACAACAGTTCTGTAAACATGTCTGCATTGTTATTTAACTGAAGCAGCAGTAATAAAACCTCTCAAACTTTATTAACAGTTCTAATTAGTTAAAAATAGTTTTGTAATGTTGAAATACATGTTAAAATCTATAGTGAAGCAGGCAGCATGCAAGTGATCAAAGCTACTCAGCAAACCAATCAGGGCAACAAAACTGCATTTTATGATGCATTCAAGTTCCCATAGATAAAATGACTATTTAGTGTAATAAAACATTAAAGTTGAAGGGTCTGGTGGTTAGCATCCCAGTACTCAAAGTGAAAAGTTATTCGCAACTAAACTTGACTACAATGGTTGTTTTAATTTGTTTGGAAATCCTTTCAGGGCAACACTACATACAAGATAAGATAAAACACATATATAAATCCATATGTGAGCAGATACAAGTAACTAAACAAACTTGTATTGATAGATGTGCTGTACATTAGCATCAGAGAGACGGCTGCTGGCCAAAGCTTGCTTAAGGTAACGTTTCCATGAAATCAATAAATGGCTGCCGTTAGTGAGATAGATATAAATTGATTCAACATCGATATCAGCAGCTCCTGGCCCTTTTTGCAAACATCATCAGACAATGTTGGATAAACATCAGTCAATTAAGATGATAATTTGTTTTGTCACATCAGTTTAATGAAGGCTTTTAGCACACCCAGCTCCTGATTCAGATAACAAGAAATACACTGTTTACAAATTCTGATCTGTTTTCATGATCAAACGTGAGAGAATTGTTATCTGAGGGAAATTTACACCGAGAACATAACCATGCAACATTGCACTGGCTAAGGCTTTTGGCTAAAATGTTATGTTAAACATGAATATCTGCAAAAGCCCTGTTTTTTGCAATTAGTATCTGTAATTGCCACACCCTGAAAAGAATAGCGGGTTTGTTGTGAAGAGAGTAACACTATGTCAGACATATGTAATCTTTTGGGAAATTCTTGTCCAGGTTGTTGCAACATCACAGTACAAATAAAGAGTGAATCAAATAGCATCCAACATAAGTAAAATACATTCAACAGTGGTGTAACATAAAGGTGAATTCAGCTAAATTTAGGGAATCCATGTCTCAAAATGACAAAGATGATAAATCAGGTAACAAATACAACAGTAATTGTGTTCTTAGCACAACAGTCGTCACTGCTCAGACACAGACTTGGTAGTTTTGAAATCTCTCATTTTAAAGAGTCTTTGGATGTATTTATTACAAAAGGAAATTCATCTCGTTGCTTTTTCTCTCTTTCCTTAATCCAACTCTGTGGCCAGCTTCAGATATTTTTGGATTTAAAATGTCGGCATGGTTGTTTGGAGGACACAAAAACCATCGCCTTGGGCTATGACACATGTTTGATATGCTTGGTGGAAGTATTATCCAGAGAGATTACATAACCTGTTGAGCATTTCCATTAAAGTGATACACAGTCAGTACCAGGCAGTGTGAGCGTCCGGGTCCCTCTTCTAGAAGGATGTTTGTTGTGATTGTGTGTCAGAGTTGCTCAGTTTAGGAACCCTTTTCTGAAAGGGATTCAGGATTTAGACTTATCGTTTAGGAAAACAGCAACACTATGACGGTTAATTTGATCTGTTCTTAAAAAAGAAATCAGAATGTTTACTGGTTTTATTGGTAAAAGCTGCAATATGAAATTTGAAATATTAAATGTATAACAATATTTCTGAGCCTTAATATAAAAAAAGTCTTTAAGACATGTATGTTATTAAGAGGGGAAAAGGTACCACTTTTAATTCTGCAGGCTCTCGTGTTGCGGTGATTCGATCCATTACATCCGCCAGTGAAGCCAAATGGTTTACAAAACGCCAGGGGCAGGGGTAGAAGCTCTCAAGGGGGAAACTGAGGTGTTGCTAGGCGACTTGAAAACAGGGAGGATAGAGGTAATGCAGGGTGATTATTATTGGCTGGAAGTGACATCATGCCACCTTTTTTTTTTTTCTCTTCCCCCACATGAGGCTCATCACTGCAGAACGTGTGAGGGGTGCTGTGTGGTGTTGAGTTAAGCCCTGGCAATCTTCTTCTGAGAAAAAAAACGAGGGATTGTTGGGAGAAGACGCTGCACATACACACACACAAACACACACACACACACACACAGTGGAGAGGGATGCTCTGCAAATAAGAGGATGGCTGTACATGCTATGAGCCATAAATAGCTCTGAAATGGGTTTCTCTGTGAAGATAAAAAAGGCAGACTTCAGTCCCCTCTCAATATAAAGCGCAGTGTGCTGCTGCTGTTTCTCAAAGAGGAACTACATCATGTGTCAACCATTGTGACACGCTGCTATTTAGCCACAGTTTGTTTAATTGAATATGTAGGCTTTTTCTGCCTGCATGTGACTGAATAGATGAAAGAGGGAGTGAGTTGATGGTGTGAAGGAGAGCTCTGAAGAATTTTGCTGTTATGCAACATTTTTTGAGCCACATGGATGCTCCTTTTAAAAATGGTTCAACAGCATGAAACCAAAGTCTTGACATTTATTTGTGGTTGTAAAAGTCAGCACTATCAACAAAAACATTTGGAATACAAGACGTGAGCTGGTTAGCTCCAGAAAAACTTGATATTTCTGAAAAGCTATTGCACCTAAAACATGTATAGATAGCATTCTCTTAAACTGGTATTATTTTTATGGGAGTTTTTGTAGGTGGAGAAAATACTTTTTCCTTGTATTTGGTACAATACTTCCCTGTTTGTGGCTGGTTCTGTTTAACAAACTCTTAGAAATTTTGGCTTACTGAAGGAGAGGAGAGAACTTTCTACTGCATCTAATGTACTTAGTGGCCAATGGAGCTCATACAACCCCACTTCAAAAATACTGAACTATCCCTTTAAAATCAAAAGTTTGTGTGTTGAGTATATTTTAACCTTTCTGTTCTGTTTATGTCTGCTCTGTAAACTGAAGCTCCAATCTGCTACCATGCCTCTGGGTGAACAAAATGTTCACACCTCCGTGCATGTATACATTGGCAACTGTACTTGACTGTTCTGCTTTGGAGATCAAGTGGTCTATTTTTCTGGTGGCCTACTTTAAGAGCAGACGGGAGATGTTAGTATTCCTGTCCCCATCCTGGGAGAGGAAAGCCTGCTGAGAAGGGGGAATTGGACGGGGGGAGGGTCCCGTTGTCATAGACCCAGCGGCACATGACCAAATGAAGAGATGGTGTTTATTTTGGCACCATATCAGGAGAAGCAGGGCTGCTGCTCAATGTACAGTAGGTGTCAACAGGATAGAGCAGGAATGCAGATGAGGATGAGCGGATGCATATTTGCATTTGAGCACGTTGGCTTAAGAGTGAAAGCAGAAGGAGAGTTTCTGTGTGAGTCAGTGGAGTCATGGTTAAGGAATTTGATGTTAACCAGAGGGCCAGCTGACTTCAGCCATGTCAGAGTTTAGAGTCTGATGTTACAATCACAATGATACAAAAACAATTTCAACTCTGTGTGGACAGAGACTCAGCCTCTGTAAGATATAGGACGCTAAGGCCCATACAACAATGGTTGTTCACATTTGTCATTATGAATCACATGTTACATGTATTCTTCTCTGGTTTTGTTGTGTGTATGAATCAGTGTTACAGCGCCATTTAAAGGCCTGGCATATGTACTACATCATTTTCAGTGTTTTCGTGTGGACAGACAAATTTACTGAAACAATGCCATCTTTACAGAGAACATTTTCAATTTGAAAACATTTCTTCTCCATGTGGACAGGGCCAAAGATCATCAGATGGCCTGGCCTCACATGCACATGTAAATTAAGGAAGGAATGAACACAAACACTTAACAGTCAATCCCTAGTTCTGTTTGTTCCAAATTTCACACAAGATCAAAATCCAAAACTTTATTTGAATGGGGGAAAGGGGTTCAGTGACTCCAATACAGAATGTCAATATGAGATGAGCAGAGATTAGTATTGACAAGGGACTGGAAAACTGGTGTTAATATTCTTCATATACTTTTAGTTAATGTGTTTCATATTAAAATGGAAATGTAAAGCTGCATCTTTAACCTTCAGAAATTAGAACAGATATTAGGCTTTACTTTATAAAGCACAGACAGGAAATGTTACAACAATGTTTTATCTTGTCAATGACTTACTCTACCGATGTTGATACTTGTCTGCAGTGAGAGTATAAAAATGACTCTCTGTCCTTTTTTTCTATTTTGGCTGAGCTCCAGTCAAGGTAATATCAAGTAAGCTGTTCATTCTCTAGCGTGGGCAGCACATGAAATGCAGCGCTCAAAAAGTCCTGACTAAATAGTATGAATACTGAAATGACAATCAAACCACTCAGCAGTCATCATGCATCCAACTAAAAAGACTGGAAGACAGTAACTATGCAGGATATTAAATCACAGGATGTCGATTTTGCATGTCTACGCTACTCCATGTTACACAGCATTTCTGCAACATTATTCGTCATTTATACACTTTCATGTGCATTCCATTTACATCAGAACTTAGATGTGGGAATTATACCACAGCACACTAAAACATGATCTAGTTATGAGCTGAGTACCTAAAGGTTGTCTAACTTCTCAGTAGGAATTCTTACCACAAGGGGCATTTCCTTAATTTGCAAATCAGGCCCTGCTTACACGGAGACTGTCTCACCTGAAACGCAGAGGTTCTTCCTTTGCGTTTTTAAAAGCAGTCCACGTTCAGACAGAGACGCAAAAATGAATTAAAACGCTGTAGCGTGCATGCCCGTCCAGTAGATGGCGATGTAGGTTTGCAGAGAAACAGTGCTGGTACAAAACACATACAAAGAAGAAAAACTTTTCGCAAACAACAATGGCGAGTGGATGCATGAAGATGAAGGCGTTTTTTTTTTTTTCTGGACAACTAATCTGTCTGGATAAAAAAACAAGCACCGTAAGCTGCACACGTTACTTGGTAGATGGCTGAAACTGTTGTTGTTCCTCTTATGCGTGTGCTGCCTTCATTTGAAAGAGTACTGCACATGCGGTGAGGAATTCAGCATTTCACCCTAAAATGCTGAATTCAGGTAATTGAAGCCAGGTGGCGATGCCTTAACAAAACTTTCCAACCTTGATCCTGGTTTCAAAAGTTTGCGGATTCAGGCACTCAAGGCATGGTTCCCATGTGAACAGGAGGCTAAAAAGCAATGAAAACTCTTCAAATTCGGCCAGATACAGCCTGATGTAAACATGAAAACAATATCAACTGAAATGCTCTCAAGTACATTCGTGCTGATTCAACATCACATTGTTGATATAATACCCATTATATCTCTGCAGCATAAACTGCAAATGTTACTTGGGTGTTAACATTACAACGCTTTATTACATTTTGGAATTTTAGACATACATTTTTGTGAATTGTGGCCCCCAGGAAGAGTGTTTCCTTACTTTGGTGGTTCATGGGGGTCAAAATAATGAAAAGATACATAAACCTCCTGCATCACAGTAAACCTTGTTTTTTTGTCCCTGTGTTTGTGAATCAGATTACCAGAGGCTGATGACTGTGGCAGAGAGTATCACAGCCTTAATGTTCCCCTTCCAGTGGCAGCATGTGTACGTTCCCATCCTGCCCGCCTCCCTTCTCCACTTCCTAGATGCTCCTGTACCGTACCTCATGGGCCTCCACTCCAATGGACAAGATGACCGCACCAAGCTGGAATTGCCTCAAGAGGTACAAAGATGAACATATTCTCTCCAGTCAGGACTTGATAAACTGACTGCGTTTGGTTTATCCGTCAATTAGATATCAAAGTGGTTATAATTAGCTTCCAGATTTTTATCTGGATTCTTTGCATCTCAAATCGTCTCCTCACAGCCCAGTTTTGAATCCATTTTCTGACTGTCTATTAAATAAAAGCATAAAAGGCCCCTAAATGGGAGAAATGACAAAAAAATTGCTTCAAGCTGTCTGCATCTTTTTATGGAGAAGTTTATTTGGATTGCAGCAATTAGACTGGTGAATGAAATAGTCCTTTTCCTCAGTAACACTAAGACACTTGCTGTTTCCCCTGACAGGCAGGTTTATTCTGGTCAAATTGCAGAGGTAAGGGCTTCATTGAACTGCTGAAACATACCACAGAGGACAGTTTTTGTCCTCTCATCCCTCCAGAGGATCCCTTTTTATAGCCTCTTTGATTTACTTTGTTGTGTTATGTAGATGAAAAAGGTGAGTTTATGTCAGAGACAGAGAGTAGAGGAGGTTACAACCAAAACATTGCTACATATACTTGTGTAATTTTGCATTCATGGAGGATTTAACATGCAATTTTGGTGGTTTAAAAAAAAGGAATTTCCCTCATACTATGTGTCAGGACTTATTTTAGGGCCTTTGGCAATGATAGATATAACAGCCCTTCTGTTCTCCACAAGAAAGACAGCTTTATTCTCAAGTGACCATAGACCATTCTGTGCTTTAGACCAGATTTGTAAAGTTATACTTTAGGGCACAGACATTGTGAAGCTTTAGAGTTTCAGAGAGGCTGTTATGCACTGGAACTTAATCTTCAATTTTAATTTTTACCAAAAGAATGAGAGCACTGTCTCAATTGCGCAAATTAGCAGGCAATAGTGTATAAGAGAAATGATTAAAAAACAAAATAACAGAAGAGAAAAAGAGAAAATGTAACCCACAAAGCTAAAAATTAAAAGGATTTTTTTTCTTGTCCCTTGTCTTGTTTTAGGCAAACTTGTGTTTTGTTGACATCGACAACCACTTCATTGAGCTGCCAGAGGAGCTGCCGCAGTTTCCCAACAAACTGGAGTTCATCCAGGAGATCTCAGAGGTTCTCATGTCCTTCCATGTGTCTCCAGAGGGACATGTTCACTCTAGTGACAGCCAAGCCAAGTACCGGTTCAGATCGGTCGACATGGTCTCTGATAAACGGAATGGCAACTTGGCCTCGCCCCTCAATTCCTACCTGCTGAGGGAGAACGAAACCATCGCCAGACTGCAGGCGCTGGTCAAGAGGACAGGTGTCAGCCTGGAAAAGGTGAGAAGTCATGTAACATTTAAAAAGAAAAAAATGGGAACATAATAATGATTATTATTATTATTATTATTATTATTATTATTATTATATCAACAGAATATATTGAGAAAATGACATGCATGTTTTTATTGTATCCCTGGTTAATAACATTGCAGTTGTAATAAGGGTTAATAAACAAAAGGGGGCGCCCAAACTTTGCTACACATTCAACTAATGTACAGTATTACATTGTATCAGGTCAAAAAGGAAACATATTTCTAGGTTTGCATAAAAATGTTTAGCCTTTTTTTAACCCTTAATTAAGCTACGTTTGTAAAAATGATTGTCAGGACCCACATCAACATAGATTCGGTGAACCATTGCGTTCTTCTAGATACCATCGAGCCCCCTGGAACAATCCTGTTCTACCCAAAGGAGTGTTGTGGAAATATTTTACTTACTCAGATGATATGATGTTCCTCAGCTGTTACCCAAAATCCTAATTATCTGTGTTGACAAAAATCTTTCATTGAAATGCACACTGACAGAGACTATACATTTTTGTTTATATTTTTTTCAATGAGCTCATTTGTTGAGGCTTTATTTTTTCATAAAGCCCCAAAAACACTTGCAGTAGTCTAATGTAAAACAGTCTCTTAATACTGAGCAGATGAACTAGCCTCTAATTAGAGAAAGTCTGCATTTGCGGCTTAATCAGCTTTGCTCTAATGAGAAGCAATAGCTTTTCAAGAACGGATTAGCTCATTGGGAGAGTATAGTTTTCCAGCTTTGAGCCAGACTTCGTTTGCCATTTTTTATCTGAACTCACTGCTGTCCAAGCCTAAAGTATAAACTTTCACAACCCAGTGCGGCGGTGGGTCTACTCCTGGCATCTGTCCTGTTGACCCACTGTGAAGCTAAAAAAAGAAATGTTAGCTTTGGGTCATAAATCAAACCCATGTCCTTGACTTCCTTCTCCATAACCCCTTGCTTTATCAGCAGACTGTGATAACCTTTGGATTAGAAATAAAACAGCACTTTTTCTTTGCTTGGTCTCACCATTTTTTTTTCTGTTCTTCCTTTCTGGGTGTGCACCAGCTGGAGGTGAGTGAGGACGCCAGCAGCAATAAAGACACTCGGTTTCAGTGTGATAAGGAGGAGCTAAAGATGCACCAGCTCAACATCCAGGTGCGCGAGGTCTTTGCCAACAGATTCACGCAGATGTTTGCCGATTATGAGGTGTTTGTCATCCAACCAAGCCAGGACAAAGAGTCTTGGTTCACGAATCGTGACCAGATGCAGAATTTTGACAAGGTAATAAGCCACAGATATTTTCTCTCTGAATAACTACAAAGGGTTAAATCCTCAAAAGCTTACAACACAACCATGTACTCTTGAAATGTTTGTGTGCAGGCCTCCTTCCTGTCGGATCAGCCAGAGCCCTACCTGCCATTCCTGTCACGTTTTTTGGAGACGCAGATGTTTGCCTCCTTCATTGACAGTAAGATCCTCTGTCACGATGATGAGGAGAAGGAGCACACGCTGAGGGTGTTCGACTCCCGTGTGGAGAAGATCCGTATGCTGAATGTCCGCACGCCCACGCTGCGGACTTCCATGTACCAGAAATGTACAAACATTGAAGAAGCAGGTAAGTCGTGAAATCCTTGAATACTCTAGGTTTCCAGGGAGAAAAAAAGGAGAAAGTTGATGAGTTTTGCTTTCAAATCATCTGTTGTGCACAAAAGTCCCAGAATACTTGAGCCTCCTAGACCCATCCGTCTTCAGCTCATCAATTGGAAAACTCTGTGATTGTGGTTTACAGTGATAATTTCACAGAGTTCAGTTTTAAAAATGAAATGATACATACAGGAACTGTGATGAAAGACTCATTAGAAATTATCACCTTTAGTAAACCAAAACACTTGCATCTATAATGCTGCGTTCACACCGGACGCTACTTGTGCTACCTCGGCGATCACAAAGTCAATGTACAGCCGCGATGGGGCGGGGCTAACCCACCCGCGATGCGGCAGACGCTTTTCACACTACCATATAGCTTGTCGCCCAATGTGAAAGTAAAAAAAAGTTATCAATCAGCAAATGTTTGCAAGTGTGATGGTACCCTAGACAGACAGTTATACATCCGGACTACAGAGGAACAATCCATGTCCGTGTGGGAAACATTAGTCAGTGAGGACGGTTCGCAGTAAACTCACAAATAATGCTGCAGCAGGGCATCAGCTGCAGTGTTTTGTGTTTGATAAGAGAATGAAAAGGATACCGCTGGAATAATATCCACTTATACATCCTATTTTATGATATATGATATGATCGCGGTGAAACTCGAGCAGACGTGATGTCACCGAGCGATGGACGACGGCAATGGTGACCAAAATGAGGTATTTATGGGCCCGCAACTATACGTCAGTGGGCGACGCGATTTTGGTAGCTTGGTCGCTTGCGTTGTGAACGCAGCATAAGAATATCATTTCAAACTTGCTTAAAAATCCTTCAGTCCAAAAACCAAATGAGTGTTATATTAAGGTGTGAACTTCTGACAGACATGGAGAACTGATTCCTTTTAATAACTGACTGGTTATGCCTGTCTTCTTTGCAGATAGCCTGGTTAAAAAGCGATATGAGAAAGCTGATTTTGTCGCTCCCGGACCTCATGTCATTGGGCTCGAGAACAACAACTCTCATTTTCGTAATATCTGTGCTCATTACCTTCAGGCATCTGCTGGGTGGCAGCTCTGAATGTGTGTGCAGTGCATTGACTCATAGAGAAAGGAGACTCCCTACATAGTAACATAAACTTGATTTTACTCAGAGTACTCTAAATGTTTTATAATTCCATGTAGTTTGATTTCTTTACGTTGAAAATAGAGTCCTCTATGAGATCCTTATGCATTGCAAACATGTCAGTTTCTACAGCTGCAGATTGAGGCTGGACTTTTCTTTCTGTATTTCGGTGATCAACTAATTATTGAATGGTTTACGGGAACTCATTTAGAGAATCAAAATGTTGCTCTGAATCACAGCTTTCGCCGTGTGGGTAAAGTCATTTGTGACTTGGTTTGTACACTTTTGCATCCTTTATCTTCTTAACACAGTTTTCTATCCCTATATGGGATAGGCTTGACCTGCCTCACTACTCTTTGATTCCTTACATCAGGCCTATAACAGGTACATTTTCATACCACCTCTGAGCTGATGCTAACGTATGTCGTGGTACTCCATGGCACTGCTAGCAACTCTGGAACATAGCTCATCGCCTAGCTGAGACTGAAAGCCACAGACCAAGAGCCAGCTTTACCATTGTCTTGAAGTTCTTCCATTTTGCTTTGTTTGGACGTCACAGCAGTTTCACACTGCTGTGCTGTGGTTAGCTAACCTATGCTGAGGAGGTACTTTCAAAGTATGTACTGTGATATAAAATGAAGAACCTAGGACCAAAACTGAGCAGGGCCTGTCTGATGCTCCTGTCCCTCCAATCAAAATGCATCATAAAAATTATATCCCTGAACTTTTAAGTTCACCTGGGTTTGACCCTAAATCTTCCATTGGCTGATGCACAAACTCCTGAAAGACTTCCTGATGTGAGAATAAGTTTGTATAAACAAGTCAAGTAAAAGATTACATGTATCTCAATTGATGATTATGTTAGATATTTTTAGTTTTTGTTTTTTGTCATTAAGACACATTTTTTCACTGAACTTGGGTACTTGTGATTCTAGAAGGTGGGTTTATCAGTCATCAGGAAAACATTGTCTGATGCTGTATTCATAGATCGTTCTGAAATTATTTAGAGAATAAAAGAAACGAAGAAACAAAGCATCAATTCAGAGCCCTTTTCTGACACTTCTTTTTGTTCTGTGGGTGTGAGGGAGGCTGTCATTCCTTTTCTTTCATTTCTTGTCAATCATTTACCACAGAGACACTAAGAGCTATTAGTCATTTTCAATCTTTATTATAATAAGCCTGGAAAAATGTTTCTCTGTGTGGCTTTGGGGACTTTAACCTTTTTTTACATCAACAATCCTGATCTTATTAAATGCAACTGCTGATTTTAGCTTCTCTGGAACATGGATGTTTTGTTGGGCTCAGGACGCCTGATTAGTCCTCTTTCACAATGACAAATAAAACAAAAAGAAAATGTCGAATGCATCCTGTCACCTCACGACCACCCTTGTCTCCTCGACAGAGAAAGCCATTGAGATGAGAGTTTCAAAGATCGACCACACGGCCCTGCACCCCCACCTGCTGGACATGAAGATCGGTCAGGGCCGCTATGAGCAGGGCTTCTTCCCTCGGCTGCAGTCTGATGTGCTCTCAACAGGGCCAACCAGCAACAAGTAATTATAACTTTTATTTAACTTATGGAAAGAGCCTTATGATTCCTAAACAGCCACCATGTTTGATTGATAGATAGCAGATAGCACAGTGAGCAGCTATCTCTTTGCAAAAGTCAGTTTTGATCATCCATCGATTCTGCCTCTTTCTTCTTCTTTCTCTCTTTCTTTAACATAATTTGTTTTGGAAAATAAAAGCTCCTTTACTTTAAACACGCTCTAGATTTGGGAAGTTTATGGTTCTTAAATTGGAAAAAGTTATAGGCGTACTCTGGCATAGTGCCTACGTTTTGTGAGTTAGTTAGCCATATTTGGAAAAGTGGCTTGAACTGGTGAGAAAGCAGCCCTCCCAGTGGGCGATGTCCAAGATACCTATTCTCTTTTGCTTAAAACATGGCAGAGGCTCATTTAAGTTTCTGGACTTTTAATTCCACTTATCATAAAAGATAATGGATTTATTCATTTTAAAGAGGAGTTTCTAAGTAATTACAAAAAAGTCTCAGTTTTAGATATATGCCTGATCAAAATACACACTTTAAGATGAGTTTTATAGCATCAGCCGGCTACAACTACGATAATAAGTTTTCCAAAAATTGCTTGTTGTCACACATCAAAAACTACCACTACGAAACTAGATAGAGATACAGTACCTGGTCGCTTTGCATCCTGTAAGTTGTTGAAAAAAGAAGTTGTAAAGCAATGCAGAGTTCTGAGGAAGGTCCTAGCTGCATTTATCACAACAAAAGCATGCATTGGCTTCAGTCATGTCTTGTCGTGCGTTCGAGTTGTAGTCAGAAGTAGGAATTTCGAAGTTCCGAGTAGGAAACTGCAACTGTCAGTGTGCTGATTATGTTATGGAAGGGTATCTGCAGGGTCCTAAAAAGTACAAAAATCCTATAAATCAATGCTGCAAAATTGTAGGCATGTAAAAACTATCAAATTATATACGGTATATTGTTATTTTCTCTATTCCTGAAATCATTACTTCTGTAAATCTGCACAATGCAATTAGTAATGTTGAAAATTCTACTTCTGGCTGTACTTTCGGTCTTTTTGTTGTTAATGGTTCAATAAGACAATGATAAAGTCACAAACTGAGACTGTTCTGTTCTGCTGATTAAATCAGTACCAGTCTGAATTTTAAGGTGTCCTATGGGCTTAAATCGAAAAAGAGTCATTGAAGATCTCTAAAAAATATTATGTTTATTTGTTCTCTGTCTATACCCTGTACAGGTGGGCAAAGAGGAGCGCTCCTGCCCAGTGGAGGAGGCGGGATCGACAGAAGCAGCATGCTGAGCACCTTTACCTCGACAATGACCAGAGAGAGGTGAGAGATCTCGGTACAGCTCTCCTCGGACAGCATGTTTTCACAAGAGTGACTGCCTGAGCTATTTTTTTCATGTTGCATGACTTGTCCTTTGTTTGCTTTGTTCTGACATCACTCTCATCATCTCTGCACAACTCCTCTCCTCCTCCTCACACTTCTGGTCACTTGTTTTTCTTTTTCCCTCTCTCTGCTTCTCTCACACTCACGCTTGCTCGCTCACTCTCAGCATGTAGAGTGTTTGTTTCCGGAGCTGCAGCTCCTGCTGTTTCTTGACTACTACTGGCTCTCGCAGTCCTACAGGCCCTGTCTAAAGTCGGTCTCTGTGGATGTGGTATGTTTCCAAAGTCTGTGAAGCAGTAAGCCTTAACACCATGACCAGTATGCTCATGTGGTCTCTGCTCCCCCTTTGCCTCCTTAATCTCCATCAGCTGAGTTTGTATTAAGTCCATTTATCTCTATGAGGAAATACAGTGGACGGTACTCAGAGAAATTTAATTTGACAGGAAAGATAATGAAACGTAATCAGTTTTTGAATTATTACCTTGTAATTTTCTGACCTGAATAGCTGAATTGTAGCCCATTTTATTTGATTAATGTTATCTTTTCCATTTTTCATTTCCAGTTTGCCTATAAGACACATGAACTTTGAATTAAATCTTTCTTTTGTTGGTTCTGGGATTAGACTAATCCTCACAGGTTTTATATTATATTATATTGCATCATGGACTTTTCTATATAAATATTGATTTATTACAGAAACTGAACTAACTAAAAAATAGGAAATCAAGTTAAAGACCCATATTATCCAGTTATTCAGCCCATATGCCAGCGTAGGGGAATCAACAGCCCCCTACTTTTAGAGCCTTCAAGTTAATCAGTGATCAGAAAAATAGCAGACATAAATAAAAACCTGAAAACAATTCCCAGGAAAATATGAAAGATAGACTTGTTAGCCCAAAGATGAGTTTTACTACTGGTAGGTGGTCACTTGCTGCCCATTGCATGAAATTAGAAAATATAATTATTTGCAATTGTTTCTGTAAATGTGTTAAATTTGCTTTGTTGAATCAATCTGAAAACAAACAGTTTTGTTTGACATGCTTCAATATCTTTTTAAGATTGTCATAACCCTGACAAGTTTAAATATGCTTTAATTTGGGTTTCATGATATTATAGGCACATTATTGGGATTGACGGATAATGGCAGTCCCAATATTAGCTGTAAAGCTGTCAAAGTACACAAAAGAAACACAATGTTTCACTCCCCCTTCAGTGCTTGTTTACATTTAGAAACCACTAGTTAAGAGTGAGTGGTTGTTTCTCTTGTTTTATATCTGTTTATTTTGCAAATAGATACATTGATAGCAACAGATTGATTTTAGTTGAGACTTTGTGCTCTTGACAGAAAGCACTGATATCAGTATTGACGATGAAATGTTGAGAATGATTTATTGGACACTGACAAAAGTCTCATTTTTTGATTTAAAAGTATTTCAGCATGTTTCTGCAGATCCATCTAAAGTCTTAAAATGTGTATTTTCTATCAATTTAAAGCCCTACATACTCCAATATTTACCCATGAGAGGCCTTAGTTTTCAGGTTTAGTTGAGGAACAGCTTCACTTTAGAAAGTAAGGATTTTAGCTCATGATAGAAAAAGGTATGATACACCACACTTGTTTATTGCTGTTGTTTTGAAGAGCAAACATGTTTATTTTTTCTTTGTTTAAGTGTCAATGAAGTCTTTTTGAGCAAGATTTTTGAATTTGTTTAAAACAGAGAGTTTGAGTTGTATTGGTAAATAGTCTCAGTTTCCTTAGCTCTAATTAACATCCAAAAGATGAAAAGAGATGTAGGTTAACGCCAGACAGCCCCTGCATCACAAACAAGTTTTTGATTGCTGTTGTTCATCATTTATATGTGGAAACCTTTACTTGTGATCACAGTCACACTTGTTGGCTAACATGGTTTGATCTCTCTCCTGTCATTAGAAGTACATCCAAGAGGCCAGAAACCTGGGAACAACCATCAGACAGCCCAAACTGTCCAACTTGTCACCTTCAGTCATTGCTCAGACAAACTGGAAGTTTGTTGAAGGATTGTTGAAAGAGTGCAGGAACAAGGTTTGTATACTTGTTTGCTCTTTTAGCATTGCAGATGGTTCTGCCTGATTCATTGTCTGTAATCAGGCAGATCCAGCTTGCCGAGCTCCAATCTACAACAACTGTGAGCTTCACAAAGCAGGACAGCCCAATCAGAGTCCTTTAGAGCAAGAAGAAGTGGGATCTACAAGAAGGACAACAGCAGGAATTTACTGCTCATACAGAGATTAGCATAGATGCTAACTGCTTCAGTAGTAGTTTTTTCAGATCTGGACTGCATTTTTTTATCAAATGAAAAACAGAACAACAACACTACAAACTTCTCCGTAGAAAGGATATTTTTGCTCCATGTCCGACATGTTTTGCTTGGAGTTTGTTTGGCTAAGTGCCTTATGTTCTGTCCTTACACTGACACAGTGGCATCTGCCTGCCATATTATCTGATCGACCTGAAATGAATGTGATATACAGAATGACTGTCCTGCCTGATATGCTTTTGGTTCTGCCCATTCCCAAACACTTTCTATGGACCCTTTCCCATAGAGGGTGTTAAGGAATGGGAGTGTTCGACATGTCAGGTTTGTGCCCTTTAGTGAGAAGGCAAAAATATCAAGAAGAACATTGATAGAGAATGTTGTTCTTTTGAACTGATGAAAAGTCTAAATCTAGTGTCAAGAGAACATGTATTGATAGTGCATGTTGTCATTATAACAATGGACATTCAATAGTGTCAGTGTTTGAGTTTAATTGCTTTGCCAACACAACTTTAATTAAAGGCAGTATATGTGTTTATGTGTGTGTGCTACTGTTTATTTCTGCAGACCAAGCGTATGTTAGTGGAGAAGATGGGTCGGGAGGCCGTAGAGCTGGGTCATGGAGAGGTCAGCATCACCGGTGTGGAGGAGAACACTTTGATAGCGAGCCTGTGTGACCTGCTGGAGAGGATCTGGAGCCACGGGCTGCAGGTTAAACAGGTCAGGAAAAAACAATAGGAGTATCACAGTCATCTGTTTCAATTCATGATTGATCCCTCTCACATGGACATAGTGCTCTCTAAACATACCATGGTACTCATGTTTGTTTTGTAATCCAGGGTAAATCTGCCTTGTGGTCTCACCTACTGCACTATCAGGAGAGCAAAGAGAAGAAAAATGCAACTCCAGGCAGTTTGGGTCCACCAGGTATTATACTTCAAATGATTAACAAATTAGAGACATTTTTTGCAGAGGCAGTCCAATTGACTGATGTTTGTTGTGTCCATGCAAGGTTTCATTCATGACACTGAGAGACGCAAATCTGATGGAGGAGTTTCAGCCATGGCCCCTCTTAAAGTGTCCCTGATCCAGGACATGAGGTGAGGGGATGGAAGTTACTCTGGTTTGAGATAAATTGAGTGATACATTTTAAGTGACAGATTTCATGAAGTTTAAAACAGAAATGGTTCATACTGCTGAGACAGGTTTGTATCAGAAGGAGCTGAGTAAGGCTGCCCCCTTGTGGTAGACTTTTGAACAGTAACAATATTAAGTTGTATGTGGCAATGAAAATATAATATCTCTTACACAGTGAAAGACATAGTAATTCAAAATGAATATATATATATATATATATATATATATATATATATATATATATATATATATATATATATATATATATTTGACAAAATAGTTTTTAGAACAGATATACTTTTCAGTCTTAAGGAAAAATGCACATACACTTTTACTGAGTATGATTCACACAAAACACTGGGGTCACATTACATGAACATGAGCAAAATGGATTCATTGGTTAATTTACTAATGGGATATTTGCTTTTATTTTAGTGTTTTTTTTTCAGTTATTAGTTCTAGTAGTTTTATTTGATCAGTCTTATGATTTCCCCCTTCGAAGGAAATGTTTATTTGAATCACAAATGATGTTCACTGCGGGATTAAACCAATCCAAATGTGTTGGCTGGGGCTCAAGAATATAATATATTTAATTTTTGCTACTGTCTTTATTCTACAATTCTACAATTTCATTTAGCAGACACTTTTGTCCAAAGTGACATACAACACAAGCAAGAATTTGGACTGAGGGGAAAAACCTTAGCAAGTGCGTCGAAGTGCTTCAAGTCAATTGGCCACAGCTGCTGCCAACTAGTGCCAGAAGAAGTGCCATTTTTTTTTTGTTTTTTTTTAATTTAATGCAGCTTGTCACAACGAATAATTCAAGTCAGGACAAATAATTCAAGTCACAACAAATATTTCCAGTCAGCAACAAAAATTCAAGTCAACAACATCGATCAACATTCCAAGCATTCAAAATTCAGTGCTAAATATTCATTAAGAGCTGGTCTGAGACCTTCTGATTCATTCTACCTCTGAGGACAAAGAGGAGAAGATCAGATTAAGTGCCAAAGTGTTCCCTGAATTTATACTGTACAATTGAAGGCAACCTTTTGACCACAACATTTAAGTTACACCACACACTAAATCAAAGCTATACATTTTACATAAAGCAATAAATGAAACTTGATTAAAGCCTAAACGTCACATGATAATGATTTGGAACCCAAAAACAAAACTAGCAGGAGTTAAGATTATTTCATATATTGGATTGAATTGACAACTCTCTAGCAAAGACACCAATCTGAGATTTGAACTAGCAACCCTTACAGTTTTCAACCCAGACAGAGCTATTATTTGTAGGGCAATTAGCGTGGTACCAAAATGCAAAAGAGAAGCAAAAGTGTAAGCACATAAGTGCACATAATATCCCCATTTCAGCATTTACTTATTTTTACATTTGTGGTCACAATAACTTGAAGTGAAAACCGCACACAAGTGTGTGTTATGTCAGACAATTATAGGATTTCAACAATAGTTGGTAGGCACTGACTTCCCAATTTTTGCTACAGACATGTAGTTTGATTTAAGTTTTGAAATTACTAAACAAAACTTTTTGAGCCAAAAAGTTGCATTAAAAATGCAGCATTTGTAAGCCTAAGTTATGTGATGAAGTCTGTAGTGACTGAAACTCTGTGTCTGTGTGACTTTGGGTGTATTTAAAATGAGATCAGTGGACCCTGAGCATAAGGTGGCTGGTTGTAATTTATGTTTTAGTTTTTGTCCATGTGCACTTGTTTATATTACTTACTATCAAGTTTTCGTCAGGGGAAGAAAGTTGATGACGAATACTATGATGAAAATAACTAGTCGACAAAATTAACACTGGCTGGCAAACAATCCACGTCTCTGCCTCTTACCCAGTGTCACCTAGAGTAGTTTCCAGCCCCCTGGGATCCTGAAAAGGACAAGTGGTATAGATTATGGTTTGATGGATCTGGTTACAAGCAGTTTTTTCTGCCTTGATTTTTCTGCCTTGCCTGTATTGAATTTCAATTTTCTCTCGTTTAAGATTGATTTAGGTGTTTCAGTGGCAAAATTGTGCGCACAACATCTTTCACTGGAGGAAAGTATTGAGTTATTTGAAAATTATGGGAGATATTCAGCACAAATATTAATTCAGACACAAACCAATGAGGCTACAATTAACAGAATCACTATCACAGACCTTCAGGCTAACCTGGTGCCCCATTTGACCCATATTTTTGTATGTTAGTGCATTTATAAACATCAGACAGTGAGACTGTCTGTGACCCCGGGAGCTCCCTTAGTACACCTGCACTCTTGAACCACCCTGTGTGTGCTGGCAGCCTAAGCATCATAATGTATCTTGCTTGTGATGTGAGGAGTCGCACAGTGAGTCTGTGTATCAGCACGTTACTTCCAGCCTAATTACCAGACCCCCCACCAGACTGACTGAGAAGAGGGGAGGGGTCAGCTCCAGGCACAAACACTCATGCTTTGCTCATGAATCGACCCTCCTCCACACTCATGTAAACACATGTGACGCAGCGGCAACCCCTCAGCATCCAGTAAGAACTGTTAATAATTGATCATTCTGCCTTCACAAGAGAAAAATGCTTAAATTGAATTCTTCTCATAAAATACTCGCCATACAGAAATGATTAAGATATTTGTGATGTATTCATTTGTGTTTTCTGTACATGAGGTGTTGATGAGAGTTCACGCAGTAGATGCTTTACTCTGTTGCCATGGTGATAACGAGCTGAAAAACTGGGTTACTTGGTCTGAGTGTTGAGGGTGGAGACAGGGAGGGGGATGGAAGGTGGAGTACAAAGCTGGACTGCTCAGCAGACGAGCTTCTGGCACAGGTGGAGTGGAAGTGAATGTGTCTGGACGGCCGAGGCATGATAGTGGCTCCGAGCGATGACATGGGACCAAGTCTGTGTTTGAAAATGCCAACACAGAGAGAGAGAGAGAGACTGAGCTGATCCGCTGTGGAAGCAGGAACAGCTCAGTCAGCATGTGAACTTATCAGAGCTGAAACATTAAACTATTAATTATTGTTACTTTCTGTTAGTTATGTGTAGATTTGTTACCATGCTGAGCAGAGGTTTAAATCTTCAACAGACACTAACATAATTATAACTGAAATTTAAGAACATTTAAAACAGAAATTATGAACAAAAGTGGGGGGTTTGCTGAAAACTAACAGCATATTGTGTGTTCAAGAAAAACAACCCAAATAGAATATAGTTGAAGACATAAAACCATTGTTAAAGAGTGATAAAAGCCTATCCTTACATTTTTGTTCAGTTCTAACAAAAATGTCAGACATGTCACGTTGCATTTTTGATAAGCTTGCTGACTGCTGGTAAAACCTTTGTTCATAGCTTTATGCAATATGTATTGGGTATCGTTGTATATATTGCTTAAAATCTTTTTCTGTCTTCATAATATGATTGGTTTAGAAAGAGATTCAGAATTCAAAAGCCTGTGTTGACATCACCTAGGGAAGTACAAGAAAACAAAGTGCCCACCAATTTCACTGTCTTTAGATATAGAGACAAAAGTTGAAAAGATTTCCCCTTCCTACTTTTGACTGCCTTCTCTTTTAAGTACTCTTTATGAACTGATGACTCAATAAAGTATGCACTCTACAAGGTGTTTTATCAGAATAGCCAACTGACTCGTGGATTAATATACATACTGATTCATAAAATGTCTCTGGAGTGAACTCTGGTTTGTGCTATGAGCTTTTTACAAGCATTCTAGGATTGCTTTCGGGATATCCATTGCTGATCCAAGTGACGAATGGACAGGTTCAGAAAATTTCATCAAAGTCTGCTGAATGCTTTGGGTTATGAGTGAAAATATGGGACACTTCCCTATCTAGCAGTGTCAGCAAATACTCTAAAAAGGTACTGGATCCACATCTGAAATTGGACCACCACTAAACTCTAATCCCTTCTTCTTTGTACCATGATCAACATTTCCTATTTTATCAAAATCCATCAAGAACTTTTTGAGGGATCATGCTCATAGACAGACACTCGAAGAAAGGAAGAAATGGACAAACACAGACAAAAACCTAACCTCTGGAGAACAGACAAACTATATAATACAAGATTTAAGATACCTTTCATTTCTTGTACCATGCTTTAGGGTCTTTAACGCAGTGGTCAGAACACAGTAGTATGTTAGGTTTTTGTATACAGCCTGAGCTCTCTCATATGCCTTGGATGTGATGCACATCAAGTACCTTTACAACTAATGCTGAGGTGAGACTACAGGATTTTTTTCATGAATTATGACAGTCAATGTCAGATTAGGTGACCAAACTTGTCAAACAAGCATGACATACAAACTCTATGTAACAACCGACCTGATGACAGTGGAAGGAGAATGGCTGACACTGCAGACAGCAAACAAACATACTGTGTGTAGAGTACAGTTATCTTACCTGAGATAAATACATGCAGTCACTCACCAAGTTACTGAGTTTCCTCTGCTGTTACGTTCACTAACATTTAATAATAATAATAATGATAAAATGTATTTTTAAAGCACCTTTCATGACACCCAAGGATGCTGTACAAATAATTGCATTTCTCTTTTTACAGTCTGGTGGTAGCCCTGTACAACATACCATAAAGGTCAAGATGTTGTTTTCAATACTTGAGGGTCACATGTCTGGCAAATCATCATTGTTTTAAAGTTTTTAAAGGGGCTTTGGGAGCAGACCCCTTTTTAAAAAAGTCTCTGTTCTCTTTAAAGAGAATCCACCATAAAATACTGTGTTTATTACTTACTAGAGGTAATTACGTAATAGCTGTACAGCTTCCACCTACATTTGTGTTTTCTGCTCATCACATGCGGAAGCCATGACTGTTTTGAAAGTCTGCTTTTGGGACTGTAACCTCTCCTCCCCTCAGTGCGAATCAGTGCAAATTTCATCACCATAGTCTCATGTAGCCTCTCCACCCCCTCATTTCCAAAGGGGAGGGAATAAGAGCTGCATCTTATTCTTTACAGAGATGTTACTTTTTATTTAACTCAATCAAATCCTTGCTTAGAAGACACCAGATATATGCTGTAAATAGTCAAACACAGCAAGTGATGGGTCTTTAATATACAGTCCTGTGGCTCTCTGGGCAACAACTTTGTCTGTTTACATCTGTATTTGGTGCAAATGCAGAGCTCGCTGTATTCTAATTGGTCAATGTCTCTGATATGACGGAAGAAATTGAAAAAAAATCAAACGTACTGGACTTTCTGTTTAGGAGTTGTGAAGTAATCTAGATTGGTGTTTTGTCTTAAGGCATAGTACACAAGGGATTTTTGTGGCAGATGGGTCACAAAACCCAACAAGTGTTGGGCCAGCCTGTAACTATGCTTCATCATATTTCCTGCTGCTTAACAGAAGGTTTTTTCTTGCCGCCATGATGGAGGGATTCATGATTGGCTATATGGATTCATGTTGGGTGTTGGACGCATATATTTGTATATATATGTATATATGTATTTTTATATGTATATATGTATCTATGCATATATGTGTATCCATAAAATGAGGAGCCTTATGCTCTATTCTAAAGTGTCTTGAGATAACACTTGTTATGAATTGGCACTATACAAATAAAGATTGATTGATTAATATCATGTTGCCTGGCCTCTGAATCAATCTGGATTAAAATTTTTCAACATTTACACTTGGTTTTTGACTAGTCTATAAGAGATGCTCAACAAAATGCTCAGAGAAGTAGATGTGAAGATAGATCTTAGTTTCACCTAGAATCATTTTTGCCATCATTTGAGGCAGCACACTTTAATGTAACGTACAAATGTATTTATGCCACCATGTTAGCTCCACAGTGACCAAATGGAAGATCTGATCTACATAATTGAATTTAGTAATTTATTTTGTGTGACTGTATTCATATTCTTTATGGCCTGGGGTCCCCCAACAGCCCTGTCAGATGAATTAATGTACATACACACACATATCCCCTTTATTAATGCCGTCATGAGACAGTGTGGCAGATTTTATGCATGTCAGTTTGGAACATAAAGTTGATTCAGTCTAGTGTGTGTGGTAAATCTTATTTGATTTAAAGGCAGAATTTTGGGTCAAAAATGAAACAAATTTCAAATGGAAATAAGGTGCCTCATGCTGCATTGCTTGTCTTTCTTTTTTTTTTTGTTTTTGTTTCAACTGAAGCACACCGTCACTGCATTTCAGCCTGTTCTCTGCTCCTCCTACAAAAACAGCTGGCACTTCTGTTTGAGTGAGGGGCAGAGTGAGCCACAGTATTTACACAAATTGCCTTGGAGAGAGAGGCAAAAAAAGATCACAGGCAGCTGTTGGAAAGTAGAATAATAAAACTTCATATTATTTTTATAGAACTACGCTGGTTTTGAGAGGTCAGATCAAATTTACTCACGTTTTTGTCAAGGATGAGGCTGCCTTGTAAGACAAGAGGACAAGTATCATTTAGCCTTTGGAATTAACTCGCAAATGGTTAAATTACTTACCCTTCTAACTCCCGTCTTGATCTGTTTCTCTGTATTTTGTTTGATGTACAGGCACATTCAAAACATCAGTGAGATTAAGACAGATGTGGGAAAAGCCCGAGCCTGGGTTCGTCTTTCAATGGAGAAGAAGCTTCTATCCAGACACCTGAAGCAGCTTCTTTCAGACCATGAGCTGACAAAGTGAGTAAATTAACACAAAATGATAACTCTCCTGTCATTTTCACTCACACTTTTACTTTCAGAGTCTTAGAGGTCACACAGTGTCTCCTTTTTTACCTAACCATGACCTTTTTCTCTGTACTTGTGGGGGAATGTCTGCATCAGATAACAGGAAGATGACGTGTGATGTGCACATTTATAAAACATTAACTCTATTGAAATTTCAAAGTATCATACTTAAGTCCATGGCTGCATGAATTATTTAATGTCTTCTTCATAATTGATGTGTTCATGTTGAACTGGGTCAGGGGGGCGTCTGTCTGCCTTTGTGACCTTACCGTCTCAAACACTTCTTTTTTTTTTTTCTTTTAGAAAACTGTACAAGCGGTACGCCTTCCTCCGCTGCGATGATGAGAAGGAGCAGTTCCTCTACCACCTCCTGTCCTTTAATGCTGTTGATTATTTTTGTTTCACCAACGTCTTTACAACTATCAGTGAGTGCTTTCTAAGATACCAAACAGCAACAACCAGTCCATTTTGAAATGGGTTTTATGTATTAAAGTTCTCCTCTCTCATCCCTCAGTGATCCCCTATCATGTTGTGGTGATATCCAGTAAGAAACTAGGGGGCTCCATGTTTACAGCAAACCCATGGGTGTGTGTTTCTGGTGAGCTGGCAGAGACTGGAGTCCTGCAGGTCCCCAGAAACACGCTGGAGATCACCTTTGAGGTAGGCTGGTTGGTTGTTTGATAATGTCCTCGCTATGTTACAGCTTGTGTCCTCCTGTACAATTTCATTTAGTTTTTGTAGCTTAAACTTTTGTAGAATTATTAACCATGTGGAACATTTTTGGTAAGAATCTCTCTCTCTGACTGAATTTACATGTAAAATCTCTCGAGTGAAGAATCTGCCCTGACATTTTAGAACAGAAATAAACAACAAAGAGAATAATGAGGGACAATGTACAGGAGAAGAAAGGTATAATCTACATTTTTAAGTAAGCATTCATAGACAGAGACTTTTTATTACACTAAAATTTGGTTTGAAGGTTAATGGCACAATTCTTTATTGAAGAGCAACCTGAAAATGCATATTATCATTTCTTTTTTTCCAGAAGCCCTCTTCAGATAATCATATTTACTAACCAGTTAAAGGAAATGAACCCATTTTTGTTTGTAATGAAGTCAGTGCATTGGAAGCCATGAATTGAAGTATCATGGTCATCTCAAGTGTGGATTCTTAACGGTGCTGAACTAATTAAATCAACAGCTCCTCTAACCATATTAATAATAATTTCACCTTTTACCATAGTTTCTCTCTCATTAAAGTTTGGGTAGGGAAACAAAATACTATCAGAAAGAAATTGTATTAGCGTTGATATTGGTTCTTATAATATGATAGGCAGCATCAGCAGATATGAACATTACAGCTGATAGTTACTGGCCATAGATACCCCATGTATTGGCTGTAGTGTTGGCAGAGTGTACAAATTTAGAAGGACCAACTTTAGTCAAATGGAGGCTTTGTGCTCTCAGCAAAATACACTGTTACTGATATTGTTAATAACAGTGTTTAATGACAAACATTTAGTATTATCTAATTGCCTAAGTCTAGGATATTGTTTGGTCAAAAATTGTGTGCAATCATCTGATTATATGTGTCTCTCTTCCTGTTATTCTTCTTCCAGCAAAATGATATGTGCTGGGTTTTTTTAAAGAGTAGAAATTTTATTCAGTTTTTTAAACAGTTTTTGTCTTGTGATTTTAAATATCTTCATGTTTTTACCCCCTTCAGTGCCAGAACCTGGGCAAGCTCACCACAGTGCAGATGGGTCATGATAATTCAGGGCTGTATGCAAAGTGGCTGGTGGAGTCGGTCATGGTCCGCAATGAGATTACAGGACATACTTACAAGTGAGTTTTTGTTCTGTCAGTCATTTGATCACATTATTGTTTATTATTTATATCCTTCATTCTTTTCTCTGTTTCATCCCTCGGGAAAATAAAGGAGTTTGGTTAGGTAGATGATCAGTTCCTCATTCAGGCGCGACATCCTTTAACTTTAGAGCTCCCTCTTCAGACTTCTCTCTGCTTCTATATCTTTACAAGTCTCCTTTTTGTTAATTTTCATGCCAATTTTAATTTTCATGGGTTAAATCAAGAAAAAATTAGCTCAACCACACAGTCCTGAGCAAAGATCTTTAAAGAGTGTCTTTCATGCCCCTTTGGTGTGTTTTGCACGCTTCCTCTAGAGCACTTCCATAAAAAAGGTAAAAGTCTGCGGCATTAGGACTTCTCTCTTCCTCCATATTTACAGCACCAGCAGGTGCCCAAGTTGTCCCATTCCCCTGAATACACCAACCAGTGTGACATCCTACTATTATTTCATTGCCAGTTTAAGTCCATTAGCTTGCAATAGCAGCCTCATTGCAGAGAATAGATGTAAGAATGAATGTGATATTTTTGACAACATGGTGCAGAGCAACTCTGAACTAAACATCGACTACAGAGTTGACCTACAAACCAATCAGAGAAGTACGGGCCCTCATGGGAGCCTTAAAGGGGCAGGACCTCTAAAAGATCGTTCTAGACAGAGTAAGAACACCGCACTATCAGGGTTACTCTGTATATGAAAACTGGAAGATTTTTGTACAAAAGTGATTATTAACTTATACTTATTGAATATATGGATCTTATTGGCGGGTGAGACCCACCATACCATCAGCAAGATGAAGGACATGGTGGTATGGTGTGCAATGGTAGCTAGCTTGAAAAGAGAAGGCTTTAAGATACCAGAGGTCACTGTTAAGTTTTCCTAAACTAATTAATAATAACATGAATGACACAATCCAGATGATGTCTTTTCTTCTGCTGCCCATGGGTATACACAGTTTGACTGTGATGTGGTGCAATGACGGCCAATATTGTGGGGTTGGCACTATCATAACTGACAATACCTGGACCTTGCATGTATGAAGCCTGGGTTTGTTGAATCTTGCGATGCTGTTTGGGTTGCAAACAATGATCATGAATTAGGTGAGGTAATTAATTAGAATTACATAATTGAGATAAAGGTTGTCTTTGCCGAGGGTGTATCATTCTATCAGAGCACAAATAATGTGTTTATCTCAAAAGGTTAATTTCCCTGAACAGTGTACTAAATGCATTTGCTGTGCAGGTTTCCATGTGGCCGGTGGTTGGGGAAGGGTGTGGATGATGGCAGTCTGGAGAGGATCCTGGTGGGAGAGCTGATGACCCCCAGCACAGAGAATGATGAAAGGATGTGCCGCACGCCCCCCATGCAGCAGTCTCCTGGGATGATGAGGAGGTTCGTCACCATCTCGCCAAACAGCAAACCAAGTAAGTTACTCAAGTACATTAACATAAGTCGTCAGCAGCATCCTGAATCATGGTGACGATATACTTTTTTCATTTACACTTGAAGTCTGGTTCTTAAAACCCTCATCAGTTTAAATGAACGAATGAGGACACACAATGATAAATGGATAAAGACCTGGTTTTGGAGTTTTCTTCCTTTTGCGTGTTCTTATTATCTTACACTGTCTTTGTTTGCCCTTTCCATCTGGTGCAGAGTTAAACACAGGTCAGATCCAGGAGGGAGTCGGAGAGGCCATCAATGGGATTGTGAAGCACTTCCACAAACCGGAGAAGGAGGTGAGAGACGACAGTCTAGACAGGCCCCAACACGTAGTTCTATTATTCATCACAAATGAGGAAAAGCAGCTTTCTGCTCTGGTGGTCCCAAAACCCCTCACCAACAGCAGAAGTTTCTTTTTTCACACAACGGAATAGTTCATACAGTTTAAGAAACAAACATTTCTTATCATTTTCCTCTGGTCTAGATTGATCCCCATTATTAAAGCACTTACATGAAACACTGACACTGATAATTATTACTTATTGAGGCTTCTGCAGTTCTTCCTTTGAAGATGTTTATTGTGATTTAACTGCTGATTACAGGTCTTGAGAGTAATTCACTTTGCAGCCTGTCTACATTTACAAGGGATTTTAAATGGGGAATCCCCTTTGCTTCTGCTCAATCTCCACACAGACCTTGCAAACATAATAGAGGAGGCTGCCTGTAATACAAATTGTCCTACAATTTAAACTGTAATGTTCATGAATCCCAATACTTTATGAAACTTAACCTATCAGTGTAAACATATGTGCTGGTACTCTAGGTTCTGTGTAGAATGCATTTGTGTTTTAACAGGATTATATCAAGTAGTTTTTTGAGCCATATGCCAATGAAAACCTGTCTTCATACTGTACTTATAGATTATTACAATTGTATACTTGGTTCTAGCAGAACATGACGTAAGTAAGACAATTTTGTCTGTTGTATGCTGCACAGCTTTAAGACTTATCCTCATTTTCTGCAAGACAGGGAGATGTTATTATTTGAACCTCAGCAGCTGTTGAACTGTATTTTTCATTTTAAGTTGTCAGAAAAGCTTTAACTAATCTCGTATTTTTCCTGTTGTTTTTGCTCTGTGCAGAGAGGAAGTCTTACTCTTCTCCTCTGTGGGGAGTATGGCCTCGTCTGGGCTCTGGAGCAAGTATTCCAGCATGGTTTCAAATCACCCAGACTCTTTAAGAATGTCTTCATCTGGGACTTCTTAGGTGAAGACTTCTCATCATCACTTTTTTTTTAAATACTGCAGAAAGTACAGGGGTATTACAACAAAAATGTGAGAGTTTAAAGTGCCAAGCAACCAGACCATTGATGCAAAAGTAAGATGTTTGATTTCATGAGCATTAGCTGCCAACTCAAGTGAAAGCAAGTAGTTGACTTCAATAGTGACATATATTCATGATTTCAAAACCATTAACTTCTCTTGCTGCTTCAGTTTATATAATAAGGCATTTGAGAAATGAAACTTGTTATGGGATTGGTTTGAGAAATATGTGTGAAAACTGACACTATAGCAACTAAAGAAAAAACAAAACTGCAACATTGAGGAAGACAACCGAGGAAACGAGCAAGATGGACCTTTTATTACAAAACAAATGTTTTACTGGGTACTTCTGTTAGAAACTCAGCTAAAGGTCAATTTATCATTGAAACAGACCCCAGTACTAATTTGTTTTTAATTCTTACTCAAATGGTTGTAACTATATTTTGCTTTTACAGAAAAGTCACAAGTGTACTTTGAAAGTGCGGAGCAGCGGGAGGTGACTCCGGATGAAAACTGGCAAACCAGAGTGCGTCACTTCTGCCGTTTTATGCGCGCCATCAACAGCACGTCAAGAAACATTGGCAAGGATGGAAAGTTCCAGATGCTCGTCTGTCTGGGTGCAAGGTGGGCAGAAACATTCACCTGCCATCATGATGCATTTCATGCTAGAGAATTTTTAAATTTTAGGATATGCTGTCCTGGACTTGGACACTTGGTGTTCAGGTTTACCGCACTGAAACTTGCATTGTAAACATCAGATTATCTTCAGATAATGTGTCTGTGGAATGAAGTGTATTTATAGTTCTAAATAGATGTTCTCTTTTGCTTTAGTTGTATGGTTGTTGCCTTAATCTATATTATAGCATTTATGCACAATGATAAATCAAACCAAAGCCTGAAGGATGCTGAGCAGACTCTATTTCGATTAGAGAAACATTCCCTCGATCCCCTTCTCTGAGCTTGCATGCAGACTTCAAGTAAGGCCATTTAAAAGGACCTTTCTTGGAGGGTTCTTAAGGTGCCTGAGAGTATACTGGTTTCTGTCAAAGCTGAATGGGCCCATATGATCAGATAGAAAAAAGTGGACATTTATGTCCTCGTAGGTACAAATACTGAAAGTGTACCCTGAAAAGTTCCTCTTTGGTTCTCTTAATTCTCAGCTATACTTATTTCTGGCATGAAGGTTGAAAAATGGTTAGGGGCCCATTTTTCTTTCTACTGAACCATACCGTCTCCTGCCGCTTATCTATGGTTGTGTCGTGGAGGCAGCAACCTAACAGAGAAGCCCAGACTTCCCTCTCCCTGGCCAATTCGTTTAGCTCTTTCCCAAGGCTTTCCCAGGCCTGCTGAGAGACATAGTCCGTCCAGCATGTCCTGGATCTTCCCCAAGGTCTCCTACCAGTGGGATGTGCCCTGGACACCTCACCAGGGAGGCATCCTGATTAGATGCCTGAGCCACATCTCAACATAGAGGAGCAGCAGCTTCATTCCTTCAATAAATAGTTGTTCAGTAGCAGACTGTGAGTGTGCGACCTTTGTTGTTTGGGGTTGTTGCATCAAGGCAACAGGAAATTGGGAAATTCAATTTGTGTGTCACGTGCCTTACAGCAAGAAGGTTGCCGGTTCGATCCCGAGCCGTGGGAAACTTCTTTAGGAAGTTTGCATGTTATTCCTGTGCGTGTGTTGCTTCTCCCTGGGCACTCTGACTTCCTCCCACATACCAAAAAAATGCTCATTAGGTTGATTAGCAACTCTTGACTGCTGTTAGTTATGAGTGTGAGAGGGAATGGTTGTCTGTCTCTCTGTGAGGCCCTGTGATCTGTTGACAACCTGTTCAGGGTGTGCCCGCCTCTTGCCCAACGTCAGCTGGATTGATAAGAAGCAGAGATTATGGATGCATGGAGTAGAACGTATGTTAATAGGAATAATGGTCTGACAAAAAGACTTTGAATTTAAGAATTAGAAAAATTATAAAAGTGCTGTATTTTATTTTTGTTGAAGGCTAAAATGTGATTTTTAAGTGTAAACATTCAAATGTGTTGTAGCCCTTTTTCATCAATTACGCCTTAATACCCAATCAAAGTGCTCAACATTTCATTTATGTATTGGATATTTGGTTAATATTAAAAAATGATGATACCCCATTCATTCAAGATCTTATATTTATGGCCTTGTGATGTTTCGCCCCCAGTGTGACCTTTGAATGGTTACCAACTTTTGGATACAGACCCACTGTTACGGACAGAAGAAATTATAAGTCAGTTTTAAGATAACAAATTTAATCAGAATCAAAAGTATTGAATTAATCCATAAGGGGGGCATTTGATTGTTACAGTTGCCTAATACACAGTGTACAAGGTAGAGGTAGAAATATTGAATTGAATAATGCAAAAATTAAAAAAAGAATGGCCATCAACTATTAAGGAGTGTCTTAAGAAATTTAAAGCCATATGCAAAACCTGACATTAAGTGTAAGCTATATTCACAAATATGATTATTGCTCAGGTTGCTCATTAGCCTTAATTAAGGTGAAAGTATGAAAATATTGCACATATGGTTAGAGGATAATTAATCGACCAGATTACAGTGGAGGAGTTTGCATCTGTGAGCGTTTAATGTGAAATAGTGGGTTACAATGCATGACAAGATCAACCCTACATTTTAGCCCTGAACAATGATATACATTCACATAAACCTATGTTGATGAAGATAACTTCCCCCTTCTTAAAAGTGTGATTTAAAAGTCTTATCAGTTTCTATATTGACACATTTTATTTTTTGTTACGGTTGTAAAATGATATTATGTAGAGACTTCTAACACTGTGTCTGGGTCTTTTTCTTTCAGGGACCATTTGCTGCATCACTGGATTGCACTGCTCGCAGACTGTCCAATCACCACTCAGATGTACGAGGACACAGCACTGATAAAGGACCGCTCATTGGTTAACTCTCTGATAAGAGTACTCCAGACTCTGCAGGAATTCAACATCACCCTGGAGGCTTCACTCGTTAAAGGTGTTGGTATCTAAACCCAACAGACGACGATCCCTGTGGATTACTAAAGAGAAAAACTATAACTTTTATATGCAGGAACCCACTTGAACAAAGGACATTTTCTGGCTTATATTAAAGCTACTGTTACATTTGCCATATATATTAAGTGCAATGAGCCTCTCAAGATATGTTGTTATTTTTATCCTCAATGATGTTGCCATTAGATGTTAAAAATATGTTTTCTATTATGAAACCATGGTTTTCACATTATTGACAATGACCTACTTGTGCTATAATGTTTTATTGAAAGCTAAATATTTTCATTGTTATCATGCTGACTGCTGACAATGGTCATATTTAAGGGAACGTGAGGATCGAAACTGTTAATATATTTTCAGAGAAAACAGTATTATTTTGTTAAATCGGTCAAGTTGCTTGCTCTGTTGTCAACTCAGATTCCAATGTCATTACACAGAGCTTGGAGCAAATGATGCAGAAGTATGCTTTATAAGTATGTGTATGACAGAAGGTTTCTAGAGTAAAGGGGATTCACCTACAGTGGAATAAAAGCCTGTTACATTTGGCCACTACCCTAAGAAATGTACTAGTATGCAGATCCTTTACATTTAATACTTAAAAAAGATCCTTTTGCATGACATTAAGACTGTGTGGCTAAAGCCTGTTGGACAGTTTTAGTGGTAAAAAAACAAAATCTTCTAAAAGATGCTTGACCTTGCTCTCTGTGCAAAGTGGATTCAGTTGACAGCCTTCATGTAAATACCTCCAACCAATTGTTTCTGCCTACCATCCCAGCCCTTACACTACATCTGCCCTAATCTCTGAACAAAACAGTGGTGATCTGTGTCAACTTATCATGAAGGATGGTCCCTCTGATTTTCCATGGGCTGGAGCGTACAAGGACAGCCCATTTCCCTATCCTGATTTTGTCATCATGGTTTCTTGCTATGCAATATTCACAAGAAAATCCAACCCTTCTCATACTCCACATGGGGTTGTCTTTGATATAACCTGAGCCTCATCGAAATCTACTGTGCATCAAACTAGGGATCTGATTCGTGAAGGACTCTTTTTCTGTGCCAACAATGTCAAGACTGACTGTGTTGTACTCATCTGTGTACGACCCACACATGAGCATCTTGGGAGATATATATTTTTGTTTTCCAATACTGTTGTACATTTATTGACATAGCTGTGTAATGTAGTGTTTACTAAGTGAGCAACAGTGTACAGTGTAAAAAATATTAAGAATAAAGCATCTGTAATGGGTTGAAATTAAGTTGTTTTGAAAGGCTTTGGTTCATTTTTCAAAAACAAAAATTATATTCGTATTGACTGTATATACTTTCTGTGCCAAGAGAGTATGTATTTTAAGAGATTGTGGTATTCAGTTTCCCAAAACATTTTTTAAATGAGAAAGTTAAATTATAAGACTACAGTTGCATAGCCATCTAAGAAATAAATGTACTAATAAGCAACAATAGAAAGAAAACCTGCTGTTTTTAATAATTTGTTATCAATATTTGAAAAGGATTAGAAGGAAGACATACTTCTTAAATTCTACACCTTCCTCATCAATCATTGGGGGGGGGGGGGGGGGGGCTGCTTCCACAATATTTCTCCTTTTATGTGTTTTAAATTGATACATCAGTTTGCCTTCAGGATATTTGTAAATTATTTGAGATAACTTAAAAAAATCAAGAATTTGAACAAGGCTATTTTTACATATGAGGTAAACTATGAGACAAAGTTTAAGCTAAGTTGCTTTCCGAAATTTTTGTTGGGTATGGCATCATCTTCATATTGAAATATACTGTTTTCATTTCTTTGGGTACAAAAGGTCGAAGTAAGTTTCAAAAGATATTTCTGATTTTTTACTAGCCCCTTTGGCCTCGAACAAAGCTAAGACGTTATATAACTCTAATTTAAATGTACATGTGGTTAGAAGCTGTTATAAAGCGCATTGTATTCTTTGAATGTGCCCTCTCAGCTGAGAAAATGTCAACAAACCCGTTCGCGCCATGTCAAATGGCTGTTTTTCTTCAGAGACATGGGCCGGGTGCATTGTGGGATGTTGGGTTTAGAAAGGTAGCCGTTACGAACGGCAACAGTCGTAGTTCGCCTAAGCTCACTACGTTTCCCATCATGCATTTGTTCGGAGGCTGGCCCGAGGAGAGCTGCGATTGGTTCAAAGCTGGTTCAAATTCGACTGATGCACTCCTTATATGGTCATTGTATGCACGGCCCTTTCATTTCTTCTTTTTATGCTAATCATATTCAAATCGCCAGCTGTATGCATTAGTAGTATGAGCATGCGCAGTGCGAGTGAAGAATACGGCGAAGATTCAAAGTTTTTGTTCAGTAAGTGCTCTGTTTCTTCTCTTCTACAGAAATTACATGTATGAAACTGAGCGTATTCGTCAGGAGTGGACGAACTGCTCGTTATTTGATGTTGTTGTAACCTGACGTGCGCGTTTTTCAGTAGTTGTGAGCCAAACGAACCGCGACTAACCGTCCTGACAATAGGATAACGTGGAAGTGGACGGGAGCGTGGCGTCGGTTAGCTAGCATGCTAACGGCTAACAACAATGAACCATATTTGGCGCTCTAGCGGGCAAAAGTTTGAATTTAAAGGGAAGGATGTGTTCACCGTAACTTTGTGGATTTCATTGCAAATTTGACGCCATGGCAAAACTGCATTAAGTTTGTGACATGATGTTATGCAACACAAACCGTCTTGTTTCACATTATTCAGCGGAGAGCCCCGGTAGCTTTTTGTTTCTTCACTTCAGAATGAGCTTCTGCTCCTGCCCGCTTTTTGTTACTCCTTCTGCCCGTAAACAAACCCACGCCGTACCAAACTACTTTAACTTGCTCTTTAAAGGTAACTTCTGCAACTTTATGGGTAATTCCCGCGTGATACGGAGAGAAAAAAACCGATGTTGTCGAGCCCAGGAAAGTGCTTTATTTATGGTGTATCGTTCATTATTCGTTTCATGTCGATAGTTTGACAATTTGAAAGCATTTATCGATCACTTTTGTACATAAAGGGTCGTGACATTAGCTCTATATTCGTTTCTTAACATCATAATCATATTGACCCAGTTAGGACGGCAGTGTTGTATATTTTTAGGTTTGTAGCATATTCCCGCGACTTTGCCTGGCTTCTCAAGCACCGTGTTTCTCATGACTTTTCCACAAAGTTGCGATTATACTGTCATGTGTGTTTACTTTCTGGTTCTGTAAACTGGTGTTTGTTGTTATATTCATTAAAAATGTAAGCTTGAGATGATCTTGTCTGCGTGTGTGTGCGTGCAGGGACCGCCCCCTTTAGTAGTAGTAGTAAGCACAACTGTCTGCAGACATCCGCGGCGCATGCAGAGGGATCTGGGACGATTGCTCATCTGTTTTGTTTTTTTTTACAGGATTTTTCTTAAAACACTGATCAACAAAAAGATTATGTTCGGCTTTCATAAGTCAAAGATATACCGGAGTAACGACGGCTGCTGCATCTGCAAGACCAAATCCTCCAGCTCACGCTTCACAGACAGCAGTCGATATGAGGAGACGTTCAGGATGTGCTTTGGGTAAATTAAGAGCTCTCAATTGTTTATCTGTTGTATTTGGTCCAGGTGCATCTGCTTTTTCATTTTCTAGTCTGCATAATCGGTTAAATTGCAGTAAACCAACCCTTTTTGCAACACGTGCTATGTCTCATTCATTCATTATTTCAGGCTGGCAGAGGATCGTGTTGGAGACATCTGTAATGCATGTGTGCTGCTGGTGAAGAGGTGGAAAAAGCTACCAAATGGCTCCAAGAAAAACTGGAACCATGTAAGTGATGTCTTATGGTAATTTTTATTTCATTTTTAATATCATGGATAGACAGTCCCCCGCCCCTTGCTTGAACCGACCGCAGATTTCAATATAATGCCATGATTTTAAAGTTTGTTTTATTAACATGAGCACTTTTTGTTTAATACAGCATAACGTGATTTCATTTAAGGAAGTCAAATAATCATATTCATCTTTTAAAAAACGTGGAGTGTGGCTCCCGTTTACGCTTTCTATATGTGTTAATATTACATAAATATTTAAAAATGAAACCTGGTATATAAACAGGAAAAACACCAGTATTTTCACACTCTGTATAGCCAGTTCTGATACTGGAACAGATATTTTTCTGTCAAGAGTATAAAGTCTTCTTCACTAAATTTGACCTGCCCCTGTCAGTATTTGTGTTAGAAACAGATTTAAAAAAAGAAAACATTTCATTAACCAGTTCATTATTTTTGAATGTCGGCATACGTGATAAACAAGTACAGTATTACTGTAAATTCATATATTCTGCAGTTATTGGATATGTATGGGTGTTAAATGGATTGTAAATATCATTAGAAATTGTAATACTGATAATTCACTCTTTAAACTGTTATCTGGCTATTACCACATCATGCCAGTATTTTACATTAGTATTAAGAGCTACAGTTAAAGGACGGGGGTGTAACAGATCTCTTCATTTCCTAACCTTTGTATGTTGGAAATTCCACAGATTTCGACTTCTCAAACAGAAGCTTTTCTCTTCTTTTTTTTTTTTTTAATTTCAGGAATCCTGAAAGTCTATTTTTTTTAATTCTATGAATTTAATGAGTATTTATTGTGTCTGGATAAGAACCCAAAATCTCTCCAGCATTTCCTCAGCTTAAGCATGCATCAAGTTTTCTACACTGTGCATGCAACACAATCTTGTTTTTTCAGAATAACCATGATTTATGTATTTGTTTTGTACAGACTCCAATGAAATAACAATGCATGTTGTAAAGCAAATGTTTCCTGTGTTGGAAATGTTTATTTTGTTTGTAGATACACTGATTTGGTATTTGGTTCTAAATGTAACAGCAGCAGAATGGTTATCCACTACTTCTAAAAGAAAAGTACCCTCTGTGTCTGAAATGCACCAAAACATGTACTTCTAGCTTAGCCAGTAACAATTTAATGCATTTTGTTCATTCATTTAGTTTCTCTAGACTGTTCACATTAAGGGTGTAAGATCACACATGATCAAGAACAAGTGTATCTGCTTGAAACTTTGAAAGATGTCAAATAAGCATAGTGGTTTTTGTCAGACAGTAGTGAAATGGTTTGTCAGGTAAAGAAACGGGCTGTGCCAGTCTAACTGGTGGATTTCTGCTCTGTGTTGTGAAATACTGGAGACTGTCTGACCATGCCACACTGTGCCATCTGAAACAACAAAAAACAGGCATAATCCATGAAATGAATGTCATGAATGAAATACTAAACTAAAGGATAGTAGGTACAAAAGCTCTTCAATCTGAGAGAAGGTGAGAAACTGCCCTTTTCTGCATCTAAATCAAGTCTCCCTGTATGCCTCAGGTGGTTGATGCTCGAGCTGGTCCAGGTTTCAAGATGACAAAACCCAAGAAGATCAAAAATGGTGATGGAAAGAAGAAAAGCAAGCTAAAAAGGCTTCACAAGTTAAAGAGACAAAGTAAGTTTTTTCGAATGATTACTTGTCACTTGCATGCTTTAAGATTATTTCTTGAATCTTTGACTTTTTAAAAAAATTGTTAAAGTTTGAGAAATTGTTGTTCATTAAGGGAAAAAAATGTAAAGCGTGCATCAAAACAGTTTATTTTATTTCAGACAAAATATCAGCATCATGTTGTCAAGGGCAGGCACAGGGTCAATGCAATAATGCAAGGCTCCAAAAGAGGCTAAAGTGGTGACTGTTTAAGAGAGCTTATTAGAATCAGACTATAAGAATACATTATTTGTCACAAGGCTGCAACCATGAGCTAAAAGCAGCCTTTTCCAAGTGTTAGCTTCTCAAAAAAAAAAAAAACCCTGACTAAAGTGTTGCTCATAAAAATCTTCGTTCTAAGTACTTCACAGGAATTGAATAGTCTTATCCATCCATCCATTATCTATACCACTTATCTCTTTTGGAGTCGCGGGGCTGGAGCCTATCCCAGCTGACATCAGGCAAGAGGCGGGGTACACCCTGAACAGGTTGCCAACAGATCACAGGGCCACACCGATAGACAGACAACCATTCGTGCTCACGCTCATACCCGAGGGCACTTTGTGGAGTCACCAACCCACACATACACAGAGAACATGTAAACTCCACGCAGAAAGACCCTGACTGACAGGTTTTGAACCAGCAACCTTCTTACCGAGGCACATGCACCACCTGCTGCACAACTGTGTTGCATTCTATGAACCAAGCAGTTATTAAACACAGATGTGACATGTTGAGGGTGTAAATCAGTTGCCAAGGACTTTAATTTTTTGATTAAGTTTGTCTACTCCTCCAGTCACCGTCACGAGCAAGGCTGCATCAGACTGAGCTTCATAAATACTCAAGTACAATGAAATACACAAAGCAAGTCAGTCCATCCAAGGCGCTTTTAACAATCATTAAAATGTACAAATGATGGATGTCTGTTATTTTGATTTATTGCTCTCCTACCTTTCAGTATTTGCAATTTGCCTCATACTAAAAACATGTTGTCTGATGTGAGCCTGCTCATGGTTGGACTGCAAAACTCGCTCACACAGGCTTCTCTTAGAAGTGCTTAAACACAAAAATGTGACTTCAGGGTTTCTTAAGATTAACAATCTTTTACCACGGATGTTACATGTTTGTTGTTGTGTGTGCTGCTGGTTTGAAACTAAATACCATGGATGATCCGACTTTCCTGTGCCATTATCTTTAACTTAATAAACTATTGTTAAGATGTTTCTTTACCCCTACGGTATGGTGCCATCGTTTGACTGTGCTTTTTTTATTTTCAAGTAGACTCAGATGCCCACAGTACGACCTCCAGTGTGTCGCCCGCTCAGTCTCCCAGTCACAGCCAGTCAGACGATGGCTCTGATATCGAGTCAAAACAAAGACGCACCACTTCCTCCATCTTCTCCTTTTTGGACCGATCATACTGGAAAAGGCAAGTTTCCGTTCTCACATGAAGCTCCTGATAAAATGTTTAACTTATTTTGTTTTGTTTTTTTGTACAAGTTATTTGTGGATCATTTAATTTTTTTATCGTCCCTCTGTTACAGGCAGAAGGTGTGCTGTGGAATAGTCTATAAGGGCCGGTTTGGAGAGGTGATTATTGACCCTCGACTCTTCAAGCCCTGCTGCAGCTCCAAAAAACAGAAGACACTGGCGTCCACCAAAGTGGCTGCACACCTCCCAGACTCGCTGCCTCAGCAGCTCCCAGAGGCCATGAAAGAAAACTGGTGACTTTTGAAAAATCCCTATCGGGTTATCCATGTCCCCCACCTGGATTTGTCTCCAGTGGCAGACCTTCCGATTCCTTCGATGTTTCTGCGATGTCAAATTCTTTTTTTCAAATGGGTATTTTTTAACTTTGGTACAGAGTTAATTTTTTTTATATAAAAGAAAAAAGAAAAAAAATATGACGGGCATTAGTGTTATTTATAGAAGAAATTTGTTGACACTCTGTTTCTGATTCTACATTTTTATGTTTTTGTAATAAGTGATGTTTTGTAAATAATTTTGTCACCTTTTTATACATATCAGGACTGTTTTGTTTTTACTTTTTTATTATCTGTCTAGATGTAAGTATGCATACAAAGGACACCAGCTTTTTCTAATACCAGCTTTTGTATTTGTGTGTTGGAGGCGTCCTTCAACATGTGACTGTATTGCTGTCTTATCTGTTTGTGTCTTATGTGCACATTTGAGTCCGTAGGATGTTTTTGTTTTTGGAACACAAATGGCTTTTGTTTACACCAGAGATCATCAACATAACTGTTTTCTATTAATTTAATGAGCTTTTATTGTGTGTGTGTCTGGATAGGAACCCATAATCTCTCCAGCATTTCCACAGCTTAAGCATGCATCAAGTTTTCTACACTGTGCATGCAGCACAGTCTTGTTTTTCAGAATAACCATGATTTATTTATTTGTTTTGTACAGACTCCAATGAAATAACAATGCATGTTGTAAAGCAAATGTTTCCTACTTTATTTTGTTTGTAAATACACTGATTTGGTATTTGGTTCTAAATGTAACAACAGCAGAATGGTTATCCACTACTTCTAAAAGAAAAATACCCTCTGTGTCTGAAATGCACCAAAAGATGGACTTCTAGCTTAGCCAGTAACAATTTAACGCATTTTCACCTCTTAATTTTGTCATATTTTTACAGGCATGTGCAGTGCTAGTGTGTTCATAAATATGTGTAAACTGCAGGGAAAGCTAGCTGCTGTGCTGCAGTTACCTTCTGTTTGTTTGCTAAAGGCATGTCATGGTCAGTCATGATCATTTAGAAACTTCTGATGTGTTTAACATTTACTTTGTCTGTTAGTTGAAGTGTTTTTGTGACTGCCAGTGCTGTGATATATCCTCAAAAGCTGTCAAAGTTCAAACTATGCAGACATGTTGAATGTGAGAAGTGCTCCAAGGCCGTGTCTTTTCATATATGATGAGTGCTCGGTCCCTATTCAACCAAATTGGCTTGTTATAAGCATCCATTTTAGCAGCAATAATTTTCCCAATCACAATTCATAATCATCTCAGTATATTTGTGTCATGTTCAAACAACTTTTAATTGCACAGTTTAAGCCATGATATGCAGTGTCTCTTGAACACTGCAGTGAAAACGGTTTTGTTTCCTGTTACTTTAATTTTATTTTTTAATCGTCAAAACCTTCATAAACTGACGGGCAATTATCTGTTGAGTTAACATATAAACTTTTCTGCGGCAGGGTAGTTAAATGCTGAGCATGAATGATTCTTGCTGAAAGGAGAGACGCTCCTTTTTTTCTGAGCTGGAAAATAAGCTTGTTTTTGTCCTAAGGGAGTTGCCATATTGTTTTGTACGAGGTACATTTTGGGATGTGGGATGTGCCTTAATGAATTACCTGACCTTTTCATTATGATTATCATGTAATTTATACTTATTTATTGCAAAACTTTTTTTAACAGAATTTTTTGATACTTGGTGAAGAGCCTTTCAGAAAGACTGTTATTGATTTTGTGCACTTCCTTTGAACATGCCATGTAGATGTTTTTTAAATGCTTTTTTGTAAACTGTACCACCAAGTAGAACTGTATTGTAATAATAAAAAAAAAATGCTGGAAAAAATAATGTGATGTTTATTATGCTACCAGTAGGTGATGCTTCAGAGTAATACTGCACGTGCACCGCATGCAGAGGAACACCTTGGTTCAAGATTTTTATGATGAATCTTTCTGTTCATGTTGTACACATAAGATTTATGTTTATAATGATGAACTGGTGAACACTTAATAGAAGTGCTCAAAGGCACTCTACTCCAACACGTGTGTCATAAAACACCTTTTGATATTCCATTTCAATATGACAACCTAATAAGATGTGAATGACTTGAAAAATAGCTATTTTTAAAAATTTAAAGCACTTAGTGAAAAATTTTAGAGATTTGACATTAATTCCATAGGTCACCACATTCAGTTTTCTATTTAACAGAGTGAATGGGTTTGGAAAAATCAATTTTCTTGACTTCTGCTTATAATGTTAGTCAGCCCTACAGACTGCTGTTGTGAAACACTTCAGTTCCTGTTTACACCAGTTTTTATGAACAGAGGAGTATTTCACAAAAGCACAAAACCAGGATTTGCTTATCCTGGATGAATTTAGCTGTGATTGGATTTTGTGGAAGTGGAGGGCCATAAATTAGCACAGAGATTTATTCCCTGCAGGTAGCCTGCTCCAGACCAGGCTAAATAAATCTTTCTGTTCATGTTAACCAATTGGAATCATTATATTAATAATAATAATACATTCCATTTTAAAAGCTCTTCAAAGAGCTCAGAGACACTTCTAATTGAGCATGATAAAGAAAAATAGTAACTGCAAATAGAAATAATAATATTATAATAGAAATAATAGAAAATAGTATTTAAGCCAAAGGAAATAAATCAAATGTGATTTAAGAATATTATTAAGATATGACATACAAGCAGTTTCCTCCCTCACACTGCATGCCCTTCACTAGACAACGTGATAAACTGAACTTGTCAAGTTCTTTCTCTGCAGTGAAGTCACACACACACACACACACACACATATATATATATGGATATCATCATATCTGATTACTGTGATGTTTTTTTTAGTTCATTTTGTGTTATCATTTTTTATTACCAAACAAATATTTATTTTTTTATCCATAGCTTTTGGCCCCTTTTCTCACATAAAAAGATAAATAATAAAAAACAGGTATCATTGTTTTTAATAGCAAAAAAGGTCAAATATGTATATCTGATTAACGTGATGTTTTTTTAAATGAATTTTGCTATTATTTTTTACCAAACAAATCTTTATTTTTGTTTTCATAGCTTTGGGTCCCTTTTCTCACATAAAAAAAATTTAAAAAACAGGCATCATTGTTTTTAATAGTAAAAAATGTCAAATATGTATATCTGATTAACGTAATGTTTTTTTTAGTTCATTTTGCGTTATCATTATTTATTACCAAACAAATCTTTTTTTTTTTTTGCCATAGCTTTGGGTCCTTTTTCTCACATACATTTTTTTTTTAAAAGCAGGCATCATTGTTTTTACTAGCAAAAAATGTCTATATAAACTCAATGTAGAACATCTTCAGCACACAGTCTTTGTGATTTTACAGTTTTATTGTAAACAAAGAACATCTTCAGCACACATGTTAATCTTTGTGACTGTTCATTCTATTTTTAAACAAAGTAGCACATGTTAATCTTTGTGATAAAATAGTCTATTTTAAAAAAGTAGATTATCTTCAGCGCACAAGTTTATCTTTGTGATAGAACAATCTAGTTCTAAACATAGTAGAACATCTTCACTATACATGCTACTCTTTGTGATTGTGCTTTCCTCCCCTCCCTCTGTTAGAAAATTAGATTAAACTTACTTTTTAACAGAAAAAGATTTTAAAAAAAATAACTTGACACCACTATGCAGACTGGAACATAACACCTCTTATTCATATTTCATCTTATCTAATTAACACGAAGGTTTTTAGTTCATAGCCTATTATGTTGTCATTATTTATTGCTCAACAAATCTTACACTTTTACTTTGGGTCTTTTTTTACAGATAAACTACTTAAAATACAAGCATCATTGTTTTAAATTGTGAAAACTGTAAAGTATAAATTCAAAAAAATAATTATCTTTTGAAAATGTCCTTTTGAAGATTTATAAGAGGATATTGGTTTAATCATTGTTTGTGTTACCAAATCATTTTTAATTATTCCACAATTTAGAAGAAAATAGATCTTCAGTAAGACAAAATTATGATCTTCAAAAGTTTAAAATCTTTTAAAAAATGATTATATGACATATTAATACATTTTAAATGCTTAAAATGGTCCAAATGCCATAAAGTTATTTTTAGTATATACGTCCATTCACTATTTATTTTCTTATCTCATCTGAAGAGTGTTTTCCTCACTGTTTGGAAGTCACTTATTTTATCTGCCACCCTTCTCGCTCCTTTATTGCAGCAGTTGTTTCTTTTCTATGGAAATTATGTGTTTGATGCCCTCATAAATTTGCTAACTCTTGCTCCACTTAAACTTGTTTTTCTTTTTTTATAACGATCAAGTTTTGACTTTAAATGGAGTCAACACATAGGAGAACCAAATGACAGGACTAAACAAAATGATCTGATAGCATATTGACAGATTTCCCAGGTGTAATGCATGCAAATTTATAAATATTTCAGTTTTTTTTTTTTTTGTTGTTGCTTCTTCCCTTCTTTTAAGTTATAATGGTGTGTTGGTTACAGTCTGAGTCTCTCCTAAGAGTTTGATCAGCTTAAATCTGCTATTGATGTGATGAAGTGTTTGCTTCTCTGCGTTATTTACTGACTGACAGCCTCATGGTGGCAGTGTCGCTCCAACAGAAGTCTGTTCCTCCTCCAAATCAGAGGAGGATGGGAAATTCTCACTACTTGATTTACAAGCATGTCAAGAGTATGGCCGATAATAAAAAATGGTAAGTATGGGGACAGAAACAGAAACTTAAACTGATATTAAATGTCTAGGGTATCCTACTATTGTTCTTTTTAAAACAATCTGAAATACTTGTATTTGTTGCTGGTAATTCCTGACTATAATTGTCATAAATTTTCTAATGTAAAGGTCTTTTGTTTTAAGCATTTACATTTCATTTTTATGTAACAAGTTAATAATTTGGACACTGTACTGAAAAAAAGCTTTATATCTGCTCAGTCTGTTAACAGCAGTTATTGCATTTATGAGTAAAACTGTAATATTGATGTTTTTTTGCCCTACAGAGAGTTTATTCTTTCTTTTTTGTTAAATTGTGGACAATGTAAAAATAATTTTGAGCATCTTGTTGAATGTTTTTCTAAGTTCAATAAAAACCTCACCTTCTTGCAGTTGGAGCAGTATTAAAGGTCCCATATCTTGTAAAATCATTCTGTTTTGCTTTTTTTCAGTTGTCAGAAGGGGCTTGAGCTACAGAGGGACCTTACACCTTCGGCTAAACTCCCAGTTTACAAAGACATGCTCTATGCCTCTTAAAACAAACAAACAAACAAACAAACAAACAAACAAACAAACAAACAAACAAACAAACAAAACACCAATAAAACGCTCTGTTTCTTACTTCCAAGGGTTTACCATGTCATAATTACAGTCTCCACCTACTTGTGTGTTATATTAGGCAGACACCATAATAGTTTTGAAAGTCTCCTCGGAGCCTATAACCCCTCCTCTCCATCCCATCAGACGTTAGTTTGGGCAGCCAGTCAGCACAGATCTCATTATCATAGCCTTCAGTTGCCTTGTCTCCCCCTCGGATCTCAGTGTTTTCAAAGAGGAGAGAAAAGGAGCTTCATCTGATCATGTACAGAGATTACTGTCAATGTTTTATTAGAATTAATCCTTGCTTAATGGAAATTCAAAACATTATGTAAATGGTCAAACACACCAGGACATGGGATGCTTAATGTGGCCATCTTAGTGGCCAAAGTTGCAAGTTGTATAAAATTAAAGTTCGATTGATTGATTGATCAGATAGATATGTCTTTGAAATGCATGCATCTTATTTGGAGTTTTACAAAATTACAACTCATTGTTGGCTTCTTTTTTAGATAAAAGTCTACTTTTCTTTAAGAGTTTCCTGTTTCCTGTCAAAATAAAAGACTCTAAAGTCAATTGTTGAACCTAAAGTCGCCATACATCCGGGTTTGCTCTGGATATTTGCTGGCTTTACGCAGCTTGACGCACTGACGCAGCTCCGCTTCAAAAGACTTTTTCACTCTCACGTGTACGCGCGCGCACACTCCTCCTCGTCCTCTCATACACACTCACACACACACACACACACACGCACACACACAAGCCCTCACTTACTTCTTTCTCTTTTCAAAAGCCCCTTGTGAAACAGATTGACAGGCCAGAATGAAAATGAGGCGGACGCTCAGTCACGATTTCAGTGTGTACGCGTCCTTTTGAGAAGACCTCTAAACTTGGATCATATCACCATGGGAGCTATTTGGGTTGCAAGGGACTTTTGTTTGTTTTTGCTCCTGTTAAATAGTCGCCAAAGCGCAGCTCGTCCGGAGAATCGAGGTGGGACTGCAGTGAGCGTGTGTGAGTGAGGGTGTGAGTGTGTGTTGTGTTTTGCAGTCATGGAGAGTGCTACTTTACGCACGCTTTCAGAGGAGTGCGCTCTTGTTTGCCCGACTTCTCCCCACAAAGTTCTTTAAGTTTAAAGATTTGTCTGTTAGCTGTTGATTTGTAATTGTACTGATCAACACCAGCATGAGATTTGTTTGTATGTAGACTGTAATTCGCACCGGCGCTCATCAGGTTGGTTTATACTAATATATGGAGGAACTGTTTCACACTGAAAGTTTGAGCTGAAGACATACAACTGAAAAGTTTATGCTCTTCTTGCGGTTTTGTCTCGTTCATCTTATATCAAACTTTAAAGTGCTTATTTCAAATCATATTATTTTTCGTGTAGACAGTGTTTGGTGATTGTGATATGTAAGCTGTATATGGATTTCAGCAGATCCATGTGCAGAGGGAAGTGATGGCTGTCACATTGATGCTATTTGTCAGACTACTCAAGGCTCATACAAGTGCACGTGCAAAGCAGGCTTTAAAGGAGATGGAAAACAGTGCGAAGGTAAGAGTCAGATTTCTGACTTATTTGATGCTATATTCCTTTTTTTTGGACAATTTTTGCAACAATCCTGCAAGAAAATATGTGTTCACTTTGAGTCATCCATTTCTTCACCTTAATTTACTTAAACACAACTCACTTTCATTTAAAATTGCTGTAACCTTCAATGGTTTGCATTTGTATTTGTTGATAAAGAACGTGAACGTTTGTGTACACATCATCTACTTTCAGACACTGATGAATGTGACTTGGAGTACAATGGTGGCTGTGTGCATGAGTGCAACAATATACCAGGCAATTACCGCTGCACTTGTTATGATGGATTCAATTTGGCACATGATGGACATAACTGTCTTGGTAAGATCTTAGTCTTGAGATACACAAAAACATATTTTAATGCTGATGTCTGACATACTGCTGGCTTATGAATCAAATCTTAAAACATACTTTGACTTGTTGGCTTTTAATCAGCATGAGAGTTGTGTGGTCCCTGTTTTATGTGTTTTTATCTTTTTAAGCTGACATGAACTGTATAAAATTTATTGTATTTTATAATTTATTTTTAATGTTATGTTTCAGTTATTTGACATTTTGTCTATTTTTTCTGCTTGGTAATCACTGTGCAGAACTTATGCAAATGTGTTTGTTTTTTAAAAATATGATATTAATGGATTGGATTGGATATACCAATTTTCCAAACTAATCTTAGCCGATACTAGTAAAGGTAAACAAACACTTCACTGTGTTCAAGCCTCTCTCGTACTTGAATTTAGCTTTAGTTATTCTTATTGTGATGGTCTGTGTGTTCTTTTATACAGGAATTAAACAAACAGCATTAGAATAAATTATAGCTGCTGTATTTTTCAAACAAAGACTTAAGTAACATAGAGCTGAAAGTTACATGGTTCTCATGTCAGTAAAATATTGCCAACAAAAAACATTTGTGAGGCCTACAAACAGAACTTAAACAATCTGCTGATATGAAGAAAATTGAAACATAACTCTTTATTATGAAGCTTCTACTTTGAAATTAAGAAACATTCTCCAAATTAAAGACAGTTTTCAGGGATGCTTCTTGAGGCAATGATAGAAAAGCCCTCGAAATAGGAAATTACTAGAGATCTAAAACTCCAGTTCTGAGGACTTTACAGATCAGGGTCAGAAGATAGAGGGGAAGGATATTTTATCTGTAATGTGTCTGCTTAAAACTTCAAGTACCTCTTCTTTTGATAAGGTGTGGCATTTCTGTAAATTTATTCATTTTGGTAAGATACACTGTTGTTATATGTTGCCTGTAAATATTGCCAGAATTGGTTTTTATCTGCCGATTCCAATATTCAGCTTTTCAGATTTTTCCATCACCCCATTGAAGTGGTGCTTTCATAGATGAATCGTTAAAAAAGTTAATGTGCATGTAACCTTTTTGTGTTGTACCAAATTTTCAGTCAGTCTACACCTCGTTTCTGCTTTAAGTGTGTTTGTTATACCATGTGATCTAAAGTGATCTAAAAAGTTTTGTGAATTCTTTGATATCATATGCAATGTTGGGGAAAACCAGCTAATTAATCAAACCAATCAAAAATAAATCATGTTTGCATTCTTTTGTGAACTCTGGTCATTTACTGAACTCATTCCCTGTTATGTAGATGTGGATGAATGCAAGTTCAACAATGGCGGGTGCCAACACACTTGTGTCAACACCATGGGCAGTTATGAGTGTCGCTGCAAAGACGGTTTCTTTCTTAGTGACAACCAGCACACATGCATCCACCGCTCTGTGGGTGAGTGAACACATGCATTTTTGTTCTGCAAACAAAATTCAGGGTTATGGAGAATAGTATGTTGTTGTCTAACATTATCTAAGTCTGATGCATAATGAATTGAAAGTTAACTTTTGTATTGTTGGAAGATTTTTGTATTTGATGTTGGTATTGAGCTGTAAAAAAAGACTGAGGAATTGGCAGCAAATTCCCCCAATATTCATATACAAATCTGAGACTGAGGGCACAATGAGGGGTGACAGGTTCAAGCCTGCTTCTGTCACAGAGCCTTTATCTGCAGCAGCCACATGCTGTGGGAAAAAGGATCACTGTGTCTCGGGAACAAAATAAGTTAATAACTGCAACACTTGGATCTCCGTGGCCTGTGTCACAGATTAGTCTGAAGTGCCTTTGTATTGTCTTCCTTGCTAAAGTCAACTAAATGAGAGAGCTTTCCACTCCGCTGGGTCCTGACAACCCTTTTAAACCCTGTGGACCTGACCACTCAGCTGTGACCCATCTTTCCATCTAGAAGCGCTGCTCCTTCTTGTTGCAGCTTTAAGTGGAGAAAGTTCCCGGAGCTCCTTTTCAGGGGACCTTTAAGTAACTTTTCCTGTGCTTAAGGAGCTTTTTATCCCCTCTCTAGAAGTGCTAAAGATAACACACTGCTTGATGTGTTCTGATTGTGTAAGGTGTGAGAACAATCAGCGTCTTTAGGGATGCCAGACTAATCTCCCAGTATGTGCTCTTTTGTGTAGAGCCACTTGGTCACCGTAGGAGAGTTTCATTGTCTTCCTCTGTTCCCTCTTTCTGTCCCAGAGGGCCTCAACTGTATGAATAAGGAGCACGGCTGTGCCCACATCTGCAAAGAGACACCGAAAGGGGGTGTGGCCTGTGAGTGCCGTCCAGGGTTCGAGCTGGCCCGGAACCAGAGAGACTGCATCTGTATGTGCTCCAGAGTGCACACCTGTCCACACATACAAGCACTAATGTTGCACTGATGTAGAGACTTTAAACTTACTGATGTTAACTTCACACATGTTAACTTGAACAAAGAAACATTTGGATCTAAGCTCACTCTATCTAAGTCTGTACAGCTACTCACTTTTATGTTGGGGTCCTGGAGGGAAGTCTCTTCTTATGGTCTCTACAACTATGGGGGGCCTCAGAGGAAAACTGGTCTAATGGATGCAATGTTATCTACCTGCAGTGACTTGTAACCATGGCAACGGAGGTTGCCAGCACACCTGTGAGGACACGGAGAATGGCCCCATATGCAGGTGTCATGTCAGGTACACACTACAGCCTGACAAGAGGTCGTGTGTAGGTAAGAAAGGAAGAGTTTGTTAACTCAGGTGTTGCTTAGCACCTGGAATGTTAAACTGTGTGTAGTGCTTACATGTATAATTTAACCTTAAATGATAGTTTCAAAGTTAAATAGTACAATACATCTCAGAGGAGAGTTCTCTGCATTCAGCACCTTGTTATTCAGCAGCAGGCCACAGCTCTCAGTGTGCACAGCCTTGTGGCACCAGTCAAAACATCAGCTGTCTGCACAAAAGAAGCCAGTTAGCCTATGTTGGTGCTGCTTGATTCAATGGCTAAAGATTACAGACAGAAGAAGACAGTGATTGAGCCATTAATCTTTATGTCAAACCAATACATATAAACCAGGATATTAACTGCCCATTGCTGTTCCAAAGTAAAAAAGAATAACAGTGTTGCTTTAATTCAAGAAACAGTAATTGCTTGATTGGGAATTTTAACGACCAGGATTAGATCTATATTTTTATCTGCCCCCACTATGTGGGTGACAGTATACCCCCCCTTATGAACTACTTTCTATTGACCCTCCTCCACTTGACCTTGCTTTGTTGATTTGATCCACTCTTTGGTTCGCTTTACTTTTGGTACACATTAGATAGGTGCCATCCCTCTGGTTTATAGTGATACTTGATGCATACAAATGAGCCCCCTCTGCTATGCTTGGTATTAATAATCTTTAATTTCAGGGTAAGAGTACATAAAAATAAACATAACTATATATAAACAATATTTTAACTATGCAGATCATTGAAGTCAGTTTGTTCCTGTTCAGGTGTATTAATTCAAGAGAGAATCACATTAAAACAGCATCATTTAGGTGTGTTGGTCTGACAGTGAGACATTTGCTATGTGACCATTTCAGTTTGACAGATGTATTTATTGATTTTTTTTTACAGCTAAAACAATCTTTCTGTCTATAAGACCTTCAAACAAGTCTAATTTACTTTAAATTAAACGGTGAATCAATTGCTTATACACCATTCATTTAGAACAATATGCAGAGGGTAAAGGGACTTAAAAATGTAAATATTAAATATAATGTGCTGACATAAATATGTATGTCTGTTTACAAAATGGTGCACCAAACATATTAAAACATACGGTCATTCCAGACACTCACTACAGTGCTGTTCTTTCTCAGTGGATGAATATTTATTAGTGTGATCTTGATTTAATATTTTTTAATCTCCCAAACTGGATCTTTGTTCAAATGTCAACGGAGTTTTGAGAAGTTTAAGGATTAATAAATAAATTAAACAAGCTTGAGATTTATATATGAAGCAGTTAAAAAGTGGGAATGGCTGTAAATTAGTTTGGTTTTATGTGAGTTTTATGACAACAGCTTTTAAAATAGAATTTATTGCAAGGAAATAAAAATATCCATACCTGTTATTAAGTATGAACAGAAGGAAGTTTTAGAAATCTAATATTGCGTAAATTGCTTATCTTAAATTGCAAAAAATGTGATGGCATATCCTTCGTATTGACTTTAAGACATTTTAAAATAATCATTTTTCATGTAGTTATTAAAAATTTCATATATTCAGCTCTGCATCAGGCAGTAATACCATCAACAACATTAGTACCAGCCAAAAATTGAAACTCATTTTAATAAATGTGAGTTAACTTTTGCATCATTGACTTCTCTAGAAAAATTCAGACAATTTTCCATCTTTAAGAATTGTAGTTGCCCTGAATATATTAATTCTATAGTGACCTAAACAATACCACTGTTTTACTTCTGCCAACAGGAATAATAAAGGTTAAAGGCTATTCTGACTTTCCTTTAAAAAACCAAACACTTTCTCTTAAACAAGTACACTGAAATTCAGGTTTACAACAGTTTAACCGTACTGAATCAACTTATTTCAGACAGTTCAATACTTCAATCACCGCCAGCTTAGGAATTCTATTTAGTTTATTATATTTCTTAGAGATATATTTTGTTTTTATGCCTGAATTTAATGTGGAGAGGACTGTTGATGAAGCTCATAACTGGGTTGAGAGAGAAGGAATTAGGCATGCATGAAAATGGCCCACATCCTCTTTACATGGGGCACAGAGACATTTCTGCTAGGCTATAGTCATATCTGAAATGCTTTCAAAACAAGTAGCTCTCTGAAAGTAAACAAGTAAACTTTTCTGCCATATTCATCTGACTGCTCAAACTCTTTTTTTCTCCCTAAAACTTTTATAAAATGCTTAATGTTAATACGGTCATATTTCTATAAGTTGTAAAGTCATGATTTATAAAATAAAAGAATAGGTTAGCACAATTGTGGACAGCACTGGAACTCAGTGATAAGTGCACTATGGAGTAATCAAATTTTATTGCAAATCACTAAAAACATTTGAAATCTAGCCTATACATAGACTAGATTTAGTTTAAAAACAACATGTAAATGTATTTTCAACAACCAACCTCTCAGGCTCCATAAAATATGGCCGTAGAGTTGGAAACCATTTATACTGACAAACCATCTTTTGTGTATAAATAGTGCTTCGTTAGAAACAAAATTTAAGCAATGTCAAAGGCATATCTCAAAAATCTTTACTGGTTGGAGATCAGGATGTCCTCTGTGGCAGAATAAGTTTTAGCCTGATTACTTGAAATGTTTTGGAAATAAACTCGGAGATTCATGTTTTACACAGACTACATTGTGACTTACTGGTTCTTGGCAGTGTGAACATATGAGCAAGGAGGAGGATTTATACTTTTCGCTTCTTGTTTCTCAGATAAGTTCTGTTGAATTTATCTGAGAAACAAGAGCACATCACAAGAGCAGCCCACAGAATGTGGCTCTTTGTTTCTTTAGTATTGTGGGGACTATCTTGATGTACGAATGAAAACACAGTAAATGGAAACATCTCTCCTCGTCAGTCTCTTGTCAGGCAGTGTACATTTTTCCACACAATGGTCATGTAGGATAAGGATCAGACATTGGGTAATATCTCCCTCTCCAGCAGCGGTATGTGTGAGGTCCAGGCGAATCACTATGATGTTGTCTCCAGATTCACTTTTATTATCTGGTGTGTTATCTGATGCACACCAAGCCGCTACAAGCTGAACATGTCAAGTGTAAACATGCATCTGGTTCCTGAAAGAGGATCTACACAAACACCCTGAGCTGATGAGCTCAAGGCCATACAATAAATCACAACTTTGTCTTCATTATAATTTGGGCTCTCATAGTAAACACATTGGGAATATTCCAAACAGCTATTGCTAGAGCTAATGAGGATGCTTTCTATTTGTAAAATCTTTTAACATTATCAGTGTTGAACATTATACTTTGCTTAACCTTTTTTCTCACAGTGCTGATCTCAGGCAGATCTCTAGAAATATCTTAGTTTTGAACAATACAAAATTTGTGTAAGATTGTTAAGAATTTTGTGTAGTTTACTTATTTTGCATCTTACTAACTCTGTGTAAGTTTATTGCAATACATACATCACCAACATTTCACCATTATTTGCTTGCAGACCAAAAAAATAATTTGGTAACACTTTACTTTACTAATTTAATAATTAGACATTTTTTTTCTTATTATTTCTTTGAAGGTTACTGTTTTTTTCCAGTTTCTTCAAAATTTACTCCAAAATGCAAGGTAAGAATGTGACGATTAGCAAATAATTAATTTAAAATTAAATCACAACCCAACACAAAATGTTTTATGGTGGGCCTATGATTATAGGCCTAATCATTAAGGTATATCATTAATCTCTATTTTACATGTGATCTCAATTATACATATCAACAAACTCGGTACAAAAGAAATTAGTGAAATTAAATAACAAATAGATAGCTATCAACTGCTTATTGGGAAATTGAATTATTTACTTAGCATTTCAAAGCTAATTATCACAAGAAACAACGAACCTTACTTCTGTATCGAGAACTAAGCACCTATTTATCAACTGTTTCTTTGGAAATAGCAGAAATGTTGGGATACTTCTAAAAACATTTTATGGTGGGTTGTGATTTAATTTCAAATAAATTATTTGCTAATCATCACCTTGTTACCTTGCAATTTGGAGTAAATTTGAAAGAAACTGGAAAAAAACAGTAACCTACCAATTCAGACAACAATAAATTTGGACATTATTTTAATGAAGTTATGTGCTGACTTTCACCAAATTTTCATAAAATTCTGGGCATATTTCAACAGACTGTTAGTTAAAGCAGGGTTATTGACATGTAAAGATTAAGATAGATTACAGTTCATTCATATAATGGTCAAAGAGCAGGTTTTAAGAAACAATCCGGAGAAGTTGTACAGGTGGGACAGTACATAGCTATAGTTACCTAGAATGACTCTATAGCAGATTTTTGCTTCTGTTGTTGGAGTAATATTGTGTAATTTTATTCATAATATCAAGTGCTGTAGAGTGGCACAGTGGCACAGCAGGTAGTGCACGTGCCTCACAGCACCTCACAGAAGGTCCCTGGTTTGATCCCTGAGTTGGGCAGGGGTCTTTCTGTGTGAAGTTTGCATGTTCTTCCTGTGCATGCAGGGGTTCTTTCCGGGCACTACGGCTTCCTCCCACGGATAAAAAAAAGCTCATTAGGTTAATTGGTGACTCTAAATTGCCCTTAAATATGAGTGTGACTGTAGTGTTTGTCTGTCTCTCTCTGTGGCCCTGAGATTGACAGGTAACTAGTTCAGGGTGTATCCTGCCTCTCGCCCAATGGCAGCTGGGATAGGCTCCAGCCCCCCGCGCCCCCAAAAGGGATAAGCGGTATAGAAATTAATAAATCTTAAAAATAAAGAAAGAGATACCCTTTATTTCCAAAAGTGAACTCAAATAATTAAAGCCTGAGGTATTAAAATGATCACCAAACAGAGCTTAATGCAGTCAACAGCAAAAGTTACAAAATTGCAACACATCTAAATATTACCCACAGATCATCAGTCTACTTTAACGTACACACCACATATAGGTGCATAAAAGCAATAGCTCAGCCTACAAACCCATGTTACTCTTCATATTTCAGCTGCAATATGCTTTCTATAAATCTAAAAGATATCAAGGAAACATTTCTCGACTAAACTGGCATGAATAAATTTTAAGACAGCTTGTAGCCATTTGTAGCCTCATGTGACTGCCACAAAAGTGGTAAAAGCACAGTAGATATACCATGAAACTTTGCTTGATCACATTGAAACTGTTGCATCTAATCTGTTGTACTAGATTCAAACTGTCGCTAATTGTTTATTGTGAAGGCTCATATGGTATTAATGACACAATTATGATCAATTGTGCTGCCCCAACACTTAATTGAGTTGTTTTTTTAAAGCCTGGTCTCAGTGAAAGAATGAAGATCAACTGCAGTAGGGTGTATGAGGATAACTATAATCTTTTAAATCCTGTCAGAAGAATTAAAAGCAATACTGTGGTCTTAGTGATACTCTCTAACATCAGCTGTACTCATAAACAGAATAATAATAGTTATTATTGCTTAGAATAGAAAATATCATCAGCATGCACATGATCTCCCTTACCTTCAAATATGTACTTAAACAGACATGTAGACATGATTCCCAGCAGTAATAAAGAAAGAAATCAGGCTTGTTTTAAAATGTCCCAAGTCAGAACAGCAAGTGACAGCAGAAATCAACAAAGAAGACAGAAGTTCTTCAAGCAAGATTCAGGACTTTAAACATAACATAACAGTTATTGAACAAACAAAGCAACACACACAAAAAAAATATGTTGGGATCTGCCATCATAATCAGTCGGTACATTGGATCAGGCAGAGTCTGCACAGGATGAATGTAAATGGAGAAACAGATCTGCAGCACAAAACACAGTTAATGCAGATGTCTCATGAAGCAATGCCTGGAGGGGTTTCAGTATCTTAAGGAACAACAGTATTACATTTTCCCAATGCCTTTAACCCCTTCTTGTGCTTTGTTCATTTTTAAGATGTTGTTAACATGTGCTTCAAGTCTTATTCTATTAGTGATTTTAATAGTTTTTTTGTGTATGTGTGACAGAGCGAGATGAAGCCACAACCGAGTCTGCAGACCACAATGTTACATCCTTTACTGAAGTGGACAAAAGGGTCAAAAGGAGACTCTTAATGGGTAATAATCAGGTTGACATTTGGTCTTTTATATACATGATTCATTTTAAAGAAACACTCAGAGGAGAGAGGAGTAATGTCTGTAAACGTATGCATTCCTCAGACCTTTAACCAAACTGTGAAATGACTACGCACCCACTCTTTCACCCCCAGCTTCCCCTCTGGAAAATATGCATTTGTGACAGTGTGGTACATTTCACATTATGCTTCTACATGGGAAAGACAGAGTGTGAATCTTTTCTTACATAGCTAGTATTTATCAGCTGTATGATTCCGGGCCACTTGATACTTGTACAACATTTTATTTTGGCACTCTTACCAGGTCAGTACAGGAGCTGTTGGGAATTGGTCCAGCGGTACAAATAATGAAGTTGTTTAGACATTACTGACAACTGCAACCAAAACTCTATGTTTGAATAAGAAGTATTCCGCTTAAAACAATGAGTTCTGTATTTCCTAATGTGTGTTTAAAGCACTTAAAACAGACTTCATCTTTGTTGTCCAGCTGCTTCAGTGGTGCCATGAAAAAATCGTGTTTAGTTTTTTCCTAATAATCTTGATTTCATATCACAGCTCTCTTTTCAAGTGAACATATTCACCTTATGTTTTTATTTCAGAAACCTGCGCTGTGAACAATGGAGGGTGTGACTGCACCTGCAAAGACACATCCACAGGTGTGCGCTGCAGCTGCCCTGTCGGCTTCACACTGCAGCCGGACGGTAAAACATGCAAAGGTCAGACTTCTCGTCTACAGAATAAATAAATAACTGACTGAGAAAGACAGAATGGTAAAGGAGGTGTGTTTGACATGTTTCTCACAGATATTGATGAGTGCGAGCACCACAACGGCGGTTGTGAGCACTTCTGCAGGAACACCATCGGCAGCTTTGAGTGCAACTGCAGGAAAGGCTTCAAGCTGCTGACGGATGAGCGATCATGTCAAGGTAGAAAAGGCCCCTGATCTCTAAGAACTACTTACTTCAGTGGCAAAGCTGGACTGAGATAGCTGACTCTATAATATCTATTCTTTCTCGGTCACTTCTTGTTAAGTGACAAAATATAGGAAATTACTCTGTCTAAGGATAATGATTCTCAACAGTGGAAAAGTGCATCCATATTTTACTCAATTACAAGTACATTCACTTCATTTATAACGTACCTATGTGGATGTTAAATTACTGCTCTATAAATCTGCTCAAGTATCCAAATGGACTAGAGGCACTCAGTGCAGAATATTTACTTTGGACTTCTGGGGGTGTTAGTGCTTAAAAGTAAAACATGATCTTTTCTCCAATAAGTTTTACGAAAGAAAATACGAATGTCACAACAAAATGCAGTGAAACAGCTTACTTGGAGAGTAATATGGAATCATTCTTTCCCTAAATGTGGAAGTGTGAGACAAACAGTTTCACTTGGTTATCAGAGAAGTTGGACCTCCTCTTGTTGGGACTTTTTTTCAATGTTATTTCTTAGTTTACTCAAAGTACTCAAAATAAATTGAAATACTTGCCCCGGTGCTCAATACCAACATATAATTACCTTAATACAAATAATAAGTACTCTTTTTAAAATCCACCAAAAGTACAAGTATATAATGAAAAACATAATTAGACTATCACAAGTTACTGTAGTAAGTTATTTTTCATCCCTTAATCTTTACTGTGATCATTTTTGGATTTAAGGTCTATTTCACCTACACCTGAATACATCTGAATCCAAAGTAAAACATGATTTTTACATTAATTCAAATCAGTCACTCTGTGGGTAGTTGATGACATGTTTAAACTTGATGCAACTGAATGGAAATTGCGTGAAAGACAATAAACGCAGGTTTAATATTACTAAAATAGTCCTGTAAGCGTTTTTGAGTGTCTTTACTGAGACCCTCCAAATCAGTAGTTTTACTTTCATTTTAGTCATTTTTGTGATAAACATTGGGCTTCACTCTATGCCATATAGCTTTTTTTTTAAAAAGTGGAATTGAAAATGCCAACCAGTTCAACCAACCAGTGTTATCAAGATAAAAAAAATTAAATATGACAATACCAAATGTACCACTGCTTCACAAATAGAAATGATACTGGCATGTTGTCCATGATTTGGGTCATTGTCCTGCTGCAGGATAAATCTTGGGCTGATCAGATGCCTCCCTGTTGGTATTGCATGATGTATATCTGCTTGCAGCTCTTTCATGAAGACCACTTCTGGCCAGATTTCTTGGGTCAATAGATGGGTGTACCTGGTTCCCATAGGCTTCTGCCAGTTTGGAGCTGATGGCACAGTTGGACATCCTTGGATGTCAAAGGGTAGTAAGCATGATGTGTCTTTCATCTGCTGCACAGTTTTCTTGGCCAATCATTGCGTCTATGGTCCATACTGTTGATTTTTTATTTGAGCTACCTCATAGCATTCAAACGGCACATTTGAGACCCCTGTCTGCTTTGAAGTCTTTGTCAGTGAGAGACCTTGCTGATGTAGTATAATTACCTCTTGTCTTGTTGCTATTCCTATTCTTTCCATGGTGTATGACCTGTGACATGAAACTGTCTTCAATAATGTCACCTTTGTAGCAGAGTTTGGCTGTTCACTGCTGACACAGCTGTCTCTCTTTCAGGTGAAGACTGTGGTTCAATCTTCAAATGAAAAAGGGGCATTAGCAGTGGTTTGCAAAGTTAGTTAATTATTCACCAGACTACAATCCTACAAAACCCTTGCTCTGTAAGCAGACCAATAAAAACTGATACTCGTTTGAAGGACAAAGGTGGTCACCTATTGATCTGAATTTGATTTTTTAAAATTTACTCATAGTGTATTTTGTTAATTGATTATGATTAACAGTTAAATTATATGATTTAAAAAGCATTCATACTTGTGCCTATATACACTTGTAAGCCAAATGTTATTTTACGCTCTACTATTATAAACCAAAAAATTACAATCCAGCTGTTGCCTTTTTTATATGACACACAAAAGTGTTTTTAAAATTCCCAGTATTTAATTTCAACTTAGAAAAGGACTCATACTTTAACTTCAGTAGATTTATGGAGTGATACCTTTCATTTTCAATCTTAGTAACCATACATTTACTTAGATGTTGATATTTTTGTACAGCTTTCAGTCTCAGTATAAATTAGGCTACTACAAGAAAAGTTAGAAAGGGTTGCTTCTTTGTATATTCTATTTTCTTACTCTCTGTGATAAATTCAGACTCTTGTGACATTAAATCTGAAAAAGCTCATAATGTAATTACATAAAATTGCCATTCATTATTTAACTCTAGATAAGAGGGAGAGTGGTGTCATAAACTCACTGACTTTGTGATGTCCACAGCTTTGGTCTACCCTCTTTTCTCGGTCTTAACCTGTAATTTAAGTTAAGGATTACTTGCTGTGGCAGACTGTTCTCGTCTAACTCACCAAGTAGGGAAACTCAGGATCAAACCAAACATTTGTCTGTGGGTGGGAAATCCCTCCTGATGAAGACTGTTACTGACTGCCCTGCTATTATGTCCTCTGCTCATTTTGATTACAGATATAGATGAGTGTTTTTTCGAGCGCACATGTGATCACACATGTGTGAACTCCCCTGGTGGTTTTCAGTGTCTGTGTAACAAAGGCTACACCATGTACGGACTGGCCCACTGCGGAGGTGAGTCTACACGCACAACATAGAAAACTTAAAAAACTTGTAATATTAATATGTGTGCTTCTTCAGTTGTTGTAATTCATCCTGTAGACTGTTTATGCAGATTTATATGCCTCTTCCACCAGATATAAATGAATGCAGCATAAACAACGGCGGCTGTGAGCATGGTTGTGAAAACACCTTGGGAGGATTTGAGTGCTTCTGCCATCCTGGTTATAAGCTGCACTGGAACAAAAAGGACTGCATTGGTAAGACTGTGCCTCTTCCTAAAAAAGAAGCACACCTCTCAGTGTTTGCTGTCTCTTTTAAATTTGTGTGACGTATCACATTTTGGGGGACAAAAACAGGAGATACTTTGAAATCTGCTCTCTTTTCTCTTTTATTCTCTATCACTTGGTTTCCTTATGCTGAAGTCGCACATCCAGAAGGCTTTGAACATGTTGGATCTGATAGATGTTGGTTCCTTTTTTTCGTGTATCCTTGTCTGTTTTCTTACATTTAAACATTTTTTTTTACCTTGGAGTTGTTTTGTGATTTCTATCTAGAGGCTGAGGGTTTAACACCTGAAAAACTCACCTCTAAACCTACCTTGAACTGTAGTAAGCAGGAAGGAGGGGACCGCTGCTTCCTGACGTGCCAGAGTCAAGTTCATATCAGTAGTGGTGAGTTTGGTTAAGCTTTAACTCAGTATAGCACCTTCACACGCTGTATTGGACAGGTATATTGTTTGATTTCTAAAGAGAAAGGTGCTGCAGAGAAAGTACTTTGTCTTTTGATGAGAACACCCTACTTTTTCAGGGTGCGTAAACCCTGTAGCTAACACCTGTGCACCACTTTTAAATCACTTCAGCTGCTCACTGATAATTCATATTAGTTCAGGGCAATTAATTATGTTTCAATTTCAATTACAAATTTGGCCTCTAATAGGTGAACATTTTTTTCACTTGTAAATGTAATTGATTGCACATTATTGAAGAATGTTAAAGAGGTAAGACACTTTCAGTTAATGCATGTGATGCTGATGTGATGATGTAAAATATAACAACTTCTGATAATTATGTTTTAGATATCAACCTATTGGCCATATTCCAGCAGCCACCCTCTCTCATCTTATTTACCAAGACTTATCTTTAAATGTTTGCATGTATGCATTTAACAGCACAACATTAGCCAATTCTATTATTACCTCCGCCTGTCTGTCCGTCCATATGTCCTTGAACAAAATAACTCAAAAAGTAATGGATGGATTTGGATGAAATTTTCAGGAAATGTTCAGCATGGGAAAAGGAAGTACTGATTAAATTTTGGTGTTGATCTGGATCAGCGTCTGGCCGCCATGACAAAAAATGTAATTTTTTTAAATAACTACTGAACCAAAATAGATGTCATTATGAATCCAGTTACTAATGGTATGTTTTCATGGTCAAGGAATCTAAATATTTCGATGAAATAAAGGTAGGACAAATATTTATGATGAAAATCACAATATGGGTGAGGACTGTGGCGCTGGCGGAGGTCTGTGCTCTCCGAGTGCTTTTCTAGTTCATGATGTTGCAGAGGTTATTCCAGATGGTTCTGTTCATAATAACTAAAACTAAAAATATGTGTTAATACAAAACCTGTACCATTCGGTTTACATTTTTTTCAGTTTGAACAATTACAGTTAAAGTCTTGCTCTCTGAGTTAAAACAATCTAAGAGTGTAGGGATAGCACCACTTTTGCATTCTTATCAACAGTACATACTCCTCAACAGTATTATTTTATCCTCCAATGCTGCCTTTTAAGTTGTTGTTGTATTATGGTGACATCCATGATGTGTTTTCACATATACTGAGTACCCCAATAGATATGTATTGTGTCGGAGGTCCTGCCTCTTATTGACCCCCTTCCTCTTCTGAGCCCTGTCTGCTTTCGGCACTGTGCAGACGGAGAGGGGGAGTCTCCGATTTTTTTTCTTATGCATTGAGGTATTGTATCATGCAGAGAAGACAGAAAAAAACACTATAGAGCTCAAAAAACCATGAAAGCACAACATGGGCTCTTAAAATAATTTCAAAAAGACAATAATATACTGGAATGAGATGGCTTCTTCATGCCTGTGTTGGGCATCTGCAGCTAAGGGCTACTTTGTGGCTCATCCTCCCATAATGTTTCCATTGGGTCAGGGATTTGAGTCCGACTAACCACTTTGATATCATGCAAAAAGACCAAATACAGTACAACTTCGAAAATATTGATGCAATATTATCAGAAATGCATGTAAATAAAGATAAAATATAGCATAATTTGATTTTGAAAATGAATATGTACTGTGATCATTGCAAAGAAAAAAAATACTTACATTTGTATTTTCTTTTCTGAATTTTTTCAATCACATGCTGCACCAATATTGTCTTTTTAAAATGCAAAATTCATGTCAGAATGATATATTTCTTATTGATCATGTAAATATTCACTCTTTTCTTATAGTGGAAGTGATCCAGTACTGTACAACATTGAACAATCTTGCCTTGTTGCAGTAAAGATGGTATTGGTGTCTGTCTTGATACCACAGTTGCCAACCCCTACCGTAAACTGTATTCAGATTTCGCTGTTTTCCTGACCTCTCAGTTGAAGTATTGAAAGGAGCCAGAGAAATGAATAAAACTGTGATTAAATAAAAAAAAGATTAAATAAAGAAAACAATGTTGCTTGTATCTGAATGGTGAATAATGGGAACAGTAACATTGTTCATCTGTTGTCTTGACTTGATACACATCAGGCAAGGGCACTGCTATGTTTTTGATGAATGAGACCCATGATTTAATCCAGGCTCAGTTACCTAACAGAGATAATTAGTCATTTAGTCAAGCTGTTCTGGATCAGTTTGTACGTCAACATCAGTCTGCAAAGCACCCTCTCATGTCCCTACATGCCGTCTGTTTGCTCTCTCTAACTTGGCTTTTGTGGCCTCAACTTTTGTCTGTGTTGGTCCGTGTGTCGCGGCCTCTTGTGTTTGCAGGGACGGAGGATTCCTACACGGTGACCTGTGGAATGCCTCTGCCCTGCCTGGCTGAAGCACAAAAGAACAACAGCGGCTCGCAATGCTCCGGCAAGTACAAAACATCACAGATTAACATCCGTCTTTCCGCTCTGCCACACAAATCAGTAACTGGGGGAAGGCTTGGGCTTCCCATGTTTTCAGCCGATAAATGCTGTCAGGAGATGAAATGACAAAGTTTTCTTTTTGTTCCTCTTTCCCACAGGTCTAGAAATGGCACATGTCCCACGCATCAAAACCACAGCCACTTTTAAGTCTGGTGCTGCAAAATGCAACTTAAAACGAAGTCAAGAGAAACTACAGGAGAGTTTAAACTCAGCAAACTCAGGTACAGAGGTTACCAAACAAAAAAGCACAACAAACCCTCCAAATAGAAGATTTAGATCACAGATAGAGGAGGATTACATTTACAGCTTTATGTTGCTGGTTAAAAAACATCTCGAGTTTACCCAGAACTGCCAGCATTTAAAGCCACAGCCTTTAGAAGATAAAGCAAACCTCAGAGTCAAAGTAAACCAAAAACCAGAGGCGAATGTGAAAGAAATTTTGTGGGGAAAGTGATGTGGTTTGGAGTGTCTTGAATGTCTCAAGAATCTGTCTGGCAGTGAAAGGGGAGGATGAAATTAGCCATAGCATGCCTTTCAGCTGGGTTGGACTTAGCCATCAGTCAAATGGGTTTCCGATTGTAGGAGTATTTTGCTTCTCCAAAGGGTTTTAACATCCCTCAGCTCTTACTTAGAAGGCACATTGTCTCAAATAAAGTGATCAAATGAACAGATCAAAAGATTTTAAAGATTTTTTCTGACAGTTGTGCAATTTTGCCTGTTAGATAGCAGGTTCCTCTTCACTGAAAATGTCCAATTTAGCTACGTGAGCCTGCGCTGCACCTCATCTACACATCGAACCCGCAGCCGCCATGGAAGGAGAGCCGGTGAGGAGGATGGCACATCGATAATAGCTGAGTTTGAGCTGGATGTGAACCTTGAGGAGGTAACAGGTTGGTCTCTCTGCGCTTCCTCTCTGCCTGCAGCCTTTACCTTTAATTCTTCATCTCTCTGTCCTTCTGTCTTTAACTGCTGTCTGTATGTCACTAAACAAACCACACTGATAAAGTATCTCCTGTTTTGACTTGGCTATGGTGGTGGGCTTTAGGTTGGGACTCAGAATCATTCTTACCCTGACTCATTGGTGCATTTGTGTGTCTAGAAACGCATGTTAGCATCCAGATGGAAGTAAAAGTTTCAATAAGATGAGGCATTTGCAGTGGAAACAGTTGCGGTATCATGTGCTTCTCTCAGCAGAGAGCTGTGACCTGAACTGTGTACGCCGACGCTCAGAGAAGAGGCTGAGGAAGACCATCCGCACCCTGAGGAAGTCCATCAACCGGGAACAGTTCCACCTCCACTTCGCTGGGTCAGACTACGAGCTCAGCAAGCCAGTGGCAGAGCTGCCGGGACAGTGTGTGGGAGGACAGGTGCTGGTGGGGAGGAAATGTGGTGAGTCTGGTTACTATTTTTCATATTATGCAAACTGGTTTCCTCCAAAGTTGGGGCAAGTGTAAACAAAAGCAGAATACTAAAATTAAGAAAGAAGCATATTTAATTTGTTCATCACACAAAAACACCACTTTCAAAAACTTAAACAATTAAATTGAAATTTTTAGCAGTATTCCTATCAATTTTATGTATCTGTGGGTTCACCTCTCTCTGAACAATCTGATGTGAAGGTTTGGGATAGGAATCAAAAAGCAATTCCCCTGAGAATCGATAACAACTAGCTTGAGGAATCTTTAAAATTTGTGTTTATCTTTAACAATGCCCATATCAGTTCTTCTACTTAATTCTGCATGCCTAGCAAATCATAATGGATTGATCTCATCAGAAGGGGTCAGCAGAAGATACTTCCATGAATTCAAATATGTGGTCACTGCGAACAGGAAACAGTTGGGGTCAAAATTGAGGCTTAATTTTACTCAGAATCAATTGGCAGCACAACACCTTCAGTATCCGTTATTTCAATCAAGGGTGAAAACACCAACAGCTGGCAGAAGCATTACATTAAATATCAGTAGTGTCATGTGTGTGACGTTGCTTCCATTGAAAAACTATGAAGGGCTACTTTTTAAATATAGAAAATCCACAATAATTATAAAGCTCTTGATAAAGATTCAGATTGATGAGCTGAATAGATTATTGATGATTGCATCATTTTAAATAGTTAAGTAGAGGTCCCTATGTCCACAGCTGGCATTTGCTGCTGAAAACACTCTCAAACTTAATTTGAGAGCAGTCCTTACAAGCTCTTAATTTTACCAAGTAACAAGCGTTGACTTCTGTTTGCCTCTATAGCATCCATAATAGGACAGTTAAAAACTGCTCAGTGTAAAACATATTTTCTGGATCCTATAAAGTCTCACACTGAAAGCATGAAAACTAAGTCTAGGAATCATGTCCTACAACAGATAGAAGCTAAATACCAGGAAAAAGGTCCCTCAAAAATATAAGACAGTGCTCTTTACAGAGTGGACATCACATGTCCCACCTCTTCTTACTTTTGATTGGTCTGTGAGGGAGAAGTGACGTGGATGAGCGCAGTGCTCTTCAAAAAGTTAAAGTGTTTTCATCTGAGAGTGGTAAGAAAGCAGAGACAGAAAGAGGGATACACAACTAGGCTTTTTTTTTCTGCTGAAGACCTTGGACACTGAAAATGTTGCTCTTTAACTGATTTAAATTGGAAATTGGATACTGTAAGTGCAAAATGCAGAGGCTGTGTTCAATAGCGCTTGAGGTATATAAGAAGGTCTGCAATGTGTTAAAAGAAATATAAAGTTGAAAAATGTAATGGAAATTATGAAATGTTAAACTGAAAGTAACAGGAAATTAAATTGTACAGCTTGCTTTTGTTTATGAATCTGTTTAATGGCATTAGTACTGCCCAAGATCTTAACTTGTCCATCGTCCATTTTTTTCTGTTAAACCCTTTCTGGACTATTTTGTTTATCTGCTAATGCTGAAGGCCCAATACATTGAACTTTTTGTCTTGTTCATAGAAGTTCTTTATCACACAGAGGAGTCATTTAAACACACTTACAAGCATATAAAACCCCAAAAAACATATGGGCTTTTAAGGTGTATTGCTAAAACGTTTTACACACTTATACTGTTCAGTTCTGCTGTCACTTAGTTTGAATATACAACTGCGTTGCAAATGCAATCAATAAGAAATTGAAGACCCAATGAGTCTAACACGGTATGAAGAGGGTCTTAAAAACATGGTAACCATAAAGAGATTTAACTTCAGTTTTTCGGTATACATACTGTTTAGATACTTTAAGTGGTTGCTCAGGGTTGTACCTGACCAGAGCTTTATGGGATGGTCTTGGATCATTAGTTTCAGAGGACTGGCTTTGGCATTACAAGTAAGTGATGCTGTGCTCTTCTGTAAAGAAAGATAGAATACGTAAGATTTATTCCCACAGGCGAATATGGCATTTAAGCTCTTTTAGAATCATACAGCATACAGTTTATAAAGGTAAAAAATACACAATAGCACAGAACTTTCTATCTTGGGGTGTTAGAGAAGGGATACAATGTTATTAATGTTAAATGTTATTCCCAGAATTGTATCCACAGGTTTGATATTTGACTGACTTTGGCCATTACATTGTGCATCTGAGGAGGTGAAGTGATCAGTTGTAGTTTGAATAATGTTTGGTTTACCAGGGCTGAGATGGAGGACATTTGCAGACATTCAATTTTTGAAAGCATTGTAACAGTAATGGAGAACTGACAATTGATTTATGGGTTCACTGAAAAATAGGTCTGAATTTCATTGCTGTAAAAGTGATGTGACATACTGTATCTTGATATTGTGTTAGTGGCAGCATATTAAGACAAAAAAGCATTGGTCCAAGGAATGGGCCCCGGATTTCTCCACAAAGCAGGAAAGCAGACTATGAGTCAGATTCTAAGGAATTGTTTAAATCCAAAAGCAGCAGGTGTACCTTTTTCTGTAAATACAGTAAAAATGCCATTAGTGTTTTCAGAGCACTACATTGCAAGGTGTTCACAATAGGTTCTAACTTTTTGTCATATTCCTAAATATTAGGGATGGGACGATACACTTAAACTCACCATAGGCTGCACCTCGATATGCCTGGGTCACGATATGATACGTCACGATACAATATCAAAAAAGTAAAAAAGAAAAAATATTGCTGTGTAGTTACAACTTATTTATTTTTTTGTTTGAGTTGCACACAGGAAAACACAAGGCCTAACAGACCAAACACAAACAATAACACTCTCTCTAACCCTAGAGAGGTTAGAGAGAGTGTATGCTAATGAGCGGTAGGCTCGTTTTGCAGTCTTCGTCTTTTTTAATGAGAAAGCCAAAATACTGCGAGACAGATGACTTGTATCCTGGTGGAGCGACCTCAATTTCGACCTCATTCGACTCCATCATTCGGCTTTTTGGAGGTAAGGCAGTTGGTGCTAATGTTTGTTGTCGTCACTTCTGGTCACATGCGCTATTAGCGGACATGACGTCTTTATTTATTACATGTACTGTATTGCGATATATTGTCGAACAATATTTCATCCCATCCCTACTAATTATGTTTCTATACCTAGTTTTATTTGTATGTCTTTCAATGCTCTTAGCAGCATAGACACTCAGTTTTTAATTCTGGAGAGCACTTTGAATCGCTTGATGAGCGCTTCTTGTTTAAGATTCTGTATCACTGAGCACTAAAGGCACCTTCACAAAAGTTCAGGTAATCCCACCTTGATACCTTCACTAATCTCTTTTTTTAAAGTCAGACCTAATTACAAGTCAGATTGTCTCTGCCTCTTCAACCTTGATGTCTTTTACTGGAGTCCATACAAACAGGAGGCCATAGTTATTTCTTCAAGCAATCAAAATGGTCCATGCCAGTGAGACATATTTAGACAAGCTGCTTTAATGATTGGATTTGGAACAGGTGTTGGCCAGATGAGTGCCATATTTGGTTTTTCAGACATGCTGTAATGGGCCGGTCACAGGGGAGAGCGAGCTAGTGTGGAAGAACAGAGACCCTGTTGTTGAGATCGTCCAGCATCCCTGGGATAAGCGTGTAACATGAGGGCCGATGGCAGCTCTCCTGGTAGCTGTTGCCTCTCGCTCTGGGTTTTATATACAACCTGTGATGGAGAAAATGTTCATTAAATAAGACCGCACACTGTCAGCGTTGGAAAGCTGAAGGCTGGCATGTGTTTTCTCTGGCTTTTGGGACCATGTGCCCCTAAATTTGGGCCTCACAGTAAGTTTTGTGCCTGCTGTACAACACTGTAATATCAGTGAGGGGAAACTGCTGCCTTTCCTCTGTTGAGATTTCTAAATATTTATACAAATGGTACAAGTTTTGTTTAATATTTGCACAAGTTTATTAGAAAAGCTGGGGATGTTTGAATTAGACAAAGAAGAAGATATTCATATGTTTACTTCAAGCAAAGTTTTTTTTTATTGAAGCTGTTGAGCAAGTCCTGCCAAAAACTATTATGTCATCATATTTCCTAAAGATAAAAGATTGATGTAAGAAGAAACAACTAAATGTGGCATTTATACCCTTGTAACACTACATATCATGTGTTCTCTACATTAGCATCAAAGTGACTTCTGCTGCCAAGCCGATCCAACGTGATTTAAACCCTAACGGCTCTTGTTCATTACTCCTCTGTTCCAGTAACTCAGCTCCTGAGTGTGTTGATTTCTTAACTCCCCCGCTATGCTTTCAGGTCAACATTAAGCAGTCTATTGGCCATGGCAGGGGTGTAGACATGTAATTTGGGGAGAGGAGTGGATGGGAGGGAGGAGGGAGCTGAAAGGCATTCTTCTTAACCTCCAACTCTTTAAAGGAGCTATATTTTTCCCCTCCTCCTCCCCCACCTCCCACTCTGGCTTAGCTTTGGAGTGCAGTTTAGTTCTATTCAGTTTGCCCACTCCATTGAAAAGCACATTTGGGGCCTGTTCTTGCTGCCTCAGATGGATGACAGCACAGGCTCTTGTGCATTTGGAAAAAATATTCTCTCTGCTCAGTGAAGTCTTAAAAGTTTTTCTCCTCTTAGTCTTTATTAAATTTTGGTTACTGCATGCATGAGTTCTAATTTTTAAGACCTTAATCAGTTAAGCAAAAACAGTATGCAATCAAGTGTGATAAACTGGTAAATGCAGTTTTTTCTGGAAGTTGTTGGAGGAGAAAGCTAGATTTAGTGGTGCATTCCATTTGATCTTGGAAGTTGGAGTGTTTTTTTTTTTTGTTTTATATATATATTTTGGGACAAATTAGGCCTGTAATGAAAGTGGAGAGGTAGTGGATGAACTTAAAAAAGGGGGGAGAGATCAGGGGAGGACACATGGCAAATGGGCCTCTGGTGGGAATCGAATCCGGCAGCCACTCAAGGTCTGAGCCTTCACATATGGTACGTCTATGGTTGCGTCCTAATCAGCCAAACCAGGACCCTCAGGTGTTAAGAATTTCAGATTGTTTTGTTAAATAGTTAGATGCTGGTTTCTTGAGTTGCTGTCTTTTTTTTCCCTTTCAAAAAACCCTCCAGTGAGTGGCATGGTACAGCAGGCCGTTGTGCATGCCTCATAGCAAGAGGATTGTTGGTCGACTCCCCGTGTTAACCAGAGTCTTTCCGTGTGCAACATGTGAGCATGAATGGTTGTCTGTCTCTCTATGCGGCCCTGTAATTGACTGGTGACCACTTCAGGGTGTAGCCCGCCTATCACTGAATGTCGGTTGTGATAGACTTCAGCCCCTTATAACCCAAAAGGTATAAGTGGTACAGACGATGGATGGATGGATAAACCTTCCAGTCACTTCCTCTTTTTTGATTTGTTCCAACCAAAAATCCAATGTAAAGACCAATCTTTTAACCAGTCTAAGGAGCAAAGGTGTGTCTTTGAAGTAACTGTTAAGAAGTTTAGCAGTAAGGTCTTAAAATGTATTAAGAGGGGCTTTATTAAAAGGTGTAAAATGGTGGGATGCACAGTATTACTAAAGTAGGCCTAAAAGGTTAACACCATATTCAGCAAATCTGAACAACAGCCGATGGACAGTGTTCCTAGAGGGCAGAACCTTTAAAAACATACACAGAAGGTGGCTGGACAATTGTTTTGTCAACTGTTTTCATTTCAGATGATGTAGAAGAGATGTACATAACACAAGCCACCTCATAAATCAAACTCTTGATTTAATCTGTTGGAACAGGAACAAACCTTTGATTGTTGACTTTGTTCATTATTTGGTGAAGAAGTGACGTAAATCTATGATGAAAACGCCATGTCGGCAGCATTTATGATCTCTTTACAAGACGCCATTGTTTACTTACAGGCTTGCACTTGCTTCTCATTCCCATCAGGCTTGTAGCTCCCACCTCTTTCTCTGCAGTGGACACTGATTGGTCAGTGCTTTTGTGGACTAAAATAAACATACTGTATCTTAGCTTGATACTTTGCAAGATGGATCTGCCTGATTACAGATATTGAATCAGATTTATTCAGCTGCAGTTGATCATTTTCTGCCTTATCACTTAATGTCTACATTTAAAAACAATTAAGTTTTTTTTTTTTTGAGGAGGTGCGGTTTTCTCACTGGGCACCAGCTGAGATAAGTATGGAAATGTTTGCTCATCAGACATTGACAAAATCGAGTATCTTGTATGCCTTCCAAAAGTATCAAATACTCTGTCCCGGAAAATCTAGTTGTCATTACTAAATTTGTCCCTTCATATGTTGCAAATAACCATAGTTATGGTTTAACTTAGCATGATCACTGTTCATCAGCTTCTATCACGTTTACATTAAAGGTGGACACGATTGTAAACATGAACAATTTAACCTGTCATTCGCAGTGAGTTTCCGCGTCTATAGTTGGCTTGTTTGCATGTTTGTTTTAACATTGAAGATGTTTAGGAAGTGCTGTTGATTCAAGCTGGCAGTTTGAGTGCTGTGTCCCCCCTGCCCCCCAGCTGGGGCCATTTTGCATGACCCCCAGCCACTAAACTGCTAAAGGGAATTGACTTCAGCCACACCATGGGAATCAATTAGCATCAGTTGTTTGGGCCCCTGCTTGATGAGCGCGAGCTGCGATTGGGCCGAGCAGAATGGGGGGATTCAGAAAGCTGACCTCTTTTATTGGGTTCAGCTCCTTACCACTGTGATACCGTGGTGTTTTCCTATGTCATCAAGTCGGCACAGACTGGGGACTTGAATAGAGGTGAAAGGTCTTTTAAACCTCTTTGGGGCCATCAATTCGAAGACTCTATAGAAGCGTTCTTTGCATTTGAAAGGCTTCAAGGTTTTTTCTCTCTTTCACTCTCACTCTCTCTCTTCTCCCACTGCTTCCCTCTGTCAAATAAAAGCTGTTAAGGGACAATGCAATGATGGCTCCTCATGGTCTTTCAGAGTAAACAATGGGCTTCAAAAATGAACTGCTCTTGAGAGAATTACATTTTCTTTCTTTGGAAGAAAAAATCGAACAATTTGCTGAGCCACGTATAATGGATCAACATTAAAGCTTTTGTGTGCCAAGCTTTCAGAGACTGTGGTTTCACTGCTTACGGATGGCTTATACTGAGGCACATTTTGCTAAAGGCCTAACATTTCATTGATTTATTCTTGTGTGAGATCAGCCTCAATTTTCAAGTGAACTTCAAAAGCCCATCAGGCAGACGCAGTAATTCCCAAATTAATTACAGGCATCAGCCTGTGTGGGAGGAACTGAAGCAAAACGGCGTTTTGCTCCCTTTAATCAAGCCTTTGCACTTTTGTGAGATAAGAGGGAAATACTCTCTTTGATTTGCCCCTGTGTTTGCTCTCAGGAGAGGTAAGGGTGCTCATGGTGGTTTAAACATCCCATAATGCATAGCCATGCTGTGTAAGGCATTAAGACTGTCAGATGGAGGACACAGAGGCAGCGCTTTGTCCTTATGGGTTCAGTAGTTTGTAATTTCTAACAGCTAAAGGCTCTTGAGAGAAGTCCTCTGTGTTATGAAAATTAAGGAAGGACATATTGATGTTTCTTTATGATTTACGAAGTCAAACCAGAACATCAACGATAAAGCTGACCATTTCCATGTAGTTAATTCTATAAGTGACCAGGCAATAAACCACAAACTACATGACAGCCTTTGCACATGTATGTGATAAGGGACATAAACTACTGTTAAAATCCAGCTGAAGCAGCTTGAGCAGTTTTGCTGAAATGACCATAACACAACTTGCCAAACAAAAAAAAATGAAATGACATCTAAGATGAACAATGATTTATTTTGAACTAGGGCTGAACAATATTGGGTAAAAAATTATGTTGCAATATGTTTTCATATATTGTAATATTTAAAGGCAAGGAAAAGTCCACATAAATGTGTTTCTATTTATGTATTATGTTGTCCTTATGAAAGCCTGTCTGTTTAGATATTAACTAAGGACATATCTAGTAAGTATTTTCAAAACTATAATAAAAATATGAAAGAAAAACAGCTGAAAAGTCTCTATTTGACATGGTCAGTGTTTGAACTGTAACACCACTATATCTGTGAGAAGTGTTGTCTGTAGCTTGTACATATAAATACTGACAAAGTAAAGGGTTTGATAAATCACTATGGTAAGTCTTTGAGTATGTGGGGAAAACAGTCAGGTAACCCTGGTTTGCAGCATACTGTGCTGACTCATTGAGAAAGCTTCTCTGTGTTTCTTGAGTGTTGTTTCCAGTGTGAAAAGTCTGCTGAAGCCCTTTTGAATACTTGTGTATTATTTCTTAAAAGTCTAGTAACTTCAATAAGTTGCTTAAAGAGCCTGAAGCTCCAGTTGAGTCTCTTTCATTCTCTTGAAACATCACACAGGTGCTCATTGTGTGTTTCAAGGAGTATTTTTATCAACTCTAAAGGTTTTTATTTTGTACTTAGCAGCATGACGGCAGTTGTTTAGTTTTAAATTTGTGTAAGCCCAATCAAAGTAAGCCTTTAGATATTTGTGTTTTATCTTTCTATCCCAATAAAGCATTGCAGTTGTAGTGGTAATTCCTGTATAATAACTTTAAGAAGTGTATATCTGCAAGGTGACCCACTCACTGACTTCCTGGCACAAAGATGCTGAAGTCTAACAAACTTTTACTATACAAAGTCAAGAAGCAGGGAAAATGGTGGTTTTGGTTTCCATCAAATGCAGCCTTCCACCAAAATAGCAGCCTGCTGTGTATTGAGCCAGTTTGAGTCTGTGTCCTATGATGTGACCATTGCCCTAACACTTATCACAATTTCACTGTTTTTCCATACTAGTATTTGCAATGATTTAAAAGCTAGTGCATGAACATGTCACAAACAAAGAGAGAATATTTGATGTTAACAACCCAGTTTTCTTTTTCAATCGACACATATTTTATTCATTTGGCATTTTGACAGCATGGTGTCACAGTAGGTTGGGCATGCGCTTAAGAAGGTTGCTGGTTCAATTCAAGAGTTGGTCAAGGCCTTTCTGCAGTTTGCATGTTCTCCCTGTGCATGCATGGGTTCTCTCTCTTGGTTTTCTGACTTCCTTCCCCAGACCAAGGCATGGTCATCAGGATGATTGGCAACTCCAAATTACCCTTTGGTAATAGCGTGACAGTGATTGGTTGCCTGTCTCTCTATGTCACCGTGTGATTGGCTGGCGACTGGACAGCTTGGATAGGCTACTGACCCCCAATGACCTCAAAAGGTTTTAGTGGTATAGATAATGGATGGATCGATAGTTTATGCAGATAATGATTTGAAACAAAAAAAGGTGCCATGTATAATAATTCTACTGACAGTAATATTCTTAGCAACCATAAGATAATCCATTTGAATTAATTCTTAGTAAGTCTTATCATTCATTTTAAATCCTAATGGCAAACTGTTATTTTATGTATCTTTTTAATCCCAGCATTGGTTCAAAACAGGTCATTTGTTTTAATGTATTTTGTTTATACTGGTATTGCAGCTGTCTGCCTGTAAGAGCACTTGTATGACACTTTGCCCCTCCTAATTTTGACTCAGAACCTCAGCATTAATGTTTCTTGACAATGACGCTAGCAATTTATGACATTTAACTTTAAAATACCAAGATGTTTCTTTTTGTCAGATAAATATAAAAACTACGAGTTACCATTAAAATGTTTCTTTATGTATAACACTTTATTTTGGTACTATGCCAATGAGCAGTGTTTACCCAGTAATTACTGATTGTTCATCACATGCAAGTTTAACCCTGAAACCTTTCAGCAGACTGATAATTGGTTGTGCTATGTTAACTTTTGATGTGTTGAGGATGCTCTTAACTGTGTTTACCCTCTTCGAGTGCGTACATGAAGCTGTTTGCTCACACTGGAGAGGCAGCTGATCCAGTGTGGTTTGAATAAATCAATCATGTGTAGCCACAGGTCATGCTGCTGTATTTGTTGATTTATGTCTGCACTTTATATTGTTTGGTGAGTTTTGTAGACAAGCTTTACTTTACTCAGATCTGTACATTAAAAAAATCATGATGGTAATGACTAGCTCAGACGGATCAGTTTTGGGGAATGTACCTTCAGTTTTGTTTTCAGGTTGTGGTGAAAATACTTTATAATTCACAAACATGAGTAATTGAATCACTTTCTGGTTAATTTAAAATTACTTTTAGGTGGGATAATGAATGAGTTTTAGATTTAAGGAAAACCATTTTGTCCAAATCATCTCATTATTAAGACAGGATCATCATTTCTCATGAAAAACAGCCCAAAGTTTGAGTTTTTTTTTGAAACAGGACTTTTGTAAATCTTGTTTGTGTAAATGTTGTGTCAGCCTCACCTCAAGGAAATCATTGACTTGGTAATTTTTTTTAATCTTCCCCTTGCTATTTCCCTCTTGTCTGTCAGTGAGCTGCAGTGTTGGGACTTACTATGACGGGGATCAGGGCCGGTGTGTGCTGTGTCCGGCTGGAACATATCAAGATGAGGAGGGGCAGATGTCCTGTGAGGTTTGTCCTGGACCTGAAGGAAGAGAGTTCTCCAAGGTGGTCGGGGCTCGAAACATGTCAGAGTGTGGAGGTAAGACCATCAAGTCTATATTATAAATTGAAATCGTTCTTCTCTTTTCAATACATGTAGGATTTTCTTGATATTTTGCTCTAGTTTTTAAGGGCCTTCTGGCAGTGAAGACGTTGCCGTATTTGTAGGTTTTAGTGCCCAATGTGGACTGAACTATTTGTTTTACCTTAATATCCTACACATGTGCATGTAAGGTTTTCTGAAAAGAATAAAACATCCTGCTAGAGTCAAAGCTCACTTGTTTCAATTGCTGTAAATACTTGCTGTTGACTAGAGTAACGAAGGCCGTCTTTTCAGTGTTCTTATGTTTCCTAGTTTTATGTGACATCTACCCAGCAGCAATGGTTGCAGGCTTTAAGTAATGACAGTATAAGAATATTCACTCCCTGCTGATGATCTTGTTTATTTTTGATGAAGCTTTGTATACTAAGTCCTCCAGGTCAGATATTTAAAGCAGACTATTGAGAAGATGTAGTAGTCCAGCTCCAGTATGACACTGGAAACAACAAATCTGATACCTGCCAGATTAAATCATAATAGTTTTTTTGAGCTTTGTCTCAGTTCCATTCACCGCCATAGCTGACAATGCTGAGCCTTCTCTTACCTCTCTACTCAGTGAGCTAAACAATGTCGCCCTCTACCTAAAAGGTAAAAAATGGTTAACGGACTTGAGCTTATATAACACATTCGTGCTCTTTTACGCCCATTTACACACCACTGACATAGCAGTGGGAGCAACTTGGGGTCAACTGTCTTGCCCAAGGACACATCGCTATGTGAGCCAGGCTCAAGCTTGAAACCTTGAGATTACCAACTGAGCGCACTATCAAACTGTGCCACAAACACCCAGTAAGAAATGGAGATTACAGGCATCAGTAGCATCATCACATTGGCCGCCACAGACAGAAATACAACAAATGCTCTTCTCATCTAAAATGTATGAATGCAGGTACTGGCACTATTCTTAAGTATTAGTAAAGCACCTCTGCAAGGAAAAACAGAAACAAACAAACAATGAAGCATACCCAGTCCTAGTAGAAAGATAAAATGGACTGATACAGAAGTCACCAGAACTAAATGTAGAAAATCACACAAACTGAGATTTGCATTTTAACAACAAACTTGTGCTTGAACAAAAGAGAAGCAAATAGAATATAGCAACACATCTGAAGAATAAGACCCATGATGTCAAGGTCTGATTTACAACACATGTTGTACCAATTCTCCTTGAGCACCAGCAGTCTCATTAAGTTACCTTTTGTGCAGTTTCCTTTTGTTTTTTGTCTGCATGTGTCAAGTTTTTCCTCTCCCTCCTCCAGCTGCATCAAGGGTTGCTGTCATCCTGACCTGTGTGATGATCCTCGGGGTAGCCAGGGCCAGGGTCCATGAAATTAGATTTTGTCACCAACAAATCTTTCATTTTGTGGTGCATAATATTAAAATGGCTCAGAAATATGTGCATTTCTTTGTATTTGGTCCTTAAAGAAAAATAATTCTTACACCCCTGGCCTATAGGTGAGGTTGTGTCACATGTGCAGAGACTGTAGTTCACAAAGACGGGTTCAAGTCAGACCTGACCTATCCTAAAGTCATTCCCCACTTTCTCTGTCCCAGTTTTCACACTGTATTGACTGCCCTATCACAGGAAACACAAAAATAAAACTTAGAATAATAGACAGCAGTTGAAATTATGTTTTTATTATTGAATATTAAACACAAAACAAATCAGAAAAAGGGCAAGAAAAGAAAACAGATGCGAAAGGACTCACATTTTGAAACGTTTTTGTGGGTATGAGCCACACATGCAGTGATGGTGTCTGGATAAAGATCTCTCCAGCAGATGTTCTGCTTTGTGTGAAGCTTTAGATGTTGAAGATGTGTTTGAATTGAAAAGATGAACAAGCTTTCAGTCTGAAATAAAAGGCTTAAGGAGCCAGCATGTTTTGGTCTCCTCCTGGGCTGTTATCAGAGTCAGTTTGTGGCTAAACCCCAGATCCCATCTTCTCTGTCAGACTAAACAACACAAGCTATCTGCTAACTCCCACTCACCCAGTTTGTATTAGTCATCTGTGTGAGAGGTGGACAAGGAGATAAAAACAAGCTCCATTAAGACTGAAATGGAAGGGAGACTACTCTCTCTTGTTCTTCACATGAAATGTAACATGCACAGGAGTGGTACAGCCCTCACATGTTTTTAAGAGAGATGAAAGTTGCTTTGTGTTCAACCTGAATTCACTTAATGTTTGTATGTGTGCTCAGGTCAGTGTTCCCCCGGTCATTACTCTCATGACGGCTTTGTCCCCTGCTTTCCCTGTCCTCTGGGGACATACCAGTCAGAAGTGGGACGCACCTCCTGCTTCCCCTGCGGAGGAAACCTGGTCACCAAACGCAGTGGTGCTGTTACCTTTCAGGAGTGTGAGACCAAAGGTAAAACGTTTTTTTTTTTTTTTTTTACTGAAACACAACTTGAAAGTTTTTTTAAATGCCCATTTTCACAGGCCAGCAAAAACAAAACACACTACACAGATGACACAAGGGAGCAAACTATATGAGAAAATGAGAAAATATAGAACATCAAAACACTGATGCACAATCCATACAACCTTAAAACATTCTTAAGAATCAACTTAGGCAAAAGCATTCAGGCATGCTTAGGTTGCTTTTTGAAAATTCATATTGTCCATTTATTTGTCAAAGCATGTTCAGAAGCGCATAGATCATAAAAATATCTGTGACATACTAGCATAAGAATGCTTTTTGACTCTTCCCTCATCTTAAACATCACACAGCAGCTTTGGCTATGGAGGGAATAATGTTTTTTACAGGAATTACGCTGCCCTCTGCAGCTGAACCATTGCACATGCATTTTACTGCCACCATTGTTTGGAAACTGCCACTCTTGACCCCCATGGTCTATGACGAAGAGTTTTGGTATTTGCCTTATAGCAGCGTATGTGGCGACTACCTGAAGTGCAAATGTCAATGCATCTAGTCACATACATGTCTAAGGAAAGGTCTTCAAATTCATCCAAATAACACAAGTTTCTTCTAAACTACCTTGGGAGGGATTTTCTGTTAAGTGCAGATGATGAGACTAGACTAACAATTACAGAGATGATTATAAGATGAAATAAAATCCAGATGACAAGTGCTTGGGCTAGTGCAAGTTAACACTATATGCTTTTGCCTGTAAGTGTCATGGCAAGAACCATGTGTTTCCACCGCCTTTGTTGAGTAGATCATCTTATCATTTCAACCCAAAAAAGCTGTCACTATCTTCTTTCCAAATTAATCCATGGATATCATCACAAAGGTATTTAATTACATGCATTATGAAAACAATAGATGAACCTCTAATTGTGTATTTTTATGTGGTTTAAAAAGGTTTTCTGAACGTGTCATCTTCAGTTACATCTAAAAAAAATAGGACATCATCAGATTGTTGCTTTTCAGAAATGAACTGGAAAGGTGAAGTGTTCACATATTCTTGACTGATAACACATAAAATGGACTACCTAAAGCTTTTTATTGTTTCTGGTGTTGATTATAACTGATGAAATCAAAAAAGTCATACATCCCAAAATCTCAAAATATTTATGAGATCAAAAGTCTGGCATTCTGATGCAAATTTCCAATAAGCCTTAATTTGTTATTTTTTGTTTTTAATGAAATTAATACTAGCAGACATGGACATTAGCAGTGATTTTGTTGGAGATTCAATAGGGTCCATCCATCCATCCATTATCTGTAATGTGTATCCCTCTTGAGGCTGGCTCTGCCTATCCCAGCTAACACTGGGTGAGAGGTAGGGTACCTGCACCTGTCGCCATCAGCTTGCAGGGCCACAGAGAGACAGACAACCATAACACATTTATTCATGCCTAAGGGTAATTTAAAGTCCCCAATTAACCCAACAAGCAGATTTTTTGATCCATGGGAAGAATCCAGAATACCTGGAGAGAACCTACATATGTACAGGGAGAACATGCTAAAGAGAATTTCCTTAGATGTGATTTTTAGTCCTTATTTTCAGTTGGACTAGCTCCCATCGATTCATTTCAGGTCATGGGTGTTTTTTTCTTATTCCTCTATAACGAATCCACATCACAGAAATTGGTACAAAAGAGAGCATTTTTATAAAAAAATATTGTAATAAGAAATTGTTCTGTGTTCTCAATTTGTAAATCAGGCTAAAAATTTGTACTTTTTACTATTTTCCAGCAGACTGACTGTCGCTTGCATCTAAGGAATTCTTACTTAACAGTGAATTTACACCAATTCAAGTGATCGAAAAGCAGTTTTGTTTACAGCCATTTTCATATACCAAAAATGTTTAATATGGATTTTTTTTTAACCGTTAGCAGTGATTTAATTAAGAGAGGCTGACCAATATAGGGTGAAAGTACTTAAATATTTTTTCCTAGTTTAGTAACAGGAGTGAAGTTGGTGCAAATATTGAATGCAGAGGAAGTAAAAGAAAATATTTTACTATAACAACTTAATAGTCCTATTCTGGGACAGCCATTCGTTTTGAACTTAATGTCCCAGGTTTAATTTTTTAAATGCAACAATAAGGCTAAGGTTTTCCTAATATCTGGAAAGAAATGATAAGTTTTAGAAATGATACCAACAGTTAATAATGGCTTCATGAATGTCCTGATCCATGTATATTCATCCTTTTCTCCTGAATCTCTAATCTCTGTGTTTGTGTTTGGTTCCTGCAGTCCAGTGCTCTCCAGGTCATTACTACAACACCAGCACGCACCGCTGTATTCGCTGTCCAATGGGCACATACCAAGGAGAGTTTGGGCAAAACTACTGTTCTGCTTGCCCTGGAAATACCACCACCGACTTTGACGGCTCCACCAACATCATGCAGTGCAAAAGTATGTGTGTCTTACAGGTCTTATACACATACCAATAAAGAAAAAAGTGTTGCAGAACTTGAGGAAGCTAAACTCCAACTTAGTCATGCTTCAGCTCTAATATCAAAATAACTTTTATGAAACCTTGGTCTGTTTCAGATCGACATTGTGGAGGAGAGTTGGGAGATTTTACTGGGTACATTGAGTCCCCCAACTACCCGGGCAACTACCCAGCCAATGTCGAGTGCACCTGGACTATTAACCCACCCCCAAAACGCAGAATCCTCATTGTCGTCCCAGAGATCTACCTGCCCATTGAAGACGAGTGTGGAGACTATTTAGTGATGAGAAAAAGCTGTATGTTTCAACACCATAATAATCTACAGTTTTAATTGGCTTATCTTATCAATATTTAAATTAGAGTTTGAATTTAATTTAGTGCACATCAGAATGTGTGGTCTAAAAATAGATTTTGATATGATACAATTTATTGCTTACTAGCAGTACTTCACTAGCTTTTCTCGGATATATTTCTTGCTAATCTTGCATTTTACCTTCATTTGACAGCTCTTTCTAACTCTGTGACGACCTACGAGACCTGCCAGACATATGAACGTCCCATTGCATTCACGTCCCGCTCCAAGAGGCTCTGGATACAGTTCAGGTCCAATGAGGGTAACAGTGGGAAAGGCTTCCAGGTCCCTTATGTGACATATGATGGTAAGAAGAGTAATGTGACATATATTGCTGCAGCTCAGATTTTACCACCACTGTGTTTATTTTTGTCATCGAGTTTTCTTGCGTTAATGATCCACTCATGGCTGTAATCTGTTTCAGAGGATTATCAGGAGCTGATAGAGGACATTGTAAGAGATGGAAGATTATACGCCTCAGAAAATCACCAGGAAATTCTTAAGGTGTGTTGTTTAAAAATTTTACATGGAGAGGATGTAGTCATGGTGGGCAAAAGGGACAACTATACATTTTTTATTATTAGGATGATACGGCTCAATATTTTATTTTCTGTAAAAAAAAAAAAAAAAGCATATGTTTTAACAATACCAGGATTATGGACTTTGACATGAAACTAGAAGAAAAATTTTCAAACTAGATTAATATCATAGGAACAAACCCTAGTCCAAGTGACAAAATATTGGACATTTTTTACTTCACAAAATTTAAGACAAACTGCCACAGAAGTTCTAAAGGTTATGTCTTACTTTTTTTGTACTCATAAATATTATATGCTTTAATGTGATAAAATCACATGTATTTAACTGGTCAGTGATCTCGAAAAGGAGTCTTGATATTTTTACACATTTTTATAAAAAAATAGAGAGATCTGTCTAAACTGCACCAGTAAGTTGGCACAATATTGGGGTTATGACTAATAATGAGTGAGGGCAAGAGGATGCCAGCAAGTTTTGATCATTCAAAGAATTAAATTATCATGTTCTAGGTTTTGAGGACCAATATTTGTGTTGCAGTGATATCAGCAGGTATTATTATTCTTTGTTTTCAACTAATTGAATAGATGTTCCTTTACAGTCTAAAACAAATAGAATTCAATGCCCCTTTTTAGCCTAACCATATCAGAATAATATTGCAATGAATGAGCTTTTGCTAGGACTTCTGTTTCTAACAGTCCTTTTCCCTCAGTGTTAAACTTTCAGCATTAACTATATTGTTACATTTGCCATTTTCTTACTGAACATCTTGTTTTGAAAATATATTTACACTTCTGAAAAATGATCACACTTCGAAATCATCTGATGTAAAGACTTTGACTCTTGATCCTTTGTTGTGACACATCCGATTTTACCTTTACTGCTTGGTGTCTTGTATCTACAGCAAAAACGTCATTGTTAATTTCTCAGATTCAGCTCAGTGTATCAACTAGCTGCTTGTTTCTGTTTAATTTACAGTTTAGCTTGAAGCGCCCCCTTATGGTGACATGTAGGAGTATGAAATGCTGCCCATATTTGATTAACTTTCATGTAATTTGTACTATATGACCCATATTTAATGTGCAAAACTAGAATCGGTGGGTTTATGTGCAAATTTCTGACATTTTAATGCACAATGTTCACATGTCTTTCTATTCAGTCTTTTGTTTGGTCCACACTCCAGTGTTCCTGATTACATTGAAAGTGGTATTTGAAACAGCCAAACCCAAAGATCTAAGACCACACCACACATAGGACCAGCCATTTGATTTTAAAATATACTTTTTCTTCGCTTTTCAATAATACACTTCTTTTCTCATCAGGACAAGAAACTCATGAAGGCACTGTTTGATGTGCTGGCTCATCCACAGAACTTCTTCAACTACACTGCCCAAGAATCAAGAGAAATGTTCCCTAAATCCTTCATCCGCTTCCTGCGCTCCAAAGTACTGAGATTTCTTCGCCCCTAGGATGTTGCTGCCCAGTTTCTGGATATTTCTAGATCAGATACCAGCTCAAGTTCAATCCACTGGCTCCTTTAAATGTAATCTGTAGTTGTCTGTTGTCACATGGAGTGATAGCAGATGGGACTGGAACCTTTCCCGAGAAAAATGTGGAAGAGACAAGCAATTGGACTTATCAGTGTAGCTTTAAGAGGGAGAAAAGATTGTTAAAAAAAAGTGGCAAAGAGTGTAGTATGGGATTTCTTCCAAAGCAGATGAATCTCTGTTTGTAACTTGTATGAAGTAACAACAACAAAGAAAGATGCATGTCTTGTAACTTTAGATGATCAACTCATCAACTCAAACTGCAAAATCCAATCTGAGTATTTGAAATGTTTAATACTGTACGAGGAACATGATGCAAACAAATATGGTAGCTGAGCAGATATTTCCTGTGAGTGATACTGTGTTTATATCTAACCTTCACATAAACTACTCTTAAAGGTTGAGGGTAAACAATATTAGCGCCACTCAAAGTCAGACAAAATATAGCACAAATGTTCCCTTGTTAACGTTAGCACTACTAAGGAAGTAGTGTCACCACAAAAGCAGTTATTCTGATTAATATTGTGTATAAGATGTAAAAAGTTTAGGGGAAATGCTAATGTATTGTAGGATCTACACACAGTTTAGACCTTATAGCTTTGATGCTATAGCTGGTGGCCTATGTGTTTTAAATTGTGGTTGTGTGACTGATTGACCCTGCCCTGAAGAAATGTTTCTTTTTCCAAATAAGTTAGATGGCACCAGTATGTATCAATTAATTGCATATTGCAATATTGTGAACTAGCAACCAAAGATTACTGATGATTCTGCAAACAGTGCAGACAAAGGGGAGAGACTGAGTACTATGTCAGAAAACTGAACAATGTGGTCTCAGAAAAGTCTTGTAAAATAGAGCTGAGCTATTTGCCAGTCTTAGATGACAAACGTATGTATATTTTTTTATGTTTTTGTACATCCAATATGCTGTAAATAAAGATAGAACTCTTAGTTTGTGTGTGTTATTCCCTTATCTATTCTTGGTTTTGTGTCCTCATCAGTAAAACAGACTTTAAATTGTTTTAATCCAAACTTATTGCAGTATAGACACTCAGATGCCTCTTACTTTTACATTTTTCAACTGTTTTAATCACAGAAGTTAAAGAGATCTTTCCCATTTGCCAAAGAGCAATTGGAGAAACTTCATTCTTTTAATTGGACAGAATACAACAGAATTATATACACTACTTGTTACTACAGATAAATGCACGTGTTTTGGAGACTTTCTCTATTTACTCGTATACTGTCTGCAACCATAGCAATTTTTTCATACATGATGCTTGTACATTCTGTGATGATGTCATAACTTAACCCTTGTGCCATCTTAATATTATGTATACAAACCTTGTCAAAAGGATCCACTCCAAAACTCCATGAAGCACCTTGATTATATTTTAAACTCCAAATCTCTGGCATTGCAAATCAACCTTACTTCAAACTTTGTGAATATTCGGGTATTATTGCTTAACAGTGCTCAAAACTGTACTTTATAAATATTATAATCATTATTAAAATTAATGCACAGAAAGATTTTTGTTAGCAATAGATACTTGTGTAGCTTCGAAAAGTTTCTTAAAATATGCAGAAACCGGCTTTGAATGCATTATGTAAAAGGCAAGTTATTGATATTAGTTGAGCACAGTGATATTGTGAATTCATATAACAACGCAGAATTAAACAGCAAACCATTTTCTTTCACTTACACACTGTGTAAAACAACAAAATCACAAAGAGCAATAAATGCAAAAAAGAAAAAGATTTGGATGGGTCTTCTTGACCCTAAGATATCTCAAGAGTTCATACAAATAAATACCTGTCGTTATTGAATTATATTGAGTTACAGTTCTGTCCTAAAGCAGACTGGAATAGAAAGGAGTCTTTATGAGCTCTACAGGAAACAAAAGCTCCAAGAAAGTTATTGTAGTTCTTGTCTTTCAGAGGCCCGATTTAATTTCTGAAACATATTTGTGGCCAGCACTTGGCCGAAACAGCCCTTTTTAGCCAGTTTTTCTGTCTCAATAGTTTCCAATGGTAAAACTTTCCAAAATTCTGAAGAGAGAGAGAGAGAGAGAGAGAGAGAGAGAGAGAGAGATGGACTAAACAACTAATAGTTCAAATGTGCTATTGTATCCACGAAAAGTGTCTTCCAAAACATATAAATATTTTTTATAGTTTACCTAATAGCATTACTTTAAACTTCAAGCATTATAAAATAAGTATTTTTAAAAAAATGTTTTAAACCAAATTAAAAAAATAAAGGCAGGGAGTGACAGTAAACTGACTTGATTTCGGTTTATTAATATCGAACAGAAACAAACACGTCTGTCGAATCGTTCTCAACCCCCATCGAAATGATGGCCACAGTTTTGTGTGTTTGATCAACACATATTATTTCTTATAATACATCCATGGATCAACACGGAGAAAGACGGGCAGCGGCACGTCATGTGACCGTAATCGAGCGCTCCCATTGGTCCATCTCCTGCATGCGGAAATGGACCGCCATCTCCGGAAACAACAAGTCAGCTGCTCGGAGGCTGATGGTGTTTATCCCTGAATAAGCTTCATGGCAAATGTCGCCTGTTAGCGGTTTCTCTTCAGCGTTTTCTTCTCCACAGAGCTGTTGGGCCGAGCAGACTTCACTACAAAGCTGAGAGGCGACTTTGGACCGTGAAGATGAGGAGTGTGTTTGTTTTACAGGTCTTCTTAGCGGCTTGTTTTGTCCTGAACGAAGTGACAGCGAAGGTAAGCCTCATGCTAGCAGGGGTTAGCTGGGGTTATGGAGTGATTTGTTTCTGGTATAAACATTTTCTAAATGTTTAACATATCAATAGACAAAATTATCAACAGCAAACTAGATATTCACCCTGTGTAGCGGTTAATAACGAGTTCGCTGCTAGATTAGCCTAAAACAGATGGGCATTATCTCGATGGTCTGTTTTTTTTGCTCTCATCATGTGAAACGTTTGAGGTTTTTTAAGCTGTCTGTATTAGGAAACAAACCAAGTCCACGTTAAATGGCGCCTCTTACTAAAGGTTATGCTAATGATTAACATTGCAGTCATATGAATATATGTCGCTCTTATCCAACAGGCTTTCAGATGACTGTATTGTTTAATGTGTTAGCTAGCATTAGCTGAAGTGACTCAGATCGTTCAAAGCTGATGATCCATACTATACAACTGCTACGTGTTATATTGTCAAAAAGTGGATTAACTAATGCTATGGTATAGCATGTTTTTACATTTCAACATCTGTCAGTTCATTAAGGGCTGGGAAACACGATCCAAAAAGAAGCCCCACATCTTAATATGTCAGCTAACCTGCTTTTAATGTTATTCTGGACTTTATCCATAAGAAGTAATAAAAACAAAGTCAGCTGTAGGTAGAGAAGGTCTCATGTCACTGCCAATCTGCTCATTTGTATCATTCTTTGTCAATTCCTGTACCATGAATTCCAGTGAGTTTTCTTGTGAATTTAGCTTTACTCAACTTATACTGATCTTTCTTGGCATTTTTACTGACTGCCTCTTGTGAAAGTATAACATCTTTTTAGCACTTTACACAGAACTTGGCAGAGCATTGATAAGGGGACCCTTAAGGGCAACAGGGTTATGATTAGAAACCAGATATCAATTGTCATTCCTAGTTGTAGGTCAAATCCACATTGTTTGATTACCATATACACACTCTTGGGGTCTTCTAGCTGTGCTCTGTGGGTTTAGTTATTTTTTATGTTTTCCTTTGTTTTATTTTTGTGTTTTTCTTCTGTGTATGTGTTGCCTTATTTTATCCTGACCATGATTCTGTAGGCAATTTTTGATACATGATGATCACAAAGGCGCTCTTTTCAACAGCACGTGTCAATGTGTTAGACTAATTATCCAAACATTTTGTGGTAGGTCAGCATATTACTGTTTGGATGTCATATTTTAAAATACCCTTCTTACTTAATGTCTTGCTCATTAAATATGTTGTATAGCCTGGACACTCTCTTTTGATAAAGCGTATATTGCTAGAGTTTGTTCTGAATTGGGGCTATGAAAATTCTACCTGGAAATCCCCTATTGGAAATGCTTCATTTTTTTTCTTGACTATTCCAAGCACACTTCTCATACAGTGAAGTCATATTTGTAGATAATAGCAGCTAATCAAACACTGATAATCAGGACAGACCTCCACAAATACTGGACCTGATAATTATGGAGGCAGGACATGATTATCTGAATAGAGACAATGTAAAAGACAGGCCAAATTTTAAAAATTAAATTAGTCTGAGAAGTGCTTTAAAAGGCCTGGTGTGATACACGAGAGAATTAGCTAATCAACACAGAGTCAGGGCCATGGACAGTGTAAAGTAAGATCACACATCATACAGACTTATGCTTTTAGAAATATCTGTCATCAGAAAAAAACACATTTTTATTCTATACATGTTTTTTTCTGGTTATATCTTGAGAATATCGCTGTAGTAAGTATGAATGGTCATTAAAAATTGGCTGTAAAAATAAGAACGATTTTGATAAAAGGTCTTCATCCGGTACTGTGCAGCTATACTCCTGAGCTATTGGGAATACTCACTACTAAAGAAGAAGTAGAAATAACAACAAACTGAAGGATAGGGAGAAAAAAAATATCATGACACTCCTAGGAAGAAGCCAATCACAAGTAACAACAGCATTTTTGTTTTAATGGCAGTTTTTGGGGCTATTTGAGACACAATTCAATCCTTTCAATCCATGTGAACCTCCTGTTACAGAACTCGGAGGACATCCGTTGTAAATGCATCTGTCCACCGTACCGAGATATCGAAGGACAAATCTACAAACAGAATGTTTCCCTCAAAGACTGGTATGTTTGGTCCTCTCTCCCCCACTATGAATGATTTAATCCAGACATTGTACAACATACCTCAAACTAATTGATGTGACTCTTGTTTTTCAGTAACTGTCTCCATGTAGTTGAGCCCATGCCAGTCGATGGAAAAGATGTGGAGGCTTACTGTTTACGCTGTGAGTGTAAATATGAAGAGAGGAGCTCAGGGACTATTAAGGTAAGAGGATGGTTAAATTGAAAGTGAGACTTAATGATTATATTTGTTTTGGTGAGACCATGGTCTCTGTACACGGAGATATAAATCTGTACAAACAGAGTCTTGACTCTCAGCGTGTGAAGTATTCTGATTCCTGTTTATTGTACATTAGTCTTCATAATTGCACATCAGCTACCACCAAAATCATTTTTCTTTGTAAAAGATTCCAGTATCAAAGTGTAGCTAGAACTCAATTAGATATGAAATATGTAAACTGAAATCACAAATCCTCTCGGCACAGTTGGAAGAGGAGCTCAGAATTGAGATTTCTTTATTCCCTAGAAATCTATTAAAACATTGTTTCATAAAGTGCATGGTGGGACCCCTGGTGGGCATCAAAGGTACTGGTAGTGGACTCCAGAGGGGGCATTTACTATTAGTTAAAAACAAACTGATATTTTTTAATTTAGTGAAGTTTTTTTTTTTTTTTTGCAAATTAACTTTGATTATTTGGCTTTACTAACAATACAAAACTCAACCAAAACAGCTGCATCAGTGTCAGAAAATTTGACGAGTTCAATTTACATTTTACAACAAAGGTTTGAATTTTTACAGTGTTTTTTCAGATCTTTTTGTTATTTGCATGATAATTAGATTAAGAGTAAAGGAAATTAGAAACATAATTAATAATCTGAAAAACAGACCCCTTGTGAACCAGATTCACAAGATTATCTGTATATGAAATAAAAATACAGAGGGAAAAAACTGAGTCTAATGCTTGTTCTAGGATTCTGGTTAGCCCTGAAGAATTTTAGAGTTTTGGTTTGAGGGCAGCATACCTGAGTTAGAAAAAGGTTGCACTGGGAAACTTATGTGACTTTTAGCTGTCAAACATTTCAAAAAGCCCACATCACGCTTCCTTGGTTCCCCAAATAGACCCTCCAGAGTTTCTTCCTACCATTGTTCTTTCAACAATTGCTCGAGGCAGCAAGCCCAGTGCACAGCAGAGTCTATAGAATGAATGCAGTGTCATTGACAACATGGTGCTAGACACCTCTGAACTGGCCAATGACCACAGAGCAGACCAGTCAACCAAAAAGAATGGACTGATTTAATTTGCATTCATCAAGATTGGAAATATGAATCTGAGTCAAGGAAAATACATTCTCTTTAAACATATATAATTTATATACTGTATATATATCAAACTTGACTTTCAATCGATGACTTAAACGTCTGCTTCATGAGATTAATAATTTAGCAAAGTTTACTCTCCCCAACTGCTTGTTAGTCACTCTAAAATGTGTTTTGGGCACATTTTTTTCTTGAAGAGAGCGAGGTTAATGTCTTCTGCATAACATGTAGACTGTTGTTAATCTTTGTATGTTTATAAGATAATAATTATTTTTTATGTTCTGTAGGGGACCATCATAATGTACCTCTCTATTTTGGGCCTTCTGCTGCTCTACATGGTCTATCTGACTCTACTGGAGCCCATGTTGAAGAGGCGTCTGTTTGGACACTCACAACTCATTCAAAGTGATGATGACGTCGGGGTATGTGCTCTTTCTTTTCTACTGCATTGAAGCACTTAGTGAAAAATAATCACAATATTGTAGCCTTTTTCTGTCATCCTCCTTCCCATGCATAAAGTTATGTCATTTCCATGATTATTATGCTGGGAATTGTGCTTTGTGGGTAAAATTTAGCATGATTGTAGATTTTTTTGTTTCTTGTTTCCAAACTATGATAATTTGACACAAAGATAAAGATTGTGCCTCTGATGCCTCAAAGGTTGAAGAAAACATTCTGATATTACCTGACAGATCAGTTTGTTCATTACATAAAATAAGAAGATTTGACAGCATTTCACATTTATAATACTTGTATTAAAATAGTAAAGTTATACCTCTGCCTTCTTCTAAATTATGGTTTACATAATGTGTGGGAAAACACAAGGTCTCTGTTGACAAATCTAAGGCAGTAACTAAGCTAACATGAGGTATGTAACATCATTTTGGTTGACTACCATTTTTTGTAACAATTAATCAAAAATGAAATTCTTGGTTGGTCTTGCTTGTTTTCTTTTCCATCCTTTCATTTACTGCTTTTATGATTGGCAATACCAAGATTTCTATTCATACAATAAAGAGGTATAGTAATTATTTAGATTAAATATACAGATATTTTTATTGCACAAATACACACTTTTGTAGACTACTGAAAGGCCTTTAAAATGTACAGTGGAAGTGCTTAACATGCTTGCAATTACCCTTTTAAACAGTATACGAGACAGGGAGCAGTTTATTTTCATGTCATTGTTTTTTTCAGATGGAAGTTTGACCATAGAATAATTTGTGGTTAAAAATATATTGTCTCAGGATTAAACTGATTCCATCAGTCTCAGTCATATGTGAAGAGCTGCAGGTGAGAAATGCAGGAGTTACTGAATGATGGAGGCAGCTGAAACATTCAAATTCACATTGTTCTGTCTTTTTAGCCACTGGTGGTGGGATGCTCAAATATAGTGAAACTGATTCTTTATGGAGCAATGTGCTAACATTAAGTCAGTTAAATACTCGAGTAATATTGTCGAAATCTGATATTATTTCAACAGAGCTGGACAGCAGAAAAAGTATGGCCTATAAAACTATGCAGAGGAATAACAAGACTGTAATTATGTGTAACTGCAAGCCAAAGTCCTTTAAAAAAACTTAAGTCATGTAGAACTCAACTTATTTACGTCTTATTTTGTCAGCTAATGAGAAATTCATGAAGTTTGATCAGGCAGAAAAGTTTCCTCTCTTCAGTTGTCATCTTTGTTCCATTTGTAAAATGAAATCCAACAGCAGAAGCCTAAATAGGCTTAACAACTTTTAAGACCACACGGAAAAAAACAGAGAAAGAAAACTGATCTCTGTCAATATTGAAGCAACCTGAGCACAGCAGAAAACAACATGGATTTTATTTTTTTTAAACTGAAACACAGTTGCTGATAAAAGGAAGCACAATTATCATACTCCAGGCATTTATGAGGAACAGTAAATCACCTTCATCTTCTGTAGTATAAAAGTGTTTTGATATTAAGGAAAGAAAACAGTGACTGCCCTTGCCTGAAGGGAACTGTAGCCAACACACAGAGCTCTAGTGTTTTCACTGGCAGGGTCGACGCTGGAGGAATTGTTATATTAGACGTTTCTCTAATAAAAAGTTTTTGCAGTTGAAATATTCTTCAGCAGCAGCAGAGCATGCCAAATGCTCCAGATTGTTGTATTAAACCATCAAACCTATAATGTAATGAAAGGAGGAGAACAACTTTATCAGCATGCTACTGTATCAGGGTAGAGATATGTTTGAAGGTAATAAGGGCCTCTTAACAGGAAAATGACAACGGTGAGAAACAGTTTTTCTGTTTATGTTCAGTCTCATAGAAAAGTGATGAGATGAGAAAAAAAAACATTCAGGATGCTCTGTGTTAAGCTTTCAATGTCTGTGGTTGTCTTAACCAAAACCTCTTGTTAATATATTCTCGAGACATATCCAATGAGTTTGTTTGACATGAAGAACAAAATATCAGAAATTCACCAGTTGACATGATTACTTTTTAAATCCAAACATGGTTATTTTCCATGGTGACAGCACCATAGAGGGACACACAGACTCTGCCTGCAATGTGTTCAGTCCTTGGTCCTCACTGAAGACGCACACTTATGGTAAAAGGATGTTTTGACCGGCCTTTTGCCTTCTATATCACTGACTTTCTTTTCCTTCATTCTGTGTTTTCAGGATCAGCAGCCTTTTGCCAATGCTCACAACGTTCTGTCCCGCTCTCACTCTCGACCTAACATGCTGAACAAAGTGGAGCATGCTCAGCAGCGCTGGAGGAGACAGGTTCAGGAACAGAGGAAGTCTGTGTTCGACCGCCATGTTGTTCTCAGTTAAACTCCTATCTGCCCAGTGATCGAAGAGTTACTGATGGAGGACAAAAACAAAACAAAAAAAAACACTGTGATAAAGCCCTCCCTTTCTATTCTGCATCCTATTTCCATTATTATTATGTTTTCAATCTCAAAATGTGAGTTTGGTCCTTACAGTTGTAAATTCTCAGATGGAAACTCTAATTTAGTCTGCAGGCAGCACAAGACATAACAGTAAGTCCTTTTGCACAATACCGACTAAGCAGTCTTAACTGGCATTCCCAAAAAGCTGAATTTACTCACTGCCAGATGTCTAGTTTGCAGAAGTGCCAAGACAATTGAAGATTTTGGATTAAAATTTGACATTAGCAATAATGTCATGATTATGAAATAAAAAAAGAATATTTCACATAAATATTTCATAACGCTATTAAACATTTTCTGGGCACAAATGAAGCCATCCCTCTGGAGCTGACCACTTGTCCAACACATAAGCTAAACGGGTTTTAAACTGGAAGATCCAGAAGATCACTGGATAACTGGAACTATTCATGTGGCTGGTCAAGCTGAAATGGCTAAAATCACTAAAACCATTGCTCTCACTCCAGGAGGAAGGACAAAGTGTAAAATGTAAATCTTTCAACCTTCTTTGAAAATGCATGTTTTATAATAAAATCTTTTATAATTGAGTTTTCAGTCCTCCAATTCCTACCATTAACTGCCTCGTGTGAAATCAAATCATCATTTAATGCATTTTGTTTGATATTTGAACATAACTCTACTGAATCTCATCTCTGACACTGCTGAAATTTCTTGTTGATGTCATCGTGAACGTAGCTGTGTTGATCCTCATTTGTTGAATTCTTATTTGTGGATTCAGTTCCACTTCGATCTGTATTAACAAATCTAATGATAGACCATGATTTTCTAACATTAAGTTCCTTGTGAAGGTCCTTGTAGTTAAACAGGTTTCATTAGAATACAGTGCAGAGTGGATTAAGATAATCCCTGTCTGTTGGCAGACCTTTGGAAGTGTTCTTAACTATTGTACATGTGGTACCTTTAACTTTGAAATAAATTTATGTCATACTTGTCAAACTTGCATCTGTGATGTTTTTGCATCTATTCAGTTTCCGTATGAGCTGCAGACATTAGCTAATTTTTTTCTGCAATTAGGAAAATTACTGAATTTCTTTAAGTTGCTGTTTCCTTTAAGAATCAGGGGTATAAATATTCTTAGACTCACATCCTGCACTTAAAGCCTGGCAATCATTTTCCTAACCTACCTCAGTTTGCTCTGAAGTCAGAGAATTGATAAAAGTTTCTCAACTAAAATATGCCTTTATACCAAGTTTGTTTATTAAAACTCCTATGAGTCTCTCTTGTTTTTGTACATTTGTTTGCTCTGGTGTACTATCTCTTGTCCAGCATGTTTAATTTCCAACAGAAGGCTTGCTCACAGTGGAATATATTTGCATCACATATACACACTTATAATCTCCCCATATCCAGTGAACATCACTGAGATCAAAAGGGAGACAAAGCGCTCCCCCATATGTGCCAGCTTTGATGGTAGTTGCCGAGGTGAAAGGCTGAATGTGTGTTTATGTGGAGCTCCTGCAGTACCATGCTCTCTCACGGGCACTTCCTTAGAATGGGAAAGTTTTTTTTTTTTTTTTTAATCTCAAAGTATTTGATGTCTCAACAACAATTCACACTTGGTCTCAGTATTAAAGTTGAATAATTGCTATTGTGACAACACCTGCTAATGAAAAACTGTTAGATTTAGCTTATTGCCCTACTATTTTGTACTAAGTACTCGGATATGGTGACAAATTTAACTTAGTACAACGAATCCCATATAAATTACTCAAGTAAAATGGGAAGTACTTCTTTAGAAAATACTCATAAAGAACAATCAAACAACAAGCTACTCTAACAACATGAGTTAATGGACTCAGTAACTAATGAATGGGTTTTACGTTTTCTTGATCACTTCTGTTAATTCATTTAGACAATTGTAGACGGCGAAAGGACTTATTTTTATGTTACCTGATTCCTACATTTATCTAATTTGGAATTTGTGGCCTGTTTGGTTTAGATATGTTACTGAATGGGTAAAGTATTTCTCAAAGTTTAAAAACTAATTCCTCATGAAATGAATATTTTAAGGGCAATACACAAGTCAGCCATACTTCAGTTGGGATCAGCAGATAAAAATAAACATAATGACTGAAAAGGTTCAAGTGACATGTGTTAAGAGGCTGTTTTGCACGATGTAATTTTGATGTGCCCTTGAGCTTTTTTAGCAAGATATCAGGTTTAGCTGTAATTGTTTCACTGTTTATTAAATGTAATGCCTTACACCCATAGTTACTTAAACATAATGTTATCACAATAATGTATTATAAGTATCCAAAAGAATTAGCCTATTGCCCCCGGCTGTATGGACTTGACTGCAGAACATGGCCTCCGTGTTTGGAAGTTTGTTGCTCTGGGGGTCCTTCGGGAATTGAGGCTATAATGGCACTGTTAGCAAAACAAACAAACAAACAAACAAAAAACTCTGGTAGCATGCTCTTTTCTTTAAGAAAATAACAGGTATTAAAACAACTTGGTCCTAGGTTACTCTTTTTCCCAGCACATTCCTCAGCACTTTGATAATTTCCCACAAACACCTGGGTATATGCCAATTAAATTCTCGTTCAACTCCTGTGACCTCTTTGGTTTCTCTTCTAAATGCTTCATCATCGCAGCATCTCATTTTTATACCAAGTTTAATGATTTCCATACAGCTGCGTCATCATTTCCTGCTAACTTTTCCTTTTTTTCCTCCTCTGATTACATGCAGTTGCACGGAGGAGAGGATTTTTCCGCAGAAAAAAAGTCAGTCAGTTTTCAGGCTGCAGACCAAAGCGACACAGACTGTGTAAGAAACATTATGGATCATTGAATTATATCTGCAACAGCACAGAAACAAAGGTAGGTCTCTATTTTCACCCTTCATATGTTGGAAATGTGAGCGTGAAGCGATATTTCACCTTTTTATGAGACTTGTAGGATTTCCAGCATCTTCAGATAGCTGCGCTAATAAGACAATAAAAAGATGTGTTTGGAGATATCATCTATTGATGAATTATTCAGCATGTCCGAGCTTTAGGTTCTTCATACATGCTGACTTTTGTTCTCGCTGTTAACCCTCTTAAACCTCTGCTTCATGTTAAGGAGAAAAAGTATCTCCTTGCTTTTGTGCTGCATTGGCGCGAGTTGGCCTACAGGGGGCGCCCCGGCCCCTGAATTTGTTCCATCTATAAACTCAGAGTCTGTGTAGGCTTCACATTGATGATGTTCTCAGTGGTATTACCTTCTTCTGTCATGCCCCCGCAACTTTCTCTACAATTATTCCTTATGTCTTTTCAGATGTCTGCCAAACCCAACCTACACACACTCACAATTGCACGCTCACACTGAAATACAAAGCATGCTCAGCGTGTGACACATAACCTCATTTTACTACAATTGCCTTCAAGGTTTCTCAGTCAGCCTGCTGTTGTTGCTGCTGTGTGAAGACAAATGCCTGAGATAAGGCAATGTCCTTGTGCTAAACTTTGCAGTCGTTTCTCCTCTTGCAAAAATGTCACAGCGTGGCTCTATTAAAGGAGCTGTAACATGTTTCTTGTGAAATGTCTGATGCACAGCTCAATCTACACATCTGAGTGTTGTTAACGGATTACTGTGGTTGTTAAAGTCAAATGAATATATTTACCTATATTATTGTCCTAGTAGTTTGGTATTAATGTTGAATTAATACAGAAAGAATGACTTGCAGGAAGTTCATCATATTTTGGAAGCTGTTCATGCTTTTGCTGTCTCTCATGGGCTGAGATAAACAGTTTGATTCACATTTATTCTCCCAGTCAGTCCAAGAAGGGGCTGAATTGTTTGTTTATCCCTTTAAGTAGGACATTAATCATCAGTCCATCTTCACAGCAAAATCTGCATGGTCAAATAAACACTCTGTATGGGTCTGCACCACAGAGTGAAGAATTCAGTCTTTTTAGAAAGTTAGTAGTGCTACTGTTAATCAATACCTCTCTTCATGGTTTAGAAAGTACAATTACAGTATTACAAGTTAGCGGACATTTTTCTCCAAAGTGACATTCATCTGAGTGTAAATACAACATAAGCAAGACTCTAGGCCTGAGGGAACAACATTAGTAAGTGCAACAAACTGCTAGAGGCAGTGTGTGTTTTTTTAACCAAGCAATACACAGAAAACCTTGTCAAGTAACCTCAACATCATCGTCATTATATCCTCATGTCGCTGACATCAACATCATATGAAGCATCAACAAACCAACGGTGTGTTCCATGTACCCTCAGAGCTGTAGAGATATAGCTCTGATGTACCCTGGATAAGGCAGGATCAAATTACAAGCTGGTAAAGTTGGGTTAGCTAATCATTGTGTGACTTCCCAGTAGGAAATTCCAACCAAAGGGGGCATTCCCAGTGACATACTGTATCTTATTTGCAATTCTTAAAAAACTCCCTCAGAGATCAGCCGGAACCGACCATCTGTGCTGAACTGTTCAGCACTGATGGTGGGTCTAAAACATCCCAACTCATTCTACCACTGAAGAGTCAAACTAAAGGCACACGTGTTCACTAACGTACAAATATTCAACTTTCCCTTATAAGAAAATAGGGAGTCTGCGGATCTAATGGAGTTGGGTAATTCTGTACTCTTTTTAGTTTTTTTTAGGTTCACAAAGAAATAATGGAAGTCTTAGAAAATGTGATTATTAAACCACAGCACAGTTGCTGTGCAGTTTGCAGCAATGCCATAAAAAAGAGTTAATGCTCATTTACACAAACAGTCCATGATAAATTAAGAAAAAACACAAATTATTTCAGTTTCTTCAACAACAACAAAGAAATCCATTCCTATCCTGAAATCCACACCTGTTTTCTTTTAGTATTGCTCTTACCAATAATCATTTATCAGATTAACTTCCTATAAATGAACTGTTGAGCCTTGAAATTATTTCTGTCTGTGGCGTCAAGGGAAAAAGAATCAAACTTGTGCCCAACATTTTGAAGTTCACATTTTTCTCGGATTACAGCTGGTATTCTGTATTCTTTTTCATTGTTATCATCTCCATGTGTTTGCATAAAAGCTGTGTCTAAAATGAGGGAAAACAACCAATTAAAAAAAAAGTTCTGAAAAATACTTCAGGCTGTATCTCTCAAAGTTTTTAGTTATGTATTCTGCCTTTGGTATTTTCTCAAATAGTGTTCTGAACTTCCAAAAGTGATATATATTTCTTGGATAAAATATCACAAAGACTGAGTAGAAATTTCCCTCTGTTGTTTTAATGCTTCAGTTGAAGGTATGCACAGCTTATTTTCCCCATTTTAAAGGTGAGGAGTTTGTCTTTACATGTCTTCATTTCACTCTGAGCTGTCAGGCTCTAATTCAGACCAACCTAGACCTGTCAGCTGAGCTGCCTCGGGTCTGATGCTGAAACTTGATATGCTGTTTTTTGCAGAATATATCATCTATTCTTATACAAAAGATACACCACAAAGCCGTTTTCTATTTATACAGGTGAAGTGTGTGCAAACTTTGCTTAAAGTCCTGGGAACATCTGCAAACTGAAAAGAAGAATCTGATGTGAATTTTTGTTGTATAGGTGGCAAAATCCTCACAGAGCTGTTGAATAATCTCTCTGAATGTTTTAGGATTTGGGATTCAGCACAGATCCTCAACAAACACAGATGGAGTTCAGGGATTATTGAAAAAAACAAACATGAGCACGGTCTGGTTTCAGCAGGTGCATACTTGTAACATGGACACAGTGGTTTTGAAGTGAAAAATGCAAAGATAAGAAGGAAACTCAGCAAGCTAGGAGGCTAAATAACAAATAAGAAAGCACAACAGCAACTCAAGACACAGCACATAAGAAATCGTTTTGATGAAAAAACAGCACAAAAACAAAAATTAAAACAAAATTAAAATAAAAACAACTAATCAGAAAAAAAACATTTGCTCAGTAAACACATTCAAAATACAAAAAAATACCTTTAAAAAACAACAACAGTAAATAAGAAAGTACAACAGAGGAGAAACTACAACAAAATATTCTGCAGTTGCTTTGGTATTTAGTGTTCCAGTATTTTTTTGCTTTGTTATTGCTTTATAATTTTTTTGTTTCATAGGTTGTTGAGTTTTCATTTTCATATTTGTTGGTGTATTTCTTATATCTTGTTATTGTTTTCTTGCCATTGTGTCCTTTGATTTTATTGATTCCTCTTTTATTTTTTTTAATTTGTTGCAATTTCATTTGTCATTATGTTTTTCTCATTTGCTGTTTTGTCTTTTCATTGTATTTGTAGTTGCGTTTTCCTTTATTTTATGTTTTTAGATATGTTGTGTTTTCACATTTGTTTTTTGTTTTGTATTCATTATGTTTTTCTTGACCTGCTGTTCTTTCTGTTGATTTATTTTTTAATCTCTTGTTGTGTTTTCATTTGTTATAGTATTTTTGATTTATTGTTGCTGCAAATGCAAATTGCCTGCAACTAAAAGAATGGCTCACAATCGAGTGGCATACTCACAACTGTGAATCAATTCTCATAATTTACTTACAAAAGCTGTACAAAAGACCACTCATTTGCGAGCATCACATCTCTGGTGCAAACCACTGCAGAATTAGGTCCACAAAACAAAGCCTCCGTTTATAAGCAGAGGAAGATAAGACAAGGATAAAAAAAGACAACATAAAGTAGTAGTGAAAAAAACAAGTCACAACAAGCACACAGGACTGTTTATTTGCTGAAGAGATTATTTGATGACTGTAGGCAGAGGCAGGCTAGCTATACCAGTTGACTGTCAGTGTTTGAGCTAAGCTAATTACTGGGGGGCAAGCTGAGCCAATCTCTTTTAACTGCACACACAGTCAATGGAACAGTGTCTATCCACTTTTCTGTGAACTGCTTGGTTTTATGATGGTTTATTTGTTTTTTTTTTACTTTTCATGTGTTGTGCTAAAGCATGTTTTGCTTTTTTATCTTCTGTGTATTATGACTTTTATTGTTTTTTAATTACTTTTCTTGCTTTGCACTGCCTTTTTGTTCCTCTTTTGATTTGTGTTGCTGAGTTTATTTTTTCACATCTATACTTCAGATTTTTTTGTTTCTTATTTTGTTTTTTGATTTTTGCATTGTTTTTTCCATCTGTTATTTTGATTTCTGATTTACTGAAGTGTTCAGTAACTTAGGTTTTAATCTTTTATATTAGATTTTAGTTCATTTTAATTGATGTAAGGCCCTTGTTAGACATAAATGTGAGGGCACACGTGCAGCAGCCACATGTTATGTTTGGATCTGAGCGTCCTTTGATGCTCCCATGTCATCCATGTAGAGGATGTGGCTTTTAATGAGAAATACAGACGGTGCTGGAATCAATAAAAACTCATGTGAGAGAATGAGCTCAGGTTACGCTCTGGTATAAAACATCCCACACAATGCAGTCAGCGTCTCAGCTCTTTTGTTGCTCACACAGTGAGGATCTGTAGTATTTTCAGGAAACACTCTCTACGAGACCCTAAAAGCTTTTCAGTGGCTCTCTGTTAAAAGTGACACAGAGCTACAGCCCTATAAGCTTCCTGCTGACTTGATGTTACACACTGTGATGACGGATGTCTGGCTTTTGTGACTTCCTCTGTTCCCATGTCTGTGGGATGATAAGACACCACAAGAGAGCAAATGAAGTACAGGTATTACAGACGAGTAGTACTTGGTAAAGATGTTTCAAAAAAGGAAAGATTGTTGGCTAAAGTTAGTGACTAGTTTGATTTATACATTGTGAATAAGTACTCTTTCAAAGCAAAACTGGATGAAGTGATAGCCCTCCATGGTGATTCATGAAGTGGTAACAGAAGAAAGACTGGATCTGCGAAACAAGCAGGGGCATCCTGTGCTGTGTGTATGCATGAGTGTATGAATGTATGACTATGTGTGTAAATGAAACCTCTGTTATGTAGAGATCTATTGCACCCCCTTGAGAACGCAGCACAAAAGAGTTTTAGACAGAACCATTATGAATATCTTAAGGGGTAGTGGCATTGAAGCTCTGCTAGAGCCCCATTATGGCTGTTGATAACAAACTCATATTCTCATGCTGATATTGACAGACATCAAGGTTGGCGGAAAGAGAGTATGCATTTATTGCAACACTGTGCAGTAACTCACATTCCTTTTAAACACACAAAGTGCTATGCACAAAGTGGGCATGGTGCCATTCACTTAGTTTGTGTGAGACCTTACATTTTTCTTATCAGAGAGAAGCATGCTGATGATGAGACTTTATTCTGAGCAGCCCGTCACAGATTGCTCTGTAAATGCTACATTTATCTCACTCCTAAATTGTTGCTGGTACATTTAAAGAGCTCATATTATGGCCTGTGTCCACAGGTGGAATATTTTGTGCTGGCAGCTCTTGTGGTTAAATCAAAACCAATGTAGTCCAGTGTTGTCATTGCTCAACAATCTGAGCAGTAATGCACTCTTCAACTTCTGAGACACATATATCATTTATACATATACCAACTTCCTTTGTATTTGAAGCAGATGAAGAGATGAGCACATTTGAACGACTGCTGCCCACTTCACCACCGAGGAGCATACCACACGAGTTTGGAATTCGTGTGGCTTTCTCATCCTGTTGTTGTCTGGTATTTGTAAAAATGTGACCAAAGAACATTCGCAGTCTGAGCTGTTTTACGATCTGACATTACAAAGACGCTCTGTATTATATTGCGAGTCCCACTGAACTGCTGCATGGAGAGAGTTAAGTATTTCAATTTAGTTGGAATTCCCTCAAACCTTTAGGGGGGATTTTGTATTTTGGGTGAATATTTTCATTTTTGTGGTCAGCTTAAGTTTGGACATGTAGTCCAGCCATGTATAATTTATTGAGAGATGTGAAACTGTGGAATGTAACTATGCATGTTGACTTTATATCTGCACTTAAAAAGTGACTTTAAAGGGCTCTCACATTTGACAACACCCAAAATCACGAATGTATTGCTTTTTTGTACTTAATGTGTCCCAAAATGTTTACATTTTAGAGGCAAAGTTATATAATCACTCAATTAAGTTTAACATAAGCGATGTTTCCAGTCGTTCACTTTTTCTTTGAGTTATTTTGAAATGCGTTTGTGATATGACCCAGCTCAGAGGAAAGAAAATCAGAAAATCAAGCTGCTTTGTAAGGTTGCTTCTGGGCCCCCTGATATTGCATAGTGTTCTGACACAGATACCCCATCTTTGTGCAGTTAAAGTACACATTTCAATGCATTTTGAGAGCAGTGTATTGTTGCTTAGATTTGTGTGAATGCATTCAAAAGGGTTATTGATAGAGAAGAAGTGTCCTAGATTAGGAGGACACTGCTGTTTCATTATATCAATCTTTCCTTACTCTTGACACTTCCCCTACTTGTCTGGCTGTAAGAAGTCTGCTGGTACAAGGTGTTAATTTGAACATGCAAGTCAATGCAGTGCAAGTTACTGTACATAAATAAACACAATTATTGGTGATATTTAAGGTAGTCTATATACGTATATTCAAATCATCCATTTTATAGTTTGATAGTTTCATAAGATAAAGATTTAGACATAATTAAGAGACACAGCACCTGACACACATTTCCTCTGAAGTTCCTTTTAAATGATGAGACTTGAATTGAAAAATTGAACAACACTTCCATCTCAAAAACTATATTTTATAAATATGTGCCCAATCTCATTATGAGCTAAAATAGGCATACACAATTACGACACTACTACCTAAAGGACTACTAAAACTGAAACAAAATGTAGTAAAATACTTCCCAGAGTGTACTTTAACTGAAATTATTTCAAGCACTTGTGAGGAACTTTCTATTGTTTAGACTGGCACCCCCTGTGGGCAAAACAATATTTTTAGAGTCATTGCAGACCTGACACTCTGTACATATGTAAGTTATGACCCTGGAAGGACATTTTACATCCTTTAAATGTCTAAAGTGAATCAGTGGCAAGAACCCTCAAAGTGGGGGTTGTAACCATCCAAGGGCTCAAAAGACACTGAGAGGAAGTTGCAAGATTTTAAGTTATCTCAAGTCTATTTATTTTATTGAAAAAAATATGTATTAACTTATGTTCAGAACAGTAGAGGTCTAAGGCTCTTTAAAGATCTTCACAGAAGTGGGTTTGCATTATTAATTTATTAAATGTATTAACTTTAATGTCTGTAGTCTTACTAACAAAAGATTACTACATAAAGCACAATACTGTTTTCCAGGGTGTTGTGTTGTTTTGTGCTGCTCTTCTTATGCAAATGTTGGTAAAAGCATACAGTTGAGTATGTGTGCCACTTTGCAACATAAAATAGTGAACCACCTGCAGAGGCCCCCAGTCCCTGGTTCTGCTTTTTCAAAGGTTAACTTTAAAATTTCAGTGTTTTTTTTATTGGAATCTGCACTAATGTTAAAAAATGATAACAGTTTTGAAATGATTGGCTAATATGTTAGTACGGAAAAACAATGCTTTTCTATGGTTTTCATTTTGAAGTGCTGCTTTAGCCTTTAGAATTGTCCTCTTCCTCCATATAAGACAAACCTTGCAGGGCAGATGGATCAGTCTGATTTCATGTCTGTAATCAGGCAAATCCATCCAGCCAAGCTCCATTCTACTATGACTGTGAGCAGCCCAAAGTGGCACGGCCCAATCACCATCCTTTGGAGCAGGAAAAGCTGGGAGCTGTAAGCAGCTGGACAACAGAAAGCAACTGCTGATATCAGAGATTAGCATAGACACTAACAGCTCCACTAGCAGTTTTATCTGACCTGGACCACATGTCTTTATTAAATGAGAAATAAATAACAATACTACAAACTTCTCTGTGGAAATGATGCTTTTGCTATACTTTCGACAACTCCTGTGTCTTACATTCTGTCTAATAGACATACAGAAGTGCCTGCCTACTACACAATCTGATTGGACAGCATTGAAGGTAATTGATTGCATGATTGTCCAATCACCTGCCAGATATGCTTTTGAAAGGTTCTGCCCTTTCCTGAACGCTTTCTATGGGCTTTTTTCGACATTGACTGGTGAAATATACTGAACCCTTCATCTGGTGTGCCAGGTTACGATATGACAGCAACCCTGGTCTTAAGTTAGTCACTTATCTTTACATTTTCTTGTAGTGTGTGACATGAATGAGGTCAGTGATTTACTTGATATAGCCATAATTTTACTGTTGTAAATTAAGCAAAAACATTCAAAATCAAGAGGATCAAGACTTATGAGACATCCATGTGTGTTTGAACAGGATACAACTGGGGCTTACTCCAGCTGATGACGCCCATCCACTCTGAGGCTGGAGATATCCAATACTGTAGCAACTTCTTTGAGTTATTCTTAGAGCAGTTTGTGATTAAGGAATATGGATTGCCTCTGATGACAAACACTACAGACAGGACTGTACTTAATTTAGAGAATGGTTGATGATCACGCTGCACTTCTGAGCAACATAGAGCCACAACCATTGAAAAACATATACTGCAGACGACATACATTGCATCCGATCATAAACATTTTCTGTCATGGCTTCAAGGTCCTGATTGGTTGTAAAAACATATAGTTGGTTTAAGACTATAAAACCAACAGCTGGTGATTTGACAAACTAAATCACAGACAACACCATCAGCAGAATTGAGCTGTAACAGCACATATCAAACAGCTGCGAGTGTCCCCTAACCTGAAACGCCAGATAGACAGTTCAGTGTATTTCATTTGTTCATCTGGGCAATAACCCATAGAAAGTATTTGGGAATGGGGAAATTATTATTCTAAGAGGAAATTTGGCAGGTAATTGGACAATCTTTCTGTCAGTCACCTTATTTAAGGCCAGTCCAATAGTGTAGTAGGTAGGCTCTACTGCTGCGTAGTAACTTTTACAACGTAAGTCACTATGTAGAACAATCCATCACCCAAACATATCAAAAGTGGAGTGAAAATATAATTTCTATTGTGAAGTGCTTTCACTATTGAGTGTTTTTCAATTGATGAAGAAATGCAGGCCAGACCTGATCAAACTCCTACTGCTGTTAGCATCCATGCTAATCTCTGTACAGTCATTTCCTTCTTGTTGTCTGGTTATGCCTCCCACTTTTTCTTGCTCTAAAGGACTCTAATTAGGTTGTGTCACTTTGGTCCTCTCACAATTGTTTAAGACTTGGGCTTGACAAGATGGATCTACCTGATGACAGACAATGAATCAGGCTGATCAAACTGCACTGTACTGTAATACCGCTTTCACACTAAAATTAGCAGGTCAACCCAAGTTTTTTCAACATGGGTTAACCCACTAATATTTGCAAGTGGCTCTTTTCCCACTGCCAGCAGACCCGGGTCTAATGGGCAGTAGTCGAGCTGCGTGGCCGTCTCTTTTCCTCTGGTGCATCAAGCTAATGTCATCACGTTGATGACATCATCAAAGCACGTCCATGTAAACAATGGAAAGGAGCATAGAGGCTGTGGACACAGTTTTCTGTACTTTATACTTTTGTCCCTCTTTAAAAATGTACAAACTCGGCGCTGATGATACAAAGGCGGATGGAATTTGTTGCTGAGATGGCAAAGAGTCACATGTTACAGACGGAGGGGGTGGGCATGATGTTATGCCGGGTGGATGCTACGCAGACGTCATCCATAAATTAGCGGGTTGACCCAGGTGTGATGTTCCCACTGAAGCTGATCGGAGGCGAGCTGATTAAAACCTGTGTTGCTTGCTGGGTCAATCGACTCGGGTCGAATGCTGATTAAACCTTTTCAAACTGTCAACAGGAGCCGATTTTTACCGGGTTTAAACAGGTTTTTGGCCAGTCTGAGAGGGGTATAAGATACACTGTGTTTGGGGTGTTTGTGATTTCTAGTGCGTTTACAGACCGCCTCTAGTGGACAATCAAGGAACTGCCATCATTGCTTTTATTTCTGCATTGGAGTTTGTGGCCTACCTAACACCTAAAGTGCAGTAGTGATTTTTTTATCTGATGGTCTTGTTAACTTTGATAAGTCATCAGTAGCCCGGTTTTATGTAGTTTAGTAACCACATAGAGCTCAGAGTATGCTTGTTTTACATTTTTTGTTTGCATATGGCACTAGAAGAACTTCCTGCATGTAGCAAACTGAACTTATTTACTGTCAAATATTAGATCCAAATAATTCCTCCACTTCTAGCCTGTAATATGTATAAATGTCATTTAGATTAGACATATCTATGCACGTAGATAACGCAGATTTCACATGCACATATTTGTGGAGAGCTTGATAAGACATGTGAAAGGCATCTTTGTGCTGTGTTCAATGTATTCATACTGAGTGGAGGTTTTCAGCAGCGTGACAATGTGTGTGTGCAGAACATGCTCTCACCCCATCAGCAGCCTTCATCCGTGAATATTCATCTAAACTCCTCATCCTCAGTCTGACAATAAACAAGGGACAGAGAGCATGAATGCCTGGCTGAGGAGGAGGAAGAGGAGGAGGAGGGCAAGAGGGGCAAATCCTGAGGAGAAGTGGGGGGCAAACAACCCGTCTCCATGGTAGTAAGTCCTGCCCTCCACTCTGCAGCAGGCTGGGAGAGGGAGGCAGGAGGGCTCTTTCTTTTTTTTGTGTGTGTGTGTCGGTTTTTGTTGGACAGACATTAGTCGGAGTTTGCTGAAAGGAGCAGGTAACCTGCCAAAGTTTCCCAACGTGGAGAGGAACTGGATTAACGCGACGCTAAAAGGGATTATAATCTGAAAATGTCAGCAGCAGACATGGACGAGAGAAGAAAGTCGGAGGTAAAACACAAATAACTTCTGAACCGCTATTGGCGAACAAAAATTTGGGAGACACGCTTGTAGCTGATAGCGAGGAGAAACACGAGTAAATGAAAGTCTGAAACTCTTGCAAAAGGTTACAGCACGAGAGTCAATGTGGTCTTAATCTCCACCTGACCATATTTGGTCATCGACATGTTAAACGATGAAGCTCCGGCAATTTTTTTTCTTCTTCTGACCCTTTGAATGAAGAAAAATGTCCCGGCGGATTCAAACAGAGATTGTGTGGGTCACAATTAGACCGAGTTATCGCTTGAATGTCCAACAAGTCAGAAGATAAACAGAAAAGTACAGGACCAGGACACAAGGTCTATGAATTGAAGAGGAATGAGCGACGTTTCCCCGGGTGTTCTTGTAAAAAACTGTGAAAATATGTTACTTTAGTGGAGCTTTCGACTGTTAATTAATTCTTAAGTGTATCTTTGTTTTTGTTTGCGGTAGCGTCAAGTCCTTTGTAACACTGATAATAGGCAACTGAACATAAAGGTGTGCTGACATACAGGGCAGTGATAGCTCATCCTCTTTAAAATCAAAACAAATCAGGTTTCCTTTTGTAGTGTGGCATTTAGTGTGGCAAAGTATGAAGCCTTCTTTAACTTTGTTTTCAAGTTAGTGTTTCCCACATGTATGGGAAACCAGGGTTAGTTGAAATACTTTATCCATGACCATGATTTAACCAAAACGAAGCGTAGTGTGTATCTTCCACTAAGACACAACTTGAGTTGGGTCTGATTCTGGGGATCACTATTTAGTTTCAAATACATTTTTCATTTCAAACAGATCACAGCAAACTAACCCCCACATCGTCTGATTATTTACAGCTTTTGAACAAATCAAGTTGATGGTCAGTCGTTGTTGGCTGTCAAACTAATTTTGACCGCAGTTGGTGGTGGATATTAGTGTTAGCTGACACTTGGCTGATTGGTCATTGGTCATTTCTTGACTTATTTTGGGCACTGTAGTGTAAACTGACATGCATTATAGACTGTTTCATATATTTATTGAATATAAGAGCCTATAGCGAGTGAGTCGGAAGGGCAAAACATTTTAAGAAAAAATCTGAAAGGCCATTGAACAGATAATTGGTTTGCCAAACTCCATGCTGGTCAATCAGATTATTACAGTCACTTCTCACTCACAACACAAATAAACCACATTAAAAGCCACTGCCCTAAACAAAAAGCCTGGTCATTTTCTGAACAGGAACAGTCATTTTAGCTTTAAGCTTTAAAAGATGAATCTGCCAGACATGGGATCTGACAAATTCAGCTGTATTGCAGCATTAATTGTAATATCATCAGTTTCACATCACCAATGCTGAGACATGTAAGTGGCACAGCCAATGTTTTTTTGCAGAACAGCTACTTGTGAAGATGCATTCCTTCTCTGCTTGTAAAGAAAGGAGAGAGGCTGCACAGAAGAAAACCACTGTTGCAGGTTAACAGTGCCAGGCTACTGATGAATATTTTCTTCACATGAAGAGAGGTAGTTTAAAGTAAGGTATACAAATATTAGGGTAATTTGATTTACATGTAATATATGTCAGGATTTGTACTGTTTTTGGCCTCTTTGATTGTGTGTGTGGATGAGTGAGTGTAAAAGGTGTTAGGTGTGGATCATTTGTGACAGTTAAGAAAAAAGACAGCTTCGAAGCTTACACATACATTGTTTTTCATATTGTCATTTGACTGAGTTGATGAACTAGTGCCTCATATGAATATAAAATATACAACATCCCCCCCTTACCTCTTAATAAAAGCTTAAGGTAAGACACCAACTCACTTCAGCTAGCAATCTGAGACCAGGCTTCAATAAACTTGGCCTACTGTGCACTTGTTGGTAAATGTTGAATTGTAAAATAAAGCAACACCTTAGAAACTAAGACCACAAAAACAACAGCATTATAAATTAAACTGACCTCCACAGAGCCTGTACATATATGCCGACTTAAAAGCAAAGTTATAAGCAGCTGAAGTATAAACTTTAAAGATAAGATTCAAAGAGGGTGTCATGATGCTATGCTTCTGCTTCTTCCTCTTGTTCTTGTTCTTGTTCTTGTTCTTGTTCTTGTTCTTTTCCTTGTTATCAGTGCAAAGTTGATACTGCTATATAGGTGCGAGTGCATAAAATTGTTCCCAAAGGTCCATATACTGGTGCTTCTATTACCTGTAATGCCTGTCTCTTTAGCCAGGGGGTAATATTGACAGCTCACTGAGCAGGTCAAACAAGGAATGTTCAGCATCTTTGATTGAACTTTTGACTCTCACTTAGGGCTGAAAGATATATCGTTACAGTATGTATACTGAGATAAGAACAATCAAGATATTAATATAAAAATTTAATGATAAAAATGATACAGATTTCGCCTGTGCCTGCCCTGCATGTACAGCTCTGGAAGTCAAGAAATTTTATTTTTAAGATTGCCCGTGAATGCATCACTTGGGTTTCACCTAACCTGTAGTCATATCGCATTATATCAATATCAAGATTTTTGATCTCGATTGTCTTTGTGAATCTGGGGCTTGAGCTTTTTGCCTGAATAACAAGATATAGTAAAAAAAGACTTGTAGAGCGGCACTCTTTACACAATACCTGTTATTTCTGTGTTCTTTGTTTTCTAATTATAATGACTGTGTTGGTCCATAATGAACATGTATGTAAGGTCTAGATAATAACTGGTATCCTTTAGATCTAATTTTACACACTATAATCCAAACCACAGAGACGTGCCTGGTCTTTCTATAGCTCCCTTTTTTCCTCTGAAGCTCTTTCTATTGTGTAATCAAACAATGACCTTCCCCTCTCACTGGACAGGACTGTCAACACAAAGCTATTGAGGAAATTCTTCTCTGTTCTCTGTTCTGCTTAACAGCGGTGAGCCCGGGCCTGTCATTAGATGCTTTTAAAGGGACCGTCGTCCACTCAACATTATCTTTAAAGTCTTCTTTCCCTATGCAACACCCATTAAGTGAGCCAGGACGCCATTTGATGAGATCCTAAAAATTGGATAATATGGGATCACACAATGAATCCTTGAACTGACATGTAGATGTAGTTCTTGGGATAGAGTCAGCAGCAACAAGTGTAGGCTATACCTAAAGTACCGCTGTTGTCTTTTTCTGGAAGGTCTTGTATTAGGACAACAGTGTGCAGGTCACGTTTTGTGTTTTTAAGTACGACTAGGGATGGACAACTACTTCTTGTTGAGAGCAGGTTCCAGCTCACTTTGTATTGATATGATTAAGCTATCTTCAACAAGACCCTTTTTAACTCTTTTCATTTAGTTCACTGTGCCAGTGACTCTCACGAGAGGCAGTCAGTATAAATGACTATCAGGAGTCAAGGAACTAATCATGGAGGACGGTAGAAAGTAGCACGACATGCAGCTTAATTTTACAACAGTAAAATGAGCATTGTCTGAAGCTGTGGGATTTGAAACACCAGAATCATGAGTAGCGTAGATGTTAGTAATATCTTATCAAGTCCCATTCTTGTATTTCAATGTGTTGTCATAATATCTGTGATAAAGTAAAATGAGCTTTTGATTAGTAAAATGTAAACAGCACTTCAAACACAAAGGAATAACTTGAATTGGCCCCCCAGATTTATTTAGGGGCTGTTTACATGGCGCCGAAAACGGTCAAATCCGATAAGGTCTACATGGAAACTCGTTGAACATGGAAACTTTTGAAAACAGGCTCCAGGGTGGAAAGTTTCCAAAACGCTCTCCATGCAGCCCCGTGTAAACCCGCATCGGAGCGTTTCAGGGTGAAATGCTGGCGTCACCGCATGCGCAGTACTCTTTCAGATAAAGGCTGCGCGCGCATACCAGGAACAACAACAGCTTCGACCGTCCGCTGAGTAACATGTGAGCGTCTTACCGTGCTCGGTTTGTTATCCAGTCAAAACCATCCAGACAGATTTGTTGTCCGAACTGAGGTGTTGTCCAGAAAAGAAACTCCTGCATCTCTGTGCGTCCACTCGCCAATGTTGTTTGTGAAAAGTTTTTCTTCTTCGTTCGTGTGTTGTAGCAGCGCTGCCTCTCTGCAGACCTACACCTCCATCTACTGAATGGGCATGCACACTACAGCGGATTAACTTGTTTCCGAGTGTTGTCGTCTGAACGCAGAAGAATTCTAAAAAGCAAAGGAAAAATCTTTGCGTCTTTAAGTCAGGAGTATCCGTGTAAACGTAGCCTTAGAGGTCCCCAGCTCACATTAATTTTGTATTTTGAAAATAATCTAGAGATAGCCACCCGCAGGATGCAAAGGAGAAGTTCACCAAAACTTCCCCGTTGTAAATGTATCAACTGCTAAGCAACTTTTTATGTTAAGAATGTTTAGAGTGTTGGAGTGTCTGTACAAAGGCACTGCTGATGAAAACTGACTACAGAGCAGAAGCATCCCCCTAAAACGAATGAGGTATTGCAGGACAACCCTGTCACCATTTACCTTCCAGAAACAGCGTGTTTCCATGTGAAACATTGACGAGTAACAACATACTTTTAAGATAGATTTTTTAAAAACTAGTAATCTATTACGAAGCTCATGGGCAGTTCATTTACTGGGTCTTATTGTATCTAGTTATCAAGTGATGCTGAAATTGTGGGAAGATCTTTTAATCTGTCTTTCATCACTGTTATAAAGTAGTGGATTAATTGTCTCTGTTTATCTTCCCTTTCTTTGTCAAGCCAAACTCATAATGTAGCTTTTGAATGATGATCATTGCAATGTGCATAGCAGGTTGAAGATCCAAGGAATATGTTTTGTTTTGGTGCTCACAGTTACTGCAAGACATGTAGTTCCCACGGGTCCTTACTCTCTGGCACAGTGATCTAGAGAAAACTCTAAGGAAACATAATGATCTGCTGAAGGAAATTTCTGCCAGGTGTTAGTGTAGGAGTATTTCCTCTGTTAATGTCTTCCTGCATCTTGATCTCAATCGGACATCATCTCTGGTTTTGTTGTTCAGGTCATAAGACTGTCTTTCTTAACCCCAGGCCTAGACAAGTATAGCAGCCTATGAGACAAAATGCTTATTCAGAGGAGAAACACAATTCCAGTTTGTGTGCCTCATGATGCTGATATTCAGTTAGATCTGTTGCCAGTTCTGGGAGCACATTATTGTGCTGCTGTCTGGTTGTATAGCGTGATTCAGGCCAATTTAAATTAGTTTTCATTTGCCAGTCTTGGAAACACCCAAACACCTACACGGGGTCTCTAAATTATTCATGATTTGAAGCCCCACAGAGGTTTGCTTAGCACTCTCTACTGTAATCAAAAACAATCTTTCCTGAGGCCTTTGTGGGGGGAATCTCTCGACTCACATTTTTTAGATTTAGAAAGTATCAAAATAAACCATATCCACATTTTCTCTTGTACTATTTCAGTTCTCATCTTATGCTGTGTTAATGCAGTCAGGTTTGATGTGCTAATGGGACGCATGCCATAACATCATACCGTGACACCCCCGTGTCAACATTTACATGCCAGGAGTCTCATTTAGTCATGATGCTAATCTTACACACACAGACATTTTAGTGTCAGCTTTGAAGTCAGCACACAAACACTGTCAGCTGTGTTTATGAACTTTTCAGCTCTTTAACTCTTGTCTGAACCTGTTTTATGCGGAATAAATGGTGTATGCTTTTCTTTAAGTATATTTAAATCCTCATAAGCAGACAGACAGCTGATAGCCTGGGATAAATTGGTGGGGTTTTCTAGGAGCATGATTCTCAAAATACTTTAAATCTGCACACCTCCTCGTGCCAAGTAAATTCTCAATTTATTCTTTGGCTGCTTACTGCTTTAATAGTTATTATGTTTATGTGTTTATGTGCTGAAGTGGTAGTTTTGACATAGAGGGCTTTTGGTCATTATTCCCGGGACTTTTGCATTTGTGCGTAAATTATAGAACTATGTAACACAGATTTCTCAAAAAGTGCAAAATTCTATCAAAAATTCACCTTTTCTTGGAATGGCTACTTAATCTATTATTGATATGATACTAGAACCAATTCAATCCAACCCAATTGCAGCAAAGATTTCGGTGCTTCATTTCACTATACTTAAAGTAAGGCTAGTAATTCTGACCCATTTATGAGTTTTCTGCCCAGTGCTGCGTCAAATATTGGCCACCAGCTAAAGAATGCGAGTTGCTCAGAGATATTGCATTAGTAGTGCTTCACTGTCATTAAAATGGTGATTTCTACACAGGCAAGGCCCCAGCACAGTTTCAAAAGCTTGAATTAAGAACCAAAATTGTAAATAAAAAAATGTATATACAATACCCAACTTAGCATTTGGCAGATACATGAGTGTAGACAAGCTTTATCTCACTTTTTATCAGCTGCTCCATTTAAGAATTACAAAGCTACGATAACCAACATTTTCCATTGTATAATCTAATTCGATATGATAATAAACTAATGAATAATGACAATAATAAAAAGTTAATCTTTGTCTGTGGGAGGAAACCTGAACACCCAGAGAAAACTGACACATGCTTGAGAAGACTTTACAAAAAAGGCCCTTTTCAGCCAGGAGCGGATCCAGCAACCTTCTTACTTTGAGGCAGCAGCACTACCTGCTGCCCTACATAACTAGCATTGCAAAAAAAAAAAGAAAAAACCTGGAGAGATTAAAAAAATAGATAATAATAGAAGTGTAGAATAGAGATAATATAATTAAGCATACTTTTAGACAAAACTACTTAAAAAGCTGCACTTTGGCTAAAGGCAGACGTGCTTTATACTGAATTTCGGGGACAATATTTATGCATGTAAAGAGTAGAAATAAGCTTGCATTGTAGAACTTACAGTTCCAAAGGCCTAAAGTCTATGGGATTTAAGAATAGCTTTTTAGATAAATGCCTGAAGTAAGATCTGTTGTGAACACATGTATATCAGATTTGAAAGTGTCATTTTAAAACATTTTTAAAAGATGGTCGCGAGTGAACTTGCAGCATTGTTTGTTTTACTAAATGATAACAGAAACATGATAGCCACAGCCATGGGCACCAACTTGACCAGGTTGAATGATTGAGAGAAAATTCTCAAACAAGGGGTCACAACATGACTCTATACACTGGAAAAGTGGTGGCTGCTTCTCAGTATAGCTGCTATGTTGAAGTTTCATTACAGATTGGTAGTAGCTTTACACTATTGCAGACTACATTTAAGCAGAAAATATCAAAAAAGTTACATTTTGTAATGAAGATTATCATGTGACTGATAAGATCTGAATGAAATGATAAAAGTGTCATGAACTTTTGTTAACCACAGACCTTATTATCCGCATGATCCAAAAACACGCTGAAAATACCGTAGACTTCAAGTTGAGGAATCAGTGTGATGATAAATTGTGTTGATCTGCAAAATTGTGTCATCCTTGCACCACTTTACTGACAAATCAAAGTAACACTTTAACTGTGTGGTTTTTTTTTTAATTCAGGATGCAATCCAACCTGCATTTTTGAGTATTTTTATTATTTGTAAAGATTTGATCAATTTAGACTTTTTGCAACACTTATGCTTTCTTGCACATTGTAATAAAAAAACATTTTTTGCAAGTCTGAGGAAGAGCTTTAAATGTCTCTTACACTAGGTAATGTCCTTAAATTGGAGCTTTAGGTGTTCAGACATCTCACTTTTTTATAATCAACAACATTTTCCACTAATTTGCAGCCCAAATAACAATTTTTTAACCTGTGAGAAGCTGACAAACACTGAAAACTGTTCTCCTGATAAAGGAAATAGCAACAGCACAGGTGTTGTAAAACTTGTCAGTGTTTTTGTGAGTTAAGCTGATCCCTGACTCAGAAAGACTGAACCAAACAACATCCCACTAATCTTATTTATGTTGTCTGAAAAGTCAAACTCTGTGTGTCAGAGGTCAGCGACGCACACACACAAACACACACACACACACTGGCCCTCCTGCTGCAGCTCAGATGGATATAAGCCCGTTTTCCACATGCCTGCCTCTGCAGCTGTGCATGCTCATATCTAGGTTACACAGAAGGGTTTTTTTGTCTTTTTTTCCACAAAGAGAAAATATGCCATGATCAGTCTGAAAAAAGAGCTGAAGCGGCCAAAAGAGGAGATAAAAAAAGACTGAAAGAATTGGTTCCACCTGGTCTGCAGAGCTGTACAGTGGCAGCATGTGGTGAAGTGTGGGGATAATTACGTAGGTATGGCTGTGTGGGATTGCCAGTAGCATCAACCTTGGTGGTTTTCTTTTATAAGGAGGTACATTAAAACGGTCAGATTTATACCACTATCCAGAGATGGTAGGTTATTTACAGATTTAGCAGAATACAGCAGTCTTTGAGAGAGAAATGAAGGTGTTTACATGCAGCACAAGGGAAAATCTCACATGTACAATGTTGACTAAGACCTGGGTCTCATTTGCCCTTCTCACAATGCTCAATTTAACACGAACAAGCTCATCTCAAACTATGGTCTGAAGTGCACAAAACTCTTTCCTCTGCAGATATTTGAACAATGTCGTGAATCAGTGTGTGGGCTCACGCCTGCCAGTGTGATGCGACGTGTGGAAAGAGTTGAGAATGTGCAGGGATTTTCACTCCATCTTTCCACCTTATTTCTTGGCTACATGCAATGTTCTGGAGTTTTTAAAAAACCTTGAAGTTAGGTTGCTTACCCGAAGAAAATGAGGAGCTGCTCAGCCAAAAAAAGCAGAGCAGCATTAGACAGAAGAGTACTGTATTAAGCTCGGATCAGACTGCAGGAATTCAGCCAAATTTTGACCCTATTGCGTCATTGCTGCCAGTTGTCATGGGCTTGGCTTTGATATGAGCGTCTAGAAAGACAAATGCACTAAAGTGTGGCGTAATCATTGTTGCTTCAGGTATGTCCCACAACCTTAATTTGATAAAACTGGTTTGTCAGAATTTTTCTTGTGTCTTTCACCTGCTTTGACACCTTGACCCAATGTCCTGACATGACATGACCTTTTCATTTGCAAGGGGGACATTCAATTCCCCAAATCCAATCCTTCTTTCCCCTCTATGGTCCTTCTGTTTCCAGGAAGCTAAGGATAGGCAGTGTAATCCAGTACTAATGTGGAGCCTATACCTACATATGGACACAATGTATGACTGTTGGACTTCAGCTTGTGCAGTGATTTTCTAGTGTATCTTGCTACCCCTCCTCTGTGATGTCACTGGTGGTGGTCATGTAGCGAGTAGACTTCTGAAGAGCTCACCAAGAACACTGACAAGATCAATAGTAGGTGCCCGAGTTGGACAAGAGTTGCATTGATGGCACTGAAGCAATAAATAGGCCCTGATAGGAAAGAGAAGTGATTTCTAAAATGACATCAGCAGGCTGTATAGACTGTACACACCTGAGTCAAGCTCGAGTCTGACCAATGAGAGCACTTGTCGGCACATGCGTCACAGTCCATCAAAACATTGAACATTGTAGCCCGCTTAATGATATTTCTGCATTACAGCAGCCTGTTTTATTTCATCAAATTCTTCAAAAGGACAGGGATAATGAATTTAAAGACAATATATGGTGGAGGATAGTACTGGGGCTGCGTTATGGTGACAGTGAGCTTATAATCAAGCTTCTCCTGTTGTGAACTTTCAGTCCTGAAGCAGCTACAGTGCAGTTTCAGCTCAAGTTCTCCCTCTCCTTCACATTTCATGCCATTTATGAGAAATCGCCCTTCATGTTTTCAAGCCTTTAGCTCAATCAAGGCCGTGGCAGATTCGGACTGTTTCAGCTCTTGAATGCCATCATTAGCTGTGCAGGAAGATCGGAATGTACGAATGTGTGGTGACTAAAACAAATTAATTAATGAATACACAACTGTCCTCATGGTTAAACTTCTGTAAGCGTAATTAGCCCAATGTATAGGACTGATTTTCATGACATGTTGTCACATTTGTACTTGAGGTTCCTCGTGGATAAACAGCTCATATGGTCCTTTTTTAACACTGGGATAAATTCACAAATGCTTTTTCTTACCTGTTCTCTACATTTTTGGGCTCAAGACCTTTGGCCTCACACACAGCACTTCTGTTGTATCCATGATTGACACTTGACCGTTCTCAACCACTTCAGAACTCACACAATGTCACAAAGGGTACACTTTTAATTGCCATAACCTGAGATCATGAAAAGCAAAAACATCTATGAGGCTGACAGGGCCATTAGCCTCTTGCTAGTTTGTCTGTAATGTGGTTATTTAATTCTTTGATAAATTAAAGCCCTGAACTTTGAGTACCAGGTGTGTGGACCTGAACATTTTGAGGTCTTCACTGAATGAAAGAGCAAACCCTTGACATAACGTGCAGGTGTTTTTGACGGTCTCCTGTGAAAATAGTCTTTAATATTTTGAATGCAGCCGCAGACTGATGGATAGGGCAAATATTAGTACATTCCTTCATGTAGTGGAGTGAACTGTGTATGGGATGATCTGTCAAATGTGACAGGGCCAAGGACGTGTGCATTTTGAAAGATATTTACCCAATAGACCTTCTCGCTTTCTCTGACTCACACACCTACACACATGCACACACAGCTGATAAAAGACTTACTTTTTAACCCGACTCCCTCCCAAGGACGCAGTGAACACAAAGGGCTCTTTATTTGGGCTCAAACAGGCTAAGGGAGACACTGTTATAGACTCATTTCATGAATCTGCTCCTGTTGTTGAGGACAGTATGTGTCATTGATATGAGGCCCTAAGCAATTAGTAATTTTATGATCATGAAAAAACATGAAATATCCTGAAATAGGCAAAGTAGGTCATTAAAGAGATGGTGTTGAGTATCTTGAAGAGACAGCTTGACTTGTATGGATTTATATTTGACGATGCAGCCAAAAACAAATTCCTCTTGGTGTTGAGCTTTTTAAAACTACTGTGCAAGTGTTCTCATGTTAAATAAAGGAAAATAAAAGAAAGGGATAAAGAGAAATACAAGTTTTTAATTTAGCCATTGAATTAGCTCTAAGGCTAGCTAGAGGGGTCCTTTACCTTTGGCTACGTTTACACGGACACTCTGACACAAAACACACAGATTTTTCCTTTGCGTATTCAAACTCGATTTGCATTCAGACGGAGACTCCAAAAAACTAATGAAACCACTGTAGCGTGCATGCCGGTTCAGTAGATGCCAGTGTAGGTTTGCAGAGCGGCAGTGCTGCTACAATACATGTACGAAGAAGAAAAACTTTTCACAAACAACAATGTTGAATGGATGCACATAGACTCAGGAGTTTCTTTTATGAACAACAAATCAGTTTGGACAACTGATCTGTCTGGATAACTTTGTCTGGATAACAAACTGAGCACGGCAAGCAGCACGCACAGTACAAAGAGTACTACACATGTGGTGACGCCAGCGTTTCACCCTGAAACTCTCTGATAAGGATTTACACGGTGCTGCATGGAGAGCGTATTCAAACCTCTCTGCTCTGGAGTCTGGTTTCAAAAGTTTGCAGATTTAAGCACTCTAGGTACCATTCCCATGTAAACAGGAGGCCAAAACGCAGTGAAAACTTGTCAGATTTGACCGTTTTGGGCCTTGTGTAAACGGCCTCTTAGGGTGAGGACCCAAATTATCTGACAAAGTTGTACAAGCAGAATAAACAGTACCTTAAAAGATAAGTTGAACAATATACTCACCCAGAAGGCTTTCCTGATCCAAACAGTGCTTCGGGAGATATTTAGATCCCAAATCAAGCGGCGGACATCCATATAATGGTAGCACATAGGGCATGTATAGCGCTGCTCCTGAAACTGCATTAATCGTCCAAAAACTCATTAGTTTCACCAACATTCCATCATGGTCCGCTCGGGCTACTCCTCCATTACAGTCTGTGTTGCTCCAGACATGTTTTGTGACTGTGCTGACCTCTGAACTGAAGAAGAAGAATGTTTGCTTTTGCTTTTGCGCAGTACTCTCTGGAGCGCTGCCTCCGCGTCCTCCTTTCTATGAGCTCCTCGTCTGTAAACTCTGGCTCGAAACTGTAAGGACACCCATCATATTCAAAGTTCTCCTCCACAACATCTTCATCCGGTAGATATTCATCCATTTTGCACAAAACTGGAAGAAGAAAGTCGTTGTGTAGCCGGCCGTCTTCCCCTGAAACAATGAGCCCTACTACGCATGCGCGGAGCAAGCGCTCTTCTTCTTCAGTACAGAGGTCAGCACAGTCACACAACATGTCTGGAGTGACACAGACTGTAATGGAGGAGTAGCCCGAGTGGACCATGATGAAATATTGGTGAAACTAATGAGTTTTTGGACGATTAATGCAGTTTTAGGAGCGGTGCTGTATGCCCTTTGTGCTACCATTATACGGATGTCCGCAGCTCGATTTTGGATCTAAATATCTCCCGAAGCACTGTTTGGATCAGGAAAGCCTTCTGGGTGAGTATATTGTTCTACTTCATTCTATAAACAATGTGAAAGCTGTAGAAACCGAACTTTTCCTTTAAGATGTATAAGTGGGAGATACTATGTGAATGCGTTCATGTTCATTACATTACCTTGTCAGTCTGTCAGTCAGTCAGTCAGTCAGTCAGGTATGTAATGAAAATTGCCAAAAATAAAGTCAAGCAATTTCATGAAATATCATGTATCCTGTTTTATCTGTATATAAATACTACGATCCTGTATTTAACAATAAAGCTTTAGCCCATAAGTCATTTTACTTTTTAAATTATTTATGTTTTCTGTCATTTATCTTGTCTTTCAGTCCCACAGTGTATGACATCTTTTCATAAAGATATGCACTTAAGTCAGTCTAAACATTCATCATTGGTAGTTTTTTTATGAATGATAGTTTAAGCTCAATACTTGAAAGATGGGAAAATGAGTAATGTAAACCCTTCACCAACCACCTCATTATATTGGTTTATAGTATCCAACTTAATGCAATGTGAAATTTAGACCCTAACATCAACAAGATGTTCCATGAACTGATTTGACCTTGAGGTCAGTGTCTGCCCACTTGCATCTGTCTGCATCCTGACTGTGAAATGCCAAACATTTAACACCAACTCATGTCAAAGTTGTCATCAAGACTTAAAGAACACCTTCCATCAACATGTAGTAGTTGACTGTTAACTTCCCTTTGGCTCTAAAATCTCAGGAGAAAACTTTGCGTAAATCTGCCTGGATGCACGTTAAGGGTTTTCCAGAGTTCTTCAGCAGCTTGTTTGCAGTCACTCAGATAGATCCTATCAGGCTTCAGGAAGTCAGTTAGCTAACGCCTCAATGTTTACACTGCTGAGCCCATCTTTGGCCTATCTGACCCATTTCGGTGATTGTTACTCTTCCTGTTACAAAAATGCAAAAAGATAAATGAGTAAAAATATTTAACCTCAAAACGTGTTAAGCTGATAATATAACAGATCAACTCAGTTAAAGTTTCTTTGTTTTTGGCTGCTTACTACAGTATTTCCTTCAATAGTTTTATGTGTGAGTGAAGACGTTGCAAATTGAAATGACAGAAGTTACATGTTTTCAATTGCAGAGAGATAAAATCAGGCAGAGTATGGAATACTGCATCCAAAACCAATAGTAGTGTTTGTGCAGGTATTACTTTTAGTAAAACTTCACACAGCTGCCAGTGTATCTGAGCTTATGTAAACACATGATATTTTTATTTAGTTTAATTTTGATTGTTATTAAAGATCATGTTTCTCAAGCTCTGCTTATTTTGGTCTTAACATCTTCAAGTATCTCGGTTCCACTGAATAATTTGTTTGGTTTAATCATGCAATTACGGGTGAATGATTTAACTGAATTTAGCTCCATAAGGTAATCCAAAGAGTGTGTTTCAAGAAACAGCTCTCTGTTAACGTTTGTGGAAGGTAACCCAGTTTTGTTTGATTTACAAGAAACAGAGACTGTGTTTTAAGATGGATGGAGAAACTGCCTTCTTTTAGAGAAGCCATGAAATTAAGCACTTCCTTGATAATATGCTGTAAAGGTTTGAAAATGTGTGAACCGATGAAACATGAGTTGAAATAAAATATTGAAATTGACCTCAATTATAAATATTTTTGTCAAACCAACTTTTTTTGGTTTAAAATCTTTTTATTGAAAATGAAACAATACAAGTGGTATTTTTTAATAAACAATACATGAAAAAGGCAATAATTTATCTAATTTTATTTTAGTGTAACGCAGTCTGCGGGTAATTTTAAATCAAATGAGGAAATATTTTGAGTTGACAGAATTTTTGTGAACAGTTAGAAAAGAAATGTCCCAAAAGAACATCATCCAGTTTTGACCAGTCTCCTATTCCCAGTTAGTTTTAGTGCCTTGGTCTGATTGTGATGATTCAGTCAGCAGTGAATTATAAAGCAGAGATAACACATGACTTTTACCACACCCCAGCCTAAAACTGGTGTCAAACTTTGCATGTTTTGTTTTTCCAAACTGTTTGTGTATGCCTTGAGGTCATCCCTGACCTGCAGGTATCGAAAGAAATTGTTCTTATGGAGGCCATATTGCCCCTGAAGATGACTGAAGGAGGCCAAGCTCTTATATACGAGAAAGTTTAACTGTCATAATGCCATGATCCATTCATTGTGTACAAAGCTGAGTCAAAGGTAGAGAGGACAAAAGAGGGGTTCCCTGAAAGTGGTAATCCTGTGGCTAAAGACTCTAATCCAAATAAGGTTTTTATCAGATACTTATGATGTTGCCAATAAAACTTTATTTAAAAAAAAAAGTGGTTCAACTGTTTTGGTTGGTGATAGTACCAGTGCACTGGTCTATAAGGAGTGCATTCACCTCTTTCTAACTAAATACAGTTCAGGTGTGTAAAACTCAAGCTCTGGTTGAGCCACATTATTATTGCACATAGTGCACAAGCGGAAGAATAATATGACCTATTTGGAAGGACCATGCCACCCTCTGGTTCTGATTTAGTGAGCTTTGGTTATTCTATGAGCCGTTCACTAAATTGAAAACTCATGAAGTTGTGTTTTGGGATTTATTAGGTAGAAAATGTTAGTTATTTTGAAATAGATTGAGAATTTGAGGTTGAAACCCATTTCTGAATCCTTTGTAGGGATCTACAGGTACATCTCAAAAAATTAGAATATCATGAAAAAGTTCAATATTTTTTATCACTCATTTCAGAATTACCAAAATTTCAAGCAATAAATGTTTGAAATGTTTCACTCTATCTTTAATGAATCTATATAATATATGGGTTTCACATTCTGAAATGAGTGATGAAAAAGATTGAACTTTTTAATGATATTCTAATTTTTTGAGATGTAGCCTACCTGTATATTGTTATGATTTTATTGATACCAATACCGATACTCCTTATCGGTATCCATACTGATCGATACTCTTATTGATACTACAACACGTAATTTTGTGTAAAAAATAAAGGCTTTACAAGATATTAAAAGATTCAACCTTTTTTATTACCACAAGGTAATAATAAAGCTTCAACAGAATATTAATAATGCATTACAAATGCTTCTCAGAGGCAAAAAAAAAGCTAAGGAGATGGCAAAACCCCTTCATGCCACCCAACTGACTGAATGAACAGACAGACCCATGTATCTTGTGGTGCTAAAATTGATGCTGTAATGATGACTACTAGGGCTCTCACTTTATATTAGATATTCAAATAACCATTCGAATATGGGGATAAATATCCGTAACCGGATAGTAAATAAATATTCAAATGTGAAATATTGAGTGTAGCAGCACATCAGGATGCCTGGAGCAGTTGACCATTTCATCCAACAGAGGGCGCTGTGAGTGCAGCTTGACCGTCAGTCACATCTGGTGCTCTCTTGACCTCAGTAAACAGAGTTTCTGCTCCGAACGGACATTTACAGCTCCGAATCATCTGAGGAGAGCTGTGCCGTCAGCTTTTCATCAAAGTTATACGGCCGAGTGCAGTGGCGCTTCGTCAAGAGTTTAACTCTGTGTGGCTGTGTTGTTTTCGGCAGGGTCTATACCGAAGGGGCGGATAATAGAGTCTCTATCTCTGTCGGTGCTGCAGTCTTTAGTGTTAGCTGGGCTGCTAACTCTACTCGTGTTGCTATAGCAATCAAACAGCCTGCACTCCTTTAGGTTTATACAATGCGCACGCTCCAAGTGTTTGGTGATGTTGCTAGTATTTCCCCCCGTGGACGCAACTTCTCTCTGACAAAGATTGCATCGGGCCGAGTTTTCATTAACTTTGCTAAAGTGAGCTCAAACGACATGCTTGAGCCGGACGGCGGTAGTGTCATAACTATGTGACAGTTGAAGAGATGTTTAAGTACCGATAACAGTACAGTTTTTCCAGATTCTTAATGGTATTCGGGTACCGACCCAATTAGGGACCTGTACATGAAAGTACCGGTCCACGGTATACATCCCTAATCCTTAGCATACATTTTTACAAAATATGATGACAATTGTCACTGAATTCTTTTAAAAAAAATCACATAGCCAACCATCTGGACCAGAAGATTGTCCTTCCTCCAGAATTCCAAATGTATATTGCACATCCTGAACTGTGAGATCAGCATTTAAAGTCCTTTATTTTCCTGAGCTACAGTTGGAGGCTGCAACTATCAAGAAATTTTTGCATAGTCATATTATCCTTGACAGCCCTAGAGGTGTATAATGATTCATGAAATTGTTTACATCTATCATTAATATCTTTTTGAGATATTAATATATCCCCATTTATTTATTTTACTTTGGCAATTCTAGAAACATTCGTCATTTTCTTTTTTGTGTTGCCAACAGTCTGTGTGGTTTTTATCCAAACTCAAAATATTTTTGCTGTGTAAAAAATGTGTGCAGTATTCAATCTTTATTGGTTGTGTTTCTATCTTAGAGGAAGTGTTTCCTTGTGTAATCCTTTAGAAAAATTTGAAGCATTTTGTCTATCAAACTGATAATTTGTTGCTCCAGATCTACAAATTTTACATGTGTTTTTTATTTCTAGCAGTCGGAAAGGAAATAATGCACCCTCTAAAGTAAAGTTACCTATAAAGATGATGCTAAGGTTTTTTGGAGGCCATTTATTTCAAAGAAAAAAGATTGTTTTCTTAATAAAATGTTTTAAACTCGGATTCTTTCAACAATTTAGGGTCTAGTTTCGTTTCGTAGCAGATTGCTTAAAGGTATCCAAATTTAGATATAGGGACAGAGGAACATGGTCCAACAGTGTTAGTGTATGCATAATTTGTCATCCAATAAAAAGTAAACAATGTGTGTAAGCATTATCAACTTTTGATTGAAAATGAGTACTCTTTTTCTTTTGGGTTAAAAACCATCCTTATGTCTTCAAATTAGTACTCCTTCAAAACATGCTAAAGTGATTGTTTGTAAACTGCAGTTATCTGGATCACCCCCAAATGGTATTATTTTAAGTTTAGCCATTTCCAACATCTAAAAATTTCAGCAAAACTATCCAGTAAAAGAACAAAACAGCAACAATTTCAAATCTTAAATCATATGGTATGACTATCATGGTTTGATTTTCGTGGATGAGTTTTGATATTTTTCAGTTTTGAGGGCAAACAGCTGTCATTTATTGTTGCCCTTTCTCTTGAGTTTGCACTGCTGTGTTATAGCTTGTGAATCAGAGCACAGTGGCTGAGTAAAGTCCTCCAGCTAGTAATCATGTGCTATCATTGTGCCAAGACACCAAACTGCTCCTCTGAAAGGAGAGGCAGCAATATGTAACCACACATGCCTAAAGAGAACCCCCTTCTTCTTCTGACCCTGGGAGTATGGAAAAGAAAGTTCAGCATTTGTCAAACTGGACATCGAATGGTCAGAACATAATATGACAGGGAAATCCAACAAGGAAATGAAACACCTCTTGGTGTCATCTCTAAAATACTCTTAGAATTTCAAAACTCCTCTGCTTTAAATAAAGACCCAAAACTTCAGCAAAACTTATTTCCTTGCAGTAGAATTAAGCCACAAACCAAGAGCCAACGACACCGTTGCCTTACCTATGTCCCTTGTGGGAAATCATTGTAATCTCGCAAAGTCACACTTTTATCTCACTACCTTCATTGAGGAGGAACTGTCAAACTGTTTGTGCATTGTAACAAAAGATGAAGTCCCAAGTTCAAACCTAAGTCTTGACAAGCTGAGATGAGCTGATACCACAAATGGAAAAGTACCATTTATCATGCCAGTCAGGAGGTATTATGGATTCTCTTTATACAGTAGACAGAGGTGGAGATGCCCATGTTAATACACAACCAATGCCAACCATCCCAGAAATAGAGTGAGGAGGTGGCAGTGAAACATGCAAGTGTGCATAATCACAAAGAAACAGATTAACAGACAACATGGGGGTGTTTACAGGCAGCCACAGCTGTGGAGCAGACCAGCAAGAGAAAACCCTTCTTCATGTATCAATTGTTTCATATTTCCAGCAAGATCGTTGGAGGCCAAATGCTGCATGTTTGGGAGGAAGCTCAAACAAGTGGCTGCAGTTCCAAGGCCTCAGCATGTTACACGCCTTTTGGGGGCAGAGCCTGGATGTGGTTCCAGGAACCCCCTCCCTGTTCCCCGGCTCAGGTCAGTTTTATATTTTACATAGATACAGATACAATTATATATACTTTGATATAGATACAGAGGCTGGGGGGAAGAGGACAGTGAAGTTGAAAATGTAGATGAGCTGAGGCACTTTGTAGATGACCTTCCTACAATGGAGAGAGAATCTGCTCTTAAACCTGAAGAGACAGAAAGGGGAAGTGAACTCTGCCAATTCAGAATGCTGATTGGGAGGTCTATCCTTTCATTACCATCGCACTGTCACACTGTGATGATGTTATAGAGGCACAGACTGCATCCTCTCCTCTTTGATGTGGAGCAGGGTTTTTTAAACCCACAGACCCTTTAAAATGATCCACTGTGAGCAAGAGGTTGTATGCTTTGCAGGGTGAGAAAAAAGTTGGTTGTGCAGCCCTGCCACAGCTGAATTAAGCCCTCTAGAGGGTGCTGAATGTTGGATGCCTCTCTGATAAAGGTTCATCAGCCAATGGAAGTTCAGCAAAGCTACCTAGTACTAGGTCCAAATTATCACTACACCAGTGATAACAATTGTATTCATGATGCTTGTCATCAGAAGATCTTAAGGACCACATCTGTTTACAGAAATTAATCTGATGACGGAGATTGTGTTCCAAACCAGAATTTCCATTTTGCTGTGGAAGGAGAACACCAGAAGGGTACCACTTTTTAACAGACAGGCTGGTTTCTAGTCCCCATATTCTCTCATCCAAGAGACATAAGGAGGTATTTTTCTGTTTTAAGCACCAAGACCTGTGCCCCAATCAGGACTAGAGCAGCTGGGACTGCCAAAGTGGATACACATTCTGAACTTGATAGGCTAGCAGATTGTGCTGCTCAGGTTCAGGACAGGCGTCTTTCCATCAAGGGGCTGTCTCTCCAGTCTCGAGCTAGGGGGAACGTGTCTCTGCCTTCATAATTTGCTTGCATGGACGTTGGTGAGAAAAGTTAGTGTGATGACGACAACCTTTCTTCAAAACGCAGGGATGCTTGTGTCCCTCATGTCTGTGTGGGCTCACACATTGGTGATGGATGTAGGTTTATCCAAAGTACACCCCTCTGCCACCAATCGTGCTCCTCTCACCTCTCCCGACAAGGGTGTAAGTGGAAGAGATGAGGGTCCCTGGTCCCTGACAAGACTGAACTTTTAGCTACGGGAATATCACGGTTTGGGGTCCCTACTGTACAACAGACCCTTGCCCCATTGCAAGGCCCTTTGTAGTCTCCAATGGAGAACTTTTTTAGCATGGTGCAGAGGAAATCAAATAGACCTTCTCACATAGTCAGCTCAACCGGTTTTACAAATTCTGCAAGGACTCTTGGACACAGGGAAGTCACCCTCCACCCTCTGGGGTATGGTGACAGCTGCTCACGTGGGATGGGAGTTGTCTGATGAAGTCATTGGCCTTGTGCCCAAATTCATTAAGAGGGCCTGAAGGTGTGCTGGCAGTATTTGTGGGCCCTCTCCCTTCTTGGGATTTGGAGGTTGTCCTTCAGGCTCTGAACAGGGTGCCATTAGAACCACTGGACTCAGTAGACTTAAAGTTGCTGTCCCTTAAGGCTGCCTTATTGTTGGCGGTGGATACTGCTAGAAGGGTTGGAGAGCTGCAGCCTCTTCTGCCCATAGGGATCTATGTGGCTTCCTGCCAGAGGAGGCAGTGGTAGTGCTGAGGCCAAACCCAACATTCGTCCCAAAGTTCCTTTCCAATTTCCACCTGAGTCAGCATGTTGAACTCCTGAATTTTTACTCTGCACAGACTGGAAACCAGGGGCAAAATGATCCCTGGTTTGCTCTTGGTATAGTGTGTAGCCTTGGTTCTTTGAGTGAAGAAACTATCTCACCACCTTGAGGCTGCTCTGGGATCCGTTCCATCAAAATTTGATCTGTGACAGTGTGGCACTCGGGTGCTCTTATTCTGTCATTAGCCACCTCACAGTTAGATTGTCCTAAATCTAATTATCCATAATGTCAGCTGACCCTGTGGGTTTGCCTTGTGCATATGAAAGATGTTAAAGAGAGGAGAGATAGTCTCTTCACTCAGAGAACCAAGGTTACATTCTGTAAGGTCTATATGGATATAAGATAGACAAATACTCTAAACTGATATTAATGTGTTCCCATTTCAAATTTACCCGGTCTTTACAAAACGGATTATCTTAGGCAGGACAGTACACGGTCCCTCTCTGTATCCAATAACTAATGATCCATGCCTGTCCTCTCAGCACAGTCCACTCAGTGACAGGAAATAGCTGACAGCAGGAATGCTCCCTCTCTCTCCTCATCTATCTCTATAGGACTCAGCTCTACAACTGGTTGGCTGGCTTCTTCATACAACAACTTCCTGTAAACAAGCCAAGCTGCCAAGAACCCTCCCATCCTCCACCTCTGATCACCAGAGATCTACATTTGACCCTCTTATGCACTAGAACAATCACTTTGAGCTCTTCAAAAGGTCAATGCTGCACACTACAAAGTGATTTAAGGGGCCAGTGACCCACAGTTTAAAGTGAAAGGACATAGTTACCATTCAACTGTGTTAACACTTGTTTTTTTGTACTTCTGGTACAGATTTCCCCTGGCTAGAAAATATTGGATGAAACTTAACCAAGGACCAGAACATGTGTAAGAAAACAGAACATTTAAAGCCTTTGTTCTTAACTGGAGGGTCAAGACCCAGACATAATTAGCTGGGCTGTCTTTAGCAGGCTATGGACATAGAATGAGAAAAACAGTTGTGTTTATCAAAAAACTTTACAACAACCTTTTGTTGGGAGTGTTGTCCTTTAATGCTGATTATTGGACTAGTCAAGATGTTCTTTAACAGTTGAAGCTGGAAAAAGAAGTGCCATCACTGATACAACCTCATATATGTGTGTGTGTGTTTTTTTTTACAAAGTAGAGGACAAGTGGACTGAAACAGTGCTTAGTTTTGCTGGCACATAAACAAAAAGCCCAAAAAATTAAATTGGCAGTAAGTAGTTTAGACTCTTCCTACAAAGACAATACTTTGAACTGTTTTCAAAGACAACTGTTGCAAGATATGGTCAGGATGGAACTTTAAAAATAGATAATGATCAGATCCAAACGGATCCAGACGAGTCCTGAAGTAGTAATCTCTGCTGTAGGACCAGGTTATTACATCCGTAGATGTCACAGATGCCACAGCATTAGCAGGAGGTTAAACTTGATGCAAAAATGAACTGCCAAACTTCAACCAGCAGGCTGCACAAGAGTGTTTGTGTTTGTTTTATATACTAAGACAGATCAAAAACCATGAAACACTGTAGTATCAGTTGATATGACCTGCTAATGTAATATTCAACCATTAGGCAAAAAAAGAAGCAAAAATGTGTTTTTTAAAGTTTGGATTTTTCTGAGGTGATGAGAATTTCAACTTTTTTAAAGATCTTGATAAATTGCATCAGCTTGGTATTAGAACTGGTCATTAGGCTGTAAAAACAGCTTTTCACTTCGTACCATGTTAAGTTTTTGTTTATTTTACTAATCAGCCACAAAAATGGAAGTGTTTGGGCTGTGGGTGGTGCAACAGGTAGTTCTTATAGCAAAAAAGGTCGCTGCATTAAGGTCTTGGTTGTCCTGCTTGTGCATAAATGTGTTTTCTCAAGGTACTCTGATCTCCTCTCACTGACCAAAAGCACACTTTTTAGATTAACTGGTGAGTCCAAATTGCCCTTGGTTGTGTGTGTCTTACTAGTTGTTTGTCTCTATGTCAGCCCTGTGATTGGCCAGCAGCTACTTTAGGGTGTACCAGACCTCTTTCTCAATGACAGCTGGAAAGGTTCTTCATTCTCGAGAGAGACGAGCACAATTCTTGAATCTTCAAACCATTTCATTTAAAATATAGTAATTAACTTAAAATCATCGATAGGAGACCATGGTGCTACTGCAAGCGTTAGCATGCCTGGTTTACGGAGGGTGTTGTCTTTGCAGCAGGCGAGCAAAGTTCAAATCCAGTTTGTAGCCCCTCTTCTTTCCCTCGCTCTTCTTCTTTTCTCTTCCCAAACTTCCAACTCTATCAACTGTCATATCTGAACAGACATAGATAGCCCCAAAAAATGTAATATTTTTTTGTGAATGAGATGGGCTAGATATTTTTACCTTTAAGGTGCTGATATGTAGTATTTGTGGGTAGTTTGACATTTATTGAAAATCTTCAGCTTCTCAACTGGCAACATTTCCATAAAGTGCAGTCCTGCAAACAACTTGATAATTGTAGTACCTTACCTAAATCATAAATTAATAACAAACAAAAGGTTGCTGCACCTTCACTCAGGGGCAATGTCAGATCATGACCTTGTTTAAATGTGTCAGCCAAGTGCTCTTTGACAGTGTTGTTTGATGTGAATATAAACATTTGGAAAGTGAAGAAGTTACTGTGCCAGTGTCTCTGTCACAGTGCCACCTACATGCTGTGTTACTTCCACTTGTTTGGATTTGTTGAAATATTTCTGCAGTGTTTATATTGAAAATCCAAAATGGCACCTGCTAAAAAGAGCAGTATGAGGAATTGACTGTATCCTTGTCGTGTGTCAAGCTCGACTGCAACCATCTTCTTTGCTCTCATGTTTATCTTTGGTGTCACAACCAGGTCAGAATGAGATCAACTCGATAATTCCATCATAAAAGTCTTGTTGTTGAAGTTGGAATCTATCCTTCCCTCTAAAAGCACTCATTTCACACTTTCCAGAATCAGTGTGATACCAATACTCTTAAGATACTTTTTCACCCAATATTCAGACACTTCAGCTCCCTATAATGCATACATCATATTTTTTAAAAATAGTTTATAATGACATACAAATCTAAGAAGTCAGTTTAATTTGATGTCTTAGTGGAAAGTAAAAGTATTCCTCTATTAAACGTTTGTATGACTTTTTTTATAAATTGATGTTTATTCCAAAAATACCAAAAAAAAAAAAAAAAAAAACACATTAGGGCTTGATTACTCTGATTTTTAAATCTTCTTAAATTGAACAAAATTAGTTCAAATTTACTCAAAGATATTTTGAATTTCTTCATATGTGTCTATGTGTAAGCTACTACAGATAGTACTCAAGTCTCAGCTAATTCCCCGACCTTGTCTTCCCCCTTTTTGAAGCGAGTGTTTTGCTACGGTAGGCAAGGAGGGTAAAAAATCTCAGTGGTGCGTGCGCCCTTCGCGTTTTTTATTTCCTGCTTTTATTTCGTGCATCGTTAAATTTTATTTCGTCATTTTTTACTTCGCAAAATTTCGTGGCACGATATTTCGTTACACTCCTATTATCCAGTAAATGTTTGTTTTTTTAACACGTGATTGTGAACATATTCTACCAGTCATTAAACTTTTATATTGGAGCCTGAATTAAGGCAAAGTATGACCTCTTCTAATATCAACAAAAGGATAAAATGGTAACTCTCCACTTGACCTGAATTTGTCACATTACAAAATGTACTTTACGAAAAAATCAGTTTATTGCTCAACTAAATAGTGGCCTTAGGATATTTTTTCAATGTAAATCTAGGTTTGATTACATTTTCATTAAGAGTCCTGACACCTTGTTGGTCCAGAAAGTCTAATTACACAGACATTTGTATATGGGGAGAGATTTGTCTCAAAATGATTCACACAAATCTCTTCATGATTTTCACATGTGTTTTTCAGATCCACAAATATATCCATAATTTTCTCATGTGTTTTTCAGATCCACAAATATATATATGATTTTCACATGTGTTTTTCAGATTCACAAATATATATTTGATTTTCACATGTGTTTTCAAATTTTGTGAGTGCATTTATCATGACTTATCATTTGTAAATCTTCAATTCTGCTTGTGAACTGTTGGAAGTGCGTTTGTGGATCAACTGACACCTGCATTCATTTTTGAGACAAAGCGTAGCAGTTTCCTAGAAATGCACACACATATTTGGAGGATTTATCTCATTAATATGCAGACAAATATCCATGAATTTCACATGTGTTTTGCAGATCCACAAATATAAACATAATTTTCTCATGTGTTTTTAGGATTCACAAATATTTTTCGATTTTCACATGTGTTTCTCCGATCTGCAAACATATGTATGATTTTCACATGTGTTTTTAAGGTTCACAAATATATCCACGTTTTTCACATGTATTTTTAAAGTTTGTGAGAGCATTTATCATGACTTATCATTTGTAAATCTTCAGTTGTGCTTGTGAATCATTTAAGAAATGCGTTCGTGGATCAACGGACCGCGTGCCTGTATTTTTGAGACAAATGTACCGCAGTTTCACAGAGATTCTCACACACACAGGTTGAGAATATTCACATGTGTCTCAAGCCCGCCCCTCCATCCACTAGGCGGCAGTGTTGCTGTCTTTGTTTAACAGGGGCGTCAAGCGGCCTGCTCGGCTCGGTGCTGTTGAAGAAGAAGCCCCTTCAGGAGCAGAAAAGGCGCCTCAACTTAGAAGCAAAAGCAGCCTAACCCAGTCCAGTATTCATTTCTGGCCCTCGCCATGCTCTGGAGTGTGTCTTTTATATGTGTATAATGTTTATTCATTTTTCTGAACAGAACTTTGTGATCATTAACAGATGAGCGTAAGCGCACCAGGCACAGCATTGCTGCAGACGCTGGCGCCTCCTCCTGCTGACTGGGCAAAGTCAGAAAGATATTCACTAATCTGACCCTCTTTTCAGTCACTGTCATGAAGACTGGAAGCTACAGCCGCTTTTTCCTCAAAAGCGAGCCGTTCTCCGAGCCAGACAGCTTCTATTTGTATCAAAGTGCTGTCGGTGATGCTCGGCGGCTTAGGGAGCGTCGACAATTCACCATAGCAAAGGAAAGCGGTGAATGAAAACTCAGTACTGTCACCATGAAAAACTGTAACACACTACACAAGACCTTGTGTTATTCATTAAAAATGTCACAGTTTGTTAAAAAATATCAAGATATACACAGGACACATTATTTCTTAAAATATTAATTTCTGTTAATAGGTAATGACTATAATAATTGAGCGGTACTGTTGCAGAACTTATCTTAAGGATCAAACATCTCTGGTTTAGCCTACTTCACGGCTCACTAAAGAAAGTTTAATGTTTATATATTTTCAGGCAAATACTTTTCAAGCAGTATTGACTTTCAGGTCATTTATAAAATTATCCTTTCACAATAAAGTTTTCAGGAAGGAATACTATGTGAAATAAATAGCATCCCATTAACAGTTTCAATAGCGCCTTTAATCATTTTCCATCATTTAAACTCACTTTCTCTTTTTTTAAATAACCATCTTAAGTATTCTATTTTTATTTCATCCCAAATATTTGATTTCACATACTCTATGGGATTAGTTTTTAATCCTTCAAAGTTTTATAAGTGTGAAGATCATAGAAGTACTTATTCACACATTTCTTTTAATCTGTTATACCAGAAAGTGTTAAATATAAAATAAATTATCACAGCTTTCAATTTCAGTTGCTTTGATCATTTCCCCAATAGTAGATCATATGTGTAAAAAATAAAAACCTCTTCTATAAAAATGCTGTAGAAAATACCTTATCAGGATCTTTGCGCCTATTACAGACTAATGAAAATATAGTTGGAAAACATATAGCGGCAAACCAGGAATTTTTTATTGCTCAACTGCATTTAATATAAATAAATTTATGAAAAGCTCTCTTCTCTAAAGGGCTGCAGTACAAGGCTAGAGAATATTTGATAACTGGGTTGAGTTTGGTATAGCCTATTTAACAGCAGTAGAGTTATTGCAGTTTTATAGGCATCAACTAATCATATTAACATCAAAGTAAATATTTAAATTTGATCTCTCCTAAGTATCTTTATCTCTCCTATGTATCTCTTTTTTGTAATGTTTGTCTTTGTTTGTTTTGTTAATTATGTACTATGACCCTTGTATGTCTCAATGGCTCTTAACACCATGCCAGAGGACTTCAGTTGGAAACTAGCCTTTGGCTAAAACTGGCACATTTACAGTAATGTATGATTGATGTGCGCTGTCCTCTTTAAATAAAATGAAAAAAAAAAAATCATAGACATTGAGTTTAAACCTATTTCTCTAAAGAGAAAAAAGCATATGGCTGTAGGTGGAGGAGATAAACATCCAAATATTTGTGAAAATGTCAGTAGAGCTCATAAATTTAATGGCACTGGCTTTTTTCCCGATCATAAACGTCCTGTGTATATCTTGATATTTTTTAACAAACTGTGACATTTTTTAATGAATAACATAAGGTCTTGTGTAGTGTGTTTCTGACGACATTACAGTTTTTCATGGTGACAGTACTGAGTTTTCATTCACCGCTTTCCTTTGCTATGGTGAATTGCAGCGCTCCCTAAGCCGTCGAGCATCACCGACAACACTTTGATACAAATAGAAGCTGTCTGGCTCGGAGAACGGCTCGTTTTGAGGAAAAAGCGGGCTGTAGCTTCCAGTCTTCATGACAGTGACTGAAAAGAGGTCAGATTAGTGAATATCTTTCTGACTTTGCCCAGTCAGCAGGAGGCGTCAGCGGTCTGCAGCAATGCTGTGCCTGGTGCGTTCGTTCATCTGTTAATGATCGTCAAAGTTCTGTTCAGAAAAATGAATAAACATTATACACATATAAAAGACACACTCCAGAGCATGGCGAGGGCCAGAAATGAATACTGGACTGGGTTAGGCTGCTTTTGCTTCTAAGTTGAGGCGCCTTTCTGCTCCTGAAGGGCTTCCTTCTTCTTCAACAGCACCGAGCCGGAGCAGGCCGTTTGACGCCCCTGTTAAACAAAGACAGCAACACTGCCGCCCTAGTGGATGGAGGCGGGGCTTGGACACATGTGAATATTCTCAACCTGTGTGTGTGAGAATCTCTGTGAAACTGCGATGCGTTTGTCTCAAAAATAGAGGCACGTGTCTGTTGATCCACGAACGCTTTAAATGATTCAGAAGCACAACTGAAGATTTACAAATGATAAGTCATGATAAATGCTCTCACAAACTTTAAAAATACATGTGAAAAACGTGGATATATTTGTGAACCTTAAAAACACATGTGAAAATCATGCATATGTTTGCAGATCGGAGAAACACATGTGAAAATCGTAAAAATATTTGTGAATCCTAAAACACATGAGAAAATTATGTTTATATTTGTGGATCTGCAAAACACATGTGAAATTCATGGATATTTGTCTGCATATTAATGAGATAAATCCCTCCAAATATGTGTGTGCATTTCTAGGAAACTGCGTTACCTTTGTCTCAAAAATGAATGCAGGTGTCAGTTGATCCTAGCACTTCCAACAGTTCACAAGCAGAATTGAAGATTTACAAATGATAAGTCATGATAAATGCACTCACAAAATTTGAAAACACATGTGAAAATCAAATATATATTTGTGAATCTGAAAAACACATGTGAAAATCATATATATATTTGTGGATCTGAAAAACACATGAGAAAATTATGGATATATTTGTGGATCTGAAAAACACATGTGAATATTATTGATATATTTGTGGATCTGAAAAACACATGTGAAAATCATGGAGAGATTTGTGTGAATCATTTTGAGACAAATCTCTCCCCATATTTGTAAAAATAGTCCTCTTTCACAGAGAAATATTCCCTCAAAACTGTAAAGAGACAAAGTCAGACAGATGCACAAATGTTTAGTTTGTAACATTGTTCCTGTTTGAATGTATTTCCATCTTTGTGTTTCCATCAGGTGAGCAGGCGGTGTGAACACCAACATGACAGCCAACAAGAGTTCGAAGGCTGTGCCTCGTGCAGGCGGGGATAAAGCTCCACGGGACGTCCCTGACAGGTCAGTGACACCAGGGTTAGGACGAGAGAGCAGGTTAATGTGCACCCCAGGTCACTACAATACATTTCGAAGTATGCATCCACCCACCTGCTTTATATTTTTTAGGTTTGATAGAAACAGACTTATCAGTCTGTTAATTTTATCCACTTCTACCTAGAAGCACCCTGATATTTTTTTTTCTTGTGGAAGTAACCATTAGTGATAGTCAGTCATGACCAGACTTTTAAAGTTTTTGCAGACAGGATGGTGTTTCCTGGACGAGGGTCTTTTCCAGCTCTGAGCTGTGAGTATTAAGCTGAGCTTGTGTTAGCATGTTGAGAGCTGACAGTGCCCTGCTGGGAGAGAAAAACAAACTTTAGGAGTGATATGTGATATCTCAACTTTTCTTTCTTACTATTTATCATCCAGGCAGCTTTTGCTGAGATTTTTATTTGACTATCAAGTCAAGGAAAAGGGCTTCTGGTGAGAAAAGAATTTGTTGAATTTTGCACATGGAAGTTACTAAGGCTGGGCAAACTAAGACAAATTTTGGCACGGTTATTGTGTCACGATTTAATCAGTTTTCAGCAACAGATAAAGATAGTAGATTAGAATGTTGTTTTTCATTGTTGGTAGATACTGCAATTCCGATCAGTATCAGTGTAGGTGTCGGCTTATTGACTTATCAACCAATGAGATATGGGCAAAAACCATTATTGAGACTTCTTGAATATCATGTCTAGATGTTTTGGGCTTCGTGATGATACTTTTAATATGTCTCAAAATATATATTTCAGAAAGGGTTTCTGATATAGTCATCACAATATCAGAATTATGAATCATATATTATACAGGCAAAATAATACACTGATACCTGTTTAAAATCACAACAATAAAATAAGAAGCCTTTGACACCTAAATTTTGTTAATGATTCTGAAATATTTCAGCAAAACTCTCAAACACTGCCTAAATTTTCTAAAATATTGTTAACATTTGCTATGTTTTTTCTTGCCATGTTATCAGGTAGTGGTATTTTTTCATTTTACATATATAGCTGGGCCTGTCACGATAACAAATTTTGCTGGACGATAATTTTTCAAAAAATTATTGATGATAAACGATGTTATTGTCAATATTATTTTGATTTTTTCTTAATTTTTTCATTAATATAATAAGAATATATGTCATAATATAGTGAGTACACCATGTCAAAAGCAATAAGCTTTAATTTCTTACGAGTATTTAACTGTAATTGGATGGTCAAGATCTTTGAAATAAAATAAATTAAACAAACAATATAAGAAATTTAACAAACAAAAAAAAGAGAAAAAATAAAAATGAAATGGACCCTCTATTAGGAAAACTGCATGTAAATAAAAATAATTATACTAATCAAAAACAATAAAAATAGACAGTCTCTCTAAAGAAAAAACAAAACTCCTATAAAAATACACACAAAAATAAAAACAATAAATAATAGGGAGTTCATACAGATAGTGTCTGTGACATGTACTTTCTCCCAGTCAATCCGTACTGTCGGTCAAATGTTTGTAACATTGCTGGCTTTTCAACCTTATGAAAGGGCTGCATTTCTTTTGCAATGTAGAGAATGACACTGTCTGTGAGCGTGCACCATTTTGCGCTGTTTGTATCTATATTTACTTTGTCGACCAAACCCCTCAGTAAGCGCTGACTGTCGTGACAAAGGCTCCGCTGCACCTCCCCTTTTTCTTCTTCATCACCACTACTTTCAAACAAATACGACATATCGCCTCGTCAGTGTTCATGGGCTCATGCCTTGTTGATTCTGTTAAAAACCAAAATATTCCTGTACTTGGGCTGCGGCAGCCGGCTTAAGAACCGTACCTTTCATGCCAACGTTCATATTAGCATTTGTTTCCTCGTTACTCCTCAGGACGCTCACTTCAGCTCTCTCCACTCCTTGTGTATGCGCGAGCGGCCCCGCCGCCCCCCCAAAGGTTGCATGTTTGACAGATGCTCTCTCCGCTACAAATCTGCTATAGAACCGATGCACACCGGTGTTAAGAAAGATGGACAGAGTGAGTCATCTCCTCATTTGGCCTATTTGGTAGAAAGAGAGGAGGAAAACAAACACGCATGCATGTGTCAGTTTATCGAGGCCGGCAAACTTACCGAGGATGTTTTTATTTATTGTGCGGTTAATTGATTTATTGATTATCATGACAGGCCTATATATAACATAGATACTCTTGAAGAAATTAATAAATAAATTATTCCCTGTCTCGAGAAGATACTTCAAATGGATGGTGGTACACTAACACAGCAGATTGGTATATATGCCTCAGGGAAAGAAGGCTGCTGGTTTAGCTCCCTGTGTTGACCATGATCTCTCTGTGTGGAGTTTGTGTGCCTGCGTGGATTTTTCTCAGGCACTCCTGTTTCCTCCCACAGACCAAAAAACAGGTCTATTAAGTTAATTGGTGACTCTAAACTGCCCTTAGGTATAAATGTGAGTCCGATGGTTGTCTGTCTCACTCTTTGTGGTCCAGCTGGCGGGTTTAGGGTGCATCCCTGCCCCTCGTTGAATGTCAGCTTGGATATACTCCAGCTCTGTGTTTCCTGAAAGAGATAAGGGTATAGATGACGGATGGATTGATGGACTTCACATGGATTGTCTGGTGGTAAATAAAAAAACACTGTTAGTGGTTCCTACTTTGGCTGCCATAATTAAATTTTAAAATGAACACACAATCAATGTAAGTGCTAATGTCTCACTCTGTAACTCATTATGAAGTACATCAATATATCTAAAATGTCAATATTTCCCTGCCTTAGGTGTTAGTCATGACGGTTTTACGTCAGAGCTGTGAAATGCAGTCGTGATCAAACCTTGTGATGGTCTTATTAATGATGTTAGGGAAGATTATTTTAAATGGTGCCATTATCTGCACTTATTTATATCTTCCACGCTATGCTGTAAGTCCAAAGGTCCACCATTTTTCAGCACCAAGAGGAACTGCAATAAAAGACAAACTGGGCCTTGTTTTTTCACACCACTAAACACAATGACTCCTTTGGCAGCTGCTCTCTGTAATTACTTGTGGAGTGTATTAGGGATGTTGGAAGTGGCAAACCACACAAATGTCACTCTTAATCTTAATATTATGATGTAGATAACTTAATTTCCAAGTAAAATGCTGTCCTTGCAGGCTCACATTTCCGAAGATTTTTGCAGGATACATTACAATTTGTGAAGCAAACATGCCTTGCAGTTCCAAGTTCCACAGCTGGAAATATTTTTTTTTATGAATAATGATGCTCAATTATTGATGCATCCTCAAAATGAAAAATTACAGGTATTCCTTTTTGGACAAATTACACCTTCAAATGGTAGGGTACAGAAATATGGTTGGCAATATGACAGATCAGAGCTAAACATGAAGACAATCTATGTTGTACACTACAGCTTAAAGATCATGAGTAACCACAGAGGCAATCCAGATTTGATCCTGAAACAGGATCCTGCCATCACCAGATTTCTCCTATTAACTGATAGAGTTACCAGTAAATCAAACATTAAATTTGGCATTCAGGGTAAAGTGCTCATTTTTGTAAACAGTCCACTCCCCCCCATATGGTTACAGACAGGAAGTAGTTTGTGGTGAACATGCCCTGAATGTCTGTCTGAGAACCAGCAGCTGCTATGTGACTGGCATGCAGCTCTTTGCACAGCACTGCTGTGTGGCTGGATCAGTTGAAGCTGTCAATCTGGGATTGTTTTTAAAGTGACTTCTCAGGCCCCAAGATTCCCTTACTGCCAGCCCCCACCCCTACCCCACCCCAACAAAAAAAAGAAGAACAAGACAAAAATACTGCACATAGTTTATTTTTTGGGTTCATTCCAGAGGTATGCATAAAGCAGGATACAATGCATTAAATAGCAGAAGAACAGCAGAAGAAGAAATCCTTTACAAATGAGTCAATCCAAGTTAAATGACAAATCAGAGCCACTTGATTAAAGTAAAATAATCATGATGGTGTGTTGCTCTTGTCAATGAACAAACAAGTTTTTCAATCAGAGGTCACTTTGATGAAAAGAGAGTGGATCATTTTTAAGGTCAAAACAGTCAGGGCCCTATCTTGATGGCGTGAAGTACATCGTCCTAAGTGCATGGTGCACGGTGGTTTTGGGCGTGTCAGTCTATATTTTGCTATTTTGAGGACAAATGTTCTCAGTGCAAAGCGAGGCATGGAGTGCAATGGGGATACATTATGTGACCTGTTTATACATGGGTGTGTTTTGGGTGTAACATATCCAACCAGAGTCTCTACAATCTTTCACTTTACATCAGTGTGCACTGGGAAGCTGGTGTTTTGCTGTTTACACTGAGATTTTAGTGGTGTGCTCTGAAATTCAGATTGATATTTAAATTCTCTCCTTGTATTGTGAATCAAAGGACACACACAAACCACTGTATGATATATGTTAATGCTCAGAATCAAGTGTTTTTTTCACTGAAGCATCAAGAACATAAGAAATGATCCATAAATGAGTCAGACTCTACGCATAAACAAAAAAGCAAAACGTCATTAATTACTTGAATTTCCAGCTATATAACAGTCAGGACCAGATGGGATTATGTTTATGATAGACCTGTTTATGAAACATCTAATGACTTTGGGCTTCAAGCAATTTATTTCCACATTTTCCAGCAGGAATCGGCTCTGTTCTCTGTTTCCGGTATAAAACACACAGGACTGCCTGTTTTATTATCTGTGAGCAATGAGCATAATTATTGATGACACTCATCAGTGTGTACACCAATATTAGATTTGCGTTTAAAGAAAATTTGTAGCCTCTTTTGAGCTTTTCTTATTTTTGTAACTATTATGTGGACTAGAGCGCACAGGAAACAGGGCACTGAGGAGCGCTCCAAAAAGCCAAACTGTCTTCAAACTGTCTCTCGGCCAATCTCTGTATGAATCCTGAAAATAGCAGAAACGCTCTTTGCCATAGACTTTATTTAGATCTCTTTATCACTGTCATTTATTTTTGTTGCATTTACTGTTGCATACGGAGAAGCCTCTTGGCAAGTGGATGACCCAGATCCTCCCAAAAGTATCATAATTAAATTTAACAACTTAAAGCTGATTCAGGCCAACAAACCAAATGCCAGCTATTGAAATTCTTCTTATTAATTCAACTATCTCTGTTCATATTGGCATCAGAATAATACTACTGTGTATTTTGATCTTGTTGCTACTAAAACATTGTCACTGGTATTAGCCTTCAGAGACATGTGGCTCCCTCTCTGGCTTTTTACTTCAGCCAGGCTTTTTGGCAGAACATGACTTGATAGCCAGAATTTAGAAACATTTTAATTTGCCAGACAAATTCTAATTGTTCCCTGCTGAACCACTGCAACATGTCATGTGTTGGACATTAGAGTGTGCTCACCGATTATTATTTCATTATTATTGTTGGACTGTTATCTTGAATGTAGAGATCAGTGTTGGAATCTTTTGTGGTGAATTAACATTTAAAATCTCAGTATGATGCTAGCATGTTTAAGGAAACGAGAAGTATGGAGCTTCATTGTCATATTTCAATCAAGAGACAGATTATCATCCAAAGCAGTTAATATTTAAGTTATTTTCTTTTACAAACTCTGATGTGGTTGTAGGCGATTTATTCTTTTGCCAAGGAGGTCATGTTTTCACTGGCATTTGTCTGTCTGTTTTTTTTTGGCAAGATTATGCAAAAACTACTGGCCGGATATTTCAGGCAATGTTGGTAAGGCCCACAATTAAACATGACTAGTTTTTGGTGGTGATCCCAACAGCCACCATTAGTAAACAATTGTACACTAAAGTCAAAAATTGATACAATTATAATAATATTTACATGGTTCCAAGTGCTGTGGGTAGGACTTCAGGGTCAAGGAATCAAGAATGGCTATCCTCTGCCTCTTAGAAGTAATGAAAAGATTCATAATAGTAGCATAATATGTCAGAAAGGAGCATACACAAGCAATTGTTGTTAGTTTTTCTTTGTTCTTTTTGTTAGACTTATGTATAAACTATGTTCATACTGCCATTGTTTGATATTAATGTACGTGCATAGAGTACTAGAGTACAGCTTAAGTTTACTATTGTAAAAGCAGACCAGTGGGGAGAGGGAAGGAGGCACAATTGTGCTGAAACAACCATTTTGGTGTTAAAAAACGCTTTCAGTCCATGACATTTTTTAGTTTGATTTGGATAAGATGCATGACACAGGAAAAATATGTCTTGGATTTCCTGTCTCACAAAATGTGGCTAACTTGGACTACACAGTTTGTGTGGGAAAGTAAACTTCAAATTTTTGAGTCTTTTGGAAAAACAGTGTCTGGAAATGACATGGTCATGACCATGATCTTGATCAGCTCATGCTAACACTAAGGAAAGTGTTTTTAAAGAGGCAAGAGTGTGGAATAAGGGTTAAAAGCTTAGTAATGATGATGTTGAATCCGTCGACCATGGTGGTGTTCTCTCACAGCTGAACGGCTCTAAACTTTTTACCTAACATGCTTATGCTCCAATAATTACGAGCCGAGTGCCCATTTGAACAGATTGTCCCACCGGACAAAACATGTGTGTGACATTAACTTTCTTACAGAGCTCCTTTTCAGCAGTAATAATAATAAAAGAAATTAGAAGAACCCAGATCCATTTTTTGATTAAACCTGCGTGACGCCCATCCCTGGGTTGGCCTAGAAAATTTCCTTATCCAGTATTTATCATCAGCCAACTGACTTTGTCGAAACCTAACATAAACACAACAGTTGAAATATGGGTCACTGATATAAAAGCCCATGTACTCTGTCTATTTGTCCACATCAGACTTTATTAATCAGAATAACTAAAAAACTAACAACTAACCATCTGTAAAAAGAACTCCATGACATGAGCTGTCTTTTTAAATGTTCATATTTCTTCTGCGGCAGTAAGATAAGACGCATCCATCATCCATGCAGCGTGCAGGTTTCTGACTGTTGTAAAAGTCTCCCCACCCTGGAGCAGGAGGAGTGAAACTAGGGAAGGGCAGAAAGGTGTGAGAGGAGATGTGTCCTAACCTGCACTGTTGGATCAGAGTCTGCAGCCCTCAGCCTCCTCCTCCCATAACGCTTGTTATTCTAACCATTGCAGTGACATCAGATCTCCCAATTCCTCACTTTCGCAAGACTTACCCGCCCCCAAGTCATGACATGGTTCCACAGGGACGATGAGCAGGAAGGTGTCAGGGAAAAGCCTGGAAATTTGAAAGGACCATGAGATAGTTTGTGAGTGTGTGTGCGTTGGCACTGTCAGCTGTGAGCGTGAGACTCCTGTAGCACATGTATGACTTATCTACAGGGATCAGAAAAGACCTGAAGACCCAAAGGACTAGGTGTGGGTTTTTACAGGTAAGACGCTGTGATAAATCTTACTGCTTTCTGTGTGAGGTCCACAGTGAGTCTCCTCAAGTTATTCTGATCATGTAGAAAAATCCACAGTGGCATTTTAATGTAGTCTTTATTTCCTTTGGCTTTTATTTTAATCTTATGCTGCCAAAGAAAGAATATTTTCCTGCGGTTATTCTGAATAAGCAGGTCAGGTTTTCTCTTGCTCTTTGATCTTGGGAATGAATTCAGAATCTTCAGCTGATTCTTTATAAATTTTCTCACATCTGCTCCACATTAACTCACTTCTCAGACTGCTGGGTTCACTGGATTTGTTGGCAGCTTTTAAGATTTGACAACTGTGGTTTAATAGTGTTCGATAAGAGGTGTCCACACCAAGATGAAAAACTTCAATTATTTTCAAGTTGTATAAAAAGACATATAATGTTATGTATAGTTGAGCTAAATTGCTTTGTTACAACGACAGTCAAGAAACTATCTTCAATTTTGACACTGTCAAGTTTGATAACATTGGTTTATCTTCAAAATTAGTTTTTTACTTTAAAGTTGAAAGCTAATTCTCTGTTGATAATTTTCAGTCTAGTGACCAGTACAGGCAGCTGGAGGGCAAAAGAAAACAGATTTTATTGTAGACTAAAGAGATTAATTCACATTGTCTCAAACAACACAGAAAACAATTTAAATTACTGAAAGCTTTTACAATACTGCAATACATCATGTTCATGTAACAGTGGAGAATTTCGCCACCTCACTCGCCCAAACTGAATCACTCTCTTACTCACTCACTCATTCCCACGGCCAGAGAATAGATGTCTAAAAAAGTATGGACAACTTTGTGAATTTTGGATGTGCTTGGATCAATCATTTGGCTGTTGAGGAAATAAAGAACAAGAAATTCCTCATCGTCAAAATATAGTTAAGCGATAAGAAGCCAAGATGAGCTCGGTTAAGTATTAAAGAATAGTAACAGGATCATTCACACTTGCTTTATTAGTTTACAGGTTTCTGAATGCAATTACTAGTTTATACTGTCCACAGATCTCTTACTTTAATATCTTATTGATGTGTTCATTTTTAGTTATAGTGTTTTTGTTAACTCATTTTTTTTTTATTTAGTTATTTTATTAAAATCATCTTCAGTGTTTTCTCTATCTCATCGTGAACTCAGTTCCTCATTCCTGCATTTCTCAACTCTCACAGATCTGTTTAATCAAGGTGTTAAAGGCAGTTATTTTTCCTTCAGTAGTTTGTTGTTTTAACTGACTTTATTTATGTTTGTCTTGCATGTTCTGTTGTTGTTGTTTTTGTTCACGTACTGTACTTTGTACCACATTCTTCTTTGTGTGAAAAGTGCTAAACAAATAATGGCTGATTCATTGACTGATTGATATAAAACACAGTCTTAGTCTGCCTGGTATTTAATGGTTGGATTAGAAGTCAGTCTTGTCTATTTTAACAAATATAGGCAGAGTGTCTAACAGAATTGATCCACTGGGATCCTACAGCCCTACTCAACATTATTGACACCCATGAAGTTTAAGTACACAATGTGACAGTACAGTTTCTTTACAAACCTCTCTAACTTTGCTCTGCATCACTTTATCAGACTCAAACTTGGCAGAAGTAATGGTCACATATTAAGTTTTGTAAATTATACTTCATTAGCTACTATGATCATGCAGTCATATTTAGAATAGGCAGTTTTAATTGCAACCACTTGAAGCCTACTAGGAAAAGAACATCCTACCAACAATTAAGCATGGTGGAGGTTCCATAATGGTTTGGGGCTGCTTTGCTGCATCGGGTACTGGAGGCCTTGACTGTATCACAGGAATCATGAAATCAGAGAATTATCAAGACATTTTAGAGCGAAATGTCCCACCCAGTGTAAGAACACTTGGTTTGAGTTGAAGATTATGGGCCCTTCAGCAAGACAATTACCCAAAGCACACATCCAAAAGCACACAGGAATGGTTGAAAAGGAAAAAATGGCCTGTTTTTAAATGGCCAGCAATGAGTCCTGATCTCAATCCAATTGAAAATCTTTGGTATGGCTGAAATCTGCTATTGGGGAAAAGAAACCTGCAAATGTTCAAGAGCTTGAACTATTTGCATAGGAAGAGTGGGAGAAAATACCAGCTGAGAAGTGCAGGAAGCTTACAGATGGCTACTAGAAACATTTGGAGGCTGTCATCAGTGCCAAAGGGTGTGCAACAAAATACTGAAGAGGGGTGCCATTATTGCTGAACATGCTTTTTTGCAGTTCCCTCTTTGAATTACAATAGCCTATGTAACTTGTAAAAATATACATATATTTTGTTAAAGTATTTTGGACCTTCAATTAAAAGATTCTTATGACATAAATTTGGTACATTTCAATTTATTTCTGAAGACATTGTTTAAGTAACGTTAATAATGAAGGGGTGCCAATAATACCGAGCAGGACTGTATCTCTGAATTTTTTCTCAGATGAGGCTCCGCATTAATACAATTTTGACTTGTCTTCACATCAGTTTGGGCATAATGAACCAAAAACCTCTGAAAATGTAAGAAATAATGTATTACGGTTAAAACACATAGGTGTCAATTGAGACATTCAACCTCTCCTAAGCATAAAGCAGAGGGCTAGCATACCTAAGGCTCAGTTCTGAAAGAGTGTAACATTAGATAACAGGAGACAAAGTAATACTGTAGTCTGCTTACTGGAATCATTTTTGGTGTATACAACCAAACACTTTCACCGTCAAACCGATACTTAAATGAATTTGCCTTTAAATGGCTTCAGGTTGCATATTCTAGTGTATCGTAGAGGATTAACGTGTTCTTTTTAGCCTAAGTTCTTGTTTTTTTTTTAACTTTTGTTTAAATTTTAAGTGTTATGAACATCTTCTGTCCAAAACATGCAGCCCTTGCAAGCCCAGCTGGAGTAGATCTGGTTTTGGCATAGATATTTTAAACATTAGGTCAGTAACTTTAGTTTAATGCTGCCAATGGTTGGAAGACCCACTTTGCATAAGGTCCAACAGAATGAGTTATGCTGTTAGTAGGAGTGTAAGAAAATATAATTACTCCAATATATTGTGGTATTGTATTGATGATTTTAGTGTGATATTGCTATCAAAGCTTTTAAAAATTTGGGACACCTGTTTTGTATTTCATTTTAGCTTCTGGTATCGAGTTGGCAGCAGCCATTCATTTGACGGACAGTCATAGCATTTGACACTCCCTCCCTCTGTTGCATTTCTTGTTTTTATTTCTGTTACATTGAAGTTTATAGAAGTTACAGGGAACATGTCATCGAAATAGTTTTTAATGCATACAATATTGTGGGTTCTTAATGCAACAAAAAATGTAAAAAGCCTTCTAAGAGAAAAAAAAGTTTAGATCTTTCCTTGTTTATAGTATCATGATACTGCTATGATATTGTTAAACATTGTGATAATCACATCATCACTTATGTATCGTGATACATATTATACATCCAGATCTTTTCCAAAACTCTTCCACACCTATTTTTTGTGTTAAGTTTGAATGTTAATAAAAAAAAGAATTCATGAGTGACCTGCTGTTTGAACCTTGAGGTCTGAATGACTTGCACCATCTCTGACATTGATCTTATTCTTATTCTTATTCTTATTCTTATTCTTATTCTTATTCTTATTCTTATTCTTATTCTTATCAAAGCTACAGGTTTTGAGGGCCTGTAGGGCAGGTGGACCCTTGTAAACAAATATGCTCGCTTGCTTACTCACACAAATTTCAGGTTAAAGTGTGAGCAACAGTTGAGCTTATTGATTGTGTTGTTCAAGATACTTTTTTTCCACAATTACAATCCATAAACAGGTGCTAACATAGTATTCACTAACAAGACTACGCCATTACAGAAAGGAAAACTGCTCTTTGAAATACGCTAGAGGTCAATTTAGGTTGGGATGGAGCTGTTCAAAATGGGGTCAAGACAGCCGATAGAGACATACCTGAACAAACTATCTGGTTGGGCCCCCCTTCAATGCAGGTCACTGGCATACGGTTATATCACTTAATGATGCTATCCTGATACTGGACTTATGATTTTAAAAATTATTTTTAAATTTTAAAATGCTGAATATCAAAAATGTCTGAGCACAGATCTTCTGATAAGTTGTTAGCTACACTGTAATAATGAAAACTTAAAAATGCTGGAATTAAATACATTGTTCAGAAATGTTTTTGTTGTGTTTCGAACTTGATCAAAGTAATTGTCCAAACAATCTTTTTTTTGTCTCTTTTTAAAGTTTGTTTCATTTCTTAACAAAATTCAAAGCACTTTGTTTTGTGTGGTGGAAAGCAACCAGGATGATTCTACGAATGCTTTTTTCTGTCCAGGGTTCAAATCCTGCCGGAGATGGTTTTCATTTCAAGTAGTTTTTCTTACCACTTTAAATTGTAAGTTAGACCCAAAAATCAAAAATTCAGTGCAGACAGTCACTGTGAAATAATTAGTTTTGTTCGTTTTTTTAATGTTTATTAATTTAGCCTCTTGTATCATTGTTTTAATCATCACATTCCAGTAACAGCAAAGATGCAGCAAGGGGATCGTTTCAGACACCAAATTGGCTCTTGTAATACCGGATGGTGAGCCACTGTAACATGCTGTCATTAAAAGCAGCACTTGGCATTCACCCTTCTTTCTTTTGTCACACATCTGGAAATGATCCATGATTGCTGTGCAGCTATCTTGTGCAAGGTTATAAAGATGTAATCGCTTTTTGCTGTAAAATGGGCTTTTTGTTTTAGGTTTTTGAGAGGATAAGTGGACATTTGGAGAAGATTGAAGACACATATCATAAAACTGCTGCTACAGAAACAGAGTAATGTGCAAGAATGTGCACAATGGCCTAGATTTGATGCAGAAACATTAACCAGGTATATATACAACGAACCCCACTCACCCATGCAGATAATCCAAAGTCAGTGAGTTGCTCCCTGAATCTTCCCAGATACGCTGTAATGCAAATGTCAAGGTTTTTTCACCCAGACCCAACCCAAAATTATCCTCAATTATGTTCCTCAAAATTTCCTCCAACTTCAAGAAAATCTCTTGCTGTGAGGGACGTGTGAACAGGGGGGTCAGGGAATTTTCTGGGTTGGTTAGTTACTGAGAATTTTCATGTTTGAAAATGGCTTTTGTCCTGGTTTTGCATTTTTTGGTTAATTTATTCTTACCTGTGTTTTTCTGTAGGTGCCAGTCTTCATCCTCTGGCCCCACTCCCTCTGCCAGTCAGGGCCAGAGCCAGCAGCCACATCATTGCGACAGTGAGACTTCTGGGAAACAAAGTAAGTACGTCAGGACTGACGGAAGATTCCTGGTACGTTCTGGCTGGAGCAACAGGTCTTCCACCCTTGGCAGTGGTGCATCTCTCACAGGAGACAGTGACTCCCAAGGTCGTCTCATCAAGTCAAAGAGCATCAGCTGCCTGGACAACAGGCTCTCTATCTACAAGCCTCCAGCTCAAAACAAGACCAATCAGGAGAGCCAGAAGGAGAGACAAGGAGATCTCTCTGCAGGAGATGGACTGAATGGTCGGCGCCTGAGTTGGAGCACGCTCTCCCTGGGACCTTCCTCTAACCAAAGTCACAAACGCACCCTCTCTCTTACCCGCACGGTAACGGGGGTTCCCCCCACCACAATCCGTAAAAAGATCTCAGAATGGGAGTGCAGGAGGGTGGCTCTGCCTAGGATGAGCTTGTGTTTGGATAAAAGAGGGGGAGAGCGTGTTGGAGGCAGTGAGGGCTGCCCCAGCCTGCTCTCTTCCCCTTGCAGTGAGAAAACATTTGACTTTAAGGGGGTTCGCAGGATGAGCACGGCTTTCTCTGAATGTTCCTACACAGAGACAGAGGAGGAAGAAGGAGTTTCAGAAAAAGGTCGCTTCCAGAAAAGGATAACCAAAACCGAGCCCCCTGGGACATTTGTTCGCTCCCTTTCCACTCGGAAGGAGACTTCAGCGGTCCTTAACAGGATACAAAAGATAGAACAAGCCTTGAAGGAGAACCCCAGCCCGTCCCCTCCTCGCTATCTTAATAATTGTTACGCTCCAGACAAGACGAGGCAAAAGTCTTTTGTGATAGGCGATGACTTGGACAGCACTTGTGCAAGTAAGCGGAGCAGCATTTGCTCGGTTGCCACTGAACCAGACACTGTGTTGGTGCCTGATAAGCTCTCAAAACTCAGGCAAAGGTTCAGTGTGAGTTCAGCCAGGTCTGAGAGTCCAGAGCCACCCAGCCAGCAGACCCCTGTGGGCATGCCAGTCAACCCCCTACCGAAACCCAAACGCACTTTTGAATACGACGCAAAACGGGACCAGAAGGGCCCGCTGTCAGCAAATGGACTACCTCCAAACAGAGCCTGTGAGTCCCCCCCGCCTCTACCCTCTACCCCTGCACCCAGTATGACACGAACAAAGAGTGAAGGGAGCACACCAGTGAGGATCCAGGACAGGTGAGTTACACTGTGACTTTCTTAGGGGTGCTTGTGTTTTTGGCCTTACCATTCTGTTCTGTTCTGACGCTATGTTTACACACACTGATCTGGTTTGATCCAGCACTGCTTGATACAGTAAACCCCGATCTTACATGTGTGTCCACATCAAACTTTACCCTCCTTTTTTATGTCTAGCTGCCCCTTTAGGATGGAATAGTTGTGATTGGTACCTTAACAGAGGGCTGCTTAAAAAAGAAGGCTGGCCCAGATCAGATATTTTGGTTCCTTCACTAGCTTTTTACAGGGGAAACGCAAATATTTGAGCCTGGTGCCCAACCAAACTGAACAAGGCTGCGGGGTGGAAACACACCATTACATAGTCCACATTGTCACCAATTCTTTGAACGGATTGGTTTATTTGTAAAGTATTTATAACGAAATAATTGAGACATTTTGTAAAAGTGAATTAAAACAGAATTTGGTGAATTGTGAATTCTTCTTTAACCTTCATTCAGTTTAATGTAACATGTTTAATGTCTGAACTGAAAATTTTTTGATTCTTTCTGTCTTTTGAGAAGTAGCTACACTCTGAATTTGATGCCTGCAACACATTCTGGAAAAGTTTGGACAGAGGCATGTCCATTACATAACTTCCCAGGTATATTTTAATGTCCTGTCCAAGCATATTGTTGCAAGATTGTTGAAAGATGGTAATGTTAATAATACCAGGCAAATGTGACCACAAGTGAAAGCCAAATACATATGATAATAGTAATAATTGCAATCCCACAGGGTCACTCTCAGTCCTTAGGCACAAAAACATAATAAAACTGATTCAAGTTAACAATACAACAGCAACATCAGCTGCTTCAAAACTTGTTCATTTCTCATAAGTCTGCTTGAAGCTGAAGAATTTCTGCCTTTCATCACTTAACCTCAAAGGATGGGAAATGATTTTATTGATACCAATGCTATCAATGATTCTTTTTATTGATGTGATTCTTGAACAATTCCTTCATCGATTCCTGCTCACGTCCTCTTTGGGCAAAAGTTGGCCTATAGGTTTTCAGTGGCAACAATGTCAAACACACAACGCTCCTGATGAAGTGTGTTCATGTTGAAAATAAGGGACAACTTCTTCTGTCCCCGTCTGCCATTATTTTTGACTTTCTTGTAGAGCTGCAGCTATCGAATCTTTTTGTAATCGATTACTTTTTGTCAAGTAATCGGATAACAGTTACATTGTGCTCACTGCTATTTTTTTTTTTTTACATTGAATCACTACACATTATTATTAGTAGTAACACACAAAACAGAAAAGCCAGGTCACTTCAATTAACAACTTATTTTTCTCATTTTTCTCATTTTGAGCATAAATGGGATCTCAAAATCAAAATCTATACTTTTATTTTTACTCTAGGCCATATCTTGCTTTTTTCAGTATTTTTCTTAAAGTATGGTTATTTTTATTTTATTTTGTGTTCATGCTTGTCTCTTTTTGCTAAATTATTGCCTTTACTACTGTACCATATTGATGATCTTATTTTGCTTACTTTGTTTTGAGGACCAAATAATATACTTAGATGCTAAGATAATTTAACAAGCTAATGTACATTTCTATAACATATGAAAACATTCCCTACACCTGCTTCCTCTACTCACTGTCAGTGTTTTCTGTTCTACTCTCTGCAATCAAATTAAATCTAAAGTTATTAGATGCGAAAAGTATGTGAACAAAATACACATGATTCTGGGCAAGTAGCCTCCGCATTGATTTACGTTCTGAACCAGCCTATTGATCACAGCTGCTTCTGTTGATGTATCATGAGTGTCATCCTGTTGTGTCGCTCTGACGACGCACAGACCGGATGTTTACTGTTGACATGCTGCAGCATTGATGATGTGCTATCATGCTAAGCGACGTGCTAAGCTAACTCCGATTGACATCAGACACACTGCACTGTGTTTTCTTTTCATCCCTTCTTGTAGTGACCACACACTTGGGAAACTCTCTGCCATTTCTTCTGCGGACTCTCTCCCTTCTGTCCCTCTCTTTTCTCTTCCTTCATTATTTTAAAAGCCGCAGAGCAGCTGAGGTAGCAGGCGCGTTGTGCCACAGAAATGACCGTTCGTGCCAATCACCATGCACTGTGTAGTAGTCCAGATATATATTTTATATGTATAATTATATATTAAACAAGGCTTCGAGGCACATAATTTGCCTCAAGGATATTTTGTGATTGAATAATCGCGATTATTCGAGGAATCGTTTCAGCTCTACTTTCTTGTTATAATTTCTGCTGATTGCCTCGAGTGGGAGTGTGAAGTCCTTGATTTGCAAAGCATGCTGAACAAAGTGAAAGGAACTGATAATAGTCAAGCAAAAACACTAATGATGTTGATTCCTTGAGGGAGTTGTTATCGACTGCAATAGGTCTTTGATTCCCATCCTATTTGTGTCTTACTAATCATAAACAGGTTTGCTAAAATTAGAAATTATTGCAAAAGAAGGTTCAGGTCTTTATACATTGTTTTTTGTAGCAGAATTTTACAATAAGATAAATTTATATTTTTGTCACAGCAGTTTTCATTTATTTTTATCACCTCAGGCTGTTATTGTGTGGACTAATTTTAAATTTGAAATAATTTGTCATGAGACAAGTGTGTGAGTTAACCTGTAAGTTTTCTATGACTGTTTAATCATCACATTATGCTTATGGTATGACATAAAAGCAAGCCACAAAAAGAGGCTGAATTAATAATCTAAATGTATAAAATGTGGGATTTATAGATTATAATTGTAAATCCACATATTCTGCTATTCAAAGTTAAAACAAATTCAGCTCATTGTTGTTGCTTATTATAGATACCCCCTCTACACTGCCAGCTATGGATTCATTTAAAGACCAGTCACATCTAGCCCAGAGCATTGTGTGACCCTGCTGGGTAAATATGAGCTGAGTCTTGTTTTCATTCATAACATTCAGTATAGCTCTTATATCTGTAGTTTTGTTTCACTGAGGGTGGGGCCTCGAAAGATTGTCCCTGTGTAAAAATGGGGATGAAAACCCAAAACATTCATCGCTTGGACTGTGTTTAACATTCCTGTGGTCCAAGCAATTTCAGACCGAGTCTAAAGCCACAAGCTGTCGATGGTGCGAGATGATGGTACTGTAGGTCCCTGCAGCAGTGTAGCAAAGTTCCTCTGCAGCACTCTCGCATGTGACGTGCAAAGAACACTCTGAATAGAAAGATGTTTACTTCTGACTTTTCTTGTGACTTGAGCACATGTTGATCCTGCTGCTTCTTTTTTTTTTTGTTTGTTTTAAAATCATTGGCTCCTGATTGAAGATTTTACAGGAATAAGTGGACGCTCAGACGTGTTTTTAGCAACCTGTTCCTCTGTTGTCGTTGGCACATGGAGGAGAAGTAAAACCGACCATCTGGACTTTTTTTTAAACACCATCTGGACTTGTTCTGTCAACTCCTATCTGTGTTCTTCTTTTGGGGTAGAATGTGACTCTTACTGACTCGTCCTGCTTGTGGTTTTGTGTTTGCCAATATGCAAAGTCTTGCTCCATGTTGGTCTGAATACATTCTTTGCTTCTTTGCAGAGAGTCCTGTGAGTCAGAGGATGCTACCAGCCTCCCATCTTCATACCCTTCCTCTCCGACAGAAAATGGCACTCTGACCACAGACACACGAGGTCGACCCAACTCAAAAAGCACTTTAGAGGAGAATGCCTATGAGGATATAGTAGGTAAGTGCTGTGGTTTGGCAACGAGACCTGAAGTCCATTTAATTCTCTCTGATATTTAGTCTCTGTTTGACGAAGCCTAAGACAGAGTAATTGATTATTTTGAAAATAAACTGATTCTGATTTCTGCTGTGTTTTATATGAGCCAACTAAATAAATATTGGAGTTATAGCAAACAAAACATATACTCATGTTTACATAGACTTCTGGAAGTAGTTGATGTATTTTTTCTAATAGTTCATCTGTTTTTCAAGAAATTAAACAAAATACTTTGTTACCTGTAATTATGTAACAGTTAGACATATTGTGGCAAGCCCCTCATAATCCCCACTTCTTTGTTGTTTTCAACTTTAAGACTAAAGCTATATTTTATGAATACATTCTGACATCTCTGTCAGTAAGTAATGACATTATTGGTCATGCTGTAGAAACACATTCTGCATCAAAGATGGCATCTGTCTAGTGTAAGAAGTAAATGTGTGTGTTTATATGTGCTCATTTTTACATAAGCTCTGAGAGGGTGTACATTATTTTTTTCTAAACCTTTGATAATGTTTCCAGATGTTATCTTGTGATAATAGTGGTAGTTTTTCTATGATGATGAATTACTCAGTATTGGAAAAAGAGTCAGAATTGTACTGGCTATCTTTACCAGAGTGAAATACAATGTTTGGATTCATTATCAAGGACTGCTGTATGTGTTATGCTATAAAGAGTCAAGACATACAGGGTTGGTTTCTATCAATCCAGCTGTTAATGCATCTGCATATAGATGGCAGCACAATAGAGCTGTGCTTCTTGCTGAATTTGGCAATGTATCTGGGTTGCTGTGCTTGTTCCAGTAAACATGCACATGGTAGACTGAATTTACTGACAGGAGCATGCCCGCTGTCTCAACATTAGGTTTCAATATGCCTCTTTTATAGCTTATTACTCTTTACCTCATTTGTATCAGTCTTGTTATCAATTGACCAAGTGGTAACTGGTTGCATGTTGAAGATTTACAACAGGGTTCATTTCATGGATATGCTGTACTTGTGCAATGCCATGCATTTACTTCTCACACATTGTGTGATCCATATTGTATTGTGTCCAATGTATCAGGATAAGCATGGTATTGTGATGTTGCTGAAAATGCCCAGCCCTACTATAGACAGTGTTCAGATGGAAAGACTTTAATAAGGAAACTCAGAGAGTTAATTAAGGAGTGGTCTGTCTGTCCTATTTATCATGGGCTTGCCAGTTGGTGTAGCAGACAGGCACTGCTGGCAAAGAGTAAACGACATAATAATAATAAGAGCCGGTTGGTAAAATCTTGCTGAGACCAGTTGGTAGAGGTGCAGGAATTTCTGTTCTGTTGAAAATTGCCTCCAGCGCTGTCCTCTGTTCTTCTGTATCTAACAGGAAATGTTGTCCAGTTTAATAAAATTTCTGTTTTAGTGGCTTTGATGCTTAATTCTTCATGTGCCACTATTGTTGACCAACTTTCTATTTATTGATTGAATCACAACTGCACCACACTTGTAGCTACTTTCTCATTGTTAACATGATCTTGGTCATTCACTGACCAGCAACAGGTGTTAGCAAAATGGATCTGCCTGATGATAGACATGACATCTACCGCATTCATGCCCTCCAACTCTCCCAGTATGGAGGAAGGTGGAAATTTACACAACTATTGAGCCTGCATAAAACTCCTTTTCCAGTTCTAGTCAGAAGTAGGTGTTCACTGCGCTTAGCAGTAAACTGCTCCTTAACAACATCACTAGTTGTTGTGTTTGGACTATCATCAATTTAAAAATACCCTGAAACATGACTTCTTCAAACTACATTTGAACATTCTGAATGACTAAGGTTGACAGAAGAGATATTTTTCAGCAGACATAACAACCCTGAGCTGTGTCGCCTAATTGATTCAGTTTTTCTAAATTGCAAGAGTCGATCCTCCTCTTGGAATCAGCCTCATGCAGTAAAGTCAAGAGTAGAGAGTAGAAAAAGACATATACCTCAAACATGATTATGATGATGCCGTGGACCATATGATAATTAAATCTGTTGGTTCACATTTATGTGTTTAAAGGTGTCTTTAAAACTGCATTCTTACACATCAAGAGCCAAATTCTGCCACACACTGTGTATTTCACTGTAAACTGTTGAATCAAGACATGTTGAGAAGCCAAATTCCTTTCCACTAGCAAATGACCCCAGGCCCTTTGCCCAGTCCAGTGGCTAGTTCCCCCTGTGTAAAGTTAATGCAGTGGAAATGTGTGTCAGTGTGAGTCTCATGATGAAGCTTGGATTTCAGACGCAGTGAAAAACTTTCACAATCAGAAATATCTTCTTGATGAAAGTTTAGTGATGACCAAGTTTTGGTTGCTAAATTTGATTTTCTTAAAGGTATCTTTGTCTTATGTTCTCAACTTCTTGGTAGGAGTTGGGCTTATCGGTGTTTTTTTTCACTGCAGGGATGTGCAGTGGCTCCAAAGAGAGCGTCAGGACATGTCTGACTTTCAGGTGAATCTCCACAAAGACTGCATTGTTCATCCTGCTCTATGACTTTGCAGTTTGCATTTCAGGGACACATGTTTGCCAACCTGTATTGGTTCCTGACAAAGATAAGAGCGTTTGAAATTGCTTCAGCTAAATCAAACAAATCTACTTAATGGAGGAGAGCTGTGTTAAGGAGGTCAAATGATCCACACGGGAACAGCCAGAGCTGTAAATGAGCCATGTCTTGGTTCCTCTGAGCCTCTTTATAACAAACAGTTCATTCAGAGAAAAAGAAGTCTGGGCAGGTTTTCTAAACTTCGTGAGTTTAGCTTCTGGATGGCCACTCAGATTTTTATGTTCAGGTCATGTCAGAGAGTTTACAATCATTCCTCCCCTATGATGCATATTAATGCAATTACATGATGGATTGTCACATAAGGTGACATCTGTTTATGTGCTGATGAATCACACTCTGAGCTGCTGTGTAATCATGTTTCAGTTGTCTGTGTTGTAGAAAACTTGTTTTGTTCAAACTCACTCACTGTCTCGGTTTGTTTAACTGTTTTTGTCTTGCACTGAGCACAGGGATGGGAATCAAAAAATAATTCCAGTTGAGAATCTAATACAAATGGGTAAAGAGATTTATATAAATAATGTTTTTTTCCCTAATTCCCTTATGATTTCCGTCCAGGAGGATTATAGGCAGGTAGTCTAAAGGCCGTCAAAGAAGTAATCAGACAGACAGGAGACGGAAGCTGCCAAATTAAAGCTTGATTTTACACAATATGACACAAACTCTATAGCCTCCAGTGTGATTTCAAGCAAGGGCGGACACGCCAGCATCATACTAAAACATCTCTCTTCATATGATAGCACTGGCTGTCAGGAGAGCTTAGTCTCTTGTCTGCACTCCCTCAGTACTGCAGGCTACAGTAGAGGATTGTTTTCACTCATGCTGATGCCTCACCCCCAACTATGACTTGATGGCAACTGTCTCTGTAATGCTGTTGATCTTTCATGCCCTCAGAAAGATGAAAACAGTGAAGAGCATGTAGCAAAAGTTATGTTCGATAAACCTGGAAAATGCATGTTTCTCCATTCATAAAATGGATTTATTTTGTAATCACTTTTGTCAAAGGGGTAATCTGAAATGGGCTTCACTGAGTAATTGGATCTGCATCAGTCTGCATCAAAGACATCTTAAAGGCTGACTGTCTGTGTGCTGTGTTGTGCTGCTGATTGTTCCCATAACACTATAACCTATTTTTCAGCCTTTCTTTGTTCCTCTGTGAGACTGACCGGGTGAACAGGGCGACTTCACTGAAGTCCATCTGTCTTTTAGCTGAAGCTGAAACTGACATTGTGGCGGTAGTTTGTTCTGTGCCTCGCCCTGCCCACAGAGTCCATTGTGTTCACAGAAATGCACAATCACAGTGTGCAGCTTAGGTGTGTCCACTCCCTCCATAAAGCTGTGTGTCTGGGGGTGTGCTAGCAACAGATCCTGATGTTTGTAATCAGAGGAGTAGATTAGTACCCTCCAGTCCATAAGCGACTATACAGACGTATCATTTTCCCAGCAGGCTCTCATTACAGTATTGCTTCAGTTTAATGGAGTAGCAGCACAACGTGGGGTAAGTCTAAGCCCTCCTATTCTGCTCCTCAGCTTTAATGATGCACACAAGATCTACTCCAGTAGGCTAATTTGCTGTGAGACACAAACCTAACATTGTAAAGATCACAAACCGTGTTCAATAAGAGTGTGTTTACCGCAAAGTGGTTCATAAATGACCAAAAAATAGATAAACTGGATGAAGCTGCATTAACACAAGTTAATCTTTTTAAAGACACACTCATTGTTGAAGAGTCCAACTTCATGTTTTTCTCCAGTAATAAACTCAAAAAGAAGACAAAACAGCTACCACTTCTGTTACCCCCGTCTTTCTTTTATTCCTGAAAGATAACGCTGCTTTTCTTTCTGTTCAAAGTTCCCCTCATGCATTTTAGACGCCATCTGGCTCTGTTTTTATTCATCACTGTGGTTTCTTCACTTTCTCACAACCTTTTTCAGACCCTGCCAGAGAGCTATTCTCAGAGTGCATGTCTGAATAGACATGGACTGTGGTGTTACACAAGGTTTTTTTCTTTATTGGGATTGGCCTCCTGCCAGGTGACATCAGTTAGAGCATTGCAGGGTCTGAGATTTTCCCTTTTTTGAAACTTTTCTTCTTTATATTAAGCTTTAAGGTTCATGATAAATCTGTAAGTGCTAACTCATCATTGTACTCTGTATAATTGAGTTGGCTGGCCCTCACTGGCCACTCAAAGGCTGAATCATTGGTGTATCCTTATTTAGAAGGCCAACCTTAATCTATTCCCTCTGTACTTAAGTAACTGCATTCAAGTGAAAAGTGCTGAAAGCTACTATCTTCATTCTGTGACTCTGTCACAAGACTAACTCTCACCATCAGTCCCTAAAGTTCGTCTTGATTTGGATTTGGGATTTGGTTTCAGACATGCTGCATCCTGCATACTGGAATCTGCTGCAGGAAAAATTGTGTCTGAAAGAGCTGATCTCTGTAAATCTTTTTGAAGGCAGATTGAAGGCATTAGAGGAAGATGCTTCAGGATGTAGATGGTTTTACTCTTGACTCTCTGTTTTGTGACTTTGAATTGTTCAAATGTGTTTATCCATGTTTGTTTTATTTCTGTATCTTGTTCTGCTGTTTGTCTTGGCCAGGACAGTCTTGTAAATGAGATTCTTAATCTTAATAAGGCTTCCCTGGTTGAACTAAATTAATTTAAATAAAATAATCTTGAAGATTCAAAATCGAGGCAACTGTACTGTGTTAAGTTTTGAGAAGACGTTTTACTTCTTATTCAAGATGCGTCTTCAGTTCCAAACGACTGGTGAGGGAAGCAGATACTCGTCTTACTAGAGAAGAAGACGACAACATTAGAAGGGGAGGAGTTGTAGAAATCAATCAATCAATTAAAATTTATTTATAGAGCACTTTACAACACTCGAGGTGACCAAAGTGCTTTCCAGATAAAGATAGATGATAAGATAGGAAGTAAAAGCAGATTAAAAGAAAACCACAATGGAGCACTTGGGGAAAATAAAATCAGATAAAAACAGATAAAACAAGACAAAATAGAATAACATGCCACCACATCACTGTGTATTAAAAGCCAGTCTGAAAAAATATGTTTTAAGCCGGGCTTTGAAAAGGCCAAAGTCGGTAATGGTGCATATGTTGGAGGGGAGTTTGATCACCCCAGTGCTTATACCTGGTCCTAGGAACCTCTAGAAGCAGCTGATGTGAAGACCTTAACTCCCTGTTGGGGTTTCGAACAGAGAGAAGCTCAGTCAAATGAATAGGTGCAGGGCCATTAAGGGCTTTAAAAACAAAAAGTAAAATTTTGAAATCTATCCTAGCAGAAACTGGAAGCCAGTGGAGGGAAAAGAGGACTGGGGTGATGTGTTGGCCCCTTGGGGTGTTTGTCAGGAATCGGGCTGCTGCATTTTGCACCAACTGAAGGTGGCTGAGGGCAGACTGGGAAACATCGACATAAAGAGCATTACAGTAATCAATACCTGATCTTATAAAAGCATGAATGGTCCTTTCAAGGTCAGCACGATTTAAAAAAAGGCTTTACTTTGGACAAATGACGTAGGTGATAAAAACTTGTTCCGACCACATTGTCTATCTGTTTGGCAAAAGTAAAACCGCTGTCAAAAATGACCCAGTACAATGATCTCATAGAATGATCTCATAGAATGATGGTTCTATGAGAAAGGACTCATCGAGACTCTTCACAGGGTGATTCAGCCCCCTGTCATGTGAGGTTTTGTAGTCACATGCTCCCAGGTGTGAATGTTTGGAGAATTTCCTCGGGAGAGAGCTTAGCACGGCATTGTATGGGGCTGAGAGGTTGTGTCTGAGTCCACCACCTTTGTTAAGAGAAAGTTTCTCCAGTCTGGTGAAGGTGGCCCCAATAACTCCTTTTCCAAACCGTCTTTTCTCTCTCGTCAATACCTGTACATTGCTGTCCTCAAAAGAGTGTCCTGTGTCCTTTAAAGGTGCAGTCAGCGATGTGGGAGAAAACGAGTGGAGGGTTTGTTTATGTTCGAATTTAGACCCGCCTCCCGAAAGCTGATTGACGTGCATCGTCATGGAAACGGCCGTAGAAACTGCGTAGCTGACGCAGCTAAGGAAACCCCGACTGGTCAGACAACTCGACCGCCAATACTGAAAACATCACAACAACAGTACATTTTGGCAGATTATACAATAAGATGAATGCCTGACGGCTGCTACTGTTATGTGAAGCACCACGAAGCTAATGCTGCTTAGCTTACCTATCCAGCAGACGGACGGCGACATCCGTGTCCGTTTTCAGGTCTTTCAATTCGCGGAGTTCCCTCCACCGTCGGAAAGCAACACCAATGTTGACCCGGGTCTTTTGGTCATAGCCCTTCTTTTTCACTTTTCACTCCTCTGACCTCTTTCTTTTGGGCTGTTTTCAGCCATTGCTACCGCAACTATTGTATCTCTCTCTTACGCTAACTGCGCACGCTACGCAAACTACGACTCCCCCTCCCCCCTCTGTCTGATCTGCGCATGAGTATGATCGCCCCCTGGACGTGGGGGGGAATTTACTTTGTTTTGGTAACTCGGACCGAGCCACAGTATTTACCTGCTGAAATTCTGAGTCAAGGCTGTATATTGAGACCAAACTTTTTTTTCAACATGCTGTCAGTGGTGACATCTTGTGGATGGAGAGGAGAATTACAGTGAATTTCGCAAATACTGCATCAGATTAGAAGATTACAAGATCGCTGAATGCACCTTTAAGTGAAGGTGGACAGCAGAGTCCTGACCTGAGGAGGTGCCTCTCCTGAAATAACTTCATAACTTAACTGAAATCGTCTATAACAGAAGTGTAACCAAGAATATGTCTTCAAAAAACTTTTAGAAGAAATTTAGTGACTTTGACTTTGTTTAACATTTTTTTTCTTTGGACTATATAAGTTGTCTATATTTTGTTGAGTGATACTAAGTAATACGAGTTTAAGAAACAACACAGCAACATATAAATGTTCTTGATGGATGCAGAAACTTTGCTACATTTACTTAGCTTTAAGCAAACTGCAAGAATGTAACGACATCTTCCAAAACAATTTGAAATCAGTACTTATGTGGTCAGTTTAAATGAGTAGTTCTCATTACATCCTGCCATTCCTCCTTACAACATTATTCATTTTGTTAGTCTCCTAATACAGACTCCAATAGAATTTATTTGCCATTTTTTCATGTATGAATGATATCTATTCTAACCCCCAAGCTATGTTGTTGTTTCAGAAAGTACATGAAAAATAAATAAACCAAATAAACCTAACAGAAACCAGTTATTACACAGCCCCTCTTGTGGGTCGTGCCCAGCTATTTCAGAAGGACTGGTGTAAATAAACGTGATCAAATGAAATAAATTTCATCCGCTAACTTGAGGGAAAAAGGCACCTGAGACAAATCTGTATATTTTTTGACTGGATCGCTAATGGATTAATTATTCATTATAACTCTTGTATATTTCTACTATTTCATGGGCAACTATAATGCAGCCAGAAGGCACCTCAGGGTGACATTGCACCCTTGTTGAGAAAGGTTGCTCAGGTAAACTAAAAAGGGCTCATTCTTGTGTTATGACATAACAAACCAGAAATCTGAAGCATTTCATTCTAAACAAATTAAATACATTGACACTTTTATGAAGATGTAACATTTGAACACAAAAAGGGTGGAAAATAGTTTAAGTGAAGACAGCAATTAGTTTACTGAAGGAGGGGGGTTTGAAACCAACCTGCCACTGCAGGAAATATATGTTTTTTGGTCAATCAAAAAAAGACAAATGGATGGATCTGAGACAGCTCTCACTTCTCTTGTCAAGTAAGAAAGAAATCACCTAGCTGCAGTGTGTCCCTAAGAAAACAAGCTGTGAAAAGAATCTGGAGTTGAACATGGAGTGTGAGTGTGACTTCAGCTCCTGCAGCCAGCCTCAGGTGGACACTTGAGGAACTGCATTTTTTTGCTTACACACAATGGTGTCATTTTATCTTTTAACATTTTTTGAGTGTTAGATGTGGATACATAGACTGGTTCTGACATCCAAAAACAACCAGTTTGTTACTTGTTATTTTACATTTTGTTCAAACTCACAGCCCTATGTTGAGTTTGTTTCTACATGTATGACTCTACCTTCCATTATTTGAACAAGTTTACCGTCTGAATTTATGTCTCAAAGGATGAGCTCCCTCCTCAGCCCTCACAGCAGACGCTGGCATGCTTGGACAGTGACTCACCACCACTGTAGTGTCCAGAAGTTTCAGCTGGGCCCACTGGGGCTGAAGGGGCCCAGAGCCAACAGTAACTGTTTATAAAAGAGGGAGTTCACTTGAGCCAGCTGGTGTTGACCTTTGACCTACCTTTAATGACTCATCTTTGTGCAGATTTACCATAGGGAGGCCCTCTTCTGCCCTGTGACACCCTTTACTGCCCCCTGTTTGGCCTGTTTGACCCCACACACGTTCATCTGTCTCATGTCAAAAACAGTTTTGTTTCTAGCTCTGCTGACATCATGTTTGGGCTGCAACTGCAAGCTAACTCTTTTATTTCATTGAATGTGGGATGATGCGAACACAACAGCACTTTATTTCTAAATCATGTGGTTTAAACTTCATCTGGTGGAAGCACAAGCACCATTAATGCACAAAGCAATAAATGTAGTACTCACAAAAAAGATTCCAACAATGTATTTCAGCCAAGAGGGGGGTATTTTTTAGAGATTGTGATACGTTTTGTACTGTAATGACTTATTTTCTCTGGTATTGATGAAGGGTTGATAATGGAGTTAAAAATAAGCTGATTAAAAGGTAAAAGGGACTTAGGATTAGATATATATGAACTCCACCCCTCTCTCTGAACTTGTATGGTTGGCTCTAAGGTGAATATGTCATTAGCTTCACTTCCACATTGCTTGTTTATCTTCCATTTATTTATCATTTTGTTTAATCAACATGTTTCTGCAGATCAATCAAACTTAATCTAATAAATGTATTTTTATAGAGAAGGAGAACCCTTATGAGGATGTTGACCTGAAGCGGAGGAGTCTGGGCAGGAAGTCTTGTTTTTCTGAGAGCAGCAGGTCGTGGACCACCATTGACAGGAAGCTGAACTCGCCACCTCAGGTTAGCTACAAGCTAAAAGCATTGATGTATCTTTCTAAAGTTAATGTAACACACATGTTTTCTAGTAAAGTAATACATTCCTTCACCAAGCATGCATGCTAAAGCCTGGACAAGATCTTTTAAAAATCTACACCTCATTTCTGACACGAGAGGAAACATGTTAGTATGTCAAGATCTGGTGACTGTCCACAGATAAAGCATGCAGATTTTTTGGTTTTAGCAAAGATCCACTTTCTCACTTTTCTTACTTCGCTTTGCCTATCAACTGCAACTTTAAATGATTAAGTAATTCAGTTTCTATTTATAAAGCAAGAACAAGTTCCCCAAAAAGAAGATTTAATTTAAACATCAAATAGTCTAACTTTAGGTAAATATTTCGATGTATACAATTCGATAAAATACTTTTTGTAACAGCTTCATAGATCTTCAGTTGAATGCCTTGTTCTGTAAATAACCATCTTTTCCAAATAAGTAATTAACTAATTAAACGATTATTATTTTATTTCTAGATTTACCTCTCTACTCATATAGTCATGTAAACAGCATAACAGGATATGTTTTATTAGATGAAAGGCATTATTAAATCACAACTTACCAGTTAACACGCAGAGCTTTTTGCAAAATAATCAATTTATTTGATGCATGTTTTCAACTTATCTGCTCTCTGTTATTATAGTACATATGTACTATACATAAGTAAAACACACCAGTGGAAGAAAAGAAACAGCAAACAAGGCTGAAAGCAGTGAGTGTGTTGGGAAGCAAACATTTTGTAACGAAGGTTTGACAAATTTCATTCACAATGAAATGAAGGATATAAACACAAGTCATCTGTTACAATGTTAAATACTTAGGAGTGTCAATGAAAATGGCTGTGGAAGAGGTGAAGATCAGATTTATTCTAATGAAAATCACTTGACTATCTTACTGTGGAGCCAAGAAACAATACCACAGCAGAAAGGGAAACTTTACTTTGAGTCATGCACTTGTCAAAAGAAAACCATTTATTGAGTTGAATCAGCTTGTTTCTTATTTAAGATAACGCAAGTGAATGTTAATGCATCAATCCAGATTATTCCTCTTACATTATTATGCCAAAAACACACTTTATAATGAAAGCTCTTGCAGGATTTATTTATTTTACACAGAAGTTAATATTCAGGAAAAAAAATCAGTGAGGACTAAACTAATATGGGAACATTATTCTAAATTATCTTTACCAAATCTTACTCATTCTTCTCTCTCACTAGTTACCATCCAAACCGAGCAGCCAGTCACTCCGCGCCTCTGGTTCGAGTGACAGGAAGAGCCACCGGATGTCACAGTTGTCCAAACGCTACAGCCATGATGAAATGCTGCTTCTCCCTCAACTGGGTGTATCGACCTCACCATGTGGCCTGCTGGACGATAGCCTCCGTAGCACTGGCGATACTCTGGCCTCACACAGGCACTGGAGGATCCCCAAGGTACACAAGAACAGATCCTACACAAACACCTGGACTAAGCTCCTGCAGAGCTCTGACTATGTTCTCCTTCCTGTTGGATAATCTCAGGTTTCTGTAGGGAGAGAGTCAGGAGTGAAGCAGAACTTGTCCTGAACTTTTTCCCTTGTGTATTTCAGCAACCTTTAAACAAAGTACAGTGTTACTCTTGGCCAGGTACAACCCCTCATCTATGTTTAGGATCAAAAGAAACAAAGCTAAGATTCCCAGACAGTGAGCTTCCTCTTTCTTTTGTTTACAGCTGGTTCAGAGGATCAACTCCATTTACTGCACTAAACGTGGGAAGAAGAGGCTAAAGAAGCTGTCCATGTCTAATGTTGAGACTGCCTCTCTGAGGGGTAAGAACGTGCTGTTTTCACTTTATCTACAGACAAGATAAGAGGGTAAATATTTATGTCCCAGCCACATTGGGTTCTCTCTGTGCCCCTCTGATGACATGAACGTGTTTGTGAATCAACACTATGACCTCTAAAAAACAATCTCTTATCCATCTCATGCCTCCAGATGACAACAGTGAGAGTGAGAGCGACTCTGACGACCGGTTCAAAGGTTAGTGATCTCTGCATTCATTTCACAGAAATGAGGTACCCTGGCTAAATGAGCAACTTAATCATCCAGCCTTTTAACCTGTGTTTCTGCAGCAGGTTGTTGTCTGTTCTTTTTCTGTTGGTCTTGAAATCCTCCCAGTCATCCCTCAACCTCAGTGTTAATCAGAATATTGTGATGAGTAGGAATTATCAACCTGAGTTTGCCTGAACTTGCTAAGTGAGCAGCATTAATAGAACACTCTATTGCTTTTGATGAAAATTGAACTGAACAGCTCATGAAGAAATTCTGGTGTTTTTCACAAGAGAACAGGGCAAAGAATGGAAAAAGGAGTTTCCTCTGGATTTTCAAAATTCATTGTTGCATTAGTCATTTGATAACAGATTAGTGTAGAGATGATCTGCATATTTTTGTTCTGTGAAACAACAACTGACAACCTAGTTTAACCTAAAAACCTAAAAGCGTTTGGATTTCCCAACAAAGCATTAGCTCAGGGAAAATATACTAGATATGTTAAATAAGGGGATTATGTAATGGCAAAAGTGTCACTGATGAGACGATTATACATTTTGTTTTGTTTGTTTGGACAAGCACCTTGTGTATTTTTAGTCAAAGTAACCAAAACAAATGGCTATAGGTGAAGACCCTTTGAATCTTCTATGTGAATACTGAGCTGTATAAGTGTGATCTTAGTTTATGCACTGAGTAACATGTATTATTGTTCATTCCCTCCTCAGCTCACACACAAAGGTTGTTAAAGCTCCAGTCCATTCTTCGTCGGGCCCCCAGCTACCGAACACTGGAGCTGCAGCTCATCGAGTGGCAGGAGAGGGAGCTCTTTGAGTATTTTGTTGTTGTTTCTCTAAAGAAGAAACCAAGCAAGAACTCCTACTCCCCAGAGGTCACCTACCAGTTCCCCAAGGTAAAAGTCACGGCTAAACCAACCTATTAAGTATCACCTTATGTGCTCTAAATGAGTGATAAAAAATGCATATATTACATGCGTATGTCAAAATGACTGTTTTAAAATGGCATGATGGGTCCAAGACACATGGATATTGTTATGAAGGACTTTTCATTGCATAGGTGTTTGTTGGAAAGCAACCCCTTCACAAGATATGCCTTGAAAATACATTCTAAATATTTTTAATGGTTTTGTCTGTGACATTTTTGCCTTGATGTCTTCAAGTTAGTTTAGGGTGCTGTGGTAATACACACCCCAGCAGTTATCAGCTGACAGCCTGCTAGTTGCATGATTTCTCTTACTTAACCATTCACAGCTCATCGTTATGACAGGGTGGTCCATTTGATGTCCTTCTCACAGAATGCTGTTACACCAATGACAGTAAATTCTGGACATGACATTCTTTTTTTAATAGCATGTCTGTTGGGCAGGTAGTTCCACTTGAGTCCACAAGATCAACTGTAAGTACAGGCTAGATTGTACTGTTTATTTAAAACCTTAAGGGGACCTTGTGGAGGGGGAAGGAGCAAGCCATAAGTTGCCTGTGGGCTGGAAGTTTGGACCCCTGGTTCGTAGCATTTATTTCAGCAGCACAACATACTTTGAGTTTTACTACTAGACTCCACCCTCATCACTGAGAATTAACTTTCATGCAGAATTTGTGGAGTGATGACAGTTATCTAAACCCCCTGTTGTAGCCTGTAAGTGGATGCTGGGGGTTGAAAGCAAGAGAATGGTGCTGATACAAGGCAGAGCTGGCAGAGAAAATTGATAAGAAATCATGCAGCTTAAGTAGACCACTTACTGATAGGATGTTTTATCAGGTGATTGAATGATGATGCTTGTTAGGTGTGTATAAGAGCAGCACATGTAGTTTGCCTGAAGTGGATCACAGACATCGCCCCATTAAAATTCCAAATTACTTTGTATTGTACCTTCAATTTATTTTCAGAGTGTTCTCAGCTGAAACTCAATATCAGAATTGAACTTAAATTAGATAAAAATACTGTTTTGATAGTGAAACACTAATAAAACCTGTAGACTAATCTATGTGGATAAGAGAATAGCTCAACAAACACATTTTTGCAAAAGTTAAGACTGGAACCCACAAGACCTATTTAATGATGATCAGTATTATGTGATAAATGGGTTAAGGTGATGGAGCTGAACTGTTGATTTTCTGTTCTTACAAGCAAGTTTGATCCTGGGAAGTGTTTAGGGTGTAAATATAAATGCCTTTGATCGAGCAGTTAATCTCTATCTTATAATAACAGGTTGGAACAGGAGGTAATTAAGCAGACTCCTCAGATTTCTCATCGCGAGCATTAGTCATGGATTTGTACAGGTGTTTGTTTGCTGACAAATGATGATGACGATGTAAAATGTGAGACGGTGAGCCAAGAATTATAAACAGGAAGGTCTTGAGAGCTTGTTTTAACTGCTAGAAAATAACCAGGCCCTTTTGTGTGGCGGGGAATTGTTTTTGTCTTCTAAAAATACATTTGAAGGTTATTTCAGAAGTGTTTCAGCAGAAGTGCCCCCTGGGAGAATTACATCTCTGCCAGCCAAGAGGAACACTCTCTCTGTTTTTGAGTTAATGAGGACTTGAGAGGGCAAAGGTTTTATTCTAGTATGGGAGAAATGTCAGTCTGGTCATTTATTGGTCAGCCCCACATCCATGGGGATCTTTAAAAAGGGGGACACAGTTATCTGAGAGGAAAATGAAGTGATGGTATCTCTGTTTCCTCTCCTCTTTTTCCTCTCACAGTTAGAGAGGCCCACCAAGCAGATGAGGGAGGCCGAACAAAGACTCAAAGCCATCCCTCAGTTCTGTTTCCCAGATGCGAAGGACTGGAGTCCTGTGTCCGAGTACTCTAGGTATGTCTGAAAATTTCTGTTTGGTTAATCATTACTCACCAATCTGGTAAAGGGAAATTCCAGTTAACACTCATTTCCATCATGTTAGCATGCCCAGTGGTTAAACTCTTACCATAAAGCAGTTTCTCTCAGATTTAAGGAGTGAGTCAAGGCAACAAATGATAGAAGGGGTTTGGCTGATTTTACATGGGAACATAAATGAACATTAACCCAAAATTCCTGATCATTATGGCAGGTAGACTTTACAAACGATTAGAATCTTTTAAATATTTTAAAGGAAACCCTCCTCCCAACATCATCATGTAGGTTGTTGTATGCAGTCAGTTTCAAATAAGATCACTTCTGTAGTTTATTGCATGACCACTTGCCAAAAATGATCACATAAGAATGGCAATTTTATTAGAATTGTCATGTAGCTTAAGGAAATACTGTATTTCCTCCAATACATTTATTAGCCCATCACCCAATGTAAGGCTGACATGGCGTCAGTTGTGTGTGTGAATTTCAATTTTTGGTCTCACTTTAATGTCTAAGTATTTTCTATGGATCAACTTTCTTAAAATAAACTTGTTTATTTTAGTAAAGTCTAACAGGGGGCAAAGTCATAAACTCCTGCAGACAGAAACCTCATCTTGAATTGAAAATGACATCTCATGTGTCTCGCAATGTGTTTTTTGCCAAAGATGAGAACTGAGGACCTTTGTCCACAACCTTTTTTTTTTTTTTTTTTTAAGTTATTTTTTTGGGCTTTTTATGGCCTTTATTTGATAGGACAGCTGAAGATGACAGGAAAGCGGGTGAAGAGAGGGGGAATGACATGCAGCACAGGGCTGAGGCCGGGATTCGAACCTACAGCCGCAGCTGGGGGTTGGCAGCCCCGTACATGGGACAGACGCTCTACCAACTGAGCTAATGTCCGCCCCCACCTTGTTTTATTCTTGTTTGTTTTGCAAAGACACAGAACAGTTTGTCACTTTGTGTTCTTTACAAGCTTTTTTTAAATCATCATTGTCACTCTTTCATCAGTTTTAGTAACAAGAAATAATTTGGGCTAGCCAGTTGCCTTGTAATGTATAGAATAGGGATGGGAATTGATAAAATTTTATCAATATCAATGCCGTTAATGATCCTGCTAATCAATCCAATTCTTTAACGATTCTCTTATCGATTCCTGTAGATTTTTCGAGTGGGCAAATGTTGGTCTGATTTTCAGTGGCAACAATGTCAAACACATCACAGCACAGATATCTGCTTCTGCAAGTTGTTGGTGTTTCCACTCACTTAGAGACTGTGAGGAGTTTTTAAGTAATTACAAAAAAGTCTCACTTTTAGATGCATGCCTGATCGAAATACACACTTATTGATGAGTTTTATAGCATCAAAATAGGTTATCTATAAATGCTATTCTTTAGCCTCCTGGTCGGGTCGTACAGGGCTGGACTGGCCTGGATACTCAACTTCAGGAACAAGACAATTAAAACTAGAGGAAATTTATATTATTTTATTATTTATATTACATGTCTGAGAGCGCCGGGCTGTAAGTAGCGATATATAGCCGTCTACAACTACGATAATAACTTTTCCCCGCATTGCTTGTCGTCACACATCAAAAACTCCCGCTACGTAACTAGAAAGAGATACATTACCTCGTGGCTTTGCATCCTGTAAGTTGTTGAAAAAGAAGTTGTAAAGCAATGCAGAGTTCCGACAAAGATCCATGCTGCATTCATTAGCATCACAACAAACACATTTGGCTTCATGTCTCCGGTGCGTTCAAGTTGTAGTCAGAAGTAGGAATTTTGAGCTCCGAGTGGGAAACTAAAACTGGAACGTCCCCCGAAGTCTGAATTTCCTACTGGGAACTCGGTGAAACCTCGCCACCCCGAGGTGTCAATCAAAGATGGATGCCCCCAGTGTGAACAGCTATTTAGCTCCTGTAATAATCCATTTATTGTCACTTCTGACTGGAGTGTGTCGCTCTAGATCAGCTGTATACATAGTATTGCTAGATTTATATTTACAAAAATGCTGCCATAGTGATAATCACATTCTTCATACAACAATGCAGGGCGTGCTAACAACAGCTAACAATAGCCTGGTAGTTAGGCATGTGTTTTTCTGACTTCAACTGGAACGCCGATAATTCGGAGATGATGTCACTCCCATTTCCGAGGTTACAGGAACGCAGCATTACGCCGTCGATAAGTTCTCCTCATAGCACCTTTAAGGTTGTGTAGTAGGTGCAATGAAAATTAAGCCACAATTCTGATGCTTCTGAACCCTGTCAGTGGAAGGAATTGATAAGGGAATTGATAAGCAAAAAGATTAATAATATCAATTCTTTGATGGAGCTGTGAACGATTCTCAACTGGAGTTGGTTTTCGATTCCCATCCCTAGTATAGAATTTGTAACTACTGTCTTTATATGTGAAAATTTCTCATGAAGTGTTGCCAACATTTGTGTTCACCACAGTGAGACCTTCTCCTTCATGCTGACTGGAGAGGACGGCAGCAGGAGGTTTGGTTACTGCAGACGCCTGCTGGTGAGTCACTACTGCTTATGCTCCCTGTTCACACCCTGCTGAGCCCTGTTTGTTGTGACAGACTTTTTTATGTGAACATGTGATAGCCTTTTCCTGTGGGGGCTATGATGGGGCACATGATAATCAACTGTGGCAGCTGGAAAGAAAACATGCACTGCAAAAAAGACAAAGAAAAATGTGGTCATGGCTTTCACACAGCACAGTTTAGAAGCTTATGGACTTGTTTTACAAGTACTGATCAACATGAGGGTCATTTTCTGGACTTATTTTTGCCTTTTCATGTTGAAAATCACAAAAGAAATAGTTGAGGTAAGCTGTAGCAAGAAAGTTGATGTGAATTAAGAAACATTCAGTCCACATGACAATCTAATAACAGTTTACCATTGGCAAATCAGTAAGTAAAATTAAACTAAGAAAAATAGTTGCAATGTAATATTTACTTTCAGTCTGAGCCACAAAGGGCATAACAATATCATGACTATATTATAATTACATTTAAAACCCATATTTAGGATTGACACATTCAAATTTATGAGACTTTCCCAGGGCAAGAAAACAAAGAGGAACCATGAAGCATCCTAACTTTGTCATTGTGCTGCATTTTTCTTCATAATGAGTCAAAAAAAAGAGCTTTGAACTTTTCTGTCAAGCTCAACATTTAGCTTGTGGGTAGAGATCACAGCCATGTGGGATTCTGCAAATGCGGTGGTAGTTTTTGTCTGCTGTATGTTTTTTGTTAGTTTTTTTTTCAGTGTGTTTACAGAACTAAATTGTGTACATATCACAGAGCTTTGCTGGGAGTATAGGTGGAGCTAAAACATCTGGTGATTTTTACGAAACCCTGAGCAGACAAGAATATTTCACAGGCCTCTGATGTGCTCTGTTGATTTGAGATTCATTTTGATGGCATGAGGTTTTAATGAAGGCTTAGGAGAGGTGAGGTGCTCCCCTCCAGTGACTTTGTTTCCTCTTCTCTCCTCTTCTTTCCTCCTGCTGTCCAACCAGCCGTTGGCAGTAATGGAGCATTCCTGAGGACTAGAATCAAGCTCCACATAGTTGATTTAATCATCCATTTGAAAAAGCGGAGGAGTAACAAGAGGAGAAAATCGTATACCTAATATGGACAAGTGGATTGGTGTTTCTTGAGTGCTTGTGTTCATTTGTGTCTGTGTGTTTGGGGGTCTGTGTCTCAAGCACATAATGGTCTGTGAGTGTACAGAGGAAGAAAGATACAATCAGAAGGAGCAGATAAACCACCTGTGTTTAGGAAGCTGGTATCCACATGAAAGAGTTTAACTTTGAATCACAGCTGAGATTAGACTTCTTCAGCTGCAGTATATAAACAACTTATCTGAATTCTACAGTGTTATTGTCCTTCAGCGATAAATGTAATGTAGAATCGACTTTTTCCAATACTGTTTGATTCGGTCAAAAGCATTCAGAGACCCTTTCCAATAAGTAAGAAGCTTCTTATCTTTACCAATATACAGTATATAAGAATGTTGAAGTATGAAGAGATGATAAGTTTAGCTTTGGTCAGAGAGACTGGAGCAGGATAGCAACAGCTACTTGAGATATCTATTCTGAAAACTGCTTGTTATACCTTATTAAAATCCTGCTGTGTTTTCAGTCATCACTTGTCAAGAATCCTTGCCATAGAAAACAAAATAGTGAGCCTGTTTCTATAACAAAATTATCGAACCTTTTCTTTAACACCTACCCAGTGGCAATGTCAGGCATTAATTAAACTACATAAAAAATAATAATGGCTGATTGTCTGTCTTTATTTTGGAAATCATGAAGAGGAAAAAGTTTGAATTTCAGTTTGTTTCATAGCAAGCTTGGTGGACTGTTTGAATAATATGAAAATTGCATATAAGTACATTAAAAGTTACATAATGGGATGTGCAGTCCATCATTAAAGGGCACTGCATGTGTGATTTAGGTTAATGGTACCTCTGATGTGTAATAGTTCCTGTGAATATTTTTCTTAATGTGGTTTATTGACGTCCTTGTCCAATGACTCCCGGCTGCTTTTCTCCTTTAGCCGACTGGGAAAGGCCCTCGTCTTCCAGAGGTGTACTGTGTCATCAGCAGACTGGGCTGTTTTGACTTGTTCTCAACGGTGAGTTCTGCTTTCCCGTCTATGTTCACACTCAGTCATTCTAACAGACACACACACACACACACACACTAATCAGACGGCAAGCATAGTCTGATAGCTATCTATGGTGATGTAGCTGCAGTCTTACAGCTGATGTAAATGACTTAATGCAGAGCTTCTTCTCCCCAGTAAACTGTATTTCAATCTTCTTTTCTTACTTTCCGTTTTCCAAAAGAAAATGCTTCCTTAACTTTGGACTCAGCTATTTTAACACAGAGCAGAGCAATCTCTCTGTTTGACTTTTTCTGCCTTATCTGTTTGTTATTAAAGTAACAGGCGGAAGTCCTGACTGTTGAAATAAAACATGGCCATCTAAAACTAAACTCAATTTCAAAGACTACACAAGTCTGCTCTATAAGATTTTTAAGCCAGTGACAAGCCATCTGTGATTATTGGCTTAAGAATTATGTACTCCCAGTTAAAAAAATATATTCGACAGATTTTTCTAAGTTTTTTTTAAAGACACAACAGATTGTCTAGTTTGACAAGTTTCGTATTTGCTGATATTTAACAGATACAAAACTGCATGAAATGTCTGAACTTTGAAAACCAAAAGAGGAGCAGAAAAGGAAAGAAAATTATTAAGTATAATGCAATTTCCTAAAAACCTGTGTTTCAATAAGCAAGTGCAAGGGAGTTGTACGTAAATGAGGGACAGACAGTCTGACAGACAGACTAAAGTGACAGCATGACCTTGCAACAAGAATTCCACCAATCAGCTCTACAGAACAGAGACAGTCTGGATAAAAACAGACCAACAGGCACACTGGGTGGAATTTTCCAATCACATCAACATGGAAAAAAATAACTCAATGTTATTTTTCAAAAAGAAAATGATGAGGGAGCTCCAGACAGGACTTAGTTTAACACATTGCAGTGTGCAGCATTTCTCACTTGATGTTTGGAAAGGCCTTTCCAGTTTGTTTACAGACACTTAAGTATATCTGCAGGCCATCTCTTCCTTTTCCTCCTCTTTTGTAATTTGTATGTAATCACCATATACAGTGACACATCCATTCTTCGTCTGAGGTGCAGTATCTTATGTTCAAAATCAAGCTTTGTATGCTTTTGCTTTCACATATTTTGCAGATCCTCATTGTCAAATTGTCCACTAATCCTGCACTCTAGGATGTCAGTGGCAACTCTTGACCTCATGAACAGTATGCATTTGCACAGGCCACTCCCCTACTGCATAAAAGGAACAATAGGTTAAATGATGAGAAATGCGTGTGATGTTTATAGCCTCCTGACAGAGTGTGGAGATAAAAAGCAGAAATACAGAAATAAAACCTCTGATAATCTGTCAGATAGGATGGCCCCATCCAACACCCGTACCCCCTCAGTTTGTTATCAATCTGTGGCAAACATTGAGTATGCTTTTATTTATTTTCACCTTGGTTGATAAGCATGTTTAAAGTGCACTTCTTCCTTTCCAATGCATGACTTTTGACTTGAAATGAAGCCCTGTACTGTTAGGCTCATGTAATAATAGCAGATAAAGATTTACATTGATGTTGGAGATGTCACAACATGCTAAATGTACTGATTAATTTCTGCCTTGTCCGCCATGTTCCATGTTCAGATCCTGGATGAAGTGGAGCGGAGGCGAGGTGTTTCAGCAGCTCTGGTTTATCCCTTTATGAGGAGTCTGATGGAGTCACCCTTCCCTGCACCAGGGAAGATTATCAAAGTGAAGACCTTCCTGCCTGGAGCAGGAAATGAGGTCACAACTTTTGCTTTTTGGTCATTTATAATTTACCCCAAATCTCCTAAAGCAGCCGTCTGACAAACTGTCATTTGCAGTCCTCCTCTGTGATAGCTAAAGTTTCACGTTCACTCTTTGTCTTTCAGGTCATCGAGCTGAGGCGCCCCACAGACTCCAGACTTGAACATGTGGACTTTGACAGTCTGTTTAGTTGTCTCAGTGTACGGCAAGTGATACGAGTCTTTGCCTCACTGCTGCTGGAGCGCAGGGTCATCTTTGTGGCTGATAAACTCAGGTGAGGCTTCTAAATTTGTTCCTCAATGTCCCTCTGGAAATTAACTAGCAGAGGCATCTGTGCAATACTTTAAGAGTGGTGGTAATGCATCTTGGCCGCCGACTAACAAGGTGTGGGCAGTGGAGGCATGACGTTTGTGCAGACAAACAAATGACTAGCATGTATTCACATTTCTTACAATATGTTCCCATTAGAGACTGTAACTCCAGCATTAAAATAAAAGATGTTGGCCACTGAATCCCATTCTCAGCCACACAAATCAGGATGAGGTTTAAGGGTCAGGTGTTATTGTTCATGAAAAATCCAAAACTAATATAAGCTTCCTTCTTATATCCTGTCCTGCTAGCCTCTGTTCATATTATGTAGCTAAGTGGAGATTAACTAATTGTTTTCAATCACAAGATAATTTATTGAAATAGGTGATACTGTAAGATTTGATCTTGACAGAGGAGTCATGGGGTTTCTGACAAATGAAGCTTCTTGTCCAAGGGGACTCCAGGACATAGAGCTAATTGAAATTCACAGATAATTTCTCCTTATGGAGTTGTATGATTAACTGTCAAAGTGGACAGGGCATATTTCACCTCAGACCAGCCAAGTCAAAGCCTCACTATTGTAGAGGAGTTCATAAAATATGGATGGGTGGGAATGACTGATAAGTTTACGGGGGTTTACTGCAAATATGAGGTAACATTTTAAGACAACTGAAATCTTACGTGCCGAAAATGTGTTATTATTCATGCCTGATCAAATGTTCATTAGATGTTCTTTATTTTATTTTTTAAGTCAGTATTCTTTAAAAAGAGAATATTCCTTGAAGAAATGAAGTGTTTTATAATGCCAAGACAACAGAAAAAGAAGTTTCACATAACAAACAACAGACTGAAAGAAATAAACATGTAGCAGTGTTCTGCATTAAATCATGTCATACACTCACTGGCAAATGGACCTTAAAAGTCCCTCTTTTACTCTTTTTCAACAGGTCACACTGGCACAGTGTGTCTAGAACATAGCTTTGTAGCCTAAAAATCCACATACATTATATTTTGGCATGCCTATAACTCCCTCTGTTTGAACCCTGCCCAGAACAGAGTATTACAGTGTAAATCCTTATGATCTGTGCCTGATCACACGCTTCTCAAGAAGTGGGTGTTGCTTCAGCTTTCCAGAACTATGCTCCAATGTTTACTGTGGCTGCAAAGACATTATAGACCTGTCTTCCCTGGCACTGGCTTAAGGCTCAAAATACTCCTGGCTCAGGGATCGTTCCTCTTCAAGGGGAGGTACCATATCCCCCACTGAAAAAAAAATTGAGAAAACATTTTTAAAATGACTAAGCACACATATTCTTGAAGGTGGAGCAAGTATCAGGGGGAGCTGAAGAACTTTTTCATGTGTAAGGACTTGCATACAGGTCATGGACACAAGATTTTGAATACAAAACAGTGAAAAGTGTATTTAGCAGAAAATCTGACTTTTGATTTTGCTTTTAAATTTTTTTTTGTTGAAAAGTATGGTTATGTTTAGATCATTTAAAATGTTAAGGCAAATATGGAAAAGGGACATTTAGTCTGAATAATATGTAACATCAACCCTTGCTGGGTTTGTTTTTCTCAGCCCTGTGTTTACAGCTGGCAGACCAAGCCAGTCCTGCTACACTCAAACTCTCAGACACGAGTCTTTCCCATGAGCCACTTCCTCTCAAACCATTAGTGGTTTTCCCTGATCGTATCACAGCTAGCTTTCTCCCTCAGAGACCCTGTATATGGAAGATTTCAATCCTTAAGATTCAAGGTTAGTGATTGTCTTCAGTTTTGTATGACAATTATATTGACATCTCTTTTAAAATCTTTTCACAAACTGCTTCAATAAAAAATGACCATTTAACATCATATTTTCTGGAATTTTCTGAAAGAGCTTCTTTCAAAATACTGTTTTGATTGAACCATAAATCAATCGACAGGTCAGTCAGTTTGGTAGTCAGTCATCCAGTTGAATATCAGAATAAAAGTGGGTCACGCAGTGAGAGTCACAGCTAGAAGAGGAACAGGGTGGGTCTGATAAGATTCGAAGAGTCCCCAGGGACTCCCTGTCCCAATCTGTTCTCCTGTGTCAGAAAAGAGAGGGACACTTTTAGAGGCGAGGGTGGAGTGGGAGTAGATTTGAGCAGTGCAGTAATCTCTCCATGTATCAAAGCCAAGTTTAAACAAACATCAGCGGGGGCAGTGACTGTGAGGAAAAGGAATGTACTTCCTGTGTGTGACTCTGCCCTCTGTGATCTGTGGCTCCACTGTCACCATTTGACTTATGATGCCACGTTCACTCCCTAAGTATAATCCATGGCACTCTCTGCATCCCTGGAGAAAAACAGTCTAAACTGCTCATTACCAGAGGTGATAACATCAAGGAGTCACAGAGCGCGAAACATGAGGCAACTTACGATACTATATCATCATGATACATTGATGGTTGATTACAACCAATCTGTTATCTGTGATAGAAGATAATCATGTGTCTACAGGAGATTAATCATGAAAAAAGGTCAGTGGGATGTTACATTCTTCAGTGTGAAATGTTGATGTTTTTCTATAACGTGCATTTAAATGTTTTTTTTAAAAGAAGAATTCCACTTACATGTTTGATGTCTTTACTTTTCTCGTCCTCTCAGCATATACTTAGCTCAACTCTGGGTGATAATAGTCTAGGCATTCAAATTCCCCTGCTCCACCAAACTGGCACCCTAAAAACCAAAACTGCTGTAAAAATTAAAGTCCACCTTAACTGTACCAAATAATAGTTCTTAAAGTTGCCCAGATAATGTGATTGGAGACTGATTTTCTCTTGTGTATGCCCCAGTTTGATCTGGATTGGGCAGTTGGTGCATGCTACACAGTTTCTATGCTGGCCTTTGACCTAAAAGGAACGAGCATGAATGTGTAGCACGGCAGAGGCCATATTGTCATCTGTTTTCAAATACCACCACTAGCCCAACAGATCATGTGCATTACATTTGAGCCAAACGTAAATGACAATGTGTACAAAAAAAATAAAGCTAAGTATTTCCCTGTTTTCACAATTCAGTAAGCACCCAGTCCACAGCTTTTTAACCTGCTTGAAAGGTGATCAGAGAGAACAGCCATAGAAATGAGCTAACAACAAATGGTTGCAGAGGCATACTTCTCACTGCTCGTAAATCAGTTGTTCCCATCATTTAATTTTGTTTAATAATAACATCTTGATTAGTAAATACTGTAACCCAGTTGGATCACATGCATTCATTTTTATTAAAATGACAAAACACTTTGAAAGTGAAGTGGAAATGATTAAAAAATAAAATCAATCCACTTTCTATAAGATAAGATAAGATAAAACTTTATTCCAGACTCATGGTCCACACTACAGAAACTAAAAACAAACAAATACACAAACAATTAAAACCTCTAAACTTTTAAGAGGCAGTCATACCAGTGCTTCCAAAATACAGATGAGTATCTTACATCGCTATATACAGGACTGGAACAATACAAAATCACAACATTGACAGAGTTATTCAGACGATTCATGAATTTAAACATCAAATTCCTCAGGACAGCAGGCAAAGTATTAATCCGGCTAGACACAAAAAGGTCACTAGCGCTGGTCCATCTCGGCTTTTTTAGAAGAAGCCTAAGTGCATCATTATATGCCACCATCAGTCTTCTGTAGCTGGCCTTTTTATAGCTCACCCACAGATGTGGCGTGTACAGAGAGGAACAATATGCTCTAAACAGAGTCAGTTTCACCTCTACAGAGCAACAGGAGAATTTTCGCACCAGGATGTTTGCTTGAGCATATAACAGCCGGCACTGGCGATACATGTCCTCATCATCCGATAGACAATCAGTTATGATGTGACCGAGGTATTTGACAGTATCACATACTTTTACAGGAGCCCCAGACAATGTAAAAACAGGGAACTTTAAATTCTTGTCCTCCTTAGTTCGACAAATCATGATGACACTTTTAGCAGGGTTGTATTGTATATCATGTTGTTCACCATACACAGAACACACTTTCAACAACTGCTGGAGTCCGGCTGAGCTAGGGCTAAACACCACCAGGTCATCAGCGTACATGAGGTGATTAATTAAGGCACCTCCAACCATACAACCAGTTGTGCACATACTCAACTGTTTAGACAGATCATTCATATAAAAATTAAAAAGAGCAGGAGATAAAATACTGCCCTGTCTTACACCATTACAGACATTAAAGGGAGCAGATACACAGGTGTCCCATTTAACCTGCATGGTCTGATGGGCATACCAGTAAGAAAGGCATCTGATGAGATACTTAGGCACATCTGCCTGATACAATTTTTTAAACAGTTTCCTATGATTTACACGATCAAAAGCCTTAGAGGCATCCAGAAAGCACATAAAGACTGTTGAGTTTTTCTTTCTATAAGTACTCAGCAATTCTTTCAAGGAGAAAATACACATATCAGTGCCATGGTTAGCTTTAAAGCCAAATTGATTGTCTGTAGCAGTGATAAATTTTTGAATCCTACTCAAGAAGATACGTTCTACAACTTTGGACAATATATTGGCAAGTGCAATGGGTCTATAATTAGTTGAACTGCCCACTTTTCCAGCTTTATCTTTTAACACAGGTACTAGAAGAACTGTCATCATGGGGTTTGGGAGAAACCCATGCACAACAAAGGCAGTGAAACATAAAGACAGAAGAGGAGCCAACCTCCCACTGACAAGTTTGAGATGTTCCGCAGAGATCTGATCTACTCCAGTGGATTTATTATCTGACAAGTTATTAATAGCTTGATGCACATCATTAGATGTGATAGTTTCAACATAATCAACATGATCCACACAATACAAGTCACTAGGAACGCAATTGAAGAGTGAAAAGTAGTGCTGACGCCAAAGATCAACTATCAGATTTGGCCCAGTAATTCCATCTACAGTATGAGGTAGAGATGGCTTACAATTGTTGAGAAGTTTCACATCCTTCCAGAAAGCTTTACCATCGTTGTTCAAAAGTTTTTTAGCTAAGGAATCAGCTCTCATCGTTTGCTCATTTTTACAGATAAACCTTATTGCATATTTATATTTTGCATTTGCCTTCTTTTTGAGTTCATATATCGGCCCTTGTCTAGGTTTACCGGCCATAGCCCAGGAATAAGTAGCATCACGGGCTTCAGCTTGATACTTGGCCACATGGGTGCTCCATCCAGGCTTTGCTTTACTTCTCTTTTTATGTTTATAATATGGCTTACTTGCATGGATCAGCGCACTGATAATGTCAGAATACATAGATGAGATGTCATCCCTATGTTTGGGATTTGTACAGTTATAATTTTTACACACAACAGCCTCCCTTGGCAATGTAATGTTACTCAATAGTTCATCAGTGTGAACACAATAATGGCTAAGGTCTTCTGTTGAGAGAGCAGACCAGTCATCCCGTGCAGGATTGCTGAGGCTTAAAGCCTATCCCAACTGCTTTTGAGTGACAGGCATGGTTACATACTGGACTGATCCCTTGTCCATCATGTGGTTAAAAGACAGAAACAAATAAACAAGATCACACACACTTATAAATTGATTAATATAATGATGTGTAAAATCAATTTTAAAAAATATGTCAATTCTTCAAGTTTGATTTTCTTGTTTTGATAATCTTAATAAGCTATTATTGCAATTAAAATGCAGTTGTTTAAATTGCCCAGCCCTGCTGCCAAGTATTTTAGCCAAATGTGTTGCTCAATTTGTATGACCATACTAGAGTAGAATTTTAGTTTGTGACCAAATACCTGCAAACACTTCAGATAATAAACTTGAGCTTGTTTAGTGTTTTTGCAAGCAGCAAATATTTGCTTGCTCATCACAGCTGAAAACACATTGACTGTGACAGCTATATTTGAAATGTATTAGTTCAATCAGGTATTTTCAAGGGTAAAAGTGACATTAAATGTACAGCTTTAAATTGAAAGTCAAGTTGCAGACAGCTGGTATGGCTCGAAAAACTATGTTAAATATGTAAACAGATATATTTGTCTCAGATATTTAATGATGTATACCGTGTTATCTGCACAAACCATGTCTGTTGATGCATGCTTGCAGAGCTGCTGTGTTTTGGTTCCTCTGAAACAGTGACAGGGCCTCACTGCAGCATTAATGACTTCAATGATAAAAGGGCTGCTCCCTCTGGGGTTCTGGTACATAATCCTTTCCCAAAATACCCCACCAGCAGTGGGTAATGTATGTTTTTTTCCCCTTGAAATGTATATATCCAACCCAAGCAGAAAGTGAGAAGAAAAGCCACCTTAGGCACCAGTTCTCTGTGGGGTCCTGCATGCCTCATTATATTGGCATGTTTCCTTCTTTTTACCTGTGTGATATCATAAAAAATCCTTGTTCTTTTACCGGAGGGATTTTTGACCTCTGCATTAAAGTGTGTATAGACAATGTCTTACAAAGTGATCTGTCTAAACATAAACCTGCCACGTCAATCAGATGAACTGATCACCAATGGTGTGACTCTGTAATTGCTTAACTTGATGGACCTGCAGAGTTTGGTTGAGTTTTTTTCAGAGCTGCAGGCTAATGCAAACACCTGTTGCCAGCCCCCCCGGGTGAGATACAACTACAGTTTCTAAATTGTGTTTGCAAGGCTGGATTGATCTCTTTTCACTGCAGAAAAGTACTGTGTTCAAAGTGTTGCTTCATGTTTGATCTAAAAGACATTCCCTGATTGGACTCCATTATTCAGATGTTCAAAAAACAACACCCTCTCTATTTTAACCATAGAAACAACCATCAAGCTGTTGTTATGAAACTATACATTAATGCAGAGATGACCAGTTTAAGTAGAACACTGTAGATATATTTGAAAAAAAAGAATAATCTTAAAAGAAAGATGAGAGATGTCTGGAAGGAAGAGTAGCTAGAACATAAGTACAGTAAAATGAATCAGAAGGAACTTAATAATGGCTCTTTAAGGACCCTCTCAAGGGGGTGGTGCATTAATCCAGCTCATGCTGCTTTGAGGTTGCTTGGATTTTTGCACAAACACTCCTCTGCATAAGATACAGCCAGGGCTTAAGGCAGTCTTTTTACGTATTTAATTTTTGTTTATTTTGTTTTTATGCCTCCATACCAACAACAGCTGAGGCTGAAAGATTCTGTTTTGTACATCCAAACCGGTCTTGTAAACACAAAAGTCTTCTGCATTGTTTTTTAAACTTTAATCTCATGACCACCTTTTAAGGATGTATTCACTAGATTTTAAAGGTCATTGGTCAAAGCTCAGGCCATGGAGCCTTGTGATTGAGGTTTCCATCAAACTTTGCACTGGTTGTTGTTCTGGCTTAAGGAACTGATTTGATTGTTGAGGTCAAAGTCACAATGCTAACCTTATGGATATGAAAGTAGTTTTGTGAATACAATATCACAAGAATGCTTTAAACGTTTTTGGCAAACTTTGCAAACATGTTCATATGAGGGTAAAGGGAAATTCTTAAAGGTCAGAAGCCAAGGTCATGGAGACTCCTGTTCATTCTTTATTTGTGAACACAATATCTCTAAAACGGGTCAATGGCTTTGCTGTAAACTTTCCACAATGTTGTCTTAAAAATCAGTTAAACCAACACTATGTAGTTTTTCAAACATAATATAGTGCTTAGATATTCATCGTCATGGTCCACCACTTTACAATGTGTTGAGTGACACTTCTGTCGTGTTCTGAAGTGGTCTGTATCGCTTTCACTAGCGCTATGTAACTTCGGGGTGGATGGTGGGAACCCTGCCACACTAAAAACTACAAGTTTGGACTGCTTTACGGCATGGGCTACGTCTCTTCCCTCGATTCCTGATTTGTTTAAAACACGGAAGTGTCGGCGAAAGCCAAACGCAGAGCTGTAGTCATGGATGAGGCAGCAAAGAACGCAAGAAAAAGAAAAGTTTAGTTTGAGGATACAAAACAAAGAAAGCGAGAGAAAAACAAGCTGAATGCTCGGACCAGAATAAACATCGGTTCGGTTTATTTCACACTCGCTGGCGTGAAATAAAAGACAAGGAGGGATGTCCGACCGATGCCGACTTGGCCCTGTTATTGCTGGACTTGTAAGTACTTGTTGATTGTTTACCATCCGTTTACAGTATTCGTGAGAACGTACCAGTATGTAGTTTTGTTTAGACCTATTTCAAGTGTGTGATATCGCCAGCTCGTGGTTGTCTTTACTTTTATTCACTTTATCGCTTCAACAGGACGGGGCGGGGGCGACTTCACGGTAATAAAACCAAGTTGAACTTAGCGATTTCAACTTGGTCATTTAGTCAAAAATAAATACATTACCTCGTCGCTATCCATCCTGCAAACAGCCGCTGAAGACAGAAGAATACTTTTGAGTGAAGTCCTGGCTTCTGTGATTCGCCTACAAAACAAATGCACGCGACCGGCAGATCTGTATCCTTACGGCAGTATGCGCGCGCTAGGGCTCATGGGTAGTTGAGTTCTCGTTCCGGTCAAGCAAGAATCTTCCGTAGTGCTGCTTTGATTTGAAGGTCATGGGTCAGAGTGACAGGTGAGGAGATCTATCATCATCTTCTGCGTTTTCTTCATTCTTTAGTCAGAGTTATTCTTCTTTAACTGCAGTCAGAGGTATAAGTTAAGGTGAAACATCTTTGAAGATATCTTTTGTGGGTAAATAAAATACCTGAAGGTTCTCATCTAACTTTGCCTAAATGTCTGCAGATGAAGAATGTTGATTTTTAAGGTCTTAGGACAAAGTAGGGCTGGACAATTGATCGAAAAATAAAAATAATTGAAATTGACATTCGTAGCTTCTAATCGAAGTAATTTTACTCATGTCAGTTATTTTGATATTTTCCCTGTCTAAGTCACGTGACTGGGCGCCCTCCATACAGAGAGCATTCATTTCGCCAAGAGCGAAGGACATGCTGCCAACAAGTGCCAATCTATCAGAGGAGCTTGTAGCAAAAAAAAAATGTTGTCTTTGTTGTTTGGGCACATTTTGGATTCTGTGCAGAGGACATCGAGCAGAAAAAAGTAAAGTATAAATATTGCAGGAAGAATGTTTCGACTACTGTCAGTAACATCACCAATTTGTTCCAACATATCATAAAATAATCGTTTATTAATTGTAATCAAGATAAGAGCTTCAATTAATCATGATACTAAGATTAGGTAATATCGACCAGCCCTAGGACCAAGGTAAGGTGATAAAATTTTGTGGTCATCTTTGCTTACGAAACACAATATATCCCCTCTAACTACAGGGCACAAAGTAGATTTTCAAGATCACAAGTCATAGGTTAAGGTCAGAGATCATGATCATCCTTTGCTTGTTCATGCCAAACATGACACAGGTATGAACCAGCTAGATTTGCTAGTCGTAGGTCATAGAACAACCTGACAGTAGTTCTAGTCCATCTACACCGTGTTTAAATGAAAAAATGTAGCATCTTAACTGAACTGGGAAGAATACATTTAGAGTTGTGAGTTTAGTTTAGTTTAGTTTAGTTTAGTTTAGTTTAGTAGTAGTTTATTTCGAACATGCAAGAAATGAATGTCATGTATTACATGTATGCAAATGTGGCAAAATACCAATACAAAAATAATTACAGTCCCCTCTGTTGAAAAGATACACCGATTGATTTCACCCACATGCTCGAAAAGGAGTGGGAAGAAGTACAAACTTATGTAATCCCACCCCCTCTCCATTAAATATCAAAAGTCAATTATTCCACGTCCTGTTTGATATCAAAGCAATTATCAAATCTCATACAAAGTAGTCAACAACAAAATATACCTTATGAATATATATGTATGCATCCACACATACATATACATACATACATTCATACATACACACACATACATACATACCACCAACAAAATAGATCAAAAATAAATATTTAACAATTCAAATAACACTAAATAGCTAGTGAAGGCCACACTTTATTCCTCCCTATATCTTGCAAAAATACATTCTTTGTACCTTTTTTTGAATTGCTGGATGTTTGGACATTCCTTAAGCTCCACATTCAAACTGTTCCACAGTTTCACTCCACACACAGAAATTGCAAAAACTTTTCCTTTTTGTACGCACCATTGTGACTCTAAAATTACATTTACCCCTTAAACTGTGTACCCCTACCCTTTCAGTGAATAATGAAAGGGTTTTTTTGTTACTTGTAATTATTCAGCAATCTGACATCAACTTTAAGGTATGTAAATATAAGAAATCAATTTGCAGCTGCGTTATGATCAATGATGACTGTTAACCTCAGACAGGTAGAGTTACTGCTGTAGCTGCTGGCATTTTTCTAATCAGTGGTATAATAGCAGACCCGTGTCATTAAATCCTCTGTTATTCTCAAATTTTCTTCTATAACACGCTTTGCAGAGCTGGCCTCCTCCCAAAACCGCTTTTAACAACTCAACCGATTTCCCATGTGGTGTTTAAGCTCCTAACTAGCCTGAAATCCACACACACTGAAAACATGTAAAATGTTTCTGTTTTTCAGTAGGAAAAGAAAGACTCAGTCATTACCATCAGAGCCTGAACAGCTGATTTTTACATCAGCATCAGTCCTTGGATTGTTTGGACACATGTAGACGCTCACGTTCACGAACACCTGCACACATCTGTCTGCTCTCTTGACAGCACTGATTAGACTCAGACTGCATTGTGGTTTAAATGGGAACTTTTGGAGAGTTTCCCATTGAGAAGCTGATTCTCTGAGTAAAATGGCTCCCGCTGCTGCCTTGTGTGAAGCTGGAGAGCTGAGAAATCCTTAAAGACAGGAAGTGAGGGAAAACCATTTGGGGACCGAGGGAGCACAGAACGTTCTGCGAGCTGATAAAAATAAACCATGTGCAGCTTTTTGTAAGGAATCCTATATGACCATACATACTCTGCTGCCTCTATATATAGTTTTGCTAAGTGTTGTTTTGAGCTTGGAAAGAGCTGTAACTTTGCTTTTGCAGAGGTTTGTGGCACAGCTGGTATCTAACAGCTGCATCGCTCAGTCAGTTCTCCTCTTTGTCCTTTTTGTCCTCTGTCTGTGGAATGAGACTTTGTCATGCCAGGACTAAAAGACACAGTGCTTTAGTGGAGCTGTGAGGCATGCAACGATGCAGGCTTTTGTCTCCCACTCCTCTCTCTCTCTCTGTTTCTGACACTGAAATTTTCCCTCTTCCCCCGGGCTTCATGGACTAAGCCTCTCGATCCCATGTTTCCTGGAGTATCTGCCAGTTCAGCCTCGCACACACTAAACCAGAGCCTGGCAATACTACGAGAGCTAATATGTCAGGATTAGCTTCCAAACCTCAACACAACAGCTCCACGCAGACCTCACTGCTTTTGCTATACTTTTTACAGGATGGTATCACAAATTGATTTGACTTTTAAGTGTGTTATCATATTGAAATTGATCAGACTTAACTTTCATGCTGATTTGACCTTTGTATGGTTTTATATTTAGCTTTGAAATGTTAAGCTCAAACACTAAGGGTCTGTCTCTGCATTATCTCATATGATTGATCTTGTATTCATCCAGATTACGAGGCTTGGGACAAAATATTGATGCAACAAACAATTGCTGTCTGACTCATTTGATACAGTTATCCAGGCAGCCAAGTACAAATATTTGAAGATAATGGTGTTCTACTGGTTACTCCGTCTCCCTTAAAGTGGGACTACTTCCTGGCAACCAAGGGACTCTAATGCAGACTACCAGTGACATGAACATAACTAAAGTCCACTGGAATCCCTAGTTACTTCACTCTTGGGTTGAATAACACTTTTGCTAAATTAAAAAAAAAATCCCTCAGTGAGATATTGTAATCACAAGTTAAGTATAACCATGAGACTCATGTCCTTGATTCTTGACCTATTACCTTTTATTAAGTACTCATGTAACCCTGGAGCCAGAGGAGACATGGTTTCAAAGTTTAAAGAAAATCTTTTCGTTCTTCAGAAACTGCTTTCACAAGAAAGGAGGCTCCTTGGAGGCTCCTAGATCCTACTACCCCCACAATTCAATCCATTCTCCCTTGAGCCAAAGGCTGTTTTGTACAGATTGAAGAAAATCACAGAAGCACTTGGGATAGCCTTCATGTGAAAGAGTACTATGCATGCGGTGACGTCAGCGTTTCACCCTGAAACACGAAGCTGCATGGAGAGCGTATTCAAAGCTTTCCACTCTGGTGCCTGTTTTCAAAAGTTTCCATTTTCAGACGTCCATCTAAACGCAAGGCCAAAACGCAATGAAAATTTATCGGATTTGACCATTTTCGGCACCGTGTAAATGCAGCTTTGTCTTTCCCATTGAAATAGTGACAGTCAGTGTAGTAGAGAGGCTGAGGGTCAAAGGGATAATGCAAGCTGCCAACTAACTGCTTGAGCCTGAACTACCATACAAAACAAATGTCACGAATGTTTAAAATTGTTTGAAGTAAGGCAGTGATATTGTGCCTCTTAGCTAAGCTAAGCTGTTTTTGCTTTTAAGTACATTTACATACATTCTGCATTTTTGCAATTAACACACAGGGGAATACAATTTTGGGGGCACAATAAAGAAGAGCACAGCAAGTGTTTCACTTACAAATTTTCATTTATGAAATGGCCAAATATGTGTTATGTGTCATTAGTCCAATTCCAGTTCATAATCATTCCAGCTATTACTGTAGACATTGACATGATCTCTCTATCAATGGTTGAAACATCTATGGTAACTATCTTTAGCACCACATAGGCATGAGGTCCCTCTTGAAAATGGGATTTCACATCTCATCTGGAGGCAAATATTGTACGGACACATTTGTGGTCTGGACACTCATGAGCTTGTCACTACCATAAATTCGTATTTTCAGTAAGACTATCATTGATTATACTTCTAGAAATTATCACCATATTCATACAGACATGAGGACCCTCCTGAAAATGAGATGTTGCACCTCCAGAGGCTAACTTCTTATAAATTTGTTTTCAGCAGAAACAAATTTGATGACGACAGGTCTACGATTGGTCCATGGATCTGTCACTAACTTTAGCTCTTACTTTAGTCCACTTGTCTCCACTTACCTCCCTTCCTTCGACCGCACACCCAACACAGCATTGGATGTGGATTTGCCACATGCTCCCTGCTAACATTTCAACTACCTTGAGCTCTCCAGTGCTGCGGCGGGAGCTGCGGTCGTTCGCCAGCCGGTGGCTTGTGCTGCGGCCAGAGCTGCGGTCGTTCGCCAGCCGGTGGCCCGTGCTGCGGCCGGCCGTTCAGTAGTCGGCGGCCGGTGCAGTGATCAACAATCCTAAATCATTCTGCAGCTTTTTCCACCGTATGATTCTCCAATGTTAAGCCTCCGTTGGGACCCGTATTGCTCATATTTCTTCCTTACTTCAGCCTTTTCCTCGAAACTTTTAAGTTTCCTTCTCTTCAATGTGGAGGTTAATAGAAGCCGCCTCCCAGCTCCATGACGCTTCAGTAGCTGTGCAGCTAGCTGCTCACCGGTACATGAGGAAGGAAGTGGAGAGGAGGCGGAACGGTGCGGAGCAGGAGAGACAGGGGATTGGATGGACTCACGGACCAATCCGAACTGCCGGGAACGGCAGTATAGTTGACCGTGATTGGTCAACTTTACTGAATGGATTTTTATTCATTCTTTTTGCTCTTTATATTGCGTAGATCGGACTATAGGACCATAACAGCCTTATAAACGGTGTTGTTAAGATGTACCAAGCTTCCAAATTGTAGACCATAGCTTTAAGAGGGGGTCAACTTGTCCACCCATTCCACCTTCAGGCCGTTCAGTGAAAATGAAACATCACAGACAAGCACTGCAGCTTTAAACTGCACCTTGAACAAGGCCTATGTGATTCCTACCCCCTCAGTCAAAGCAGAGCTTGTTGCCATACTAAAATTATTCAGAGTCTTTGCCGTTTTGCTAATGTTATTATAGCAGGAAATATTTGTAATAAAGCCAAATAATACAGATAACTCTTTGGCCTCTTCTCGTGGTCTTTTGAGTATGACAAAGCAATAAGGGCCATGCTGACAGAGGATGCACAGTCATGCTCTGAGGTAAATATCATTAGTGTGGTAACATGCTCATACTGTTGCCAGTCTCACACTTGTGTGTATGCAAAAACCTAAAGTACTGTCTAGGCTCATGGTTTTGTCACTCATTTTCCTGGTCCTCAGATTTTAGAGACATTCTCATTTCTGTCATTTATATTGAATTCTTGGAGAAGTTTCATGTGCATACAACTTTACTGTGTGACTCAGTCTGGTATGCTCCATTGTCTATCTACACATTCAGACCCAAAGTAACAGCATCAGCTAAAGGAAAAGGGAGAACAGCAACCAAAGCTTTTATTAAAGTCTGATTCATTTTAGTGTTTTATTCCTCCCCAGGCCTGGTAGCCAAGGAGCTATTTCATCTTTTATTTTGACTCATATTTGGTGAGCAGGTCAGGACTTTTTGGTCTGGAGCTTCCAGGAATGTCCCTTTTTCTCTCCAAAGTTGAGTGGCAACCTCTGCTAGTGCAGAGTGTTTTCATTGCAAGTTCATCCTCTCCCAGGAGTGTGCGGTTAGGGAGTGAGTGTAATTGATCCTTTTGGTATCAGTGGCGTGTAGGGCCACATGTAGCCTGTGGCTAAGGTTTTTCTGAGATCTGTGCCCCATCACCCCCTGTTGGAACTCTTTAAACCCCGGAGACGGGATCTGTTAGAAATTATCAAGCCTTCCTCAGGCAATTGGAAATTAGAGCAGCCAAAGTAATGCTGCAAGTGCTTCATGTCATGAGCAAACTGGAGAGGGATTTAAAAGACTATGGTCACTGCAGCCTTTGGCTTCGACTTGGGTAATTCTGTGTTTCCTTGTCAATGAAACAGGTTTTAATCTTTGGCATTTGAGTCATGGGAAGCTAAGATGAAAAGATGAAAAAGTCAGAATGAAGAAATGAAACAGGCCTGTCTTTCTTCTCAGCATATTGCAGATGGTAATTATGTCTGTTTTCTGTGTTTTTCTCAAATGCTGTAAAAGAAGGAGAAGTCAAAGAAAAGGGAGCAACTTCTGTTTACACTGATCTAAAAACAGAAACAAAGAAAACTTTCCTCTTTAAAAGTGTGTGTCTCAAGTGGGGTGCGTTTTGCATACCATGTTTTATCCCTGGTCTTTTTCTTGATCCATACTGATTTAGTGCGTCTTCGTGTGCAAGCACAGTTTATTTTCACTCTTTTTGTGTACATGGACTGGACAGTATGTGGAGGACAGAGGGGAGGAGGGTCAGCCACTGTCAACAAGCGACGGATCGTGAGAAAGAAGGCTGCTATTTGTGATCACCACTTTATTCCACAGCTGTCGCAGTTAAACCGAATTGGTACTTTTTTGGTGGTGCGTCAACAAGCTTCCAGCTTAACTATATCAACATGTCAGTGTCACGCCACCCATAAAGATGAGATTAATGTCACTGTAATACTTTTAATAGGCTCACACATCCTCTGGAAGCTTGTAATACATGACTAAGACCTGTAAGAGGCAGAGAGAGGAGTGCAATCAAAGTGCCAAATGTGTTGTTCAAAACTGTGCTGTAATGCTTCATATAAAGTTTGCATTGAAAGAAAAGAGGATCAGGTACTTCAGGATATAACTTTAATGATGAATAAAGCCTACACATTTTTTCCTTTGTTTGATAATTCACCATATGATGTCGGTGTATTTTGTGGATTGTGTTTTAATGTGTGGACCCCAGGAAGAGTAGCTGCTGCTTTGGCAGTAGCTAATGGGGATCCAAATAATAATAATAATAATATTCAGACATTTATGGTTATGGGATTCAGTGGTTTACTTGCTAACATTTTGGGCGGCTGACTGACATGGTTCCCTTCGCAAAAAAAAGATTTTAAAATGATAATGGAAGCTATTTGTACAATTGTGTGGTGGCAAATGTTGCCTTAACCAAATTAAGTCTACTGATGCATTTCTCATCATATCAAATGACACTCTCTGGAGATAATGTTCATACTTTCAATCATTATCACTTCCATGCAAACAGCGTTTCAGCTAGAGAAGGGCTACTAGATCAACATTACTGTTGAGTGATGGTAGCAGTGGGTTATTAGATCTGTTTCTCCTCGAAAAGAGGTTTTAGTGGCAAACCAAATCCTCCTTTGTCAGCCATCATCTGTTAAAAACAGAACTGAAACAGAAAAAAAGAACACTAAAATGTTTAACTTGCTGTATAGCTTTCTCTTTGTATAATTGGTAAGTCACCACACAAACAGTGCATTTAAAGCTAAGGCTAGCATTTAACTGGTTATGAGCTAATATTGGCAGGCAGTGGCTGGCTGAAAAGGTTTCTCTCTGACATGTTGGAAAAAGGACAATTCCCCGACAGGAATGATAATAAGAAAATGGAGGAATGATAATTGAAGCCACTTTTTAATGTCAGTTTGGTAGCAGATGTTGCTGGATAAAAACTTGAACTGTATCAAAACATTATTATCGATTCTTTTGTTATTCAGGGAGCACAATAACTGCAGAAGGTTGTACTTTTTAGAACATTTGTGTATGTTCTTCTTGCGATCCATCGATCCATTGTCTCTTCTGGTCATCCCTTTCGGGGTCCCAGGGGGCTGGTTTCTATCCCAGCTGACACTGGGTGAGACGCAGAGCACACCCTGGACCAGTCCCCAGCTGATCACAGGGCCTCATAGAGAGACAGATAACCACACTCACCCATACCGATAGACAATTTAGAGTCACCAATTAGCCCTAATGAGAATGTTTCTGATCTGTGGGAGGGCCCTGTAGTGCTGTAGAGAACCCAGACATGCGTTGGAGAACATACAAAGATGAAAGCCCTTTACTGACATGAGGTTTGAACCATCAGCCTTCTGAAGCAAGTACACTACCTACTGCCCCACCATGCTGCCCCTCATCCAGTGATACATTTTAGTATATGAATGTGTGCACTATTTTCTGTTGTATTCTCTGTAGCATATTGTTTGATTGCATATTATGACTGATGTGTTTTTTTTAATTGTATCTCCTCATCAGCACCCTGTCCAGCTGCATGCATGCAGTGGTGGCACTGCTCTACCCTTTCTCCTGGCAACACACCTTCATCCCTGTGCTCCCAGCGTCCATGCTGGACATCGTTTGCTGTCCCACTCCATTCCTGGTGGGACTGCTGTCAAGCTCTCTGCCAAAGCTCAAGGAGCTGCCTGTGGAGGAGGTGAGGACATTGGATAGGATTTATTTTGGACATTTAATTCCACTTCAAACCTTTTTTCTGTTCTTGTGTGTCTGTGTTTTCCTTTTCTCTGTGATAGAAGCCTAATTCTTGGAAGAATTGAAACTAGTGTCTTGGCTGATGAATTGGAATAACACAGATTCACAATAATTTCTTTAAAACTTGGCCATCTGTAGCGGTGCCTGTTCTACCTCTTGTCTGATTATATAAAGAGACGGGTCAGGTAGATTAGAAATGGATTAAATTAAAGTGGAAGAACATTTTTAGACTTTATCATTCAGACTAGAACAACCTAAAATAACACACAGGTGCACCCAGTCATAGTTTTTTTGCCTATATGTGGGTATTGGCGCATGCTGTGATCATTGCATTAACATATCAAATCCTTTCATGGAGTTTGTTTATATGTTCACCCAAGTCAGAGCTGAAATTAATGTTTTCACTTGTTTTTTCATATTAGGATGGAAGAAGTGATAGCTTGGTCACTTGACAAAACTTACGTGTTCTAAAAGTTGTGATTTGTATATTTTCAGGATTGCTCATTTTTTTTCCTTGCATGGTGAATCATCTGATTTTTATACGTCATACATCAAGAAAGTGTTGAGTCATAGCCCAACAACTATTATTTGTCAAATAATCTCATTCAAAGTACTTTTTGTTGCATAAGTGTTAGGACTTTGTGTACCAAACCGTTCATGAATATTTCTGAATTCAGTCCAATGTTTCAGACTGACAAATAAGAAAAACAATTGAGAGTTGCAGCTCTTTAAATCAGGTAGTCTGATCAACTACCATGCTCTGTAGACTCCTTTTTATTTCTGATTTAGTATTCTGGCAAAACAAATAATAATAAAAAAATAAAGAATTAATTAAAAAAATATTATCCTTACTGGTTTTTCATATTTAAGGCTTGCATTTGGTCTTTAAAAAAATATTTGTCCTTGTCTTTCAACATGGTCTCTATTTAAGCAATTTGTGTAGAAGATATGTTATATAAGATAAGATACAAAGGCCAGAGTCAACAAGGACCTGCTGCTGCGCTGCAGACATCCTCTGACTTTATACATCACTTCTCCTGTTTCTGACTGACTCATAACATTTTATCTGCTTTGAAACACTGTTCTTGTTTTCTGCTTTTTCAGGCTTTAATGGTTGACCTGGGAACTGATAGATTCATCCGACAGGTAAGTGCAGAGTCATGAAAGGACGAGGACAAAGTGGCATTAAATGCAAACAAACTGGCCCTCATTTATCAACCTGTCATGGAAAATTAGAGCTTGGTGTAAATATCATCTAACACCAGTATAATCACGTACACACTTACCCTCTGTTAAAGAAAGAAAACCCAACAATGAAATAACTTGAAACTGACAAAAGTAATACTAAATAAAGATTCATGAAAATGTTTGTGGTTCAACAGAATCATTTAAAATACAAAAAAAATGAAACTGTCCTGGACAGACAAATAAATCTGATAAGAGCTTGTGCTGCTCATCTTTATTACAAACTATGTATTTTGTTTCATGTGGAGGTATCTAAAAGACGTTAGCAATGACACATCTGAAATCACTGTTCAGGTTTAAATCTGTGAGCTCGTCAGTCTGTAAATGTGAGTATGGCTCTTCTTCACAGGCACAATTTTTGGATCAGTGTGAGGGTACGTTGTGTGTAAATGTAAATACACAAATTCAGACCTGATGTGGGATCTTAGCTTATCCTATACCCACCTATGTCAAATCATATCAGGTTCAGCTTTATAAATGCAGATTTGTGCATCGAAACAACTGTCCACCCACTTGTTGGTTGTATGCATGATTGATAAATGAGGGTCACTATGTGTTGAGGGGAGCCCCTATTTGATTATACAATCCCCTTATTTATTCCAGTGTTTTTAGTCTTGTTTAAATTATCCCCTGGTTCCTTAGATGTTCTCTTTGTGTTTTTTTTAGTGATTTATTGAAAGCACACATCAGTTGTATGGCAACATTAAGTGTTAAAAAACAAATGAGTAGGTGCATTAAGCTGCAGTTCCTTGAATGCCCACATTAGGCTGTCTTCAATGCCAAGGACATCTTTACCATGTCAGAGAAAAAAACCCAAATATATGCAAATAAATTTACAGCGATATTTATCGTGTTTGCAGCTGGTTCCAAAATAGTGTTGTTCTGAACAGACAAGATACAATGTAGCTTCTGCCAGACTTTGTGCCCAACACAGCTCCATCCAATTGACCCATACTTAGTTGGGTAAAATATCTAACATGGCAACCATCATCATGTGCGTCAACGAGCTTCCAGCTTCAAAAATACTCTTCAAAATAATATGATGATTTCATCCTAACTAGGTCCATGTTTTATATAGTCTGTGTTTAAAGTACCAATGCTGTTTCAACCACACAAATATTAATAATTTATTTTTATTGAATTAAATAGCTGTTTAAAGTTACGATAATAAAACTAACAAACATGGGTCAAAGTAAGTGTCCATTTAAGATGGACTTTGAAGGTATAATTTCTAGTGACATCTTTTGCTCAGGAGTATAACTTAGAGTTTGTAAGAGGTGAATGTTTGTTTTCCTCCATTAGAGCTTGAATGGTGTCATTTTGAATGGAGTTATAATACCTATCAGTCCGTGTTGTAATTTTAAGCCTTTAAACTTTATAACCCAAACACTTCTGTTCACCACTAGTGACTGCAGTGTTTGCTGTTGTTCACAGATGGATGACGAAGCGTCGCTGTTGCCGCGAAAACTTCAGTCAGCTCTGGAGCAAGCTCTGGAGCAGAGGAATGACATCATCAATCAGGACTCCGACAGCGAGTCAGACGAAGGTGAATAAGTGACAAATCATACCTCCCAATAGAGACAGATGTTTCCCAGTTAATTAGAGCAACAGTCTCTGCAGCAGAACATGTTCAGTCTAGATCTGTGAAACTCTTTAAAATGACGTCCTCTGTGCAGACTGCTTATGGCAGTGAGTCATAAAGATCAGTCGAGGTCAGGTGAGATAATGTTCTCTCTCTGATAATGAATAGTTCATGACAGGCTTACTGGTGAATACTCATTATGTTTTGTTTTTACAGTAATTACAGTATTCTAACTAATTCAGAACTAAACCAAAACAAAGAAAGCCTCACGCCGACAACAGTCAAACACACTGCTCGTCTTTTCAGATTTAGATACTGTAGCTCAAAAGATGATCACAAGGAAATATGCACTATCTCACTCTTTGAAGAGAGCATACTGCTCAGGCCTTCTGTCTCAGCCTCCCAAATTCTTCTCCAGAAAAAATCAGCTCACAGTCAGTGGGTTTCCATCATCTGTTGCATGCCAATCACAACCTGCTCTCACCAATGGACAAACCAAATGAGACACTTATGAAGTGTACCCAACTGTCCGTCACATGGAAAGGAAGTTTAAACTCCGACTTAATATTGGTAAACTTTCTTCTCTTCTGGTACCATGCTGTAATAAGGTGGTGGGGCAGACTTTATACCCAACATCAACTCCCTGAAAAGTACCCAGAGATTATATAGGATAGAATTATGACAATGATCATGTCTCACATCTAACTTCCTGTGTGTGACAAAATTATTTAGACATGTTATCTCCTGTGTTTCATGACTGGAAAAATATGAAGGATGAATGAATGTGGTAATTGAAAGTATAGCTTAACTTGCTAAATCTAAAGGAAAGGCTTGTTAACGACAGCTGCCACTGTTGAATCCAACTGTCCAGGTCTCTTTGCTCCTATAGCGCATCACCTGGAGTACGGTGACTGCTGAGGGGGGATAAACATTGTGGATCAGATCTTCAAAGTGCCATTTATGCATTTGTGTAAAACCTAACAGTGAGCACAGTTCATGTTTTCAGATTATCCTCATCCTATAACCCACAGTTCACCACAAAATGTAAGGACAAATTAATAATAAAAAATGTCCAAAGCAGAAACTTCATATGAAAACAGACTGTAAATTTAGCCACCAGGGGCTCTCAACCAAAACAAAAACAAAAGATGATATTGAGGTGGGCATGGTGATACTATGTATAGCACCTGTGTGGCACATGGTTTGAGCCTGAATGTGTGCCACAGTGCCACAGCTCAGTTTCTTTCTGTTTAGAATCTCAGGATTTGTATTATTTTGATACACAGTACAGCCTACATGTCCTTCCTGTAGCAGTGTAAGGTCAAACTACAGTCTTACCTGAATTTAGCTAAATACACATATCATACTTCATCTTGGATAATGAGACAACAGAAGGACGTGACTACATTTACAGAAATTACCATAGATGCTAACAGCTTCAGTAGCAGTTTTATCAGATTTTGACTGTATTAAATGAAAAATGAATAACGACACTACAAACTTCTCTATAGAACGTTTTTTTGCTCCACTTTCGACATGTTTGGATAAGAGTTTTGACAACGTGACTCACATCGTGTTATGCAGCAGCACCCTCTTTAGTATTATCTGATTGGCTTGTAATGAATGTTGATTGAATGAATGATCATCCAATCAACTGCAGCTGCTGGATATGCTTCTAAAAGTTTCTGCCCTTCCAAAACACTTTCTATGGGTTCTTTCCCACATGGACTAATGAAATATGTTGAATGGTACATCTGGTATGGCAGGTTAGAGGTCGTAATGAAGAAAAAAAATTCCAGACCAGAATGTAAATATTTAGAGTTTTCCTGAGCGTCATATATTACATCCCATGTTGTTCACAAACACAGACTTCAACATTCAGTACAGTCTGCTGTCAAAGTATTTCCTGACCTGGAAAATGGGAGCAGAATGGCCGCAGCATGTGTTTTCCACATTTTTCTCAGAAATAAAATTTACAGCTAACACTGTCTGTGGTTAAATTACATCTGCTGGATGTCAGTCACATCCTGGTCTCACTAACAGGCAAAACAAAGTCATACCCTGGTGTATGCTACCCTGGTGTATTTTCAATTTAAGTAAGACAAACATACATTTTCATCCAGAGAATGTCTTTGTTTGAAGTACTTTTGTTGCTTTGTAATGGTGTGCCAGGCCTGAATGAAATGAAGCTACTACGTACTTCAAACTATTCAAAGATAAAACAACCTGCTGTTTTTTGTATCGCCCTCATGTCTTGTTAATGAATGTTTATTACCTTGGTGAAAGTAGATGGCCAAACATAACCATAATCAAATACCTTGTCTGTCAACTGCTCTGCATTAAAAACAATTATGCAAATTAATTCCATATTTACGATTATTCTCCTGAAACCACTCAGCAGGTATGGAAACATAATGGATTCTAAAAAATAGCATTGTGTAAGTGTGCCATATCACTACACAAATATACCAAATTACCATGGATAACTTAAGGATTTTGTCCAAGCCTGTTATCATTCTGAATGTCCCCTGGGAATGCTGTAGACTTGGATTCAAATTAGCTTGAGGTTATCCTGCTGGATATCATGCTTGTGGTGTTCTCTGCCTCCTTTTACCAGAAACTACAGTACGAGGATAGTACCTCTTTAAAGAAAATTTATTACATACAAATGCACTGCATTGTGTCACCCTCTTAAATCTGTTAGTTTGGTTCTACAACATGTGTTGCAAAAATGCAAAACTTCAAAAATAAGTGCATTTAACAAAGGAATGTAGGATATGAACAAAACCAAGTCATTTTATAATTGTACTCTAATTACCATTTGTGAAGCCCCACAGTTACAGGGTGTTGCTTTTTTAAACTACATTTATGGAGTGTTTTACAGTGTTTCCCCAATGAAAATTGTTATATAGCTGTGGTGTTGGTGAAGGGGAACATGCAATGAAATCAGATTTCTGCCTGAAATCAGAATGTCCCCACCGTATTTTCTTTTAAATCTCCTCTCAAAACTTTCTTTAACTAGACTTATAATCACCATGACAGTTGTGTGACCCCTGTTTTATGATTTTTACTTTCCTAAGATGACCTTTACTTTTCATTTTTTACTATTTGTCCTGTGCTTTATGTGTTTTTTATTATGTTTACTTGTTTTTATAGTACTCTGTTGTTTAGTTTGAACTATTAGTTTTTGTTATTGAATTTAAGCTTAATTCTATTTCTACTTGGTAGTCACTGTGCAGCACTTTAATGAGGCTACTTGTCAGCTTTACAGCCAGTGATTAATAGTTCTGACACACGGACATCATTCATATAAGAGAAGAACTAAGTGATAACAATCAACCACAACAACAACACTATCATTATTTCTCATTTGTAGCTAATTGTAATCAGAATGATGTGGCCAAACAGTGTCCCAGCAGTAGTCATGGGTATGTCCTCTTTCTCATGTGGCTACAAGCATTTATCCTAAGAAAGTAGTCCATCACCAGCTGATGCAGTTTCTGTTTTTATTGTTATTTTGACTGTTTTTATAGTTGTCAGTGCTCATTTAAGTTATGTGCTTTATGTCCACAGAGTATAACTCCTTGACCAGCCTGGTGTCAGAGGCATTCATCCGCTTCTTTCTGGAGACCATTGGACATTACTCCCTATTTATCACACAGAATGAGCGTGGAGAGCGTGTCTTCCAAAGAGAGGCCTTCCGTAAATCTGTGGCATCTAAAAGCATCCGTCGTTTCCTGGGCGTCTTCATGGAGTCTCAGATGTTTGCAGGGTTCATTCAAGATAGGGAGCTGAGGAAGACCAGAGCTAAAGGTGGACAATACTTCATTCACATATGTGCTCTAATTTTCTGTTTCTTCCTTCAAAGTTCAAATGGAGAGCTTGGAAACTTTTCAGCATGGCTTTCCTAACCTGTAGCCTGTAGGTTCTGCAGTAATACTGATCCCTAGTGGCTGAAAGTTACCATGAGCACACTTGCAAATCAAATCCTCAGCAGACCAAATGAACCCAGTGAAGACAGTGTTTTTCATTCTATAATTTTTATCTTTTCACTTATTTTGTGTCTATCTTAATAGGTTTGTTTGAGCAAAGGGTAGATCAGTATCTGGAGGAGCTGCCGGACACGGAGCAGAGTGGAGTCAACAAGTTTCTCAGAGGCCTTGGTGAGTCCTGCACCAGACATACAAAGCTACCCATAACTTTTTGAAGCTTTTCTTAAGTTTGTTTGGAGAAAAGACCTCATAAGTTACGTTTTTTATTAATAAATTAGTTTTCTTAAATGCCATGAGGGCACATGCAAAAATGGGAAATTTAAAAATGGAGGTTGTTTAAAATCAGGCTGCAGATTGCTTTACCATGAACTGAAATATTAAAACTATAACTGGGAAAATCCTTCATAATCCAAGGCGTGATCTTAATAACCTGTTGATTCTAACAACAGATACCTCCAGATTATAACATAAACATATTTTGGACCATTTAAATCATCGATGTAGTCCTGATCGGTCTGTCAGTAGTTTATAATAACAGTAAAAATGTACTTTTGTTGTTGCTTCTCTTGACATCTGTTTTTTTTTTTTTTTTTTAGAAAATTGCCTAAAAAGAACTGGACATTATCAAACTTTTTAAAATCCTCCTCTGAAGGGGATGTAGTTAAATTCTTATTAGAACTGGAAACTTTTGTCAGTAAATATGTTGTGAAAATCAAAATTTCAGACTGCATTATACAGATACTTTAATTTATGTTTTGTAAATGGACTGTGTGATTGCAAAAAAGTAAATTTTTAAACAGTAACTTCGTCTTTGGTTAGTTTACTGAAAAAACCAAAAGTGGCTAAGTTTATATATGTACAATATTTTGTACCTGTAAAAATTGTGGGAATAAGGGAGAAGAAAGGATAAAAGAGATGAGGTACAAATAAAGAAAATCATATCTATTTGTGTGACTCCAGTGGGCAGAGACATGAAAAGTAAGGTAATGAACTGTTATATCTGTTTGGCAGTCACAGGTGCCAATAAAAGAACAGAAACTCTGATTGGCTATTTTCCATGTCAGAGACAAGACTCTTATTAAAATCAGCAATTTAGCCAATGATGCAAAAGGCTGTGCAAATCATTCCTGACTGTTTTTTCCATCAGCATGAGGTCACTCTCAGTATTTTACTTGGAGCAAATAAAATATTCTTTACTTTTTTAAATGGATCAAGACCATCAGTACAACACTCGCTCAAAATTTCATGTAGATGTTCTGTTTTAACTCCTTTCACCACCCTTCGGGGACACAATCTCTGGTTCTATAATGGGGGTTGTGAGTTCTTGACACAGCTCTTAATAAAATTCTAACAAAAAACAGACGCTGTTTTGTTCTATAACTCCTCACATATGAGTTTATTTATTGTATTTCAGCCTGTCTAAATCTTCACCTCTTCTGCGTTTTGGTCTTACATGATGTCTTTTGATTTATTTTCAGGAAGTAAAATGAAGTTCCTCCACAAAAAGAACTAAGCTGAAGTCAACAAAGACCTGATGTCTCATGTTTTTTATCATGTCAACTCTCACTCTGTCATTATTTGAAAATGTAAACATGTACATATTATCCACTGTAAGCTGGCTGTGATACTCTTCAGTGTATGTTTATAGTGCCTTATGAGATAGTGAATAGCAGGACGGTACACAGAGAGCGAGCCTCAGAGAAACCACTGATGTCCAGTTGTGACTGTGAAGAGCATAATGTGAGTGTGTGTGATGTGACGCGGGCATAGATGTACAGTGCATATGTTTTTTAATGTTTTCTTTACATTACCACAATTTTGTCCTCTGTTTAAGGAGTGTATTCAGAAACTGTACATGCATTAAGACAATGAAGAGAAAGATTGTAGCTCATCATGAAGTCTTTTGCAATCCTTTATTAAAAAATAATAGTTAAAATGACATCACTGCCTGAGTGTCTTAACTTTTGTTACTGTGGTTGAATATTTTTGTTATTGAGTGTGGTTTAAAGGTCTATCCTTAATTTCATATGAGCTGCTAATACAAATTTATTGTTCCTTAAAACATGTGGACAATTCAAAAGCTGTTTGAATTTTGTCCATACAGAATAAAAAAATATATCTTTTTTTACACATCAGACATACTACAGACAGCTTCCCCCCAGAGTTGTGCGTTGGGATAAGCTGGCAGGATTCCAGAAGGCACAGTTAGTCTAGCACCAGCTATCACATGCTGCTGCTAACCTTATTACGTCTGTGCTCATCACTCTGGTGGCTGTCACTGCCACGCTGTTATTAGCTCTGCTAACTGAGAGGCCCAATGTGGAGTCCGGACGCCACATTACTTCTCCTCTGTGTGGGCCCTTTATCGCAATTAAGGATAACATTTGGTGTGAAACAACAGAGAATTCTTTTCAGGATTAGGATGAACATATTTTTCTCCTGTTATTGTTCTGAGTTTTCAGATTTAAAGAGTGCATAACTTCGTCTCATTGTTGTTCTATCTTATGCACATGCCACTTACTGTACTGTTCTTCATTAATCTATTGTCTTTTGATTACCCGTAGAATAAAATTTAATCTAGAGACTTAAAGGAGATATTAGCTTTGTTATTCAACATTGCTAAGTCATACAAAAACACTTGCAAGTAATTGGTGAATAAATGCACCTCCTCTTGCTCTGACTGATCTGGCCATGCCGCTTTGGGCCACTCAAAATGATTGTAGATTGGACCTTGGCAAGATTGAGCTGCCTGATATAGACGTTGAATCAGGGAGATCCAGCTGCTGTGCAAGGTTGTGCTTTCTCATGCTTATTAAATATTGTTACTACCTATTATCATTTGACAGCATTTAAGCTTGTAAATATTTTAGCAGGTAAGCAAAGTTGGAGCTATTTGACAGTTCTGTGGTATTTTAACATGGATAAGACTACAGAAGTGAAGTAAATCTGCAGCAGATGCCCTCCTATGCTGTCAAGAGATGGGTTAAAAATGTAACAAATTAAAGAAACTCAACATGATTTTACAAATCATAATGGTATTATTGAGTTTAATAGATGTAATCAAAATCAATAAGTACTCAAATGTAAGCACTACTTGTACTCTGTTTAAAAACAATGTGATCTGTTACTGTGGAGATCCTTCTTTAGCTAATCCCATCATATACAGCAGTGGGAGCAGATTGGGTGAAATGCCTTACTCAAGAACACATCAACATGTGACTGCAGGTGCCGGGAATCCAACCCCTGACCTTCAGACTGAGAGGTCACTACTTTACCACTGATCCATCGTGAGGATGTAAGTATCGATGTTGTGTATAGAATTTTACACTTTAACCTAACCTCCAGTGTTTAATCATTTAAAACTTTTGAAACTGTGTTTCTTCTGTGTGTATTGGGTACAACTATGTTCCTGTTCTACTATAGTATTTTATTTATGATGCATTTTACCATTATTGTGTATGGATTGAGGGTTGGAGGGTTTGGGTGGAGTAGATTTGGATCATACTTTTATCATGTTTAATTTATCTGTCTGTTTGTAAAGCACTTTGTACGACATTTTTGTAATGAAAATTGCTATATAAATAAAGTTTGATTACTTGATTGATTGATAGAAGTATTGATACCTTTACAAGTACTCTTGTGGTATCAATTACTGGGCTAGAATCTCAATACCATATGAATACTCTTAACAAAATATTTGTGAAGTTCTTCTGTCTCTTTTTAGTCCTTTTTTTCAAAGATATGGCAGTGTCATTTTAGCACTTTAGCTTACATTAGCAAACTAATGTAGGAATAAAAAAGCAAATAGTTTTATGATTTACAACGATAAAAACTATTTTAAAGTCTCTTCTAACAACTTCGATTTCATTTTATGTTTTGTTTAAAAAGATTTAATAATCAGTGCAACATAGGCCTACATGTGCTATGTAGTTGCTATATTTCTATTTGTAGAATGAGATTAAATCAATCCAGAAAAACAATCTCTTTAGGACTAAGACTAAAAACTAGACTTACTCTAAGATCTACCGAAAGCACATACATTTTCCTTATGTGGTCTTGGTAGATAGAAAAGAGCAAATTCCTAAATATTGTGCATAAATTAAAGGAGAAGATTGGAAAGAAATATGCAAAAAGTATTGGTATCTTATCTACTTGAAAAAGCCTGGTATCGCCCATCACTGATCAGAGTGGATGTTGGTACTTTATGTCATTTCACATTGACGTAGTTCAGATTGTGAAAACTTAATTCCTGGTATGACAGAAGACTGCCTCGGGCACAGCTCAACACACAATAGAAAACAACATCCCATGAAATGGGTAAAATGGACTATAAGTTACTGAGACTACACCTAGGAATTATTAAAAGCCAAGAATACATTTGGAAATAATGAAATTGTAGAAACCTACTTAAAACACTATTGTATGCTGTAAACTTGTACTTAGTAACAGAAATGGTAGGTGAATTTTGGAGTTAAGGAATTTCAATAACTTTTCTTGGCCAGGGGACTTTAAAACAGTAACCAGATGGTAAAGCAGAGAGGATTTGTGCAGTGGCCGGTGGGACCTGCTCTGATGTGGTTGGCATTCCTCTGTATTGATCATGCACCTAAACGGTTTTAATGTTTAAATATCATATTTGGACATCAGGTGGAATGTCATCTTTACTCTGAAAATGTTATCTTAAACTGTTTTAACATAATGTGATGTGTTCTAAAGCTGTTAACTTATATTAATAGTTTTTAAGTAAGTATTACAGTCAGACATTATTTACAACATGATTACTGGTAAAGCTGTTTAGCAGATGAGCTGCATTTGCCAAAAGGGTCACTAGAATTTATCAGTGATTTAATTTCTGTCCACACTGACCAAACTTTACAGAAAAACATGACTTTGACCCTAAAATATGTAATTTTCCTGAAAATACTTAAACACAGGGTAAATGAAAACTGTCCAGAGCCACTTACTGATGACAATAAATAAATATATGTTTATGTTAAAACTTAAGAATATGTATGGAAAAAGTCATTAAATCTTTTTTAAGACTTAACCATATCATGCAAGGTCTGTCATAGAAAGCTAGTTATATTACATTAAAATAAAAATTTCAAATACTTACCAGCAAAGAAATTAGAAAGCACAAACCTCCACCAAGCCTTTTCTGACATCATTAGTTGAATTATTAGCAAAAATAAGGAAAACTTGCCCAACTTCTAATGTTTATAAAACGTTTTCTAAAAATACCTGGATCTGCATTTGGATTTGAAGCACTGACAAAATCTAAGCACTCTTTGTGCCATGACCAACTCTCTCTGAGAGTTTAACTGAAATATACTGATGACTTTTTGAGTTATCTTGGTCACAGACAGACTAACAAAACAATACTGGCCAAAAATTACTCTTTTTTTGCTGGCATAGCTACAGTAAACAGGATGTTTTTTTTTTTAATTTGTAGCCACTAGCCTGGAGATTAATTGATATAATATCTATATTATACTTCTGCCATGGTGAAGTTGCCTGGTCATTTTGCTGAGTATAAAGACAAGCTTAGTGTGCAGACTTCTTGTCAGGACTCAAGCCTGTTATTGTGGAAGAAATTGCCCCTTGTTACTAATACCTCTGGCCTCCCCCACAAATAGAGCTGAATTTACCCTTTTGTTGAAGACGTTCATAAATGTGTTCAGGAGTGATTCATAAAAAGTTTTAATTATCTTGTTATAGAGCTGACATTTGGGACATTATGAAAATGCATGAAGAAATATTAACAACCACAACAAAGACAGGCACGAATGATAAGCAGTAAGTGGTTAATTTCTAAGAGTTTTTATCTCATTGTGGTTGTGCTGTTTCACTTTATGACTATTCATATACTCCCCCCTCCACAGATCACAGTTGCGCCCAAAGCGCCTTTTATTTGCACCTTCTCTCTCACTCAGCGTCTCACTGAAGCTGAGAAACGTCAGAAGTAACGCACGAGGACGAATGTAAATCTCACGATTAAATGCGAGACTTGGTGCCTCCAAAATTTTGGCCGGTCTGAAGAGCGACATCCGATGGGGGGATCGACACTCGGAGATTCTCGGGTCAAGGTAAAAGAAAAAACACACTCTCTGTCTCTGCACGCACTCTCTGCAGCACACTCGACATGATTGACAGGTCGACAGAAGTTCACGTGCACGGCTGACAGTCCCGTCTCCGCTGGACTGAGTACTCTGACACCCTCACATGTTTACCTGACAGGATGAAGACGTGCATGAGCTGCGCACTTAACGAGCTGAATTCATTTGTGCACGGATTCTGTTTTTAGACGCTACGTGCAGAAAACCACCCGTGTGTTGACTTATTGTGCAATCTGTGATGTTATTGTGTTGTGGATTGCACCATGATGCCGTGAGAGGGGCGTAATCTCATGCGCACTTAGTAAAAAATAATGTGAGGCTGCTGAGTGATGCGCTGGAGGTGAGGCTGCTGATGCAGAGGCAGGCTGCTGAGGATGCGGGGGCAGGAGCTGCTGTTTGACTGACATGCTGGATGTTATTAAGCAGAGAGTCTGCGTTAATAAAGACCTGTCACTCTGACACAACCAGGAACAGATGGAACAGGTAGCCAAACGTGTAAGATGCCATAAGGAGGAACACTGGAAATCCCAAAGTCCCACAGCTTTATGCAGAGAGTGAAAAGCACAGAACTAAGCTGCTCTAGACTTACAGCCTTCCATTACTGAAGTGAGAAGAATCCACCCTGGGGTCTCTTGTTCTGCCTTGAAACTTCAGTGCAGTGGTTTCTAACCAGTGGGTGGGACCCCAAAAGTGGGTCATGGTGCTTTTGTCAGTAGGTCGCAAATATGGGGAATAAAAAAAAAGATAAACTAATGTAAACAACGCATTGAAGTCCTAAACAAACCAATTCATCATTCTTGTGTTGTAACAATGTTAAAAGTTTCTGTGATTACATATTTTTGTCAAAGTTCATTTGTTTGTTGTACTGTTAAAGAAAACAGGAAAAAAAATCACAATGTAACTTCCCAGCCAACATCCTATCTTTTCATATGGCAATTTAAAAAACTGCTCTTTATTTTAATATGTAACCACCTGCACATTGACTTTTAGCTTACATTTTAAACAAAGCATATATAAACAAACAAATAACAGAGAATTATAAAAGGAATTCTCATACAACTCTACAGCCAACTCCACATTTGCCACAGTGTAAAATTGGCCTACAATACAAAAGATAGCCTTACATTATGTACTAGCGGGCAAGCTCAATTTGCCATGCACTGCAAGCTCGGCTCTGAAAGTTCAATTAAATCATACAAGCTTGCATATGTCTGCAGACACCAAATTATTGTGAGAAGAAGAATACATAAAATAATATGTTAAATGGAAGGATTGTTTAATGACAAACAAAAGACAAAAAATCTATGTCACACACATCACATCGCTCAGGAATTCAAACATCATCATAAATGAATCATAGACATGAAATGTGTAGCTTGTTCTAGTCTTTCTGATTACTCTAAAAGCTTTTACACCACAGGTTGTACCTACCCATTCACCCCCACATACACACCGTGATGCTGAAGCTGCTTTGTTCCATTTCCCCAAACGATTGCTGGATAAGAATTTAAAGAATGTAGACCAAAGGTCAAGGGTATAGAGTCTGTTGATCATCCTATGTGTTTGGATTTGATCTTGTGAATGCAACATCACACCTAACAGAGTGATTTCTCTTAAATTTGTTAAGATGTCTGGTCTGAGTCAAGGATTTTTGGATATCATGGGTCAAAAGGTCAAGGCTAAAGAGTCTTGACCTTTGACCACTGTAGACCTTTGTTGTCATTTTAAATGTATAACTCCAACATCTAAAGATATTTACATCAACCTTTGCTTTAATTTTCCAGTCTTAATCGTGTATCAAATGATCTAATTTAAAAGGTGATATTATAGAGGTTTAGGTCAAGTCACCATTGACCAACTTTTGCTGGTGAAACGACAGTTCTCATGATTAGATTTACAGGTAACTGTATCCCAAAGGCCCTCTGTTCCTCAAGGATGAAACAATTAGACTTTCATGGTGTGAAGGTCAAAAGCATGGAGCCCAATGATCATGATCGGAAAAGGATCGTGTGAATGCAAAAAACAGGACTTCTCTAGGGGATTTTAGAGCTTTGCACACATTTGCACCATCACGTAGAGAAGAACAGATTAGATTTTAGAGGTCAAAGATAAGGTCATAGAGTGTTCTGGTCATCCTTTGCCTGTAAGAGCAGTTTGTGTTGATAGCTTTAGAGATTTCTGTCAAATACACATTTGTCTTCTCTGACCAGAAGATAAAGTAAGTCAGTATTGTAGATCATAGATCAGAGGTCATTTTGTGTAATGTTCAGGTGCTCTACGGAAGTGCAGCATCTTAAAAAAAAAAAAGGATTGAAAGAAATTTTCAAAAATGTCTGTTCTGACATCAGGGTGAACTGAAAATATTTTTTGGAGGTATAAGGACAAATGTTTGAGGGCTATATAATCACTCTTTACTTGTGAGCCTGTCGTCTTTGAGCTCTTTGAAGAAATGTCCTTCTCAATTATTCAACAATAAACCTTTTAGATTATGGAGGCGAGGCCAAAGGCCAAAGCTGTTGAGTCCCATGTTCATTCCTCACTTAGAAGATCTAAATAAACTGCACAACCATAAAAATCATCCTTGCCCATCTTGAACCGCCCCTGCACTTTCACTGCACTTTCACTGCTTGAAACTGCTGGGTGGTAGTTTAAGTTCAAAAGGTGAGGGGTTTTATATTTGGAGGCTTTGCTCATAATGCTTTTAGAAACTCTTACAATGAGCAGGCCCGCAGTCTTGAAGCTTAGTGTTCTTGTGGGGTAGCAGGAGGGCACTATAGCTCATGATGGTGCCTGAGTTTTAAGAGGCTAGGTGAGTATTAAGAGAATGGCGAGAAGAAGATTTTAAAATACTCTCTGAGAGTCTACAGAGACTGTACAGGAAAAATAATGAGGGTTTGATATGTTTTTTTTAATATAGTTGAACGTCATGTAAATAAAAAGTGTTTCTTTTTATAAGTGGAGCACTGGAGTTAAAGAAATGCCTGGATAAAGATTTTCATACATATATATATATATATATATATATATATATATATATATATATATATATATATACACACTGCACCGCTCTATTGTGTGCTAATTTCCAGCATTAAACGGCTGTGCCATCTGTGGCAGATGTGTAAGTGACACTTTGACAGGCAATGCCCTACTTGGTCATAGTTACAGGGTTAGACATCTCTTGAAACTGGGCTTCTTTCCACTCAATTAAAAATAACTGCAATCTGACAAACATTTATGCATGTGAAATAATTTTGACTGTTCTATAAACTTTTAAATACAATTTTTTGGAGCTGCTGACATGTTAAAAAAAACCATATCATGCTATTGGTATTTTTTATATGCAGTTTAGTGTGTTTAGCCTGTCTCTGCGTGTCTCCTATCTCTTTCCCAATTGCAGAGCAAGCAGCTGCCTAAAAAGTCTCATTTCCCTGGCCTCCTGTATAGACCTTTGTTTATTATATATTTAATATACAATATATACTATTTATTATATCATATATATATATATATAAACCATTGTTTGATGCATTAGAAGGCCATTGTAAAGTGTGACATTAGAATGAATGCAGAGTTGTTCAAAACATGGTAACAAGCAATGCTGAACTGACATATCACCTTAGAGTAGCAAACTAGTGACCTATAAACCAGTCAGAGTTGACTAGGCCCATTTGGAGAAGGGAGCTTTAAAGAGAGAGGAGCTCTAACAGAGAGTCTAAGACAGAGACACGCAAGAAGGTTTTTTTAACATTGCATTGGTGAAGCTGACCCTCTACCAAGCCATGTCTTCCTTGGTCATAGATATGAGGTTAGACCACACTGCATAAAGCAGGGCACCTTTCAACTACTTTAAATGCCTTGCATAAAGCAAGGCATTTAAAGTACTTGAAAACTCTGTAAATTTGACAAACTTTTATGCATGTTAATTCTTTTGACATTCTGATAAACAGTTTTAGAGAGAAATATAGTGAACACTTTCTGACCAAAATGTATTTCTGACAATAAAAAGCAGATGTGAGTTTAATTAATACTAATTGATTAAATAAGCTCTAAGAGAAGAAGAACTAGTTGAGCCGCAGCAAACTGAAAGTAAATTTGAGCGTGAAACCGTTTGACAGAAGGCAAGTGGTGAGAACTCATCAGTTGCAGCAGTTCAAACACCCCATGAGAAGCAGATTAACACAGAAGAAATGGGGCGGATATCTCTTAACACTGTTGTTTCTGGGTAAGTTTGAAGCATCTTATTTGGCTTCCAGGATAATTTCAGCACTAAAATCTTAAATTCTGTAGACTACGTCTGAATTGGTTGAAGATAATCCTGCTACATGATCCCATCTCCTTTGAGTTAATAGATGTTACACAAAGGGGGCTTTCAAGGGAGAGATCACTGCACAGGTTTCTATTATGGTGTCATCTCTTGAGATGGCAAGTGTATGCAGTGCCAGCTTCACTAAGCTGGGCTGGGGGGCTGGTGGGGAGGAGTGCAGTTTGAGAGAAAAACACTGAAGGTGCAGAGAAGAAGAAGGCATGTGCGCAGTTTGACAGTGCTACAGAGCTGAAGAGGCAGGGTGTTCTCCGACTGACTAATTGTGTTTCAAATTGGGTCTTTTAGCGCACAATGGGGAATGGGATTGCTCTGAGCTCCCTGCCGAAGCACCCAAGGATGAGAAAGTTGTCAGATTTATAGGTCAGGCTACAGGGGTTGTTGTTAGGCAGACTTGCTCGCAGCACCAGATGTGACAGTATTTTGATGTTGGGCTGTTTAAGATTGCATGCCTGTTTTAAGTTTTTGTGTGCTGTCAACAGAATTCATCTCCCTGTTGTGATTTCTTTTCACAACTTTTTTTGTCCTTCATGTTTCCTTTGTATGCTGTACTCAGCTTTATCTTTTTTTTGTCTTGGTTTTTCTTCATCTTCATCTTCAGTCTACTCCTCTTTTCTTACTTCATTATTTCTGACAAGTGGAGTTAAAATCTTAATTGATTTCACCCTGTTAGAGGGAATTGCATGAATGTATTCTAGTCCCATCTGGAGCCTATCAGAGCCTGACCCGCTTTTGGTGTGTTACGTTGGCGGGTAACTCCACTGGGACCTGTCCCCTGCTTGTGCTGACAAAGGGAAGAAGGCCACAGCCGGCCCACCTATCCTGGCCTGACATACCTGCATCTAAAATCACCTCCTTCTGCCTCAAACTGAACTTGCTCCACAGAACGAAAAGTGGCTTACAGTACAATTTCTCCCTCCTTGCTCATTGTAGGTCACTTGGTCTCTTCTTCCTTCATTTTGGAAAAAGCTTGCGGGGATATTTTGCCCTACAAAGAAATAATTGTCTTATCTCCCTAATTCCCAATTATTATGCACAGGCTTATTTAAGAAAAAGGATTAGATTTTTTCTGTCGTTTTGGGGACTACAGCAGTGAGCAGGGAGATGAAATTTGAATGTGACACTCCTCTCCTCTGCTGCAGCAAGGCTGGGGTCCTACACATGGATGAACTGTGGGAGGAGAGAGAACAGTGAGGCTGTCATGTAAGCCGTCTCCTCTGGGGCCACCTCTCGGTGCATGCTGCTTCCTGCCTCAGGTAGAAGCCTCAGTGTTTCTGCTGCTGAGGTGTTAGGCTGCTCGCTCTGCTCTCCTTTCCCTCCTGCTGAGAAGCCAGCGGGTCCACCCTCAAATCACCAGTATGGAGAAGGTAAGGTGTTTCTTTCCTTGATTTTTTAACAATCTCCTCTGTTTTGACACACATTGAGATCAGAGGTTGTTTGTGTTTGCACTCCTGAGTCTGTGCTTGAACCTCCTTCAGGGCATCTGGGCCTTTCAGTGCAGAGTTGGCATGCTTTCTTTGTTTGTTTTGCTCTTTGCACATCTGAAACATATATGGTAGATATTAGGAATAGCCTTTGGACAAGTGAGAGGGTTTGAAAACTGGATTTAGTCCCATGATGCATTTTCACTGCTACTGAATTGGCAGATGGGTTGAAACGCTTATAACATTTTCTTTTTTTTGCACAAGGATTATTGTGGTATTAGTGAAGCTAAAAAAAAAGTTAAATGTGTTACGCATTTTTTTGAATGAATGACAGCTTTCATGCTTTTTTATTCACTCAAACCTGACACAGAGATTGGGTACATACAGAGTTCATTACTATTTCTTATAGCACAACAAGGCACTGTTCTTATTTTAACTGATCTCTTGCCTTTATTATTTTAAGTTTGCACTTTTCAAATGTTAAATTAGTTGGAAAGTTAAATAGGAGTGTACAAATTTTTGCCACTCATTTGATACAATTAGAACATTTCACAAAGTCTTGAAAATGTGAAAAATCCTGAAGAAAGACATGTTCTCTTTTCATCTCATGTGCATGTGAATGTTTATCATTTGTTCTGTGTCTCCTGTAGAGCTGCTCAGAGTGCCCTGAGCCAACACTTGCACAGAGCCTGTGCACGCTCTGCAACAAGTGGTTGTGCTACCAGTGCACAGATGTACATCAGCATCAAAGGTCGTCCACCACATCCCAGTACACTGAACTGCACCAGCAACAAAGGCCAAGTGCCCCCCAGTGTCCTGAGCTGCACCAGAAAGGCTCCAGCTCTCTGCCACCCACTGGACAAGGCAAGATTCCCTCTTCTTTGAAGACCTTATTAAACATTTAATCTAGTGCAACAGATTATAAACAAATCTGCAAAGTCTGCTTCTCTTCATTAGATAAAAGCTGTTTTGACCTGTCTCAGTGGGAACTACAGCGATGCATAATTGATATCAGGGGCAATGGTTGATAATAGTTCCTGGAGATCCCTGTGTTTTATTACACCTCTCATTAACACGTGTCCCAGATTCTGAAGTGCTCCTATGATATCATTCTTGCTAATATTAGCGCATTGCTATTTAAAGATCCTCAAGTATGCCTGGCAGCTTTGTTGCCAGCTGCCTTTGCAGGTGTTCGCTGCACAAGTTGTCAAATCATAACAAGCTTGTCCTAAACACCTCCTCTGTAATGGGGGGAGGGTTTCTGTTTGGTTAGTGCAATTGTGAGAAAATGTGCGAGTGTTCTGACAGACAGGATGTGGTCAGTGAATGCACAGCAGGTGAAGCTCGGCTCTCCACCACAGAGATCTGAGATGATCTGCAGGCAGGAGGGTTGGCTAAGGTAAAGCGGCCAGCAGAGAGCAGCAGGGCTGCGTTCATTAGCCTTATCCTGCTATTGTTAGATAGATGTATTGTGGGCCAACTGTTTCTACTCTGACCTATTTAGAAATGTGTGAAGGATATTTTTGAGTCTGCATCAAAGACCGTTTGGACAGGACTGAGAAAAAATGCTCCCCTTACATCTTTTGTCGCTCAACACACTTCAACTCAAGCTCACTGCAACCTCAACTTAGGAACATGTTTCCCACAATCAAATTCTCATTTTAAGTAGAAATAGGCCAGTATTAATACTTCAGTAGGTCTGTCACTCACCACAGATTACTTTTAACTATTCACTGTTTCATTTACTGCACTTTGAAATACTCCTAGGCACACTTTCGTTGTATAGAAAGATCTAACCACATACCAATACAATATGAGGCAGAAAGAAAAACCTCAAAAGATGCCTGTTCTATAGAGACAGGTCTGTACTACTATTTGATAGAACCTTATTTTATTAATGCAGGCACCCAAAAAAAATCTCCTTTATGTTCCAGTTTGGTTTATGGTGAAATAGATTTTGATAAGATTCTTTTTCATTTACTCATGAAGAAGTTCAGGACAAATTTCTGTTTAACACCTAAACAGACATGCAAAAAAGCATGTGTAAAGGGATATTTCATCAAATTAGAGGTTGTTTGATGTTTAATGCATAGCATGTGAGTCCTCTCACCTGGACTTAAGCAGAAGAAAACGACAAGGTTAACTTCTAGAAGAGGAGAGCATTGTAAATAAGACAAGCAAAAAGATCCCCCCCCCCCCCCCCCCCCATGCCCTTAAAGGATAACTTCGGTTCCTGCAGCTTTTACATTGTTTCTAGAATGAAGAACAACAATATACTCACCCAGAAGGCTTTCCTGATGCAAACGGTGCTTCGGGAGATATTTAGATCCAAAATCGAGCAGCGGACACCGATATAATGGTAGCCTGTAGGGCATAGATCGCCGCTCCTAAAAACTGCATTAATCGTCCAAAAACTCATGTTTTTCACCAATATTCCATCATGATTCGCGCCGAATGGACGACCATTGTAGCCTGTGTCTCCACACAGCGCTGTGTGGCTGAACTAACCTCTAAACAGACGAGTCTGTTTGCATGCCCTTCGCGCATGCGCAGTACTCTCTGGAGCGTTGAGATCGCTTCCTCATTTCTATCAGCTCCTTATCTGTATAATCTGGCTCCAAACTGTAAGGACGCCCATCATATTCAAAGTCCTCCTCCACAACATCTTCATCCCATAGATATTCGGCCCATTTTGCACAAAACTGGAAGAAGAAAGTCGATTTGTAGCTGCCCTGAAACAATGAGCCGCACTGCGCATGCGCGAAGAGCATGTAAACAAACTCGTTGGTTCAGCCACACAGCGCTGTGTGGAGAGACACAGGCTGCAATGGCCGTCCATTCGGCGCGAATCATGATGGAATATTGGTGAAAAACATGAGTTTTTGGACGACTAATGCAGTTTTTAGGAGCGGCGATCCATGCCCTACAGGCTACCATTATATCGGTGTCCGCTGCTCGATTTTGGATCTAAATATCTCCCGAAGCACAGTTTGCATCAGGAAAGCCTTCTGGGTGAGTATATTGTTGTTCTTCATTCTAGAAACAATGTAAAAGCTGCAGGAACCGAAGTTATCCTTTAAGTTTGATTTCACCCAAAATTCTCTAAATTAGTCAAAGTTCTTGGCCTCGACAGTAGTTATGTAGTGCCTATCTTCTCTCCATTCAGGGATAGAGCTGATCACCATTGCCATGACTATGTTTTTACTATTAAGATGCACCTCATACAATCCCAGTTCAAAAATGCCCAACTATCCCTTTAAATCTTACAATTCCACAGGGTTTCTGGCCCTTAAATTGTTTATGTGACTCTCCCTGGGGATCTTTGAGGGAACAACTATAAACCTTCAAGCTGCTCTATGTAAGGCTCTAGGTTATTTTGTACTTTCTACACACAATGACAAATCCTTGATTATTCACATTTTCATAATGAACAATACGGAGGTGTTGAGACTGGATCAATATTTTGACCATTGAAGGAAGTGACAACTTCAGGTCAGTCTACTGACAAATTAGATACACACTATTCTTTGACTTATTGTTTTCAGAGTGGTAGCATCCAAAGAGCTGCCAAAGGTCAAGAAAAGACAAGAGATTTATCTGTCCGGTTTAATTGTGAATTATACTGGCAGTCTGGCCTTTTACATGCATAATATGAGTTATTATAAGGTAAACTATATACATTTACAGTATATAACTCAGGAACATTAAATCAAACGAGTAGCCCTCTATAATACCCCTGCTCTGCCGTGTAGCTCTTGGGTTGTTGACCTCTTTCCTAATGTATGGTTGTGATAGTTTCCCAACCTGATGTATCATTATTACCTTGTCTTTGAGTGTAAATTGAGAAAAGAAGGGGAAATTCTTATGTATATTTAACATAAAGCAAGCCCAAGGCTAACATAGATCCTTTCAAAGGCACAAAATCAGTCTACATATATTTTCAGAGTTCTTATTAAATGATTTAAATTACCAGATTAATTAAAAGGTATAGATCTTTGACAACATTTTCTCAAATTTTAGTTTTTAAATAAGATATAGTGGCGGCACAACAAGTTAGTGTGCGTGCTTCGCAACAAGAATATTAATATGTCTTTCTGGAGTTAGTATTGTTTCCTCGTGCATGTGTGGTTTCTCTCAGGCACCCTGGTTTCCTCCCACAGAACAAAAAAAGGCTTTTTAGAGTTAACTGGTGACTCATAATTTGTATGAGGTTGAGCATGAATGGTCTCTGTGGGACATTACAATTTTGTCTTGTTGTTTGATATGATTTTTAGGCTTTTTACTTCTTAACTGGGATAGAAAGGGCAGTTGATGGTGAGACTATTAAGAAAGAGTAGGGATTGACATGTTCAGAAGAGCCACTGGCTGGATTTAAACCAAGATCCAGGAAACAGCTTTTGTAAATGAAGTGTACCGATTCAACCACAAGTCTGCTAGTGCCCAAAGACCCTCGCTTTTGAAGGCATTGACAAGTTTGTTTTGGTTTGTTTTTAGTCCCCTTAAAGACACCTTCTGTCCTTTGAAAAGTGAACTTCCCAGCAGTACCTTATCACAGCCACTAAAACTTTACACAAACTCTTACCATCGTAACTTTGGATGTAGTATCAGATTGTAACAGTAAATTTATGTGATGCCTTTTGCCTCCCAGGCATCATCATCTGACAATTTCTGACTTTAATCAACTTTTAATGAGTTTTTCTAATAAAGTTGTTGGCTTGGCTGATTATTTGATAACTTAAAGGCTATTAAAAGTTCCCAATTGTAAGTGTCAGTGTTTGTTATCTCCAAAACTTTATAGACTACATTTACATCACAAATGGCCTTCATTGCTCTTGCAGATTTTGCTGATGCTCCATGCTCTGTCTCCTCCCCCCCTTTTTTAGGCCCAGGGTTGTATCCTTGTCCCCTTCCCATGTGCCATTCTCACAGACAGGAGCCCTTGGAGCTGTTTTGTGAGTCATGTGACCTCCTGTGCTGTAGCAGCTGTCACCTGTCCTCCCACAAAACCCACAGGTCAGTCCTCAGACACCTGGCACAAGGACATTGCAGAGGAGGGCTAACGGCAGGTTAAAAACTTCCTCAGAGCAACGACTCTCTCTAACTGCCTTGTCACTTTTATCATGTGAATTTGCATATGCTATCCTTGGCCCGCCTAATACCTATTTAAGTATTCATACGCTTTTGTTTTGTGCAATGTTACAGCACAGTAGCTGCCTCTAAGGTCACCTGCATTATGCCTCATCTCTAGGGAAAACAAATTTAATTCTGACTCTCCCCATGCCTGGAGAATAAATCAGTGAGTGTAATATCTGGTGGATGATATGCTCTCTTGTTCTGTTCAGGGTGGTGCAAATTGGGAAGGCCCTGCAGGATCAGCAGTGGCTGTTTGAGAGCCTGATGTTGCAGGTGGAGGAAAGGAGGTCTGCAGTAGAAAACAATGCCAAACAAATAGAGGACAGGTAGGTTTACACACAAAGAAAAACATCACAGTCTGAAGTCTGTGCAACTTCTCTTGTCATTAATTTAACAGAGAGAAATATAGCAAGCTAATACATAAATGGGCATAATGGGCTTTCTTGTTACACATTTGGAATTTTTTCTGGCGGGAATGATGCATGTATTTCCTCCTCTCTGTCTCGGCAGACTTCACGGAGTAAAGATTGCACACAGGAAGGCAGAGAACCAGATTAAAATGGCAAAGATGATTATGATGAACGAGCTTAACAAACGAGCCACCCTATTAATAGAGCAACTGGAGGTAATTACTCTCTTCTTTTTCTCTCCTTCTTATCATTCAGCCAGCTGCAAATCTACATGCAAAGAATCAGTCACCGTTGTGATGTAATCAGTCCTGAGAGCAAGCAAATGAGAAGCCATTCTAATCTGTCAGAGCTGCTAAACTGAACATCTATGGGACTAGATCTGTCAAAAAAAGAGCCACTGATTTAACTCACGGCTTAGCTTTTAGCTCTGTGAACTTCAACAGGTTACAGACGTTTCATGTTGTATTTCTTTACAGAAAATCTCAGAGGACTTTCAGCAACGTCTGGAGGACCAGCTGCAGGGGGCAATAGAGACCTGCAGCCAGCTGGACCATGTTCAGAAGTTCATCACCTGGGCCAAGACCCACCACTGCAGAGGCCCAGTGCTCTTTAGCAGGGCCCTGGTACGTCTCACTGTGACACATATATGCATCTCCTAAACACATTAATATTCAAAGGGGAAATCACTGACACTAATGTCCCTTTTCCACAAGCATGCCTTGGCACTACTCTACTCAACCCTACTCGATTTGCAGCGTGTTTATGCTGCAAATCGTAAACGTTCTAAAACAAGCTACTTTTAGGACCTACTCCGCTCTGGTTCCAAGCGAGCAGAGTCGATACTAAAAGATGACGTCACCGACTGCCGGCTACTGATTGGTCAGACAATGTCGTCATCTATGAGTCATGAGCGCGTCGACTTAGCATGCTAGCGGTAGCTACCGTTAGCTTACCCTCATACATCTTTTCTTTGCAGTTCGATTGCTCTCGTCCTCGGCTTCATTCTGTTGTATAGCTTCCAAAACTCTCCTGTGCTTCTCAAGGGGAATTTCTTCTTACTACCTGCAGCCTTCTTCTGCTTTCCTTTTTTACTCGGTTTGTGACAAAAAGCCACAGATTGTTGTGTCGCACTCAAAATGACGTCACTGCAGAGCCGCTCAGCGACACTGCACGCCGTTGGGCAGGTGACTCGGGGTAATGGAAAAGCAGCACAAGGCGAGTAGAGTAGAGCCGGGTAGAGTCGAGTAGAGTAGAGTAGGGCTAATGGAAAAGGGCCATAAGAGTAGAGTTGACCAATCACTGAGGGTAGAACCTGTGCAACAACCTGACTGTCGTTCAGAGAGGCTTTAACACTGATGTCCCAGCAAAAAAAGGTACACAAGCCAAATTACACATCAAAAGCAGACACAGCGGAAAAGTACCAAAAATCTCCAAATACCGATGAACAGTTTCTGCCTTAAATATTTTCATAAACTTTTTTTTTACTTGAACAAAAAGCTAGAGGTGATTTTTGAGGGATTATCATAGTCATGACATGTCAGTGATTACTGGCAAAAAAAATATTTCTGATGCTTTTTTCAAACTTCATGCTGTGTCAGCTTAAAAAAGTCACACAAAACCCATTGGCACATTGCATACAAAAATATATGTTTTAGAAAATGTTAGACAATAAAAAAAAAAAAACATTTTTATGTTATTTTTCATTTTTACTCATCAAATATTTATCCAACATGAGTCCTGTATATAAAAGAAAATTAGTATTTATTTACATGAGTTAAGACCCTCAGGTGCCAGTACATAACCTTTAATATCACTAATATTTTTGTGGAAAAACATAAAGATATTATTTCCAATGCATAAAAATTCTAGAAGGAAGATCTCTTTTCAGTTAACGCAGTGTGGGACATTCCCCTGGTTTTAAACAAAATAATTGCATTTTTATTTTGAATGCTATGTCAGCTTGAAGAAAATGTTCCTTTTCTTCACTGACTAATTTTGCAGGACATTGGGCCCTTCAATTTGATTTTTGTGCATTTTGCATTTTTTGTGTTGTCAGCTTCAAGAAAAAAATCTCCATATAAATTCACAGAGGGTTGGGTAGAGAAATAAAAAGCGGGATCATTTGTACTGCCTGGCTGGAAAACTTAATGTAAGGCAAGGCAAGTTTTTTTGTAGAGCACAATTCATACACTAGGCAATTAAAAGTGCTGTACAGAACAAGATTAAAATCACAATACAAAACAAAAACCACAATAATCATTATAAAAAGAATTTTAAAGAGAAGAGTGCAGATAAGATCCTTTTAGTCATATGCACAGTTAAGTATGTACATTTTTTAAAACATTTTTATTACACAGAGCTGTTATCACTCTGTTATTATGGGAATAATTCAAATTCAAAAATTAAAAAAAAAACTTTTTTGCGAGAAAGGTCACAAGTCTTTTCCTCCATGGAAAAAGAATGGAACTCAAGTGTCAGCTGTTGTTTCTCTTTTTCACACTTACTATATCTGCCTGCAAGACCTGCTGAACTTTATTCCAATATTCTACTTTACAAAGGGAGCAAAACAAGTCTGATGATTGATGTAAGTAAAAACCAGAGTGAGCCCTGAGGTCTTTGTGCTTAAAAACATGATGAAAACTCTTGTTGTGTTAACATTTCAGTACTTATAGTTAAGAGTTGGATATTTTGTGTATACTTAACGATTTGTGCCATTTTATTTCTGGCAGGTTAACATCTGAAAAAAAAAGTTGAATCCTTCTACCTTTAGGTTTACATGTCTGTTTTATTTTTTTCACTTTTTGTGATGTTATCATACAAATCATTGTCCAAATTGCTCTTCATAAAATTATTTTTGCTACACCCAGTACATTAATATATACTCTTTTGTCAGATTTCACTTCAGATGCAGCAGCTGGTTGAACGACCAATGCACTCAGATTCTTGGAGTCCAGTCAAGATTAAATTCAACTGGGATGCAAGTTATTGGACCAAACAGGTTTCTACCTTAGGTAAAATAAGAGTCAGTGTACTAAGATGGCTGTATGGAAGTCTTTTAAGTTTTTTGGTTTCACCAAAATAATATTTTTACCGAGCATTGATTGATTTGAAGAACAACTAAAAAGAATTACGATGATTTTTTAAGTTACCTTCATTATGCTGTATCTGTTTAATGCTAAGAGAGATTCAGCCTAATTTAAAAGAAATGTCTCTGTTGCTCTGTAGGCCAGCTAAATGTTGAAGGTGGAAACTGCACATATCCTCAGGGTTTGTCCTGCTCCAGCATTCTGAGGCCTCAGCCCCTCACCTGCATGGCTGTGCCGTCTGTGTGTCACAGAGGGCGGGAGTCTGGCTGTGGGTACCAGACCTGCTGTGAGCCCCAGATGTGCTGCCTACACGGCCTTCCTTCTCAGCCAGATCTGTCCAGTCTGGACAAAACCCAGCTGGATGCCACTTTGTATAGCCACAGCTATGCTCAGCCTGGTCTTATCTCCTCTCTGCACCGGGGCCAGCAGCTCCAGAGGTGCTGGGAACCGGACAGCTCCACACAGTGTCAACCACCTTCATCGCCTGTACCAGTCATGGGGAACATCCAGCTCAGCTGTAGCCGAGGATCTGCATCCCAGCCACAAACTGCTGCCACTCAATCCCAGTCTCAAACAAAATCTTATCTCTATCACCAACAGCAGAGGGACACTCAGTTGGACCAGACTCAGTCTGCAGACCAAAACAGACCAAGTCAGTGTCAGAGGAGACTGTCGACCAGTTCAGCTCTGCAGGAGGACCTCAGCCTTACAGCTGCAGACAGAGACATGGTGTCTGAGGACAGCTGGAAGGACAGATGCAGAGTGGATGAGTCTCATGGGGGATCAGCTGGGGCTGATAGCAGAGAACTGCTTGATGAAGAAGAGGACAGGGAAGAGCAGAGTCCAGTCCAGCAGCAGCTCCATAGTAGTCCTGCAGCAGAGCTGAGGAGAGAGGAGCCGAGGAACAGACCAATGCTGACGCTCAGGGATCACAGAGATGGCAGGGTGAGAGACACATTCGATTCATATGACTGTGTTTTTCTAAGTTCTTCTTATGTAGCCAGTGACAGTTTGTCCTACACAAACTTTTTAGTAGAAAGAAAGTATACAACACCAAAAACAAGACAAACAGCTGCTCTGCACAAAAGGTCACAACATGTCATTCTCTCAAAGGGGTCAAAAAGACCATTAATTCATTTTTCTGGAGGAAGCAAACATACATGTTTCTTTGGATTGTCTGGCTCCTATTGCAAAAAAAAGGAAAAATGCATCAATCAGGCTGCCTCTGTGTTGCTTGAAGATTTTAAAGCTGTTCAGATGCTTTAAGGGCTAGAAAGGTGCTTATGTTACAGAGTTTAATGAAATGTTTATACCCCCATTTAATGCAACAGAGTGTTTTTGTTTTTCCCTCTTATAAAATGATTTCTTTTTGTCTTTAAAAGTAAGATTATTGCTGAAGTGATATGCTCTCATGTCACGAGTGATATGACGGTGTCCAAGTAACTTTAGGAGACCCATCCAACAGAGAATATAAAATAGTCTTTTAGCACAAAATGGTAATTATTCATTCATCCATTTATTTAGTGTGTTTTAATTTTAATATTCTATGCACAATGGAGGTATGGTATGTAACCAGCTGTGTATGGTTTATATTAGGCTCTGGTTGTTGATATCTATTCATGGGGCCTGGAATTCCTATGACACCTGTGTACTTTACAGTGTACGCAGACCAATACAATTAAAGGAAAGATTAATACATCTTTTTATTAGCATGTTTTCACATTCATTCAGATGATTTATAATCCTAACTGCATCAACAAAACTTTAAAGTGCCATTTTATATTACACAAATATTTTAAGTGTGAAGTGTCACACTGGGAAGAAAGGTGATGACCAGTCAGTTCCCAAGGCCTTCACTCTGACGATCCCACAGCTTAATGACTTTTTTTTCCAAACAAACAAAACAAACAAAAATCCCAACATCAACTCTGTGACTGTTTTGGAGTTATCAGACATTTCCCAACATAATTAATAAGCATTAAGTAATTTATGGTTGGCTTGTAAACTGCACCCCTTTGGTGTTATTATCACAGTGTTCATGCAGTAACTGTTGGTGAGCTCTCTAAAGTTATTGAATAAAGCTGAGCACATGAGAGCACCTTGAGTAACCTTCTGTGTGTAAAATGTTTGGACTGAAATAAGTATGGAAAGTAAGCAAGATGACTTTATGAAACATTCTTGTTATGGTTTTTAAAAAGCAGTTTATTATTTTTTCCTTTTTGTGTAACAAATTTTATTTTCATTACTGCAAAATTAATAGGGATGCTGCTAAGTTTTCAGAGCCACTGTGTTTTTGGTCACTTCCTGGACCAAACTGAGAATCTTTGTCCACTAAGTTGAACAATCCAGGATTCAAATCAAGCAACTCATGAATTTGAAACACAACTTTAGACACCTTTTTAAGCACTTGTGAGGGAGGCTAAAATATTTGCAGTGTTGACGATCAAATTAAATTGTGTTCATTTACTAATAGGGATTACAGCAATAACAGAGATGCTGTACAAAGCAGACGTCAAACCTGAGAGAAGAGTTACCAAATTGTTGTGCAGCAGTTAATGTTCATTGCACACTGGAAAAAGTTAGAAAGCAAATATGATGTAAGACTTATAACAATAAGCACTTTATAAAAGCAATAGAAAGGATGACACAACTAACACAAAATACAAGATGAAGTCAATAAACACTAAACACAATATACTAATCCTACTTATTAAACAGTATGGAAGAGTTCAGTTAAGCAATTTAATAAGTCTATAACCAGAAGCCTCACATTGTAATAACATGAAGACCCCAGGTTTGTGCTTTATGATAGAGAGAACAGTGCTGTAAACATGATAGCAACATCACATAATATCTAGAGACAACAATCAAGATGAAAATCAGCATTGTAATCCAAGACACAATTGATAAATATCAAAAGTGACTTATGTACCATAGGTTTATCACAAAGCAACAAAGATAAAGGGCAGAAATATACATCCACCAAGAGCAATAGGATCATATGGAAATAACAGTTTAAATCAGCAAAGTGACCAAAGCCAATAGCTGCAGTGCAAGGTAATGAAAGTAGATTGTCGCATTAAAGGTTAGCCAGGGCCTTTGGGGCTTCAAGCTGTCGGTGGCATCAGTTTAGCCTCCTGGTAGCACAAAACAAAACACAAACACAAAACCTGTGTGTTTAAAGTGTTGATAAAGGTGTTGCAGAAATCCCCATGTTTGCCTAAAAAAGATGCCTTCTGTTTGGAAATACTCTTTGTTCTGTGTCATAGACTAAAATCAGCCTTGATTAAGTCTAGAAATCCTTAAACACATGACTGAATATTATTTCTGAATCTGTAGTTTACCAAGTCTATACTACCAGTTGCAGTTAGTTAGAAAAGGTGTGGTAACTGTTTATGAGCCTAACAACTCAGGGCTGAGAACTTGAAAACTTGGTGTTTTGCTTCTGTGAGTGCAGAGTGGGGTTATGTGGTGTGAAAGATGTGCACCACAGTCTTTGGTTTTTTCATTTCACACGTGGTTCAGCTCAGCTTCTGTATCATCGGACTCATCTGAAGCAAGCTGAAAACTCTTGACATGGTTAACCACCCAACAGCATTCATATACGCCTCTTCAAAGCCACAATTCACTGGTCAGAGACAGGCCTATTTCCTCTAAGCACAGGTGTTCAAACAGAAGTCAAAGAAAAAACAAAGACAACTTATTCTTAACATGTTTACTTGTACTCATAATGAAGTCATTTCATAGTCAGAAAGTGTTTCCATGCAATGAGTGTTTTTACAGAATATTTTACTGAAGTGTCAAATTAGAGGCATTAGCAGTTTTAATTATTATCACAAAAAAACACCTAATAATGAACTTTATTTTAATGCCAGATTGATCACTACCCACAGTTGACGGCTTGCCTGAAAACAGATGGCACAACAAAAATGAGCTTTTATGAAGACAGCATGATAGGAAAACAAAGAGGTGCTTTGACAATTAAAGCTTTGAGCTGTTCACAGCAATACTTCTCAGAAACATGAGAACAATCTTCTTCATAACTGCACTTAATGCCAGCGGTTTGAGCAGCCACATAATCGCCTCTCTAAAACGGCCCTGCATGTGCGCTCACAAGCATGAAGATGTATTCTCAATGCATTTTCAAGTCATGGCATCTGAAAACGACATAAAACCACTTGGGTGCAGTCGTTTATGTACTTAACCTGTCATTAATGAGTCACTGAGGGAATAGAGGGAGCTGCCAGTTTGACTTCAGTTCTGGTGTCGTACTTTGAGATAAATTCTTGCACCCCCATCCTCCTCATCGTTCCAGAGAGAGGGATTATAGTCTATTTTTCCTCCTCAGTCTATAGCCTGTGTAGCTCTCCCAGGGGGCAGGGATCAGGTAAGTGTTTTAATCGCGTGGTACTTGGGAGTTTGTGCTCTGTATGGCCTGCATATGGATGATGGTACATCCAAAAAACAAAAGAGAAGAAAACCCTAAAAAGGTTGTGCTTTATCATTTTTGCACCCTCTCTGCTTTATAACCACTAACTAAAGAGACTGCTGAGGTGTGTGAAGTTTCTCTGGATACATGCTTACTTTAACTGTAAATGCAAGAGATTAGGAAAGTGGAGAGATGGATGTCCTGGTTTTGGTCAATACAGCCAGAGACCAAGTTGAAGAGTGCTTTAGTCTAAGTTTAAGGATACATAATATTAGCATTGTTACATCAGTGTCGAAAGACAAGACCTGAAAAGGCCGGTTATAGCCAGAGGCACTGCCAGAAATTTTGTATCCCATAGAAAGATATCACGTTAGGCCCTAACCAGCTCTGCACAATTTCTGAAACCGGGCATCTCTAATGCAAATAAATATTAAGGGAAATCGGACCACCTGTAATTATTAAAGTCAAGTTATAAATTAGCTTCAGAAAGTAAAACAAAAAAAGTCTTTACCTGGAAGTTATACAATAAGTGGTATTTTAAACTGTAAATACATTTATTTGGCATTTGGACCACTTTAAGTATTCATCATGTAATTAGTTATCATTTACTTTATTATAAAATCGGTGCTCACGAATCTCTGAACTTTAAACCTGTCAGAGATTTAAAACTTTTGCAAATTACACATTTGACTCTCTCCATAGCATCTGATTCAAAGACCCAAATATTTTAAAATGCCATAAAAATGCATAAAATAAACTTGTATACTCTAGTAAATGATTTAAATAGACTCTGTTTCATATAAATTTTATTCTATTATTTAATTGAATTTATTTTATTATTTAATTTTTTTCTTAGTAAGGAGAAAATAAATCTTCAAACACTTAGCCCCCAAAGCTCTCCTGATCATAGCTATCAGCAGGTGTAAACATTTTGCCCATATGTATAAGATTCAATTGATGAATTAAAAAAACTGATTAGTGTTATGATAAAGTTAACATGTCTACGGCTACAAAAGTCATTATTCTCAAATGAATCAATTTTTAGGCAATACATTAGGAAAAATGTGGTAGTACCACATAAAACAGGTCTCTTTGTGGGCTAACACTTACTGAGCTAATGTGACCCACCTGCCATCATAACATCATCCTCACTGGTTTAATCAAAGGGCCACACTGCATGCATAATAGTGAATTTACATACGATAATAGTGTCTAACCAACCTTTTTATAGGCTACACAATAGCAGTAACGCATGCAGCTGTGTGGATCATTCTCTGTGAGGCCCGCATCATTATGAATTAATGCACTCTGAATGATGTTTTTGTTTATTAAGTATGTGCCTGAATCTCAATGTCGTTTCCACCCACACACCCGCTCTCTGTTGTCAGTGACACCATCAGCAGTGTGTGTGAGTGTGTTACAGCTTGACACCATGTTTACTTTTGTATGTGTGTGTTTCTCGCAGAGATCCACGTCCCTGGAGGTGCCAGTGACAGCCCAGGAGTGTGTTTCTGACGTGCAGAGCAGCAGACTCAGCCCTGGTTTAGTGTGCACGAGGAGGAAGAGACGCTCCCAGAGCATCCCAGCAGAAGTGGCAGCCCCATCCAGCAGCCCTTACTCTGAAAGGCCCACAGGAAGCAGTCATAGCCCAGAGGCAGGAGCTGCAAATAAGGTAACACTTAGTCTGAATGTAATCAGTGTCACACATGAAAGGGAGAGAAGCTCAGCTGTCAGACTGGGTTGAGGTGATCACTGTTGTGACACAGTTTTCCCATTATTATGTCAAACAGTTATTTTCAGAATTAATCTTTTGTTGATGGTACAAAATTGTTTTATTGTTGTAAGATAAGTGAGACAAAGGCTTTTTAGAGCCTCCAGCCATGACTTGTGTTCAGATTGCTTGTTTGGTTAAATAAAGAGTGAAACTGAGTAAAACCAAAGGCAGAATGTCTTGACAGAACCCATGTTTTTAACTCAGGTTCATACTATGTATTCACTTTCCATGACTAACTTGTATTTCAAAAGTTATTATGTTAAGAAATCTTTCTACTTTTCATATACTGGGTATATGAAAAGTTTGACCAGAATGCTCCGTTAGAGATCATGCCTCCTTAAGGCTTCCTTCCTCATGTGGGTCCAGTCACCTCTGGTTGGTCAGTGGGTCTACTCTGTGGTAACTGCTCAGTTCAGCGCTGCTGTGAGGCATGTTGTCTGTGATTCTGCATACGTCCTCTACTCTGCACTGGGAAAGACCCTCTGAGCCAATGGAATTAAATTGCTGAAAAAACAGTGATACACTGTCACTAGTAGGTCTGTTGTTGGCTTGTGCTTAGAAGTACTCCATCACACAGAGGAGACAAAACTCAGGTATTTAAAATGAAAAATAATCATATGAACTCTTCATGGCTCTCCGATGCAGCTTATGGATTCTGACCTATTTTTTAATCATTATTATTCTGAATTAAATTTAGGTCATTGTTCAACTGAATGCACAAGCCTTTCATGTAATTGTCATGGGAGGTAAACATGCATCACTTTGAAGAGATTGTTGGTACTCTAACATTGCATGTAAGACAGAACTTGATCCATATCCTTCTGTTAATATTTACAAAATCAAAAAGATTGCTTAGGATAACCAGCATTTGAAAACTAGTATTCCCCAGTCCTATCCTCACCCCCTGAGCTGCTGAGAGCTAAAACCGGAAAAAAAATCCCCTCAACCTGCTGGCCTTAAGACTTCCCTCTTACAGCAACCATGTTATACAACCAAACCAGACTTAGGACCTCAACACTTAACAAATTAGATCAAGTCAAGTTATTAACCAGCAGAAATGAATGAATGTAAAAACTGGAAGGAAATGCAAAAAAAATCAACTTATAGTTTTTTTGTCCTTAATGGAGAATACAGATTGGTAGATTACCTTGATCTGCAAAAATCTTTCAAAAAGACATTTCCTGATAAGGCTAGGCTATGTTTACGTGGAAACTCCTGACTTAAAGACGCAAAGAATTTTCTTTTGCGTTTTCAAATTCTTCTGCGTTCAAACAACGACGCTGGAGACAAGTTAATCCGCTGTAGTGTGCATGCCGGTTCAGTAGATGGCGCTGTAGGTCTGCAGAGGCAGCACTGCTACAGCACATGTATTAAGAAGAAAAACTTTTCACAAACAACAATGGCGAATAGACGCACAGAGACGCAGGAGTTTCCTTTCTGGACAACAAATCAGTTTGGACAACAAATCTATCTCGATAGTTTTGTCTGGATAACAAACCGAGCACGGTAAGAGGCTCATACGTTACTCGGCAGACGGCCGAAACTGTTGTTGTTCCTGGTATGCGCGCACAGCCTTCATGTGAAAGAGCACTGCGCATGCGATGATGGCAGCATTTCACCATGAAACGCTCTGATACGGGTTTACACGGCGCTGCATGGAGAGCGAATTCAAACCTTTTCACTCTGGAGCCCAATTTTCAAAAGTTTCTGTTTTCAGACGAAACGCAACGTGTTTCCATCTAAACGCAAGGACAAAACGCAATGAAAACTTATCAGATTTGACCATTTTTGTCGCCATGTAAACGCAGCCTTAGACTCTGTGACCACAGATAGCAATTGGGAGGGACTGTCACAACAAGAGCTGGCTCCCAGGGAAGCAAACTGTCCTCGCTCTGACACTGAACAGGTAGAGACAGAGCTCTACTTCCTCACATACTGCCCCAATTATTAGGGCCTGATCTTCATATATGTATTTGAACAGAAACTTTTTACATCTTCATATTTTTCAAACTTTCATATCATAATTCTACTAATATTATCATTTCAAGTTACTATTTCCCTTTTATTTTTTTTTCTATTTTATGTTTTTTTATTTTTATTTAAATGCTTTGACAATAATGCTCCACGTTCATACCAATACAGTCTTCAACTGTAAAAGAAGAAATTGTGAATTGTTGATTAAAAAGCTGGGACTGAATCTCTACACAGTGTTCATTGATAGCTGTGACTCGGTTTTCCCTCAGTATTAACAAAGTAAATCTAACTGAGACCAGCACTCTTTAGCTTTATTTACTGATCAGGGTTTTTCCTTGTAAATAAAAGTTTAATCAAGTATTTGTTTATTGACAGTATACCAGTGTGGACCCCAGACAGAGGAGAGCTTCAGACGGAGTGCTTTGTGCTGTCAAAGAATCCACTGAGCTTCCTCCCTTCAGGCGCCGTCGATCTCCATTACTGTCCTATAAGACTGAACCAGGTAATAGAGCATTCCCATTACGGTAACACTTAATAATAAGGTACCATGAGCATTAATCAATGCTTAATAAGCACCAATTAAAAATTAATGAGCAATTAAAAGGCACTGTAAGATACTATATACATACAAGTACACTAAAAGCAATATAAAAACATCTGAAGGATTTATTAGAAAATTATTTTTTCTTAATAAATCTTCCTAAACATTAAGAAGATATCAGCTACTTATGAGGGTTACTTTTATTTGATGCATATTAAGCACTAACTAATGCTTATTATGGTACCTTAATAAAATGTGTTACAGTTATCAAACGGTAATATCTGACATCAAAGTTTATCAAAACATGCTTATTATATTTCTGTTTCAGAACAACTTTACACATATGTGAATGAGCAGAGTGATTTTAAGACAAAAGAAAATAACAGGGCATCAAGAAACAGTCACATCAGGTGCGTAAAAGCCATCATTAAAAAACTCTGTCCAAGCAGGAATAAGAAAAAAGATATGTATTATCTTGATTAACTCTAATTTTTTTCTGTCCTTTTGTCTTTTTACCAACAGAGAGAAGGACTCAGGAAGGCAGAAGGTCCCAGTGGTTTGTTTGGAGCGTCTCAAAATTCTTGTGTCTCAGCTGCCCCCTCATGGACGCAGACAGAGTGACCCTCTACCTGCCAGTGGGACCGATAAGAGTGAAACTCTTTCAAGGGAGAAAACCTGGCATAATGTTGCACCAGAAGTAGGTTTAATTCCTACTTATTTTTATACTCCAGGAAAGAAATTGTTATTCTGTAAATACCTGGGTGTTCTGACAGTAATGTAGTTAAACATTTGACTTAGAGGTCACTTTTTTAACTTTAAACCAAAACATGATGATGAAGTGTAGACAACTGCCATGACAGATTTTAGTGCCGTTTCCACAATTAACCAAAGACCAGACCATAGGAACTTGGAAGATAGATTTATATTTTGCTTTCCATTTACTAGAAGCACTGTGTATGCTAAATCCTCAGCCAAGGCGTTTTCCACATTATTGCCAAAAATGTGGAAAAAACGCCCCATCTTGCACTGTTGAAATTTATAAGACCCCCAAATTAAAATAACTTCTTCCTTAAAGGATAAGTTCAGTTTCTACAGCTTTCAAATTGTTTATAGAATGAAGTAGAACAATATACTCACCCAGAATGCTTTCCTGATCCAAACAGTGCTTCAGGAGATATTTAGATCCAAAATTGAGCGGCGGACGGCCATATAATGGTAGCACATAGGGCATGTATAGCGCCGCTCCTTAAACTGCATTAATCATCCAAAAACTCATTAGTTTCACCAATATTTCATCATGGTCCGCTCGGGCTGCTCCTCCATTTCAGTCTGTGTCGCTAAGGACATGTTTTGTGGCTGTGCTGACCTTTGAACTGAAGAAGAAGAATGTTTGCCTCCGCGCATGCGCAGTACTCTCTGGAGAGCTGTTCTTCTCTTTGCCTCCACGTCCTCCTTTCGATGAGCTCCTCATCTGTAAACTCTGGCTTGAAACTGTAAGGACACCTATCATATTCAAAGTTCTCCTCCACAACATCTTCATCCGATAGATATTCATCCATTTTGTACAAAACTGGAAGAAGAAAGTCATTGTGCAGTCGGCTGTCTTCCCCTGAATCAATGAGCCGTACTGCGCATGCGCGGAGGCAAACATTCTTCTTCTTCAGTTCAGAGGTCAGCACAGCCACAAAACATGTCTGGAGTGACACAGACTGTAATGGAGGAGTAGCCCGAGCGGACCATGATGAAATATTGGTGAAACTAATGAGTTTTTGGACGATTAATGCGGTTTTAGGAGCGGCACTATACATGCCCTATGTGCTATCATTATACGGATGTCCGCCGCTCAATTTTGGATCTAAATATCTCCTGAAGCACTGTTTGGATCAGGAAAGCCTTCTGGGTGAGTATATTGTTCTTCTTCATTCTATAAATAATGTGAAAGCTGTAGAAACCGAACTTATCCTTTAAGTCATGATCAATATGCCATGAAAATTTAATCAGAAACCATTTACTACTGTTTGAGTTATTCTGATCTCAAACTAACAGATTAAAGGATACATAATAGTTGATTTAGAATGAGGAAACAGTAAGAGCAAGTTTAAAAAAACTTTAAATTTTGCATTGTTATTGTACAAGACAAAACAATGAATCTTGGGGAAGGTCCCAGTAAGAGGCTGATGATGTACAAGGGTCTTTGGCATAACAAATATTGGTAACATCAGGTCTAATGCCTTACTACAGCGCACTCTGGTGCCCCCAGCTCCCAAGCCTACCTTTAGATATGGTTCACTCAGGACTTAAGACTGGCAACATTCCATTATTCTAACCAAGGTCTTTACTGACTGAACAAAAGCAATTTTGTTGTGCAAAATAAACCTTAATCTTACTTGTCATTCTAATGGACTTCAGACCACAGTGTTATATCATTTTTCACGATGACTTGAAGTAGAACTCTCATCAAACTGAAAATTCCTCCTGTGAGATTTCAAAATGTTTATACATCTATTTAATGTGGATTTTGAATAACTTGTAACGTTTAATACTCTTGAAAAATCGGTTTGCACTGGAGTTAGATAGTATGGGTTTAATTTGACACAAGTGTGTAAAGTATGTTCTTTATCTTCTTTTCCCCTCATCAGTCAAGTTCACACACCACCGTTGAGTTTGAAGGCAGAGGGCATTTCAGCTCCCATAAAGCACACACACCACCGTCCACTGACCCCAAATATGTGCCACAGAGCTACTCCACCGTGGATCCAGACTCTGACTCTGATCCAAGATCTGTCTCTGAAGATGCAGTGTTTTCTTGGGATGATCCAGAACAACACGACTCTTATCAATCACCAGAGTCTGACCCAAATACAGAGTCCTCAGAGGCTGAGGAGAAGTCTGTGGCTGCAGGAGAGACGGGACTCTGCGTAGAAACCAGAGATTCAGAGCCAAGTTTGGAATACGAGGAGGAGCCAGGATCAGAAGATGGACAAGAGCTGGATGCTGTTGAGGAGTCAGGTGATGGTGGAACAGAGTCAGACATCCTGCATGAGTATGACACCAGGTTTCAGGTGGATACAGAGTCTGATGGAGCATCTGAGCCTCCTCTAGACTCCCAGGGCTCTGTGGAGTCTGAGCTTGACTTAGACTCGGACCCTGAACTGACAACAGACGACCCACAGCCTCTCCGCTCTGACCTGGAGGAGGACTCACACGTTGGTCCTGCACAGAGGCCACTTCTTATTGCAAACCCTGTAGCTCAGATAGACACAGAGGACGATCAGCCTGAACAGGACAGTGTCACGATGGAGAGTGAGGACTTCTGTGCGGTGTGTCTGATCGGAGGAGATCTGCTGTGCTGTGACCGCTGTCCCAAAGTCTTCCATCTGTCCTGCCACATCCCTCCTCTGCTCAGCTTCCCATCGTAAGCCTCATGTTCCTCAAACAGATAACTCAACATTGCCCTGCCTTTATTAGTAACCTGATGGTGTTTCTTGTCTGGCTCAGAGGTGACTGGGTGTGCAGCCTGTGCAGAGACGTCCTGCACCCAGAGGTGGAGTACGACTGTGAGAACACAAGAGCATCTGGAGATCAAACATCAACACTTGGTCTATCTGAATGTGACCAGAGAGTAAGTTTGGCTTAAAGTGTTTTTGAAAGTCTCTGGTGGACATTTTTGTGCATTTACAGTTCTGTCATGTTTGGACTATTTGCAGAAATGTGAGCGGCTGACTCTTCTGATCCTCATTAACATCCTGAGTGCTCCCTTCCATGAGCCTGTCAGTCCACTTGTAAGTGATCACTTGTTCAATTAAGTTACAGCAAAGGCAGGTTTATTTGTTTGGATTTAACACACAAAGCAATTCAAAGTTGTATTTCAAAGGCCAAATCATTGATGAGTTTTGTCATATTTCCAGCAGTAGCATTTTGATTGCTGCAATATTTGTTGTTCTTTTTCTGCAAGATGTACAATGGGTTTTTTTTAGCAATAAAGAGATATGTGTAGTCACTTTTTTCAAAGACATTTTTGGACTTTTCTTGCCTTTTTTTGATAGTGAAGAGAGATATATACCCTGTACAGGGTGAGAGTAGGGGAAGACACAGAGTAAATGGGCCATAGGTCAAACCCAGGCTGCCTGCACAAAGCAAGAGCCTAAATATATATTTTTAATTTAACACTTTTTATTGAACTTTTAGCATTTTGGCAGACAATGTCATGTTGCACAGCGTAATAAGCACAGAATTTCAGCATTGCCATCAGCTGGGACTTCTCTGATCCAGCGTTCATATGATGGAGGACGAGCAAGTTTCCAATCAAGCAGTAAAAACAAGGGCTCGTTTCTGCACAGCAGGGAGGTCACAGTCTGGGGATACGCCGAAAATGGCTGAGAGTGAATTTGGGCGGATTTCTTGTTTATATGCTTTGCTCAGTGTGTCAAATATTATATCCCAAAATGTTGTTAATCTTGGGCAAAACCAGAACATATGGGCATGGTTAGCTCTAAATATATTTTTTTTAATTCAGATTTTTTAGTCAGGCCCTGGTTTCTTGCACATAGTCTTGTCCCTAATGTTACAATGTTATAGATGTGTACAGCAATTTAGTGCTGCAGATATTGATTTGCTTGCTCACTGTGCTGTTACTCCAGGGCCAGAATAACTGCTGTTTATGTGCATTATCAGGTAAATTTGCTCAACCTTTGGGCTAGGTGTAAGTCATGATACAGACTTTGTACTGGAAAAGTTTGTCTTGGTGTCTGTTGTAGAGAATCACATTTCTACCCATTTAAAGTGCATTCTGTCAGCTGTCTGGCTTGTTTCAAAATCAAAGATGATAGAAAGAATTTGTGAATGAAGAAGTTGTACATGGAGGAATAAACCCATACCATGATATCTTTTTCTGCAGGCTCGACATTACTACCAAATCATAAAGAGGCCCATGGACTTGTCTGTGATCCGGGCCAGACTCAACAAGAAGAACAGCAAACATTATAACTCAGTGGACCAGTTTGTAGCTGATGTCTATCTCATGTTCCGAAATTGTGCCAAGTTCAATTATGTAAGTTAAGAATATATTAAGTACATCTTGTATGTATGTTGAATTAATATTTCATAGAAAGTAAGCAGTTAGTTCAGCATGACTAAGTATTTTCTCCCTTTTTCTCTCTGATCTCAGCCTGACTCTGAAGTGGCCCAAGCAGGCCGAAGTCTTGAGTCGTTCTTCAGCTCCAAGCTGAAAGATGTTTTCTCAGACAGAGTTTTCCCTGGAGTGGAAGCAGACTCAGACAGTGATGAGTATGATGAGGCCTACAGAACGGCTGAGAGCGGTTTCCCCTGGCCAGAGAGGAGGGAGCAGTGCCACAGAAAGAGGAAGAGGAGACACTCTCTCAAATCAAGGAGAAATAACTTCTAATCACAGGTGAACGAAGTTCAACCATAAATACAATGATGCTGTATTTGTTTGTAATTATGCTGTTTATTGCATCAGTGTTTCCATTCTGTAATCTGATCTCTAATTTGAGTTGCAATAATATCACAGTACTGCCATCCAATGGCAGCTAAACACTTTGAAAGTATAGTGTGACATGTTGGAGCAATTATTACCGCTGTGGATAACAGATCAGAGAAGAGTGTAAAAAGACAATTTAAACAGTGTGTGTGACTGTGTCTGCAGCTTTGGTTGCTACAGTTGTACATGTCTCATATTTCCTCCATCTGCTGATAGCTCTCAGTCATGTTACCAGCATTGAGGGCTGGAGAGCAAAAAGAGCTTAGCAATCAACGACTGCTCTGTGGAGCTGCAGTACCATATGCTCCAGTTTTCATCCTGTGAAGGCAATACATGTTTATATCACTAGAAAACCACAGAAAATTGAGATAGTTTAATAATCTTTAAGGTTCAAAACAGCACAGTCCTTCCCAAAACTACATGTTAGAGATGTTTACATAACATGAATGTGGAGAATTCCTCCCCTCACACCATCCCCAGGATGAAAATCTACAAAACTATGGACAGTTTTATGTATTTCCACATATTTGGATCAGGCATGCTGCTGTTTGGGAAGTAAAAAAACATTTTCTTTATATTGGCAACATAGGTGAGTGCTGAAAAACCAACATTAACCATTAACTCTTTCAAGAAAGTCTTAGGATCCATATTAGCTGTCAGATTTTAATGTTTTATGGGGCAATATTTTTATTCAAAGAGCCCACATAATGCTTTTTTTAGTTTTAGATGCCCCTTAGTGTGTTTAACATGTCTCCTCTACATGATAGAGCTCTTCTATGCACAAGACAAAAAAAAATTGCAGTACCAGGATTTCACCCTCTTACCCTCTTTATGACGCCAGTAGCTCCTTGAAATGAGTCGTACCCCAGCCCTCCCCATATAGACCTACACCAAGACCCCTCAAACTGTGCATTAGCCTACAGCTGAGGGAAGCATCTTTCTGCCCTCTGTGGGCTGGTTCATAAGTGTGTAACGTCACATGAATGCTATCGGTGATTCACTCCTTGTGCACTGGAAATGACATGATGGCATTAGCCGTATTGTACAAAGAGGATTTCAGTAGTCGTATTTCTATTAATCTCAATTTGCATCTTTATTAAATGGATTATTTAGGGTGATTTATGTAGCTCTGGTATACACAGCACTTTGGGACAATGTAAATGGTAAATATTTGATTTATCATGTTTGTAAACATATTGTACAATTATTTTACTGTATGTGTCATTTTATTACTGTGACTTCATGCAGCTATCATTCATGTGGTTCTTGATATTATGTGTCCAAACAGCCTTTTTCGAATGTGTATATTATAAACTTTGTTCTTTTGACTGAATGATTAAGGATGTCAGTGGCTGAGGGGAACATTGTCAGTATGAGAGTTTCAAAATGCATATGTTTTTCATATTTGTAAATGTTTTAATATTCAGAGTTAACAAATCAGGACAAATTTTACATTTAGCTGCAGCATTTGTTTGTTGATAATTATGTACGCTTACGTCACACCTGTGTGTACTTCTCTTTTTCCCAAATATCTCAGGCTTGATTTAGTACTGAAAGCTACTGAGTGTAAGTCACATTCAGTAATGATGATTATTGGTAATAAGCCACATTGAAATAATTAATTTTATAATACCTGCAGTTGTAGAGCATCTGTCGTTTTGAATGTTATTTAATTGCTTCCTGCAGCTAAGGTAGATTGTGTTTAACATTTAGAGTAAGAACTGCACAAAATGATTGTGCACTCTTCGATCATAGTCAAGAGTAGCAAATAAACGGTTCATGTAATGTTACTTCATTTTCAATCAATAAGTACTTCAGTATTTTCTCTTTTATGAGGCATAGTTACTGTAACTCTTTTAGACAAGCAGCCTGATTCTTATTTTGATTTGGCTGTAATGATCAGTGATAAATGCACATATGAATATCAATAAAATGCATTCAATAAACTACATTTTCCTGTGATGTTATTTCTAATTTCCCACCGTCATTTGTTGTATTATTGTGTTTAATGGAAAATACTGTATAAAGGAAGAAGAACTGTATTTTTATGGATTTGATTTACAATGTTGGGCAAGTTATGCAAAAATTGAAAGAAGGTAATATTTATCTATTACTTTCTAGAAATATATGAAATTTTTAACTTATCATTTAGTATCAAATGTAACAATTTATTTCATTTTTTACATTTTTATTTCTCTTTCCTCTTAAAAAGTGTTAACAACAGACAGCAATATCCTTTGCATCTTTCAAGGTCAGAAACTCCAAATAAAGATCATGTTTTACAGCCCACTTGGGAAAAAAGTAACTTAATAACTACACATCACACTGATTAGAAGTTATAATGTCTTGCACCATAAAAATCAGTTTAAGACCTCACTTTGACTTTGTCAGTGCAAAGTACTGCAACAGTTAAGTTACTGTAAGTTTCTAAGTGCTGTTTAGCAGGTGCGATGCAGTTAGTTGGCTTTTAACCACAAGCACAATGCATTATTGATACCACAAGCTAAATTCATCTCCGTCTCAACGTTCAGACACTTTATTTTTTGTATCTGAAACCTTTGTGACTTATTAGAATATTAGCCAGTGAAGGGAAATGTCTGACAGAGATGTTCTGACTACAGACAGTCAAACATTTACAGCTATAAGAAAAGTTATCTTGCAGCCCCTGGACATTTTATTTTTAGATTGTATGCATGTAGTACATGCTGTGACTTTAACCTGCCTGAGAGTTTAAGCTTAATTGTGCGGAAGTAAAAATGACACCTCAAAGGAGACTACCATGTCTGCTAGATATTAAGTTTTTACATCTCTTAAGAACACTTCTTAGAAGAAGCAACTGCATGTATGTGTGGCTCATGTTTTCATGTCACACACCTTCCTATTTTGTCAATTTATACTTTCAGTAGAGATTTGTGTCATACTGGTAACTGCAATGTGACAAAGTCAGGTGAGCATGAGTGAGGATTTAGGTTCCTTTCACCATTATCTTTAAGGGTGCATAAAGCTGAGATCATAAACAAACAGACCATGAACTGCATTGACATGTTTAGGACGGCTATGAATGCTCTAAAGTAAGAATGCTCACATAAATCAATGTGTAAACAGTTTATTCTAATCAGTTAACAAATACAGAGTGTATAAAAAAGACAGTCTAAAATCTTCACTCTTTGCCTTCAGTTTTTGAAGAGCTCTGCAGGAAGGTTGCTCCAGACCCAGATATCCCAGATAAAACTCTATGATTTTGAGATCAGGACTCTGTGGGGGCAAGACCATCACTTCCAGGACTCCTTGTTCTACTTTATGCTGAAGATAGTTCTTAATGACATTGGCTGTATGTTTTGGGTCATTGTCCTGCGGCAGAGTAAATGTGGGACAGATCAGATGCCTCCCTGATGGCGTTGCATGATAGATAAGTATCTGCTTATATTAAGCACACCATTAATCCCAACTCCAACTGCAGAAATGCCACCCCAAACTTTGAAGAAACTTTGACTATGCTTCATGATTGCCCACAGACACGCAGTAATGCCCTGATCTTAAGCACAGAAACTGCATTCTGTAAAAATGTCAGATTTTGACTCATCAGTTCTGGGCACATGCGGCCATTTTTCTTTGTGTATAGCTGAGTAACTTGGCCTTGTTCCCACATTCTAGTTTTTTTTTTTGTTAAGCAGCAATTCATCCATGAAGACCACTTCTGGTCATACTTTCTGGGCTGTAGATAGCTGTACCTGAATCCCACTGGTTTCAGACATTTCTGAGCTGAAGGCACTTCTGGATAACTCTTTGTTTAGAGAAGAGATATGCATGATGGCCCTCAATTATCCAACGTGGGTTTTTGGAAACTTCCAAACACACATTGGTATTTAACAGTCTGAACCTGATTTAAATGTGGATGCTCAAATTCCACGTGAGGTCTTAGCTCCTTTAAGAAAGTATATATTCAGTGAAAGTCTCAGGCAGCAATGACAAAGAAGAATCTTTAAACCATACTGACTGTACATTTACAGACTTACAGGTTCACACATTTAAAGTTGAATAGATATTTTAGATGCATCATCTGACATTTTTTAATTACAATACACATCTAATGCAAATATGCTAATTCTAACTGTTTAAGTTGATTTCTTTGTTTATATTTAAGGGCTAGTGTTTCCTTTATCCCCTTGTGAAAAATTAGAGAGAATGCTTTCAATACTCATAAAATGTTCTTGCAGAACAGTAAAATCTATGCAGCAAATTCTGTGGAAGATTTTAGCAGAGACACAAAAAAAGTGTAGTTATATGACTGACCACTTACAGAGAAAACACATTTTACTGAGTGAATCGCTGCTGGGCTTAGAGTTTCAAATCTTATGAAGGAGTCTGATCAATATTTATTAACTATGGAACTTTATGAAACATTATTTATGAAACAAACAACCACTGTGTTATTTAAATGGCCCTTTTGAACATTGTTTGGAGGGGATTTTAATAAGCTATGCTGTCTGGTCTACTCTGCATGGAGCAAGGGGTGATCAAAAGTGAGGAAGCAGCAACACATGGGGCTGTAGAAACAAGACACAAAAACTCAAATCAAATTATCTGAAGTAATGTTACTTTGATATTCATTTTTTAGCACAATTCTTATTAATGAAGCTTTTTTCGATCGTGACAAACATGGCCTCATGTCCTCCTCTGTCACAGTTTATTCAGTTGTCTGTCTTTAGTCATTTGCAAATTTCCTTAATTTTTTTGACAAAATATATTTTTGTTAGCTGAAACTTCATTTGCTAACAACAATCTTAAATGAATGTGATATGCATCGCAAATATGACACTGCATTGAAAAAGTTAAGACATAAAGTTTAGAGTAGTTAATAATAATAATAATAATAATACAAATGAATTGTAATAGCTAATTGCTAATAAATAATAATTGATAATAATTGGGTCACATTTCAAAGATTATTTTTCGATCATTCATCATCAACTTTAAAAATGTTTCTTTTTTTTCTGTGGTATTTCATGCTCTGGCAGTCTTTCAGACTTAGTAACAAAAAGGATGAAGAATCTACTTTCACAAGAAAAAGGATTTTGGTGAATGAAACACTTTAAAGTTGTTTTGCCATTTTAACCTGAGTTACTGAGGGGGGCTGTGTAGACACGCAATCCAAGTTGAAGTTTGACAAAATTTTCTAAAGTGCTGTGACTGGAAAAAGACATTTAGAGACATACACTTATTTTAATCTGTCACACAGCAGTATGTCAAATATTTTACCTTAGCTTTATAAGACTAAAAGGTTTGTGACCTTTTGGTGCGCAGACTAAAAGTCAAACATTATAGGACAATAATAAAACACTTCTGTGACCTTTGGGGATCAATGAAAAGGGCAGATGGAGAGGACTGAGAGCTGACCTGTGAAGTGGTCGATTTAAGTGAAGTCAGAAGGAGAGGTGGTGCGAGGGTTAACTGATGTGTTACAGCTTACCATGTGCTGACTTGATCTATGAAAATGGAGGAACCCCTTTTTAAAAATATCCTGACTAGTATTTGTGAAGTGATTTTTGCTTAAGACATTCTTTTAATCCAGATTTATTTGGTGTACTGAAAATGTGGACATGGTGGAAAAGGAACAAATAGATCAATGGCTCCCAAAAATGTTGTTCTGAATCGCTGGGGGATTGTGAGACACCAAGAGAGGTCACGAGACACCATCCAAAATGTGAAGAATTTTCAGTCATTTTCTGAGATGTATTTTTGTGACTTAAGTCATGAAATGTAGTAGTTTCCCCACTGATGTCTGTTCACAGCTTATATTCTTCTTGCAGAAGAATACAATCAATTACCATACAATTCTGGTTCGATTCCCGGGTCGGACAGGGGCCTTTCTGTGTGAAGTTTGCATGTTCTTGCCGTGCATGCATGGGTTCCCTGCGGGCACTCCTGCTTCCTCCCACAGGCCAAAGACATGTTCATTAGGTTAGTTGGTGACTCTAAATTGCCCTTAAGTATGACTGTGAGTGTGAATGGTTGTCTGTCTCTCTATGTGGCCCTGGGATCGACTGGAGACCGGTTCAGAGTGTACCCCGCCTCTCGCCCAATGCCAGCTGGGATAGGCCCCCCCACCAACCCTGAAAGGGATAAAGGGGTATAGAAAATGACTGAATGAATGAATGAGAATACAATTATTTGATCAATTAATAATAGCATGTGAAATCCAAAGCTGTGAGTACATGGTTGTGGTCTCATAGGTTTGGTGAAATAGGTGTTTACTGTCATTGTACAGGGTTGTAAAAACAAGATTTAGAGTGCACTTCCCTAAGTTTAGTTAGAAACAAAGGAAAGCAAAATATGAAATAAAATCTAAAACTAAAGAAAATATGGTGGGAAAGAATAGGTACAGACATATTCTAACACACTGATCCAATTATACAGGAGGACATTTTGTCTCACATGTTTAGTGTGTGGAGACAGATTTTACAGACATTTAATATCAGACATGTAATATCACTTCTGTAGGGCACAAACCTCTTATCTCTAAGATTTGAGGAAATGAAAAAAGCCCTTTCCTCACTAATGAATAAATAATGTTTGTGTATGCTTTGTCCTATAGGCAGGCTGATATGATAAAGTGTTTATACAGGGAGAAGCTAAATGTTAAACACACCACAAGACAGAGTTTGAAGAAGTAAAAGTGACAAGCAGTGCTGTGTGTTACTCATTATATAACAATTTCATTTTCTATGCTGCTATGCCGGCCAATCCCAGGGCCACATAGAGAGACAGGCAACAATTCTGCTCATATTCATACCTAAGGGCAATTTGGAGTCACCAGTTAACCTAATGAACATGTTTTTGGTCCGTGGGAGGAAGCTGGAGTGCCCAGAGAGAACCGATGCTAGCACGGGAAGAACATGCAAACTTCGCACAGAAAGACTCTGCCCGACCCAGGGATCAAACTGCCAACTTTCTTGTTGTAAGGCACATGCACTACCTGCTGCGCCACCATGCCACTCAATATAATTATAACTTATTAAATATTACTAAATAAAAAATCCTAGAATTGAGGTGCTGGTTTGGTGGAGTGATTAGCAATCAGGCATCCCATTTACTTGCTTCTGCCGATCCAGGTTCAAATTCCGCCTGTGCCCAGTTTGCAGAGTGTCTTCCCCTACTCTCTCACCTCCTCACAAACCTATCCACTGTCTCTCTCCTATCAGTAAAGGCACAAAATGCCAAGAGAATACCTTTGAAAAAAAGTCCTAGAATTACTTTGCTTTGCTTGTTACTTAGTACCAAAATTATCTGAGTGATTTATTTTAAGCTACTACCTCTTCAAAAAACAAAAACAAAACAGATCTAAAACAGGTTAAAAATGCAGTTTACACCAAAGGATGATGTTTTTTATTTTTGCATCTTCCACAGGCACAATCACGAAATTGAAGATTTCCACTCTGAGTTGCTGAAAGGAGGTAAAGATTTCTCTTTTCATGTAATCCTCTCAGCTGTTGCTAACTTGTAAATCAGTTACTGCACATACATTACTTGAACCATTGTAACAGCTGACACAGGTTAAACATAGCCAGTTATAAGACATTGTAAAATTAGAACGGTTTTAAAAACTGTAATCCTTTTTGGTTTCTGAAATATGTAAAATGATAAAAAATAACATACAACAAGAAACAAGTAAGTTAGTCAAATTAGTCACATATACTCACAATCACTGTCACTGCCCAGCACTGGTGATAAGTAACTTGAAAGTAAAGAAACTAGTTAACCTTGCTGTAAAATAATGGGTCAATTTTTGATTGCCTTTTAAGGGAATTGAACACTTCCTAATTACATTTTCCTGATGCCTATCTGACTGTGAATTTGTGCATTGAGAAGGGTAAAAGAAAAGATAAAGTACATACACTTACTTCTTTTATCACATAATGTATGAGTTAAAATTATATGTAGTTTTTTTGTTCATTTCATTTTATTTTACTCATTTTATTTCACTCTATTTTAGTGACAGGATGGTGGACAGAGTTCGAATTTAAGGTACACAGAAGGGAATGATATGAGATGCAGTTTGTAATTAAACCTAGGCCATCATGCTGTGAGGACGACCTTCTGTACATGAGACTCTGACAATGAGGCTGCAGACATCCCTAATTATAATTATTTCTGATGCTGGTTTTAATGTGTTGCACATTCATTACAGATATTTCTTAAAAATGACTTGTGATATGCACAATACACAAATTAATAGTCTTTTTTCCGAGTTGGGCAGTATGTAAAACGGCACAGAGTGCTGATGGAGTCTCTTTGTCTTGTTTCATACATCTATGTTTTCTGTTGTTGAGTGATGAGGGGACAAGCCATTTTTCTTTCTCATTGATTTCCTGGTTCTTCCTCTCTGTTCAGGCAGGATCCCTGACAAAACTTTTTGTGGAAATACATGCTGTGCCAGTGTGTAAATATTTTCATGGAACTGGTCAAATTGTATAATCATGTTCAGGTGCCGCATATCTCGCTCTCACAGGGTTGTCAATGCTTTTATTTCTTTCACTAATTGTAGCATGTCAGTCTAAACATCTTGCCATTCTACTTATATTGCTGTAAAATCAGAGCTGTGCACATTTTACTATCACTCAATGTTTATCTTAGAGGCTGAACTGCTGTAATAGAATTAGAGTTTGAAGAGCGGTATACAATTTCAAACCTTTTAACTTCTGGCCTAAATTAATTAGCTTTTTGGCTTCTCTGAGCAATTATGCAGCACAGTAATTACAGTAATCATTGTTCCATAGACTGACTTAACTGGCAACACGCTGTGTTCACCAGCTCTCAGTTAGAAAGCTCTTAGTAATTTCATTTACTGCGTTCAGCTCCTCTCTTGTTTTAATGTTACTCTGCTCACAGTTGATTCATAGTTTATATTTTGAAGCAGAACTTTCTGATGCATATGAATCATTGGAGATATTTTAGGGGGACTGCCTTCTGCTCTTGAGAAGACATCTTGGCAGTACATGGAAAGTTGAACATCATCTCTTTGGCTATTTGGCCAAGTTTGAAATAAGGTTTAACTGGGGTATAGCCTAAGCCTGCAACCTTGAAATTTTAACCCAACTCCTACTAACTACTGACACTTCCCTTAAACTAATAATCAAAAATATTGAAAATAAATAAATACAAATAATGAAACAAATAATAATAAGCATACATTATAACAGTTTCCATACAGAGGTGACTAATTACATGTTGTTTATTTGTAAAGTTTGTGTCAGTCATCAGTGAAAGAAGGCAATTCTATGAAAAATAAAAAGTAAAATCTTGAATGAAAAGAAGCAAAATGAAAAATAATCTCTTGATGGTTTGCCCCCTTTTTACAAGACACTAACTAATTGACGAAGCAAATGAAACACAAAACTTTGAATAAAACATTAGCAGGCCCAAGAAGCCAGCATAGCCCTCTTAAAGACACACATTTAGTAATTACTGTAGTTGAGTTGTTTTTTGTAGTCTTCTTTTACATTTTAAATAGTTTTGAATCAGTGTTGTGGTAAGTAAAGCTGTTTGTACTTTACAACTTTTCTTTCACATGTATTCAGTTACTATGTAAGAAAAAAAATAGCCAAAAATATGTCTCTTTTTGGGGTGCTGGTTTGGCGTAGTGGTTAGCACCCCATGTACATCCTTCTGCCGGTCCAGGGTCAAATCCTATCTGTGACCAGTTTGCAGAGTGTCCTCCCCTGCTCTCTCTCCCCCTTTCACAAGCCTATCCACTGTCTCTCCCCTATCAATAAAGGCAGAAAATGCCCAAAAATATACATTTAAAAAAAAGAAGTCTGTTTTAGTCGCATAGACTCAGTGAAACTGTCTGTAAGTATAATGTGGGAGAAACAATTAAAGTCAGAGCCAAAGTTTGGTATTGCATTTTACTTTAACTGTTTGTAAGTTCATATTATTTCATTTTTGCCCTGCATATGGACAGTTCTTAGCTAACACTCTTACTTTATCCAGGCCCTTTGAAAAGAGGTAGATTAAGTTTTCGAGTAGCAGTGGTATAACTGCGCCAGTCATTTAAGCACTTCCAGTTTTGTCCACAAGATGGAGACACAGGACTTTGGTAGACGAGAGTACGCACGGGAAGAAGAGGAAAACAGTGAAATACATCCGCTTTGAAAAGAGAGCCTGCATGAGTTAAAGTTCAGCCAAGCTCCTGCTTAGTGTACTTGACATTATCAGAAGAACTCCTCAACACCGGGGGGAAAACAAGAGCCACCAGGGACGCTGAAAGACCATCAAAAGACAAGCAGCTCGGTTCATTCATTTGTGCTTTGTACACATATCGGCTTCCGTACTCACGCACCGAGAAACTTTTTGTCCCAGCGTTAACCTGTTCAGTGGAAATGACCTGCTCTGAGAGGTAAGACCTTTTTGTCAACTTTTCAGAACACAGCTTACACATTGTTCTAAACACGTGCTTTTATATTTACTGTGAGAAACGTCTTTTAAAACCCTTTTCATGTCGCTCATGGTACAACTCTGTGTTTCGTTGCCATGACAACACATGCCCTGTTGAACAGTACTGTTATTTATGAACACTTTTAAAGCTTCTAACGCGGATTTGGTAATTCAGATTATGATAAAGTTAATCTTTTTTAAAAGTATGATGCTATATTATGTTAAGTGGTTTTAAACGTTGAACATAACATCAAAGACATAACGAATATTTGTGAGCTCACCGGTATTTCGTCTTTACTACAGCCCTGTTTATTACCTCAGCTTTAGGCTGATTTTACTGATATTCAATGAAATTTAAGGGAAGTTAGGCTCTTTACCCTGGACTAGCAATGAAGAGCAAGAGTGCAGCTTTTCTACAAACAGAACATTGAAACTTCTCTCAGAGTTACTAACATGTTATGTCAACAATTGTTTCACCTGGGGGAGAGAGGTTTAAAGAACTCTGGGAGTCCATGGCTGACAGGTGGACGAAAATTATTCGAACATTTGTTCAGGGGTGGGTGGCACCCACAATCCCTGTGGCGCTCAGGGCCTTTCTGTGTGGAGTTTACATGCTCTCCCCGCGCATTTGTGGATTCTCTCCGGGCATCCCAGCGTCTCCCACAGACTCATTAGGTTAATTGGTGATTCAGCATTTCCCTTAGGTATGAGTATGAGTGTGAATGACTGTCTGTCTCTCAGGCTATGTTTACACGGAGACGCTGTGACTTAAAAAGATTTTTCCTTTGCATATTCAAACTCGATTCGCGTTCACACGGAGACGCTAAAATACTAATGAAACCGCTGTCGTATGCATGTCAGTTCAGTAGAAGGCGGTGTAGGTTTGCAGAGAGGCAGCACTGCTACAACACATGTACAAAGAAGAAAAACCTTTCACAAACAACAATGGCAAGTGGACGCACAAAGACGCAGGAGTTTCTTTTCTGGACAACAAATTAGTTCGGATAACAAATCGGACTGACTAGTTTTGTCTGGATAACAAACCGAGCACGGTAAGCGGCACACACACTACTTGGTAGACGGCTGAAGCTGTTGTGGTTCCTGGTAAGTGTGCAAAGCCTTCAGTTGAAAAAGTTCTGCACATGTGGTGCATCAGCGTTTCACCCTGAAATGTTCTGATTTGAGTTAAGGTAATGGATGGGTGGATAGTTAAGGGATGTCCATGCTGTTTTCACCCAGGGCCAATCCAAGAAAATATGATATGAGAATGGCTGGGCCCCCTTTGATACATCCCAAATTTGAGGCAGTTAAGTCTGGAAAACCAAACAGATGTGAAAAAACAGCTGAAAATCATTGAAGAGCTCATCAGGGTCAATGTAAACTTTATTGTCCCATTAGGGAATCTGTCTTGTGCGATTTGCTACATTATTGCTTCAAGGGGCAGAGATAATTTTTAAATTAAAAAAGGAATAAAATCATATAAAAACACAAATTTGACTGATAAAACTTGACCAAAAAAACATTACAGATGACAATACAGGGACATACAGAGAAGTGTCAGGAAAAGTGTGACGTGCTGAAGTGCTTGTGTTCATGGCATTTTGCTTTATTGCACTAGTTCTTTGCATTGCTCAACAGCTTGATAGAAGCTGGAACAAATGATATGAGACAGTTCATGATGAGCCATGCTGTGTTTGACCCTGGTTATCACTGGATCCATTTTTGATTAAGAGGAGCATAAAGCCCTCAGTCACAGAGGGGAGACACTGGATCATTTTTGCATTCAGACACAAAATAGGAAATTTCAAATTCAACAAACATTCACTCTTTCAGTACCACAACTTGAGTGATTAACAGTTATTATACTTTGTTGTCTATAATTCAGATTCATTTAGTAATGCTTAATGTTAGATATAAGCGTTTCCTAAGAACAGACCATATTCCAACTATCAAAGGCTATCTAAGGCTATTAAATTGTTATTTCATACTCTAAATTGGGAAAATTGTTGCATTTGAAGCTCAGGCTTGATTCCCTTGTGGTAGGTTGTGCCATGTTTTCTTCATTGTTAGAAATTTAGCGGTATTCAAGGTTAAATTTGGGGTCATATTTAGTGTGGAGAGGCTGCAGTTTCCCGTCCACTGCAACATTGTTCAATAGAACATTTGCATTGTTGGGCTTTGACTTGTACTACTATATTTACTTAAACTAGTAAGGAAAGGTTTACAATTTCTAAAACTAATAGCATCAGTTTGAGTAATGAGTTACTGAGTTGCTTTTTGTTACGTGTGGGCTGTTATATTTACATACAGTGACTTGCTAAATTTTAGCCTAGCAGGTAGGGAGAGAGGGAAGGAGTGATCCGTAGCCCACATTTAACAGCTCAAAGTATATCTTTATTTTGAGTTTTTGTCTGTGGAAAAAAAATACAGTGTTATCGTTTGTAAAACTTTGCTTTAAAGGAGACATATCATGCTTGTTTCTCCTTTTCACTATGCCAGACTAGGATGCCTGTAAAGCATTTCTGCCCTCAGTACAAGTCATTTAGTTCCTTCATTGCCCCACAATAGCGTTCTCAATATCCTCATTTTAGGCCATTATCAAGCTCTCGTTGAAACACTCGGTTTCCAGTGTGTTTGTGGCTAACGGACATCACAGAGGAGGAAGTGTTTTATCAGATTACTCCAATAAAAAGAAATGTACCTCGTGTCGTCACGACGATTTAAATCTCGCAGACATCTCGCAATGACCTATTTTCAGAGGCATCAAATCTCGTTCTAGGATATCAGAAAAAATACAATATCTAATTTTTTGAATACTAAGGGGGTGTAAAGTCTTGTTTTCAAATTTATTATATTATATGTAAGTATTAAATAATGCATCAGCATGATATGTCTCCTTTAAACCTGTTTTTAGATCCGCTTTTTTAAAGAGGGAAATGTTACAAGTTATTTTAAAGTTAAAAAAATGTAATGTATTAGAATTTGTAAGAAACTTGCCCAATACTCCATAAAAGTCTCCCTTACATATCCCACTCAATGCCTTATTGTCTGAGACATATTTCACCACTGAAATGTAAGAATCATGGGGGGAAATGCTGTTACATAAAACAGATTTGGTGCTGTGAGATTTTCAATTGGGATTAAAGATCAGAAATTAAAAAAGACAGAAAAAAATCTAAAATGATTAAAAAACAATTAAAAGCTTAAAAGTTTCCATTGCTGCCCTTCAGTGTATAGATTCAAGTCATGATATTTAAACATTTAAAACTTAATAAGCATTTATGTGTTTTCTCCACTTTCATATCTGTTTTGTTGTCTTTAAACAAAATAAGATGGAACAATTATCTCATATTTCAAGAATGACAGAAGAGTGTAAGGTTACCTTTTACAACATAACTGAGCAGAGTGCAGGGAGAGGGTCTGTACAGAAACGTTTAATCAAGCTTTATAATCTATGTGTATGACTTTATTATTTCACAGTTCATGCTACTATTGTTTTGCACAGTTGCACAGGGCCAGTATGGGTTGTGGTGGCGAGACAGGATGTGGTGTCTTTGCATGGGCCACTGTTCCAGGCAGAGCCTTCACATGTCGACACTACTGAGCTTAACTGTTAAACGACCTGCAGAAAACATCAGCTCACTCTTTCCATCTTACATTACACTCCCTAAATGAAGTGTGTGTAGTGCATGGTAAATATTTCTTCATTCAAAAACCTTTAACATTTTGAGATGCTAATGTGATTAAGCAGACTTATATCTTTACTTTTAACTGCTGTTAAACAGTTTTAGCACAGACCCTCACTGTCATCAGCTTGGCAGGTTTATAATAAACAGCTACTGTGGACATTTCTGCACATACCAATACGCAGAGCTTTCTGGGTTGTCACTGAAATGAATTTGATGTTCTTGTTTCTGCTATGGCCTACATTTTTTTTTAGATCTCTGCCCTCCCAGCTTCCCAAGACTGAGCCCAGCAAGGGCAGAGATTAGCCTTAACCAGGATTAAACCAATGAGAGAATTTGAATTTGTTGGCCCTTATCTCCCAGCAACACGTGGAGTGCTCTGAGCAAATGGCAGAATTTGATCTTTTGCTTCTTTAGGCGAAGCATGTTTTCCTGCCAATAGACACTTATCAAACATGACCATTGGAGACAGAGGGAATTCTCAGAGGGGCCTATAAATGATTTGTTTACAGGGACACTACATATATTTCATGTTTTCCGAGTGTAGGAATAGTAACTTCCTCCGGTTGTCAGTGCCGGAGCACCTCAGCTGTCAGGTTCAGTGTATTTGCACAGCTCTCAACTAGAATGCTTTGATGGCTTAATGTTGATGTGCTCCTGGCATATTACATTTAGACCACCAGCTTTGATAATCTCTCTGCATAATATTAGGATTCACCTCATCACGTAGAGGAGTAGATGGGCTCTATATTTGCATTCTAAACATGCAATTTCTTGCCTCATCAGGTAATGTAATTCCACGCTTCATTAGGACTGTGAAGTTTATCATTTGTCATCAAAGCCAAGCTGTCAATAAATGATTAAGTTTCACATGAGGAAAATGTGATGTTTAGGCTCAAGCAAAAAGGATAGCAGTTTATTTTTTTAATTGCAGTAAGTAAGATTCTGTTTTGTTTGATATTCAGGCTATATTTAAGCAGCAGCTTGTTACAGCTAGAGGCAACGTCATTACAGAGCTGCTTAAGCCTAATTTATTCCACTCGTTATGCCATTAAGGGAAGGGAACTTCAAAAGACCCCCGACAGTGATTGAAATGTGTGGTATCTTGATGGTTTGGTTGAGATTCAGAAGTGGTAACTTTCTTTAAACTGTGGCTTAAGAGGGATATTTTAACATTCGGCATGCTTCCATTGTCCTGCTGGCTGTTTAAAGGCACTTAGGTGCCAGAAACAACAATTATATTTATGATGGACTGATTTTTTTAATCAGCTTTTCATGATGAATTAAAACACGGTCTCTAAAATGCAGCTAAATAACAGAAAAAGGGATTTGTTTTTATAATTCGATATTGATATGTTATTGGTTGATGTTTTATAGAAATTCTGGACATTTGTTTTGTGTTGTAGGCATCTGTTCTGCCTTTAGATTCAATACTGCCATTGGTCTTAATAACAATGACACTCATAATAATGAACCTCCCCTGATTTCAAATTTCTTTATCTTAGTTCTTGGTGTGAACTAAAATGCATCTTCTTCTCAATTAGTAGATTGGAGTATTTGTTATTGGTGAGCAAAAATTGGATATGCAGCTCCAGGTTGTGTTAGCTGATCACTAACACAGTGAAGCATAATGATACACCCTTACAAGTAAGTGGTGGCTAAAATAAAAATGAAACCAGCCAACAGAGCAAAGCATCACACTGTTCTTCAGAGCAACAACAGTACAGCAGCAAGTCTGGGCTGAAGAAGCGCCTAAACCAGCCATCTAACAGTCCTGAGGTGACCCAATGCTAAACAGTGAAGCCTCACAAGACATTCAGCTCAGCCCAACCCTGTTGCTTACTTCTTATTTGTATTGTAATATCTTGTGATATTAAAGCTGCACCTAATAAGGATCATCAGTAAACCACTGTTTTTTGAAGGAATAAATATACATTTCTGCTATTAAAGGAGAAAAGCTGTTAGAAAGCAGCCATGCCACCACCTCTGCAGCAAGCCACTTGCAAGTCAGGCTGCTCTGCATCATCAAGTGATCAGATGAGTGGCTAATCTTATTTAATTGAACAGTTTGTTTGATAAAATGTCATTTGTCATAATTGTGCTTTTTTCAAGCTGATTGTTTGTGTTGATGTACTTTTTAGGCAACACTCATAAAAACAGTAGCTCAATGTCTTTACCACAGAGCGTCCTCTCTAGCACAAGATCATACTTTTTTCTTCGTCTTTTTTCTTTACCTTTTTTAACTAAGTTGTGAGGCACTGGCTTACAGAACACCTCATAGAGCACACCACTCTTTCTAGACCAATAAGGCCCAATGTAAATATGTCTGAATTGTTCCATTTCTAGACATTTTTTTCAATCTGATAAAAAATGTCACGTGACAACAAACTTTGTTGTGTATCCGTAGATTTCTTTTAAAGTTTGTATATCTCTGGGTTTAAAAGACACATCTGGAGGCTTGTTGGCAGCATCGTTGACATGAAAGATAGAAGAAAGAATAAATATACATTGCTGCTTTAAGGGAATAAAATGTGGCATGTTTAGGAGATGAGTTGTGCAAAATATAATTCCAACTTTGTTTGCCCATGCTCAAATTGTACCCTTTTGTTGCACTGATTTTGTGTGTTCAGTCTTGAAACAGTTCCCCCGTGCTTCTATTCTTCAGGTAGCGTGTCCATATATGCATTCAGGTGTGTAAATAAATAGACATTCCTGTCTGACAGAATGATGGAGAGATGAGGCATGTATGGGCTTGACTTGTGATGAACCATCAGCTCTAATTACTTCCTGCTGAAACTGGAGATGAGCCGAACTCGATGTAGAAGGTGGACTGTGACTCCCGGAGTGCTGTGTACTGATGTTTGCTCATCTTTCATCATGTCTGTGTGAGGACAAAGGCCTTTATGTTTTGACGCTGTCACTTTGTGTTGTCTTCTTTCTTTGTCGTCACTATTTGGCATTGTTCGTGAGAATATATACAATTTTTCAATGCTGCATCTTTGAAGAAAATTACAGTATTTAAATCATTGCCTGAATAAGAAGGAAAATAGAAAGTTTAAGCTTGGCCTTCAAGGGGGGTTTGATCTACATGAGCGTGGATTTACCTTTATAGAGGACATTTTATTGGCATTTAAGCAAAATTCTTACTTATCATTCCTTAAAGGTTCATAGCCCTATTTTACTCCCTGCAATTTCATTGGTAAAAAGGACCAAATGGTAATATTCTGAAGTTACATGTCAGGAAAAGATCTCATCCCTGTGACTCCATCTGCATAATCATAATAGTAATTCTTTATTGAAGAAACAAGGCTTTTTAAAGTCCTACACCTGTATGAAGTTTTTACCTGCTGCAAAGAATTGGCGGATTTTGTCAGTGCCATGTATGATTTATTTTAAGTTATAAGTTCATAGAGGGGTTAAAAATCCTGGGTGAAATTGCAGTCGAAATCACATCTCCAAATATTTGACTGCTCATTCTGAGGTTGTGGTTTTACAGTGAGAGGTAAATCCTCTAGTTTAAAAATGTAAGATTAGGTTGTTTATCAAGCTTTGGCTGGAGCTGTTCACACAGTGATAACAGTATAGAAGATGTCTTAGTCTCAGCCTAAACTATTATTTATTGAATGTGCCAATAAATACTCCAACTCGATCAACAATTAATTTATGAAAAATTGGATCTTCATATTTTCCCCACACAATTGTGTAACTTGTGTAATCAATAAAATGTACTTCATGTTAAAAGTGTGACTACCTTTCAAGAGCGGCAAAGGGGAATTAGTTGATCTAAATTCTGATGTATTACACAGAGCTGTTGTGTGGTTAAAAGAGAGTGTAACAAACATAGTACTTGATTCAGATTATAGTAACGATAAATTGAACCAGTAAAACACATTATCAGAGAACAGACAGGGTGTTAACTAAGCTTGTATATGTAGGAATTCTTAATAAAGCACTTTACCTTTACTGTATGTAGCGCACTTCAGTGAGTCTTAAAGAGTGAAATCAAAAACATTAAGAACATTGAAATATTAAACACTGAGCTGAAAATAATATTTTAAAAACTAAATATTTGAATATTAGTGCTCAGTTAGAGGTTTGAATTACCTTAGTTTCAGTGTGTTGTGTAATGTTATGGCAGTTTAAGGGAAAAATATCAATAATATCAATAACCATCCACCTTAATCCCTTTCTCATAACTGTTTACACAAGACGTCAGAAAGACAGACTTCTGAAATGACATATCACTTGCAGGTCTGAATTTTAGTCCTGAAAGATTTATACACCTGTTAGGAACTGAAAAGTGGAACCAAGTCTCATGATCCCAATCAAATCCACTGATCTTGGAAATAAAGGACCCATTATTGGTACTCAGGCCTAAGTGGGAAGGGCAGAGGGGGCAGGAGGTGGTGAATTATTCTTACTCTCTGCACAAGACAAATTCCGTTGAAGGTAATAATGGCTCCATCCAGTCCTTTATTACCTCGACCAAGGAGATCATGTTTTTGCCGGTGTATGTTCTTGTTAGCAAAATTATGCAAAAACTACTGGGCAGATTTTGCATAACTTTTCAGGAGATGTTGGTAATGGTTCAACTTAAAAATGATGAGATTTTGGTGGTGATCCAGACAACCATTATTAGCAAATAACCATTTTTGCTCATTAACTATCTAATTAATGACGATATCAACATGAATCCAACCATGGGGTTTTCATGGTAAAAGAAACAAATTTATGCTGCTAACTTTATCATGGAACTATTGCTCATAGATGCCACAGCAATGTGAGTTACCTTGGTGGTGGTTTGAGCTCTCTGAGTGTTTTTTAGTAGTTAATTGATATCTAATTACTTTCTAATTAATTTGTTGTTATGTTTTTATAATATCATTAAGGTGGTGTGTTTAGGAAACACTATTACATCAAGATTGGGGACTTCAGATTGCTGCTTTATTCATTGTGCTGATATTCCCTTACTCATCTTGGCCATCCACCGTTTTGAGAGAAACAAACAGAAATATAACTACTATATAACAAAAAGTTAGCTCTTATTAAAGATATATAGTGCTCTGTTTAAATTGAGCTCAGACTTTTAACTGAAAATAAAATGTCATAATTTTTCAGCAGCTTTGCAAAAACTCTAAAAACTCAATGCTATTTTGTCTAGAACATGGACGAGATGATATATTATACCCACTGATACAAATAATAACCCCTAAGTATGGCTGGGTATCGATTCAGATTTTCTGGATCGATTCGATTCGATATTATCAGGTCTCAAATCAATTTGATTCACAATACAATAAGATATTTATTCACCCTGGGATATCTCAGTTAAAATAATACAGTAAACTTAAAAGTGACTTTTGACCTGGTGCATTATTAAAATTGTTTTTACATTAAGAAATGAACCCAAAGCTGTTACATTAATCTTATATTAATTATATACATTAATGCATATTCTGCATATTACTTGTTTTCTGTCCAACTCCTCTTTTCTTTCGTGCTTGTAAAATCTGAAATACGTCCATACATCAGCCTTTAAACTCGCCGGTGGTGCCCATATAGTGCAATTTGCTTCTGCCGTGTTTGTTTGATTACTTGCAGTAACATCTCACAAGATTTTGTTCAGTGGAAAGCAGCGCTAAACGCAGATCACGCAATACTAGCTGGGTTGATACCACAGGCTGCTTCTCTGCACGTCCACTGATGAAAAAACTACCCAAGTTAAAAGATCGATCTTTGGATTTTATGGATCGATTATGAACCATTGAAAGGGAAATCGATTAAATTGATTTTTTAAACCCAGCCCTACTTTTAAGCAATTTCCTGCTGGTCAGGGTATCACACCAACAGTACTGTGCTGCTCTAATTAAAGTACAACAAATTACACTTTACAAATCTCCACTTTTGGCTTTGAATTTTCTCTGAAGTTTTCCAAACAGGGCTCTATAGGTTCCAGAAGTCAACTGCAAGTTTAAAGCCATCCAAGACACGTCTGTTAGTGACATTTTAAGGTCAGACTTCTCACCCTCACCTGACCCTGATGTATCCTGTTTCCACTGCATCGGGCGTCTGGGGTGAAGGACCAGACACCTGAGGTGCACGGGACCCCCCCTTCCTCAGGTTACCTCAAGTCTCAGATGATACACTCATCACACCCTGCTGTCTTTTACAAAATGAGCTGTGATTGAGGTGATTGGAATTTCCAGACACTGTCACAATCGATTTGATTGGAAAATAGATGGGAGATAATGGGAGAGACAGGCCTGTTATGAGAGGCCTGTCAGGACTAAAATAATGCGTCAGAGTGAAGAGGTTAAAGACACTGCTTCCTTGTTAATAATTAATTGCTGTGCATGTGGTGGATCCACTTCAACGCTCACAGTCATCACTTGATAACTGCTTTACATTTAATTTGGCTTCAGAGACTGTTTTCCAGGCGGACTAAATTGTGCTTAGCGCTAATATAGGCTCACATTGAGACAGTAATTTGGTTAAGCCAGTGAGTGCAGAAAAAATTAAGCTGATAGAAGAAATGATTTCATCATTCTGTAAACTACTTCTTGACTTATTTATGCCTAAGATTAGCTCCAGTTATTATTTATGATGATTACTCATATAACTTGAGCCAGATCTAATCATGGTAAAGCAGAACAATGCTCATTGTTAATAGTTAGTCTCTCTAGGCTGGGAGATGGGACAGATGGGATACTACCACTGAAGAAGTGGCTGGGTGGTAAAATGAAAAGTAGTGGTTCTATGATTTGTGCTAAAGATCTCAGATGAGCTGCAGAATTATGACAAAGCAGCCTGACCATGATAGATATTTTCCAATTTTTACACCCTTGCCATAATGTGCAAAATGATACCTGTATAAAATGGTCAGTTGCATCCCTGAATCTCAAGGTTTTGTAGCCCTCTGCATCTAAACAATCCCACTTAAAGCTATATTGTCTTGTTTTTTAAAGTATTTTGGTGAAAATATGGGTACATAAATTTAATATCACCATTTAGCTAAATGATATGAGATATGAGTTTTAATGTATATCACCCAGCCCCAACTGTCAGTGTTATTATGAAATGAAATGAAATGAAAAGAAACATTTGGAAAAAACACTTTTTTAATTTGGTTTATAGGTGTGGATTGTTTATATGTCCGGTAAAAGACAGTTTATTCTGCATAAATGTTTCAGAATTGAAAATAACCCTTTTGCTTGCCCGCACTGTGACAGGTGGACTCAGCAGACATTAATCCACTTTTTTTTGTTTGCTTCATTTTACTAAATTAGCCATTGATTTATTTTTATTTACTTTTTTTCCACTACATCTTAAACTTCAGAAACATATAGTATGACGAGGGATGTTTCCATACTCCCTGTTGAAAGTCTTTCCACTATTAGATCAACTACTATTTAGGTATGAACAAGTCAAATCATCCCGTCATTCCTAATTTCCATATTGGCAAATTAGGAATATGAAGAAGGCAGAACCCAGTAAACAGAAAGCATGAAGCTTAAAGTCAGGGCAGATTGAGCAAAGAATGTGGGTCCAGTTTACATTATTTTCTGTCACAGACACTGTGCTTTGTATGTACCTGCTTGGGGGTTGAGCAAATTTATTGGACGCTGAACAAAAACACCAGAACTTGATGGCTCGGAGATGCTAATTTCTGACCCTGGAGTAGTCATTGCTCTCCATGAGTGTTGTTGACTATTGTTTTGTTTGCTATTGAGACTATGATTACTAAATATGATATTCATTGATTTTACATCTGGATCACATGCAATATTGAAAATACACACTGTTAAAAGTTAAATTTAAATCCAAGCAAAAGGCAAATCAAAATGAGTTGATAACATAAATATCTAACATGATGTTATATAATAGCCAACAAATCTTTCTTATAAATTAATTTGATTTCTGGTAGTAATAATGCCCTCTTGTGACTAAGTTATGGACAGGACAGGACAAAAAAGGTGTGTAAACATCAAGACAACACAGCATGTGACACATGTTTAATCTTGATCATCTTGTTCACATGATTGTGGAGCCATAATCTGATTTCAAATCAAAGTCCCGAGCATCTGCAACAATAACATTATTCACTGAACGCTTCAACAGATCTCACTTAAATAGTTTTTCCAAATAAACCCATCTTATTATGAAATTATCTTAAAGGATAAGTTCGGTTTCTGCAGCTTTCACATTGTTTATAGAATGAAGTAGAACAATATACTCACCCAGAAGGCTTTCCTGATCCAAACAGTGCTTCGGGAGATATTTAGATCCAAAATCGAGCGGCGGACATCCGTATAATGGTAGCACACGGGGCATGTTAGCGCCGCTCCTAAAACTGCATTAATCGTCCAAAAACTCATTAGTTTCACCAATATTCCATCATGGTCTGCTCACACTACTCCTCCATTACAGTCTGTGTCGCCCCAGACATGTTTTTGTGACTGTGCTGACCTCTGAACTGAAGCCCTCTCTCTTGCCAGCTGTTCTTCTCTTTGCCTCCGTGTCCTCCTTTCGATGAGCTCCTCATCTGTAAACTCTGGCTCGAAACTGTAAGGACACCCATCATGTTCAAAGTTCCCGTCCACAACATCTTCATCTGATAGATATTTGTTCATTTTGCACAAAACTGGAAGAAGAAAGTTGTTGAGTAGCCGGCGGTCGCCCCTGAAACAATGAGCCGTACTGCGCATGCGTGGCAGCCGTAAAGAAAGTTTTTAGTTCAAAGGTCAGCACAGTCACAAAAACATGGGTGGAGCGACCCCGGACTGTCGTGGAGGAGTAGCACGAGTGAACCATAATGAAATATTGGTGAAACTAATGAGTTTTTGGACGATTAATGCAGTTTTAGGAGCAGCGCTATACATGCCCCGTGTGCCACCATTATACGGATGTCCGCCGCTCGATTTTGGATGTAAATATCTCTCGAAGCACTGTTTGGATCAGGAAAGCCTTCTGAGTGAGTATATTGTTCTGCTTCATTCTATAAACAATGTGAAAGCTGTAGAAACCGAACTTATCCTTTAAGATTGCCATCTTGTCTGATTTTAGGTGACACAGGGGGATGTCAGTGATAAAGGAGTGAACATGGTGTCCCCCAGGCGCAGTAATGGCACACTGGAGAGGACTGTGCCTATAATACGCCTGGAGGATGATGCCGACCTCAAGGTATGGAGAGCTTCCTTACATTATTACTCCACAGTCACACTGTGATGTAAACCATCTGCACCAGAAGGGGATTACACTTCACTTTGCTGTTGTATAGTCTCTACTCACCTGGGAATTGGACTGCTCCCTTTGCCAAATCTAAAGCAGCCAGTGCTCACCCTTGCATGCACACAGATAATGATCAACTTAATTAGACCCGAGATTGAACGAACTGCAGCAGCAACTTAATCATTTGTAACTTGATTAGAAATACTATATTCCGCACCTTCAGAGCCCTGAAAACACGTTGTTTTTTCCCAGAGAGCTTGCAGTTAGTGGGTACTCAAAAATTATTCTCTATTTTGTAACCCAAATGAGTAAAAGCATCCAGATGCTTAGACACAAGCACAAGGGAAATCCTCTGTTGTCTCTGGCTGACAGTGAGCAGGTGCAGAGTACAGCTGTATTCAGACCATCTTTCTTATCCCCATAGGACATCTATACATTTGGAGGGATATTGGGTCAAGGTAGCTTCGGAGCTGTTTATGAAGCTACCCACATTGAGACACAGACAAAATGGGCAATGAAGGTAGTTTGTAAACCAGCGGTGAGTGTTTTTGGAATTCCCTGTTTGTTCAATTAAAAAAAAAAACATCTGCTCACAATACGGTTTAATATTTTCTGGAAAAAAGCAGTGATTTGACCTTTTGTCACTGCAGCCAGGAAGTTCCGAAGTGGAGATGCTGGAGAATGAAATAAATATTCTCAAACAGGTAGACCATGCTCACATTATACATCTAAAGGAAGTCTACGTCACAGCTAATGTGAGTGCTGACCTACTTCGATTATGACTGAAGATTTTGGCTGAATTTATTTGATGGATTTTATCTTTGTAGCTATGTCTTTTCTGTTTTAGAATTATTTCCATGTATGTCTTCAGACATTACTGATAAAAGCACAAACAAATTAAGTGTATCATAGAGTGTTTTTTTCTTTTCTTGCTTCCAGATGACTTATTTGGTCACTGAGCTGTGTGCTGGAGGTGATCTGAAGCAGCTGTTGAAGCGGAAAAAGTTCTTTACAGAGGATGAGACGAGGCATATCATTTGCAGCTTAACTGACGCCGTTGTTTACCTTCACAAAAGAGGTAACGTCTTACAGACATTTGATTGATTAAAAAAACATTTAATACAGAGGCGACAGTATCAGGGATTATGCAAGCACAGACCATGCTCAGACGCTGATGCCCGTGATGCAGTCAGCATGGGTTTGTTTCTAGTCTGTGTCCTTTTCTGCATGTTTTCTCACACTCTCTCACCCCACTTTCTGTCACTATCCAATGTCTTTTTTTAATGTATTCAACTGATTCCTCACATAAAAAAATTAATAATAGCTGAAGCTTATTACAAAAGTAGACATTTCAAGTTAAGGCCTTTTGTTAGTTTCATTTGTTTTCTTTTTTTTCTAAATATGGCCGGACTGACGTCACCACAATGCTCAAACTGCACAACCTGAAAAGCTTTTTTTTAGTATTTTCTTAAGTCACTATTAAAGTACAACTGTTAGAAATATGATACCCATCCTTAAATATATGTGTTTCATTTGGAAATTCAACCCCTCTCTTCAATGGTGAACTCTGTAGGTAGAAGTAATTTAGGATATTGCCCTGCAATGAAGCATCATTACTTGTAGTTAATGAGTAATTTGCAACTAGCGAGGGAGCAATACTGATTAATAGGTGTGTTTTCACATGGAAAATCCCTGTGTGCAGCTTTTCCATGTGGTACTAATGAGGTAGCAGGAACTGCCGTTTATTGACTGACCATTCGTGTAATCTCGAAGATGAAAATTATTTGAGTGTTCTCAGATGGTGGAAATGTTTCTGTTCTTTTCAAGGGGCAGTAGCTTATTCAAAGATAAAGCAGTCCAACTTAAGCTCTCATGCTAACATTGCAGTAGCAGTGCTCTCTCATGCCATTACTAAGTTGCAGATTCAGCAGTTTCAATTTCTCGATAACTGTCTGACATCTTGTAGTGTAAAATGTAAGCTATATTTTTGGATATCAGAATTTATGATTTAAAATTGACATAGTGAAAATCAGAATAATTTTGATTAAAGGAATCATAGCTGAGATCCCACCAAGCAGCTGAACTTTTTAATATTTATTATTGTTCTACTTTTCTTTGGATGAAAAGAAATAGCATTTTTATGTGTTTGTTTTGAGCGCACCAGTTGGTCCAACTTTCCCTTCACACACACCATCAGCGCTGTTGCGTTTTATAATTGGCTGCTTCAAACTGTGCTGTGAAAGGGACTGCCCAGGGCAAATTGTATTTTTCCTCCTGCCTTCTCTCACTTCACCAAGTTTTGTTAACGAGGCCCTTCAGCCTGGCCTGCTGTAAACAAGGTAAACACATCTCTGTGTTAGTGCATGAAAACTGTTTTCATTATTCATTCTGGTGACTGACATTAACATATCATGTCGCTCTGAACACAAACTCTAATTCCTCTCCACTGACAAATTTAATTTTAAAAGTGTCCAGTTTTCCAAGCAAATTAAGTAACCAGATTTTGCATAGTTAGTAAATTGGATCGTCATTATTCCCTGTGGGTATTTTTCCAACTCCTTATTAATGTTAAATATTGAGGAACAGTTAACTGCAACATTGCTGTGGTTAAAAAAAAAGACTCTTGCTATACAGCATTTGCTTTGTCCAGTGACAAGAAGAAAATGTAATAGCTGCAACCAAATGTTTGTACATGAGGAAAACATTTCAAAGTCTTAGCAGTGGCATCTTGAGCTTTTCAATCCACAAAAATGTCCATACTGTCAAGAAAGTCTGATCCCACACAGCGACCACTCCTAAAACAACTGAAAAAATAGAGGGTAATTATATTGTTTAACTGAATGTTCAATTTCAAATGCTACTAAAGTATTTTACTTACTACTCTTTTGTGCTAACTTGTGGCTTATTATTAAAGAGTTTATACCAAATTCTTCTTGAATTTATGTGAACATGGCAATCCTGACAGCATATGGATGTGACAGCCTTGCATCATGACTCCAGAAAATGTATTTGAAATGTCAGAAAATCCACCCACATTTGAATTTTGGGAATTTTATAAACACTTCTTTTCAGCCCATGAGCTGCGTCTGACCCTACCACTCTCAGGAAGTGTTTGCAGCCTAATGCTGCGTTCACACCGCAAGCGACCCAGCTACCAAAATCGTGTCACCCACTGATGTAGCGTCGCGCGTCCATAAATACCTCATTTTTGTCACCATTGCTGTCGGCTGCCGCACAGTGACGTCACGTCCGCTCGAGTTTCACCACGATCATATCATATATCATATAATAGGATGTATAAGCGGACATTATTCCAGCTGTATCCTTTTTATTCACTTATAAACCACAAAACACTGCAGCTGATGCCCTGCAGCAGCATCATCTGTGGGTTTTCTGTGGTCCATCTAGGTGGAACTAATGTCCTCACTGACTAACGTTTCCCACACTGACATGGATTGTTACTCTGTAGTCCGGATGAATAACTGTCTGTGTAGGGTACCGTCATACGTGCACACACCTGCTGATTGATCAACTTTTTTTTACTTTCACATCGCGTGACATGCAATGTGGTAGTGTGAAAAGCGGCTGTCACATCTCGGGAGGGTTAGCCCCGCCCCATCGCGGCTGTGCATTGACTTTGCATGGAGAGTGATCAGCTAGGTAGTACAAGTAGCGTCCGGTGTGTACGCACCTTTAGCCTTCTAAGCTCTAATGTTTGCTTTGGCTGCACGGGCATGCTTAAAGCTATTGTCAGTAATTTTGGAAAATTAGAATAAATTTCTCTGCAGGGCTCTGCCTAGCCCCTCCCACTCCTCCAAAATGCCCCTCCCCCACTCACATGCACTTACGTGGCTGATTCACAACCAGAAGACTGAGTCAACTCCAAAACGGCCCCCAGCACAATGTTTATATTTTACACTACACCAAGTCATGTCTCAGTCAGTGGTAAGAAAACACCAAAACATTATCATAGTAAAGTTAAAAAAGCAAACAAACATGTAAAGTTAGTTAGTTAGTACTCACAACCCCATGTTGATCGGGGTATAGGAAGTTCCTCTGCCATTCTCGACATAGCTGTCAAGTCCCCCGTTTTGGCCTTGAAACTACCATATTTTATGTATTTTATCCTCTTCGTCCTCGTGTATCAGTATTCTCCCATAAATCTCCAGTGTGACCATATAATACTAAAAACATTCCTCTGCCTCTCCAACCTGAACTCTGTCACTGGCCTGAATGGGGCAGTAATTCTCCAAAATGGTGGATGCCAACGGCTGCGAAGCATAAGAAGAAAAAGCCTCGCGAGAACTTCCACCTGCAGTAGCCTGGGTGGCAGCTGTTGTGAGATTAGAGCCAACAACAGAGCAAACCAAGAAAAACAAAGTGTTTATTTTAGATTTCTTGTACACCTGTCTTAAAATGTGAGGGATACTGGAGCTTGGTTGGGGTTGTGGGACGGCTCGTAGTGGGCTTCACTTATTTTTGAAGCTCAGCTCGGCTTCACTGAATCAGAGTCTGTGCACGCCGGCAAAATGTACACACACGAGACGGGCAGAACAGCGTTGGGATTTGATTGGTTTCAAATGTGTGCAACAAAGATGTGATTGGTTGGTGTTTTCCAGGTTTATTCCTGCTGTAGATAGTGGATATTTTTTGCTCTATTTTAAGAACATGTTACCTGATTGCCATCAGGTCATAAAGATCATTTTAACCAGTATTACAAAAAGTGTATTTAATCAGATTACCAAACCTCGCTTTAACTGTGCCCCTTCCACTTTAGGTAGCTATGGGCTAAACAAAACCTGGCACAGGGAGTGTTTTCCATCAGATGAAGGTGGCATATCCCTAATGACATCATTAGGGAATGTTTTCAAACAGATTGTTTGTGCACATATTTCTGAGAGGTGGGACAAGCAAAAGAAGAAGTTGAGGCTTTTTGCCCATGTTGGGTGGGTTAGTAGACTGGCTGTGGGCATTTATTTTTAAAACAATTGAATGTTTATTTTCCATTAAAAATGTCCATGATCATTGATGTTAAAACTGTGATAAAACTGAAATTTTGTCCTTTTCACGAATTGTCTGTCTCACAGATATAGTGCATCGAGACTTGAAACTTGGAAACATTCTTGTAAAAAATGCTGTAGAGGAGGATGAAGATGGCAAGATTAGTATCAAGGTGAGATCCTGACACAAATTGTAAAACTTTCTACCACCACATCTTATCCACACTATTAAACAGTTGATGTGTTTCCTCCTTCAGTTTCTCCTCTGCATTTATGTACATGTGTATACAGTCAAAGCTGCAATGCTACATCATTAAGTTGTCTCCCACTGATTTCTCTTTTCAAAGAGAGACTTGGCTGTATCCATGAAGCAAATAACAATCATGGCACATAGTATTTAACGTTCACAGTCAAGAATAGAGATCATGAAGAAGATTTTATGGATATAATTTCAAATCGACTCTGCTTATCAGTCCTACTTTGTATCAGTTCCATTATTAATTATGGTGGATATTTTGTGTAAAAGAAAAGGCCGACACAGGTTTTCTGCATCAGTAAACACAAAGCACTTTAGCATTTAGTGCTGTGCTGTATTGACAAATATTTCAACATGTTGCAGATGCCTCTTATCATTTGCTTAAAATCACACAGCCACAAATATTGCACTTTCAGCTGTTAGCATCTTTTTGTGAATTAAGCCACACTTCTGTCTGCCATGATTGACACCTTCATTGTCCATTTTGCTGAAAGCCTCTTTTGAAAGCGTGGATTTTTTCAAGATGTGCTGAATTAAAAGGAGGACCTAGATGATGGGATAATAAAGTAGAGTAAAGTAAAGTGATATTGCGGCTTATAACTAGACAGAACATGTTTCTAACTGAATTTGGGTCTTTATTCCCATACCCAACCATTTATGCGTGCTATATTTTCATGGCACACATAAATGACTTAAACTTCAGAGAGAATTGCCTTTTAAGGTTTTTTGATTTTATCACTTTAGGATACATTTTTTTACAGATATAGTCCAAGTAGTTGTGCTGATGTCCATGGTGTTCCTCAGGTATCATTGTGCTCTTTGGCCTTGTTCTCTGACAAAGTACCTTTCACAAATGTGTTGACATAAATTGATCTTGTTCCTTTTTAACACATTTGTCTCTCGTCTTGCCTATGTTCTTTTTTAACAGGTGACAGACTTTGGGTTATCGGTGCAGACCACTGGTGTTGGCATTGAGAGAGTAATGACAGAGGCCTGTGGAACTCTTATCTTTATGGGTATGACCCGGTTATCACCTCCACCATGCTAACAGACCACACAGATGACCACTGAGAGGAAGCTCTGAGTTTGATTGAGTGCTGTACTAAGATGCCCTTTTGTTTGTCACAGTTTCTCTTTGGTCCCCAGAGCAGGCTGAGACAAAAATACTTTAATTACTACACTTAATGGTTTTGTGGGAAAGTTTTATTGGACATTTGCAGGTGCATGTGAAATGCATGCCTCATATTTTACCCTCATGATCAGGTCCCTGTTTGGCTCCTTCTTTTGCTGGAGGAGCAATTGGCAGGCCAGAGATGCTACTGTGTACGTTTGTTGGACAATATTCAGCCCATCCATTCATCATCTATGCCGCTTATTTCTGTTGAGGTCGTGGGGTGCTGGAGCCTCCTCCAGCTGTTTAGTGTGAGAGGCGGGTACACCATCACCAGTTGATCGCAGTGGTACATCGAGAGATAAACAACCATTGACACACTATCCACATCTAAGGGCAATTTAGAGTCACCAGCTTACTAATGAGCATGTTTTTGGTCAGTGGGAGGAAGCTGGAGGGCCTGGAGAGAACCTATGCATGAATGGATAGAACATGCAAACTCCACATGGAAAGGCCTTGTCCAACACAGGGTTCAAAACAGCAATTTTCTTGCTATGAGGCATGTGCACTGCCTGCTGCACCACCATTCTCAAGAGTGGAAACCATGTTTGCGTTTATTTTCACATTAAAAGATGTATGACTAGATATAAGGCAACTAAAGGGAGACCCTTGAAATTAAGGTGTTTTGAACATAAATTATATGGATCATACAAATGCAGCTGCTGTTGAAGCTGACTCTCTGTCCTTTTAGTTTTTTTTTTATTTTCAAAAACCCACTGACAAAGTGAACTGGAGATTTTGATTTTGAAGGTGTGGTAAACATAATGAGTTCATTGTCTGTATCAACTGCACTGAAGCTGCAAACTAGAACTTTTGCACCAAACACAAAAACAATATTGACCCATCTTAACAATAGATACAGTATAACATTAGATTGAATTGATGGAACAATTGAAATATTAACATAATATGAAACAATTGTCCAGACGCTCAGGCAATTGTACATTGAACTAAGCTAGAATCACAGAGCATGAGCTACCTTAGTGATGTTATAGAATGGATGTTCAAAAAGTGTATTTCAGCAACTTAACTGAAAATTAACTCTGATTATTATTATCATTGCCTTTTTTAAAAGAATTATTCAACTGGATACTCTTATTGTCAAATGTTTTGTATTGGTGTTAATATTAAATGTAACCTTCAAAGAGCCATTTTATCTAACACGTACATTGTTGCTATTGCTTTAAAAGTTTTCAATGTATTGTAAGATTTTCATTTATTTTCTTCTTTACTATAAATTAACACTTTTTCTGCCATAGAAAACAAAACCACACAAGCCAAAAAGACTTAGTGATAGATTACCTTGCAGGTTTTAAAGTTGTAAAAATAACTTTGGAATTTCTCTTTCCAAACCAACATACACAGCATATTTTTATTGTGATGATCATGATACACAGTGCTTTTCCAATTCTTTGAATTCAATTTTTACTGTTAAAAACATCAAATGTACAGTTTGCTAATAGACTTTTAAATAATTACTTTTCTGTGGGTTGCAGTTTTAAAGTTGCAAAAAAAGCACCAGTCAGAAGAAACTTACCTCAAGAAAGCCTCTCATTTTTTTTAACTGTTTTTGTTCATTTCAGCCCCTGAAATTATGTGCGGCCGTGGTTACACTCACCATTGTGATGTATGGAGCATAGGAATTGTGATGTATATGTTGTAAGTAGACACACACAGGTTCTGTGAATACTTGGGTAGAAACTTAACATTCAAATCACAATGTTTATCTCCCTCAATATAAAAAAATAAGACAACTGAGATTAAATCTTGGCTTGCTTCATGCTATATTGTGCACATTTTGCCCATAGGTAACTGTTTCAGCATTTGTCCTGACAATTAGGAAGGAATTCAGAAATTCATTACCACTACCTAAAGAAATGTTGCCATGTTGTACATTTTGTTTTAATATTTATATGTTAATTTTATATGATTATTTTTTCTAGGGATGTTGCATTTTTCTTTTCCAGTTCAAACTTAAGATTGAGATCTTTTAAGACCCAATGAAAAAATAATCAGTTAATAAAAATGAATTCAGTCATCTGTGTTTGATTGCCATTTTCCAAATGTGTGAAAGCCTTCTACCTCTGGCAGAGGTAGAAGGCTTTATGTTTTAGTTTATGTTTTAGCCTGCATTTGTTTGTTTGTTTGTTAGCAAGATTACATTAGAACATTAGACATTAGTGGTAATTTGCATAATCGCCATTAGTGAACGATTTTTGGCTCAGTAATTGTTAAAACTAATGATGTCATAGACAAGATCCCAGGGGCCAGGGTTTGGTTTTCAGGTTTAGAGAATCTTATTATAAGGGCTACCTCATCATGGAACTATTGCTTATAAGTGTAACACTAATATTTAAGCTACCTCAGCGGAGGTTTGCACTCTCTGAGTCGTGTCTACTTTTACAGTACCTTGCAGACTTTAAATTTTTACATCTCAAGGCCAAAATTTTTGTTGCCCTTTTTTCTGTTGCTGTTTGTAAATGTTTTTGCAACATTCAAGTCATGTTTAAGGCAAACATACTAAAAAGGAATAAATCATATGCAAACAAAGCACTAATAATTCAAGACCCTCTACCTATGTAATACGATCATCAGGATATTTTGAGTGTAAAATCTTAAAAGCCTAACTCTTGTCTTTTCAGAATTTTAAAGGAATGTCACCGACATGCCTTTTGTTTCTTGCTTGTTTTTCTAAATGTTCAGGGACACAAAGTGTTAAAGGTGCATGTGATGGAAATGTCAAATTATGACTAAGCTTACCCATGTTTAATAAACTTGATCTCAATATCATTCAAAATAATTTTAATTCTGACTTTTTCAATCCAGCAGCCCTTCTATTAACATATTTCTCTGTGCTGTGTGCCCCTGTAGGCTGTGTGGGGAGCCTCCATTTGAGTCCAAGTCAAAGAGGGATTTATACTGGGAGATCATGCACAAAGAAGTCAAATTTACCCAAACCATCTGGGCTACAGTCAGTGATGCAGGTGACACTCAGTAATTAAATAAATATTACATTTGGTACTGAAGAAATGATTAGTTGCTTTTGTTATGTGAGGAGGTATGGCTTTTGTTGACCAGATGCTGCAGCATGCTTTGTCACCCTTCAGATTGTTACTTACTCTAATCATCTTGTGCTCATCTCAACAGGAAAAAATCTCTTGACTTGCCTGCTGAAGGTGGACCCCAGCTATCGAATGTCTGCAGACCAGCTCCTGGAAAACCCCTGGATCACAGTAAGGCAGTGATTGTTCCAGCAGTGCTCATAAACTTCACTAAGTGAGTCACACGAGGAGCTCTAATGTGATGCTTTGTTCTACAGGGTGACACTAATGTGTCTGCAGTACCAACCAATGTGCTGGATATGATGCGTCACCACCGAGAACAGCAAGAGAGTAAGACAATGAATATTTACCTTAATCATCACAACTTCATTTAAACCATGATATGACCATTTAAAGACAAAATTAGGAAAAAAAAAAAGATCATTTACCGGACAGTGTTCTGTTTTGGTAAGTAAAGGAGAAAATAGGGTCAAAGAGATCTCAGTTCAAAAATGTTTCAAATTCCTCCTCCAAGCTACCACATTAATATGTTTAAGATGTCCTTGACTATGATTTATTAAAACCTAACAGGCACTCAGAAACCTAAACTTTAAACAGTAATGATTATGAGTTTTACCAAAGGAGATAGAAATGCCACAACGGGTTATGTCATTTTAAGGGGTCCTATGAAGTCTGTTTTCCAGCTCATAATACTGTCTCCTGTGGTTTTAGATGTAGTTTTTTTTTAATTGGACAGTATGCATTAAAAACACTGACATGTCAATGCATGGAATTAGAGCCAAGTGGCTAATTTCCATCCCCAGTCCCATAAGCAGGTTGGTTTCAACACATAACACCAAACAAAAACATCCATAATAGAAATAGGAATATACAAAAACATATTAAAAGATATACAGTCATACAGAAGAAAACAGGCCAGGAGTTGGAAGACCATGGGAATTATACACACTGAATTATAAAGTGCAGGGGTGCTAATTAAAGTGCCATAATGCTTAAGAGCCAAATGCTAAAGTGCAGAGTACTAGCTGTCTGGGAACTCAGGTTCTCTTGTATTGCACATTTCCCAATAATGCACAGAGACATAAAGTGCACGTTGCATTGCACATTACCCTACCACCCAGGTAATAAAGCAGCATGTTGAATACACTATCGCACAATGTCCTTGGCACACAGTTGTGTATGCAGATGTGTAAGTCGATATTGCACCAAGAAAATAATACATAGATGTCTTATGTAAGCATAAATTCATAAAAATGGCATACATAGATGTATTTACATTGGACAAAATTGGATTGTAAGCCCACTGGTATGAAAATGTCTTTGCCACACCTTTGTTCAAATATTTTTAAAGGAGACATATCATGCTTGTTTCTCCTTTTCACTATGCCAGACTAGGATGCCTGTAAAGCATTTCTGCCCTCAGTACAAGTCATTTAGTTCCTTCATTGCCCCACAATAGCGTTCTCAAAATCCTCATTTTAGGCCATTATCAAGCTCTCGTTGAAACACTTGGTTTCCAGGCTGACCTAAAGTTACCTCGCAACGTCACAGCCCTTTGTGCTCTGATTGGTCAGTTCTATCGGGGGCAGAGCCAGCCTGTCCTTCTTCTTCTACTGTATTTTCCGGCAGGCTCAAAGCAGCGACCGCGTATTGAGTCCCTCTACAGGCCAGAGCTGGTAATGAGTGACTGTGAGCTAGGGAGCTATATACTGCTGCTGGGTGAATGTGTTCCTCGGTGACGGTTTTGTGTCTAACGGACATCACAGAGGAGGAAGTGTTTTATCAGATTACTCCAATAAAAAGAAATGTACCTCGTGTCGTCACGATGACTTAAATCTCGCGGACATCTCCCAATGACATATTTTCAGAGGCATCAAATCTCGTTCTAGGATATCAGAAAAAATACAATATCTAATTTTTTGATAATTAAGGGGTGTAAGGTCTTGTTTTCAAATGTATTATATTATATGTAAGTATTAAATCATGCATCAGCATGATATGTCTCCTTTAACAATCAAAGTTTTTGACTTTCCATAAGCTCATCAGTAATCAAACTTTCAAAGAAGCCCTGCTTTAGTGTGTCTTTGAATCCAGCCTTATTTCACACCTCTTTTCTTATGGGATGTGATGAACCCTACATCTGTGTCCGTCCATGACTGTGGGTAGAGAGATTCTGTTGGAAATACCAATTGTGGGGTGGTTACTGTTACATTGTCTTGACTGTGATGTCAAGGTGAACCCAGGTCAGAAACAGACCGTCAGATTTCATGTCATCTGGACTGGAAGCAAATCTGAGTTGGATTGTATTTCCCATTTTGTATGTTGATTTATACATTGAACTTTGCAGTGCAGGTGGATATGCCTAATTTAGTGTCTGTCACCAGGCTCCAATCTACCATTGTGAATGGCCCAAAGAGCATAAAAAGGAGCTATGAGTGAGACAACGGCAGAAAGTGACTGCTTGTACAAAGATAAACATAGATGCCAACAGCATCAGAAGCAGTTTGACCAGATCTGGACTGCATTGCTTTATTAAATAAAAAACAATAACACTACAAAACCTTCTATTGAAATATATCTTTTCTCCACTCACAGCATACTTTGGCCTTTGTTGTTCCACAAAGTAGCTCACGTTTTGTCCCTTACACTGCAGCAGTAGCGCCTATTATCTGACTGGCCTATTATGAATGTGATTGACAGAAAGAGCATCCAATGACCTGTTGGATAGGCATTTGAAAGGTTTTGCCCTTTTCCAAACACTTTCTGTGGGCTCTTTCCCAGATGAACAAGTGAAATATATGGATTAGTCAATCTGGTGTGTCAGGTTAAGATACATCACATACTCAGATACATGACGTGATATGTTTCCTTTAAAATCCTTCACCATAGGACAGGAGACCCTGGAGGACCTTCCTTCTTCTGAGGAAACACTAAAACCAGCCACAGCCCCCATAACAGCTTCAGCTAAAACAGAGAGCAACCACAGTAGCCATGTGAAGCTAAACCAGAAGTTCAGCAGGCAGAGGAGACCTTGCACACCCGCCACATCCACCAAACAGGTACTAAAGTCTGTACATCACTGCACAACAGCACACTTACTTTGTTCTTCAAACCTGAATGGCTCCTGAACAAGTTTTGATTTACCTTTTCTGGAAAGTGAATTTTGATTTTATTTTTAGACTTTTCTGTGGAGTCTACTGTTCCCATTTTAAAACAGTGCTGTAGTCAGAGTTACCATATTTTGGCCACTATGATAGCCACTGTATCAGATTTGGAAAATGAGGAGCCTTGAAATCATGCCATGATTTGACCAGCTGCCAGGACAGACTACTGTTGTACCTGACAACATATAGAGTGCGACACCTAAAATGAGATTACCAACAAATATACTGCATGTATGGTGCTTTTCTGTATTTATTTTTCTTCCCAGACATTGTTTTGAATAATGTTAATAATATGTTAATACTAAATTCAGTAACTTACCAAGGTGCTGTTTTTGGTCAGCATTTCTCTATTTTTAGTCTGTCGTGTTCGTTCCTCTGCATCAAATCATGAGACAGGTTTTTGTCCAAGCTTGACAAATATTTCAGATGCATTGCTTTGCCACAATGCACCATTGTTTTGCTTTGCTGTTTGGTTTGTTTACATCTCTGATGGCTGCACATTCAATTGTCAAAGTTCCTTACATTACAGAGCACAACATAAGAAGCAGAATAGAACACACAAATGTTAGACATACTGCAAAAAAGTCACGAGGTGTCCCAGATGCTGCATTGATTGTTGAACTGAATAATTTATGGGACTCTGCAGTGGTTGGGTCTGGCTATAAACCTGCTGAAATTGGGTAGTCTTACCTTGGCTTAAAACTTGTTTTCCTCAGTTTTTGAAGTGATTGGCCTTTGTTTATATTGACTTTGGTTGTTTTCAAGTCACCAAACGTCCAGACTGAATAAATAGACCTACCACCAACATAGTAAACATGTCATCTACATTTTATGAGGACAGAACATTTTGGAAGAATATTAAATTATCCTGCATTTAAGTAAAAAAAAAATCCCATTGTCAGTCTTGTATAGGTAGTTACAGCTAAATTTTGCCTGTTTTGTATGTTGTTGACATGTTATTATGCATTTTTGTTAAATCTACCCCGTATTTTGAAATAAAGACTGCAGAGACTGTTGCCAGCAACCGACCAGAGAAGCCCAAAAATGACTACGCAATCAAAGGACCATCTCAATCAACCTCTTCCCAGGTGTGTTAGCACTTTTACAACATGGAGTTTAAAGTTGTATAGATATCTTTTTTAATGTTAGTCAGAGGGACATTTGACCTCACTATTAATGTATTTAAATTTGGATTTTATAATTATTTATGTTTGCCAGCTTGGGGTACGAAAACTGATTTTATTTAACATACTTTAAACATCAAGTTTGTATTTGCCCACTTCTTCCCACACCACTCAGTCACCACTAGATGGTGCCAGATTCACCTGTTTAAGAAGATGGTGGGGAAGGTGTACTCATGCAACTGTTTCTTTTTATACAGTATGACTACGATTAATTCTGTTATGTAAGATGAATGTGAATCTTCACCCTGCAGTCTCATGCTGGTGCAAAAACCTCCACACTGCAGCCTCGGGGCCAGGACAAGAAGGACATGGGTGCAGGACAGAAAACGATCCCCTGACAATAAGAGATCATCACCGTCAGTAAAAGTAGGACTTTTCCTGATAAACCAGAGACAGAATACAAGAGAGAAAGTCAAACTTAAGGTGGACTTTTTTGACGTATGAAGTAAATGAATGTAATTTTGTGATTTTAGCACTTTTATGTGAATGAAGCAACTGTGAATGATGTAATGCTTGCTGTGATGTCAGCATTAAAAGGGGTGTCATATAGTTTGTTGGTAAAATACAGGTATAAAGAAAAGTCAATATCATTACAGCTGAAGTTTAGCTGATTCTGGTGCCAAAGAAAAGGCTCCCTGGTCAGTGGTGATCCCAGCCAGATGGAGTAAATCTGTTCGGTAAAAATTTCCATTGACACAGCCAACTGTTGAATGTCAAACAGCCGAGGTGCAAAATCTTACTTTTCTTAATGTAGGAATGACACGATGTATGTAGAAGAGACTTCTCTTGTAGGTTTACAATTTATCATAGTGGTAATTACTGTATTCTTATCACATTGCAATTATTTGGTTCGCAAATGTGCACAGGAATTTAGAAATTCAGGATAAGAAGATGTTTCACATTTTACTACACATTTGAAAATATGCATGAATTGTCAAAAAGAACATTTATTAAAAGTATGTATATGTATAATGTGAAGTCTGGAGATCAACCAGTAGGTGGAAAATACTTGAATTAATAAGCTATGCAATATTCCTTAAAAATATGCCAAATGCCATTAAACATAACTTTAACATAACATTACATCACAACTTTTGCTTTTTTCCATCAAAGGTAAAACTTAATTTTAAAGTGCAAATGACTAATTACTTCTTGGTTACTAGCATGCAAGTAACATTCTGGCTTTGGAGTGAAGGGACCATTAAAGGTGGTCACTCATTAAATGCAACACTGTGATAGTTACTTTACCATTGTGTGCACAGTAAAATTTAGAAATTGCAAACACTGGTAATGATGTGACCTGACCAAAGTTGCCTCAGCTAATGATACTGATCACTAATGCCCATTCAGTCATGTTTACTCAACAATTGCTGACAGTAGTCACCATGTATACAAGTTACCTCTTACACAACAGGTAGTTGCTTTGTGTGCTCTCTTGTGGTATCTTTTTTGTAACACACAGGATGCAGGAAGATATATAAACAAACATGCTCATAGTGCCACAAGCATTAACCAGCATTAATTTAAACCTGTAGCCCTGAGGGTCTGAAAGTTTTTATCTCTTTGACTGAAGTTAATGCTGATGTATCTGTGTGGAGAAAACAAGACCATCTTCAACTGAAAATGTTTCAACATAAAAATTTAAGGGTACCTATTTAAAGATTGTGTACATTGTAATTTTTAGCTTTATGTAATAGAAATGTTAAATGGGACAAATGAGTTTGTAATAATGATCAATTAAAATCCATTATGTTACCAGTAAGTATGTTCATAAGGAAATGACTCAGGGCTTTGGTAACACTATACATCCATTACACAGCATGCATCTGTGTTTATCTACACTGATAAATCCTTTATTAATTTTCATTTATTATTTATAAAAGCAGTCAAGAAAACATTAGAAAAGCATTGGTTAATCATTAGTGAATACTTAATCATCTGTAACATGTCAATAATTATTCATATGAGATGTGTAAAACTGTTATAAATGCTTTGTTAGTACATTGTTACTGTGCTGGTTTAATGTAAAATTTAAGATAGAAGTGTAAGTAATCTATGACAGGTATATAACTAAAATCAAGTAATTAATGATGCACTGCTGACAGTCAAGTATTAACTTATGATTTACAAATGCTTTACCACTGTATCAATTAATCTAGGGATGGGCAGCTGATCAACTCTTTTTCTCACTTGCATATTGCCCGCCATTTTATTTATGATAACAAATGAATTGTAAACATTTAAATACATGACAAATACTGCAGTAAATACATGGAAAATCAAGAAATTTCCATAGAAATGATTCCATTGTATTGTTTCTTGGTTCTGTGGATAAGAGCTGTTGCTGAGTGAAATACAAATGCAATTAAAATATATTAAAATAAACTGGAATGTTATTAAGTACAATTAACCATAAGTAATTGTTCTTGTTATTTGTTTAGGCCACTAGTTAGATATCAGCATTACTGTTTACATTTGAATTTTAATAAATTCTAACAATTGGTACAGCAAATACTAAATCTTACTACATACTAAATGATTTTCTTTGTTTTATTAGATCATAAGTGAAAATGAGATTATACAATTAAAGGCAACTATGACATGAATTTGGCCCACTCACAAACCAAATTTCCCTATCCCTCAACAGAGCATTTATTGGCCTTAAATGACAATTGATGAAATTAACAATTAAAATTACAGATGGTGAGTTAAGAATTTACAAATGATTGAGTTGTGCCTAACAAATGTAGCAGTAAATTAAAAGCCATGTTAACACATTATAGATATAGCCTAAATTTATTAATAAGTACTTTATATATATATATTAAGTATTGAGACATACCTCACTAATGCTTATATACTGACTGTTTTATAAAGTGCTAGAGGAGAGGTAACTAGATATCATTTCACGACACCAAAATGAGCAGCAGGGCATTTCTCTCTCCTGCTCTGACCTCTCAATTCTAAAAATGCCCTGTATGCACCGACTGCTCCCACTCAGTGTCAAAACAGAGAAACTGTCACACAGGCTGGTTACGCTCCGTCTGAATGCAGAGGATTGGGACTGAGGGCAGCCACGGGTCTAATCTCGTTTGGAGGCCATTGAAAGCAGCAGGAGCTACTTTGAGGGCACTGCCATTCAAGCACAGGTTTTTCCGCTGTAGAGAGAATAATCCCCGGCATAGATACAACATTAAAGTAGCCAAGCATAACACACAGAGGCTGAATTTCAAATCCACCCATTTGCATCTTGAAGTGAATGAGTGCCAACAATGGGGCTCCGTGTTCCTGCACAGGCTCTGTGTTTTAGTGTGTATGTGTAAATGCGGTGTCCATTTATTTAAACTGTTTTCACAAAGTATTTCTGCATGTGAGGGAAGGGGTGAGTGACTTGAAGTGTGCACACAGTATGTTAATGATTATCACACTTTGTCCAGGTAAATGCCCTGGTGTCTGAAGTGTTTTCAGTTTTTTTTGTAATATTTATTCAATTTACATAGTAAATGTAATTGTCTTTTATGTATGCTGAAGGCCAAAATACTGCAGCATTGTTGACACACTGTATACCTTTGCCACTCTCAGACTAATATAAACAGCAGATGGAGCTGTAGGAAGTTGCAGAATTTCTCTCCTGAAGTTAACCTGACAGGAGAGTGCTCTCCTTAATGCTCACTACCTATTTTGGTGCATTATTATGTATAATTAAAACTGATTCATTGAGTTACTGCCTATTTAAACTGTGATGTATTTGATGTGTCACTAGTTGGTATGTTGTATGTCTTGATGGCCCATTAAAACAAAGTAAATCCTTCAGTTGTATTTTTTAAGTGGTGTTCTGTTCACAAAATGTTTTTCTATCTGGTTGGATAATTTAAAAACATTTTTGGACACAATTTTCGACTTCTTATAGGGGGTCCACTGGGTCTCAAAAATATAAAGTTCAGAAATTCATTTAGCAATTTTTGAGATATCAAAAAGTATTGAAAAGTCCTCGATGCAGATTGTGAGGTTTGTAATTTATATTTTCCTTTCGGTTTTTACATTTAACCATCTCAAGCCTTTGTCTCTGTAATGCAAATAGTCTATTTGAGCAAAAACTGATGCTCAAAATTGTGTCATCAATTAATTTTGGAATGTAGTCTTTTTATGTAATTCACAAAACTCATGTATGTCTGTAATATGCTCTTAGACAAAAAAAAATAGTCTATTTTTTGGGGGAAAATAATTAAATTTTGAAATGGTAAAGTTTTGAATACATGGGAAACAAACTCAGATTTTCCAAGTTTATAAAGTTAAAGGAAAAACAGAACTTTTTCAGGTTTTGAAATTCTTACAATTCAACCTTATAAACTCAAAAATTTTCTGTTGTTCTGCTCGGTTGACTTTCGTTCTTGATGGAAAAAGTAGATCCTCTTGTTCAAACCAGCATGTAGTTTTCTCCTACAAAGCTCCAGTTTTAAACAACAGCTCCTCATGGTCCAGATGGTTATGATAATATTATAATTTTGGGCTCAAACTGAGAGCAACTCCTGTGGACTCATTCAAAGTAAAAACTATCATTAATCAGGTCTTCAACTGCAGACATGGTGAAGACAAACAACTTCATGTTGTATGAATTTGTTTTTACCCTTTTATAATCTAAAAATGTTGGAGTTTGTATCCTTGTAAAATTAACGTTCTTAAACTCAAGCGTGTATTCTTGTTAATTCACCACTTTTCAACCTTGAAAAGTATGTTTCTTAGTTCTTGAACTTTAAAATTCAGATTGATTTTCAGTCAACTTAAGACTTGACAACCTCAGATGAAAACCCTTCTACCCTACTTTAGAGCTGGCTCAGCAGAGTTACATTTAATTCCATCTGCAAATTATTCACAAATAAATGTGAGTCATGCAATGATTAAAAAAAGGTTTTAATTTACTCCAAACTGTTGGTTAGTGTTGAAAACATGGACCCCATTAATTCTCAAAATGTCTCAGGGAGAATTTAATCATATTTTCTAAATAAAAGTTCTTACAGTGTGAGAAGTGTTTTTTTTATTTTTAGAGGACTTAATGTTTTGTTGTAACTTTAACTAAACACGTTGGTATGCTTCACCAAGTCTACATGTCTTCTTCACATTAATCTTTATTCTTTTTTTGTGAATTTGCATGTGCATTTGGCAGTCATGGTAGTTAAGGCAACCAAATATCATGGGGTTATTTCCTCTGTTGTGTCTCAAAAAAGTCTTCAAATTGGTTTTAGCTTGCAGTAACTCTGCACCAGTTGAGAATGACTGCTATGACGACACCCCTTAAAGTGTGTTTATTCAACCTCCTGTGCAGAATGTGTAATTCTTGTCAGGAGAGCGGGTGATGTTTCAGCATATGGTCCTGATTGCCTTGATTAATTACAGGGGAACACAATGAGAAAAAAAATCTCCAAATTGACTTGTGCAAGCAGAATATGACTTCCATTAAATCACAGGGGTGCTTGAGCATCATCCCTCGAGGTGGAACAAATTTAAAGAGACGGAAACACATCAAGAAAATCTGGAGGAATCAATGTCTTCATGTATGCTGACAGTAGCTTCATCTGCTTTTTAAAGACTGTCAGATTATATCGCCATGAGCCAACGGAAGCCTCCAGCTTCACTTTTCCTCCTAAACAACAGAAAGAAGAGGCGGATGGGGGGGATAGAGCAAGAGGGAGGCTGTAATGGTGGGTAGGTTAGGGGCGTGAATTTGGGACAAAGCATGGAGGCAAAGGAAATTAGAAAATTCGTCGGGATGGAACAAGGGATGCGCCCCCTGCCTTCCCAAAATCCTCCCCCTCCTCTATTTTTTTTTTCCCCCCAGCAGTGCTCCTGACAGATGGAAGTAAGGGTGGGTGGGTTGACGGGCTAGGAGGGGTGGGGATTAAAACTCTGCAGCCCCATTTTGGAGCCTGAAGACAGTGTCACCCCTGCAAAGCTAAGGTTGGTCGCAGAGAGGCACTTGTGGCGAGTTGTGGGGCATGTGAAGAGTGGGTGCACGTGGGGTAATGTCAGAAGAGGCGAGGATGCTTCCCCCAACCTTAGCTCCCCCTCTGCTCCAATCACCTTTATCCAGTAAGGAGAGGAGAGGAGGGGGTCCATCTCAATAACCTTAATGGAGCACCGTTTAATTAATCAGCTCATCTGCAGAGGCTCAATACCTGCAGCTGCCCCCCTTTCCCACACCAACCCTTCACCCCCAAACACAGCACCCTCACACTTCTGCTGTGACATTGTGGTAATGAGTAACACAACAATGTCATGGAAATGTTGCAGACACGTTATCTGTCGAAGCTCGTCATACAAGCTGATGTTCATGATCCCCTGCAGTGTTTGTGTGTGGAGATGCACATGCATGGGTGTGTGGGTGTAGGTGTCTCCAATCTAAAAATAAATAAAATAAAGTAACAGATACATTTGGCGGGGGGAATCATGATGCCTTTATTTTCATGGCAAGCCCCTCCTCATGTTAACATTTAAAACAGATGGCTGTTTCAAAGCAAGCCTCATCAATCTTTGTTGACACGACCCCCTTTTTGAAACTGCTCTTATTTGGGATATTTGCAATTATAATACACACTGTAAGCATTTGAATTTGAATATCAAATTAATTACCAAAACAGACTAGAGTAAATACCCCTTTTATAACTCCTTGTTAAAGTGAAAAGTTCTCAACTACGGTTGGATGGCGTGTTAATTTACAGTGATATCTAATCCCAAGTTACTCCACATAAAAGGCATTACTATACATATTTTAATGGGGAGGTGGTTGTTTTCCAAGCAATTTTCTGCTAGAGTACATTTTTAATTTATTCATATTTAATTTATTGGTCTCTGCATCCCTGCTCAGTAAAACTAATCAACACCATGTATGGGCCTCTTAAAGCCACATCTCTCCTTGGCAGGCAGACAGGCGGGCAGGCAGGCAGCCTCTGCATTAGGATAAGCTCTCCTCTCTTGTGCACAGAGCTGGGTAAAATGCCCCGCATTCAGCCAAGCAAGAGGATACCACCACCTCAAAAAGGAAGGAGACTGTTCAGTTCTCACAAACAGCCTTTTAATCAGAGGGGGGGTGGAGGGAAAAAAATGAAAGAAAATGAAAAATGTGCCCAGCCTTGAGTGATCCAAAACATTTCAATTTCTGTGAAAAGTGACCACAGTCGCTGCGGTCAGAATATCGTCCACTGGGGAGAATGCCCCTCTCTGTCTGTCCTCTTTCTTTTTTTTTCTCTTTTTTTTTTTTTTAACTTTTTGCTGTTAAACTCTTTTGCTGGCCTTGAATTGGTTTTATGGAGCTTTGGCTTTCACTTTTCACAGTATGACCACTGTTCTTATCTTCTGACTCTGCTGCAGACAAATTCTACAGACGATTTGTGGTTGCTGCTGTCTGGGTGCACAGTAACTGCAGTGAGAGCTGCTGTGTTCCCAGCTGTCTGCTGAGTGTAACAGCAGCAGAGATACTTGAATTACATATGTTTGATAGCAGCAGACAAAGGAACCACAATCATATGATTTCTTTATTATTATTTTTAATGTATTTTTTGGGCATTTTGGGCCTTTATTGACAGGAGAGACAGTGGATAGGCTTGTGAAAGAGGGTAAGACACTCTGCAAACTGGTCACAGGCTGGATTTGAACCCGGACTGGCAGAAGTATGTATATGGGACGTGCATGGCTGCTAACCACTCCGCCAAACCAGCACCCCAGATGATTTTTATTTTAGTTAGATTTGATATGTAAGATAACATTTTATCATCTACTTTCTACAATGCTGTATTTGGATGGCCTATGAAAAACGACCTGTTAGTTGACACATTTTTTTTTAAGTTAAATTTGTTTGGATTATAAAGGCATGGATTTACAAGAAAACAAACTCCGAATTTTCCGGTTTGAAAAGTTGTAAATGTTTGAGAAATAACTCAAATGTTTTAGTTTTTAAGGTCTTAAATTTCAACTTCAGAAACTTTTTTTCCTTTTTCACCTGCCCAGTGTGTTGTTGTTAATGACAGACAAATGATATCACCTCATCTAACTCAGTGCGCGGTTTTCTTTTGAATAGCTTCTGTTTAAGTTAATATCTCATCAAAGTCAACCTTATGAATCACTCAGTCCTTGTAAAAAGTATAATTTCTTTGGGTTTGCTGCTGCAGGCATGATACAAGGCCCCTGGCTTCTCATTCTTCAATGATTTTTTTTTTTCAACACAATAGGCTATTTTATACTTCATAATTCCAAAACTTGCAAGTTTGGTTTGTAGAAACTTGAGCTTTTCAAGCTTAAGTGTTCAAGTTTTTCAGATCAAAGCCTGTCAAATGCAGGTGGCAACCTGTAGGACTGTAAATTGTGACCCATGTGGTAAAGTCTAAGCCTGCAGTACCCCGAGTGTCCACCTGAGGCTAACTGCAGAAACCTGACACCCAGATTATTGTGTGAGGGAAACTGATATATTTTTTTGGCCTTGATACAAATTGGTTCAAATTTTGTGGTCAAATGGATGGGAAATGCATTTTTTTTATATTTGGGATTTCTGGATACGAAGAAATGAGGTTAGTGGCCTTAAGTCTAACCTCAACATGACCTCTCTGTGAGTGCAGTGAGCTATGGCTTGGTTAAGATGATGTTCAGCATCACAGCAACATTCCAATGACTCAAACTTAAATGGCTGACTTCATCCAATTGCTTAAACATCTATGGCCATATGTTGTGTTTTGGTGCCACCTCCCACTAGTGAAGGCTGTTGTTACAGCCTTTGTTCCTGCCACTTAGCCTATCACGGCATTGTGACCTGAAAAGACACATTTAGACATTTGAAAATAGTACTGTGTAGCCTGAAGTTGGCTGGTTGTGTTTTGAGGTATGAAATAAAGATACAGATGCCTTAAGGCTGCATCAGATCACACCTGCATATTCATGCTGCATGTCAATGTGTCCTTGGGCAAGACATTTCACTTTAAATTGCTCCCACTGGTGTGACAGTGGTGTGTAAATGGATAGGAATGAGTGTGACTGATTAGTCAGTATGGATGGACACCTTCATAGAAAATTCAGCCAGCAGTGTGTGACTGTAAATTGTTATGAATGGGTAGGTGTGACCTGTGGGGTTCAAAGGCTTTGTGAAGATGACAGGTAAACACAATTCAAGCTCAAATCCATTTACTATTTACTCATTTCATTCAGGATAACTCTTTATAAAATGAAGACATCATTTCATGATTTACACCACGAGGCAGGCAGCTTAGGAAAACAATGTTCACTTTTTTGTCAGTGTTGATTTTCCAACACTGTTTGTTCAACAGAGAAAGTTACCTTACATGTTCAGAGAGATCTGTAAAGAGTGGTGCAGGAATTATGTAATTTAAGGAACCAACCCTGTACAAAAGTTCACAATTTTCTGTTGTTTATGTAATTTCCCACTTTCTTTTACACTTTGAACATATCATTCCTGTCATGTCCTATGCTATGTGGGCCTTGAACGCCTCATTGCCAGCACATGCGGTCAGACATTGACAGGGATGATCGTTCCAGTGTGTGTCCATAAGACTGTAAGTTATGCTGCTTTAAGTTAAGTAACTCACTGATGTTGATATTTATCTTTAGGTGTATTTCAGAAAACTCTGCAGTAGTTTACATATGTTTTGTTTCATATAGCATGCTGTTGTGAGTTAGGTGTGATGTAGAATTTGGGTTATATCTGTCAGATGTGTTAAAGTTAATTATACTCCTAATCAGGAACATTTTATTTATTCCAGAAACCACACACACCAATATATATTAACAGTTACCTATACTGTTCATGTACAAAGAACAGAACTATAAACAGACAGACCATCAGCCTTGACTCTGCCTCTTTCTCATGCTCACCTGAACATCAAAAAGTGTCCTGACCCGACACTCTGAAGTGATTGCTGCCCCCCAAGATCCACCCATACAGTCTTACAAACCCAGAAGTTAGCATCATGCTGGTTTGACAGTGTTTTTTTTCCAAAAGCTTTTGGATTACTGACAAAAAACCCCACTTGTGTTCATTAAAGGTGCTATGAGGAGAATCTATTACCGGCAAAATAAAGACTCTGCTACCCATGAGCACGTGCGGCGACTGTCGTAATGCTGCGTTCCAGTAACCTCGGAAATGGGGGTGACATCATCTCCGACTTATTGGCGTTCCAGTTGAAGTCAGAAAAAAACATGCCGATCTACCAGGCTATTGTCAGCTGTTGTTAGCACGCCCTACGTTGTAGTATGAAGAATGTGATTATCACTATGGCAGCATTTTTGTAAATATAAGTCTAGCAATACGATGTATACAGCTGATCTAGAGCAACACACCCCAGTCAGAAGTGCAAATAAATGGATTATTACAGGAGTTAAATAACTGTTCACACTGGGGGCATCCATCTTTGATTGTCAACTCGGGGGTGGTGAGGTTTCACCAAGTTCCCAGTAGGAAATTCCGACTTCGGGGGACGTTCCAGTTGCAGTTTCCTACTTGGAACCCAGAAATTCCTACTTCTTACTACAACTGGAACGCACCAAAGACGTGACTGAAGCCAATGCGTGTGCTTGTTGTGGTAAATACAGCTCAGACCTTCCTCAGAACTCTGCATTGCTTTACAACTTCTTTTTTCAACAACTTACAGGATGCAAAGCGACGAGGTAATGTATCTCTTTCTAGTTACGTGGCGGTAGTTTTTGATGTGTGACAACAAGCAGTTTTTGGAAAACTTAGTATCGTAGTTTTGTAGCCGGCTATATATCGCTACTTGCAGCCCGGTGCTCTAAGACGTATCCGAATAATATAGATTTGCTCTAGTTTTAATTGTCTTGTTCCTGAAGTTGAGTATCCAGGCCAGTCCAGCCTGTCCGACCCGACCAAAAGGCTAAGGAACAGCATTTACAGATAACCTATTTTGATGCTATAAAACTCATCTTAAAGTGTGTATTTCGATCAGGCATATATCTAAAAGTGAGACTTTTTTTGTAATTACTCAGAAACTCCTCACAGTCTCTTTAAGACTGTCTTTATAAATTGACTATTGAAATTGATTACTTTCATGTTTTTGGAGCATTAAAATACTGGCAAAAGACCTAAAACATACTGGAACACTTACTGTACAAAGTGTTTTGATCAAGACATCCCCCACGTGTAGAAGGAAGACTTTAAAGATTTCATGGCCTTTTACTGTGTTTCAAAAGACTTCTCAGTTCTTTCTAAGGATCCACAAAAACTCTGCTAACACATGGAAACAATTTAACAAATTACCACTCCCACTCTGAGTAGAGAGACAAAGATGGAGATAGAGAGATAGAGAGAGACAGAGAGAGAGAAACAAAAGGAGCCCAGACAACAGGAACATTTCTCTGGTGTAATGTGCACCATGTGTAATGAGCAGCAGAAAGGTCATTTGACACATTTCTGCCAGAATGAATTCATTTATTTCAAGCACTTAATTTTGGAGTCACCTCATTGGTGCACTGAGAGGGGGTGCATTACCTCAAGTAGAGGAGGCTTTGTTTCCTCACAACATGCTGTGCTGACCACAGGTCTGTGGGAATGCCACGGAGAGCAGGGAGATAGTGAAATGGAGTGTGGGAGATCCAATCAGCCCCTCTATCATAGGAAAATCACCTCCATCACCTTCAGCGTAATTGGAGCATTCATTACAGTCGAGTAAAAATGCAGGTTGCCATTAGGTGGGCAATTTAAAAGTAGGCTCCCAGAGAATGAGAGACTTGAGGGGTCAGGATACGGGGTCACAGTCAAGTAAATAATGGGAATTGGTCCCACGAGGGTTGGAAAACCACAAGGCTCGTGGTCACGCACCGAAATACAACTCAGCACAGGAGGGAGGCAGGAATTCAATCATCAGACAGAAAATAAAAGCCCCCCCGTGCCCCCTCAACATCACAATAATTACAAATAGAGGACTTCCTGCACAGTCTTCTGTTTCTGGAATGATGAATGACGCCTGGGTGACAACTGGAAACTATTTGATTGTTTTATACAATTCACATTATGTTGTACATCCAAATGACAGACAGACAGACGGATGGATAGATAGATAGATAGATAGATAGATAGATAGATAGATAGATAGATAGATAGATAGATAGATAGATAGATAGATAGATAGATAGATAGATGGATGGATGGATGGATGGATGGGTGGATGGACGGACGGACAGACAGACAGACAGACAGACAGACAGACAGACAGACAGACAGACAGACAGACAGACAGACAGACAGACAGACAGACAGATAGATACTTTACTGAAAGGTATGGAAATCAGTGGTTATTTTATAAGCATATTTTATATAAAATATATTGTTTTGTGTTTCAGTGTGTATGACACTCAACTTTTTGCTTTTTAACTTTGTAGAGCACTTTGACACATTTGACATATGAATAATGGCCTATATGTCAGGAAAACTGTCATAAAAGTCCTGTTTTTTTAATTCTTTGGCTTTTAGCAAGTTCAGAACAAAATTGCATCAGAGCAACAAGAGACAGCAAAATTGCAATAGTTGTGATCCAGCAATTTAAGATTATGGTGCTGCTGCTCAGTTCTGTGTTTAGTTGAAGCATTCTTAAAATATGATTTTTATGTTAATTGTAAAGACAATGGGCAAGTTGTAGCCTTGAAGCATCGTCTTGAGCAGTTTGTTTTCCTTCACTGCACTAACCAACTGTCCTACCGTAAAAGACCCTGAAATCCTTATTCAACATTTTCAACAATGGTGTTACTAGTATGCTGTGAATCTTAAAAAGTTTTGTTCTGCTGTAAAACCAAAGAAATAGATGTTACATTACCTAAATTACAAACCCCAACAGCACATCCATTTATTATGGAACATGCGTATCCCTTTCTGACTAATCATGCTAACAACACTTTAAATTCATGAAATCAATCTGTTTTTGCTTATCCCTATGGCTGAAGACTTACAGGTGAGGAAATCGTGAATATCAGTAATAACCCGAAAACCATGATGTTTTTAAAGGGACTGTGAGGAGAATCTGTTTCCGGCGACATTAAGACTCTGCTACCCATGAGCACGCGCGGCGACTGTCGTAATGCTGCGTTCCAGTAACCTCTGAACTGGGAGCGACATCATCTACGACTTATCGGCGTTCCAGTTGAAGTCAGAAAAAAAACATGCCGATCTACCAGGCTATTGTCAACTGTAGTTGGCATGCCCTACGTTGTTGTATGAAGAATGTGATTATCTCTATGGCAGCATTTTTGTAAATATAAGTCTAACAATACTATGTATACAGCTGATCTAGAGCGACACACCCCAGTCAGAAGTGCAAATAAATTGATTATTACAGGAGCTAAATAACTGTTCACACTGGGGACATCCATCTTCGATTGTTAACTCGGGGGTGGCGAGGTTTCACCAAGTTCCCAGTAGGAAATTCCGACTTCGGGGGACGTTCCAGTTGCAGTTTCCTACTTGGAACCCAGAAATTCCTACTTCTGACTACAACTTGAACACACCACAAGCCAAAGCGTGTGCTTGTTGTGATGCTAATAAAAATGCAGCTCAGACCTTCCTCAGAACTTTGCATTTCTTTACAACTTCTTTTTTCATCAACTTACAGGATGCAAAGCGGCGAGGTAATGTATCTCTTTCCAGTTACATAGCGGTAGTTTTTGATGTGTGACAACAAGCAGTTTTTGGAAAATGTATTATTGTAGTTTTGTAGCCGGCAATATATGGCTACTTACAGCCCGGTGCTCTAAGACGCATCCAAATAATAGAAATTTGCCCTAGTTTTAATTGTCTTGTTCCCGAAGTTGAGTATCCGGGCCAGTCCAGCCCTGTCCGACCCAACCGGAAGGCATTTACAGATAGCCTATTTTGATGCTATAAAACTCATCTTAAAGTGTGTATGTTGATCAGGCATATATCTAAAAGTGAGACTTTTTTGTAATTACTTAGAAACTCCTCACAGTCCCTTTAACGTCGTATTTGATGTTTCAACTCTAAATGAAGTCATGTATGAGCATATGTGTATTACTGATGTTTCATCATCAATAAACGCATGAGTCAGCATTTCATACCTTAATTTGTGGGATTTTTACTTTATAGATAACACTGCCTTTCTCCTTGTCCTTATGAAAAAACATAAAGTTATGTCTCAAAACTCACTATGATGCACAGTCCTATGGTTCAACACAAATTTTGTTGTACTTCAAGTTGTAAGTTTTTGCCATCAAATACTATTTTGCTAAAATGCTGTGCTTGTGGTTTATGAAGGTCACTGTGAAATCACAAAGAGAGGACAGTGTAGACCTGCTCATTTTATAAAGTGTGTCAAAATAGAATATTTTACACCATAATGGTTTAATTACTAGATGAATGCCAATGCCTCCTTAGATCATGAACATGACTGAATAATTAGAGACAAACTTAACTGAAACATTGAGTAACAACTGTCTGCGATAAATCATACCCAGCATACAGAAGTCTTATGATTTATTTTGAAATATTAGTGTAGAGAATGTATTTGTGATTTATGAATATGTGTGCACTGTGTTCTCTCCATATTTCTATGATTGTGTTTTCATACCTGCATCAACCATTAGCCAGTCTGGATCTGATCAGAAAGATCAAGAATCCTTCACACCATGCTGCAGTGTAATGAGGAGGATGTTGCCTTCAGCTGCCACTAGAGGCCTCAGTCTGGCTTAAAGTTGAACTACTTTGTTTTTAGATGAACTGTTTTTGCTGCAGCGTGTGTTTTGTTGTGCTAAAACATCTCTCTATAGGGAGACATTTCACTGTAAGCAAAAACAGAAACATTTTCCTGATCAAAGGAGGCATATTTAATATGTTTAGGTTTGAAAACAGACTTCTTACTTCTCCTCTGAAGGTTATTTTGTAAAACTTTGTTCTAAACAAAGAAAGCACAACAATAGCTGGTGTGCCCGTGTGCCGTTGTGCTTCTCCAACTGGGAACATGCCTGGAGTCACTGCTGATAATGTGATTTCAGATTCTCTTTGAGAGATTTAAACACTCTCCCAACAAATCTGCGTATTTATTTCTTTGTGAGGTTCGCACTAATGACTGTGTTTTTGCAGGAGAAAATGTTTCAACATTAAATATGAATAAACACATCATGATGAAACAATTAGGCAATGGTCTTCTGAGGAGCGGGGTTTAGTATTTGGATGCCTAAAAAAAAATGTGATAACAAAAACAAAGCTGCCGAGTGGTATGCACAAATTAGCTTCCTGTCTCGCTGGAAAAGGATGTAATTAGTGAGTTTCACACCAAGAAAACTCACATACACTCTCTCCTATAAGTACTGAAACTTCTCAATTTATGAAATAAGATCAAAATCAATCAGAAGTTTGCTCATGTATTGGATGAGAGGCCCAGAGGTTCATTTTAGGCTGACACACGGCCTTGGAGTCAGGAGCTCTCACACAGCATACAGACTGTTCTCTCCTCCAGCCCTTTTACCACTCAGGAGGCAGATTGGACTTCTCACTCGCAGCTACTCCGCATTATTGTCCATTATCACACCGCGGTCCGTGTGTAAGGTGACAGTGGTGCTCTGATGGAGAGGCGACAGGGGGACCCAGACTGCAATAACATATTATTAGCTTTTTTCACAGCTCCACTGGGCTGGATTTACACTGGATATCCAGAGACCTCTGAGGGCAGCCCACTGTCACAGCGGTGTCCACCAGCGCAGCAATTGCCAGAGATACACCAGTGTGTGTGGACTGAAAAGGCTCGCACCCACGCAGAGCACACATGGGGCACGTGTACACACAAACACACTGGTGCGCACACAAACAGTGTGTCTGTAATCAGTGACAGGCCTTTTCCAATTAGCCTCAGTGCTCTGTCAGTCTTGTGTGCTGTTGTAGTGCTTCATGCTCTCCTTTTGTTCTGTCTACTGTAAACACATCTCCTGATAAATGTGCAGCACAGACAGGAATGATGAAGAGTACAAAAGAGTTCTTAAACTGCTGTACAGTTATATATGTGTTTTAACTACACACTGTTAAGCAGATTAAGCATTTACATAATATCTATACAGTGTTGATAATCTGTTAGTTGGTTATAAACATATAGTCTACCTGAGGACCTGAAGGCAGCACCTACTGTTCATATTTTTAAAAGCAAACTCAAAACCTACCTTTTTAATCAGGCTTTTAGCTGAATTTTGTTTTACCTTTTTACCCGCATCATATGGGTTTCACTCCATTTTAGTTTAGAGTTACTATTTTATGTAATTACCTTTGTTATATCTAATCATGGTTTTATTTATTTATTTGGTCAGTTTAGTCTTAGCTCCTGTGTTGCCTCATTTCAATTTAAGATAGCTTTTTCTCAGTCCTTTGTGGCTTTTTTGAAAAGTCCCGACTTTGAGTCCTTGTGTGTGTGCTTGAGTATGTGTGTGTGTGAGAGTGGCTGTCTGTGTTAAATGTGGGTGAGGATGGTGGGTGGGGTTTTCTATTTTATTCTGTATCCCCTGACTCTGATCTTCTTGCTTATTACAGCACTTTGTGCTACATTTTATGAATGAAAAGTGCTTTTTAAATAAAGTTTGATTGATTGATAACTAGAAATGCTTTGTTAAGTACAGCTTTAGCTAAGCACAAGTACAAAACCCAAAACCAGTGAAGTTGGCACATTGTGTAAATCGTAAATAAAAACAGAATACAATAATTTGCAAATCCCTTTCAACCTATATTCAATTGAATACACTGCAAAGACAAGATATTTAACGTTCAAACAGGTAAGCTTTGTTATTTTTGCAAATATTAGCTCATTTGGAATTTGATGCCTGCAACATGTTTCAAAAAAGCTGGCACAAGTGGCAAAAAAGACTGAGAAAGTTGAGGAATGCTCATCAAACACTTATTTGGAACATCCCACAGGTAAACAGGCTAATGGGGAACAGGTGGGTGCCATGATTGGGTATAAAAGCAGCTTCCCTGAAATGCTCAGTCATTCACAAACAAGGATGGGCGAGGGTCACCACTTTGTGAACAAATGCGTCAGCAAATTGTCGAACAGTTTAAGAACAACATTTCTCAACCAGCTATTGCAAGGAATTTAGGGATTTCATCATCTACGGTCCGTAATATCATCAAAAGGTTCAGAGAATCTGGAGAAATTACTGCATGTAAGGGGCAAGGCCAAAAACCAACATTGAATGCCGGTGACCTTCGATCCCTAAGGTGGTACTGCATCAAAAACCGGCATCACTGTGTAAAGGATATCACCACATGGGCTCAGGAACACTTCAGAAAACCACTGTCAGTAACTATAGTTCGTCGCTACATCTGTAAGTGAAAGTTAAAACTCTACTATGCAAAGCCAAAGTCATTTATCAACAACACCCAGAAACACCGCCGGCTTCGCTGGGCCCGAGCTCATCTAAGATGGACTGATGCAAAGTGGAAAAGTGTTCTGTGGTCTGACGAGTCCACATTTCAAATTGTTTTTGGAAACTGTGGTCGTCGTGTCCTCCAGACCAAAGAGGAAAAGAACCATCTGGACTGTTGTAGGCGCAAAGTTCAAAAGCCAGCATCTGTGATGGTATGGGGGTGTATTAGTGCCCAAGGCATGGGTAACTAATGGTCCTTTTCCACGAGCACGCCTTGGCCCTACTCTACTCGACCCTACTCGATTTGCAGCGTGTTTCCACTAGCCCGGTACCTCCTACAACAAGCTAGTTTTACTACCTACTCCGCTCTGGTTCCAAGCGAGCTGAGTCGATACTGAAAGATGACGTCACCGACTGCCAGTGTTGGGCACATTACTTCAAAAAAGTAATTAGTTATAGTTACTAGTTACTTTCCCAAAAAAGTAATTGAATTACTAATGTAATTGCTCCTTCATAAATGTAATTAGTTACCAGGTAAAGTAATTGATGCATTACTTTTTTGAAAAAAGCTTTTGCTGCTTGAATTGTGTGTCTCTGTCTCTGTGTCCTTCCTTGTTGTTACCTGCTGCAGCAGCTCTGACATCATCAGTTCTCCAACAGCACGTGCAGGGGAAGTTGCCTGATAGTCTAGAATGGGGGCAAAGTGCTCCGCAGTGAGCTTCACCAACGCGCAGCGCTGCGTTGGTGAGAGCCAGCGTGCGCCAAGGCGCTGGAGATTCGCTTCAGATCTATTTTCTGCGCGGCCGCGTCCAAACCTCGTAAATTCACTGTCACTTTTCACTTTTATACACGGATATAGGCGGATAGAAGTTAAATAGATCACAAAGCTGTGTGGTTGGGACCAGCAAAGGGACCTTAGAGAAGGGAAGTGAGGTGTTGTTTTCTTTTTCAGTGTATAACATGTTTTATGAGCGTGTGACATCGCTGTGCTCATCATGAGAGCTCTCCGGGGATCAGCCCTGCCCCTACGGAGCTGCAGCTGCAGCTCTGCTCGGTGCGCCCTTTCAGTGGGTTTTGTCTGTCAGGGTAAGACCGTGGCGCTGCGCAGCGCTTCCGTGTGCTGTGGAATTTGAGGGTGAGGCTGGTCGGATAACAGCTGCTTGACATCGGTGCAAAGTAACGCACCACATTTCCCTGTTAGTAATGGTAACGGCGTTGTAACGCATGAAAAAGTAATTAATTAGATTACCCGTTACTGAAAAAAATAACGCCGTTAGTAATGCCGTTATTGCCAACACTGCCGACTGCTGGCTACTGGTTGGTCAGACAATGTCGTCATCCATGAGTCATGAGCGTGACAACCTAGCATGCTAGCGGTAGCTACCATTAGCTTACCCTCATACGTCTTTTCTTTGCAGCTCGATTGCTCTCGTCCTCGGCTTCATTCTGTTGTATAGCTTCCAAAACTCTCCTGTGCTTCTCAAGGGGTATTTCTTCTTGCCACTTGCAGCCTTCTTCTGCTTTCCTTTTTTACTCGGTTTGTGACAAAAGGCCGCAGATTGTTGTGTTGCGCTCAGTATGACGTCACCGCAGTGCCGCTCACCCCGTTTGGCAGGCGACTGGGGCTAATGGAAAAGCAGCACAAGGCGAGTAGAGTAGAGCTGGGTAGAGTCGAGTAGAGTAGAGTAGGGCTAATGGAAAAGGGCCATTACACATCTCTGAAGGCACCATTAATGCTGAAAGGTACATACAGGTTTTGGAGCAACATATGTTGCCATCCAAGCAACGTCTTTTTCATGGACGCCCCTGCTTATTTCAGCAAGAAAATGTCAAGCCACATTCTGCACGTGTTACAACAGCGTGGCTTCGTAGTAAAAGAGTGCGGATACTAGACTGACCTGCCTGTCGCCTGTTGTTAAAAGGAAAGGCGATATAACACAGTGGTAAAAATGCCCCTGTGCCAACTTTTTCTGCAATGTGTTGCTGCCATTAAATTCCAAGTTGATGATAATTTGCTAAAGAAAATAAAGTTTCTTAATTCGAACATTAAATATCTTGTCTTTGCAGTGTATTCTATTGAATATAAGTTGAAAAGGATTTGCAAATCATTGTATTCTGCTTTTATTTACGATTTACACAACGTACCAACTTCACTGGTTTTGTGTTTTGTAAATTGTTAGTTATTACTTAACTCATTATCACTGAAGGATTTTTATCATTCTTTAGAACTGTAAAAATGAAAGTATCATCAAGTGGCAATTGTACAGTGAACATTTAAAAGTTATTTATCCAAATGTATGCATCTCCTAAGCCAGTGATCTATTTTTTATATGTATTTAGCATCCTTTTGCATCATGTTTTGGTAAAATGCTAGTAAATATTAACTTCATTTTTATAAAGTTATTTGTATTGCAAAACTGTCTTACAAAGTTCTCTGAAAAAACAGACAGGAACAACAAGAAACTTAAGCACAAAAAGTCTAGTTTCAAGAAAAGAACTCAAACAACATAATAAACCCATGGCACAATAATGACCTGGTCATACACCAGACTGTTGACAATTCGGTTTTAAAAGGGGTGTGGAAGCCCTTTATTCATTATAAAGCATTTGTTAAGTGTAAAATTTAGTAACTGTTTTCTTCTCCATAGTTTGGAGCTTTGCTGTGTCTTTAAACAGAATAAAATGATTTAATATTTATATGTGGTGCATAAAAAAAATAAAAAAAAAAGATTTATCAAAATGCTTTTTGGTTTGAGGAGGTGGGCAGAGCTGGTTTGGAATAAGACCCAACCTTGTAACTTTTCATCAGGCCCAACATTTCTGTCAGTACCTTTCTTCACTCCTACAGACAACCTAGTCACCAGTAAACCAAATTAATCTTTCAGTGTATGCTGGAGAACCAGTAGAGAACCCTCAAACCTTTTTGAGTTACAAATCTGTGCAGCCCCCAGTGCACGGACACTAAAATCAAATAGTAATGAAAGTAATCAAAGTCACAAAAGTACTGGTTTTAAAAATCTACTCATAAAGGACAAGAGGACAGGAAGCTTCTTAGGGACAGTAAATAAATGAATTACTTTTTACTCCTACTGCATTGATACATGGGCAGATGGATGGAGGGATAGATGGATCAGCGTAATTCAGATTCCATATGAGAGCAAGTGCAGCACATCTGCCGCTCCTGTTTAATGCAGGCTGCTCTTGTCCTTGTAATGTTAACAGTCTCCCTGGTGACTGATGCCTCTGTCCCAGCCCTGTTTATAAAACAGTCAGAACTTCGTTAGGGGACAATAACATCAGCCGAGCTCAATTATGGTGACATTTTGCTGACATGCAGATTGCCTCCCCTCAATCTTTTTTTAATGTAAAATAGTGATGTGCCAGTCACATATGGATGGATGAACTTTGGGAGGATCAATGGTATTGATGAATGATAGATCATACAAGTCAACAGGACTGACACCAAGAGAGAGAGAATTCATCTCACGCTAGACGTCAATATAAAATTGTATAATCATAATCAGACAAAGTGAGTTATGTTTAATCAATAGCACCATAATGATGGTACGTAAGACTCGTCCTTGTAATTCAAACAATAAACGCATTCAAACAGGCTGCATTGTGTTTATTACAGCATGGAGAAGTGTGGATGTCTATGCACTGATACCGGATCACTTCAGTTATTTATGATGGCACATTATCTCAGCCAGCTTATTGAATGATATAGAAACACATCAATCCTAATAGAAAGAACTCCTCGCTGCTCACTGTGTCAGTAACAAATAAAAAAACATCTCCATAATTCCTTGAATCTAAGCAAGTTGCCAGTGTATTTTGAAATATGTTGAAAGGAGTTTGTCAGGAGCACAATAAGGCTGCTAAGTCCAGTGAGACCATGGCATTTGATTGTCCTTTGGTGTGCCCTGAAATATTGGAAGGATTGAAATGTGTTTCAGAGCAGCAACACTCAGCAGCTTCAAGTCTTTGCTTAAAAGAACTCAGTCAGTGGAGTGGTAAATATACAAGATGTGTTTTTACCAATAATTAAATAATCCATATTAATGTGCCATGTTGATTTCAGGCACAATTTTCTTATGATCAATCTTTGATCCTATTGGTGATCAACTGATGCTGAAACATCCTTCAAACTTAAGGGACAATTTTATAGGTCTTCATGTTTGTTTTTACTTAAAAAGTGACAAAGATCAGTGGGCAAAAGTTTCCATGTGGTGTTACTCAGCAGGTCTACCAACCTTGATCTCAAGGGGTAACTTTGGTGTGGTGAAGGTGATTCCAATGTTTCATCCACATAGGCTGATTAACAAAAATCAGTTAATTAGTTTATCAAAGTTAACAAAAATGCAGAGGGATGATAAAGCAGTGATCTGCACTGTTGAAAATGAGGCAAATGCAAATTACAAACTAAAAAATAATTAGCCTAAGTTTATACAGCACAAGTTAATGTCAATTTTGATTTGAAGACAGACACACATTTTGTTTATTTAGAGACGTGACTCACGTGACTGCAGCCCAGTGCAGTGTGGTTGTTGTCAGAAGGCACAAGGCATTCAGCTTAACCTCTAACTTTTTAATGTTGACCAAAACTTACCTTCAGATGTTTGCAATATGGTGACTACCATGGATTAGTTTCAAAATACAGCTTTAGTGACCAAGTGCCTGATGTCAGCAAAGACACCGTCCAGAACTTTGTAATGTATGTTACAGTTAATAAGATGAAATGTGTCATTGAGACATACTCTTTTGCTAAGTTAGTTGAGGTTGATAAAGTTTAAGGACCTTTTGAGTTGCAAAAGTGCAAGATAAATAATAATGGGCTTAATTTACAGCATTACAGTAAATTGAAGAAGCATGTATTATTTGTAAACCTTTTTCAGATCTGTGGTCTGGTAAAAATTGATCCAAAAACAAAAACCATGCACACTAAGTCCACTGCATTTATTTGTCTATTTATTGTGAAAATTTGCAGCTTGACTTCATCACTCTCATCACAGGTTGTGCCACATTCCTTCACAGCCTCAACTGTACAAAATTAAACTAGCTACCTTGATCAGTAGGTTAAATGATCAAGGTAGCTAAGTGAATTAGTCCATAAATTAGACTCATAGTTAAGATTCAATAGGCCTAGACTGCCGGGAGGGATCTGGCACATTGGGCTCTATCTCTCTCTCACACTCTCTCACATCTGCCTTTGCACCTTTTGTTTGCTCCTGTACTCGTCTCTGGCTCTTGTCTTGTAGGTGGCCTGGGATCCTTGGTGGAGACTGCCTCCTGCTGTGGAGTCACGAAGCCTCAACAACTGCAATGACAGACATGACACATATTTGACCATTTCATTAGGAACATTCCATTCCCATTATCATTATAGCTGTTAATGTAGATATTAACATGATCTCCCTATGCATGGTCGATACAACTATAATATCTATTTTTATTACCACATAGGCATGAGATCCCTCTTGAAAATGGGATGTCACATCTCAAGTGGCCTTTAACACATTTATATTTAACAGAGACAAATATGGTAGGGATGCACTTGTGGTCTGGGCATCCATGAGTTTGTCACTATCATAAATTCTAAGAATATCATTGATTATACTTTTATAAAATGATCACCACAACCATTCAGACATGAGGACCCTCCTGAAACTGAAGTGTAGCATCTCAAGAGGCTAACCTCTGATAGATCAGACCACAGGTCTATGGTTCATGGATCTGTCCTTAACTTTAGTTCTTACTTTAGTCCACTTGTCTCCTCTTACCCCCCTTCCTTCGCCCTCACACCCAACACAGCATCGTGTGGATTTGCTGCTCATCATGAGACTGGGATCCACATTCAAGATTTCCTGCTGCTTAACAGAAGGTTTTTTCTTGCCGCCATGATGGAGGGATTCATGATTGGCTTTATGGATTCATGTTGGGTGTTGGATGTATATATTTGTATATATATGTATATGTGTATCTATGCATATATGTGTATCCACAAAATGAAGAGCTTTATGCTCTATTGTAAAGTGTCTTGAGATAACACTTGATATGAAATTATGAAAGATTGATTGATTGAGTAGGTTTACACACTATTAAAACATGTGATAAAACTGGACTTTTAAAATGCATAAACATGTTATTTCCGCTGGAAATGTTCTGTATTTAATTTTCTGAGGTCAAACAATTAAGCTATATGATAAAGTTTAAGGACCACTCCTCTACATGGTACTTCTTAATCAGACTGGACATGCACAAATGACCCCACACTGAACAGCTAAATCAACACAATTTAGCCAGAAGTCACACAATGTGCATGCACTAAGCACATCATAAAGCATTAGCATAAATGTGACAGGTTTGTCGTTTTTAAAACATTATGACAATCATACGAAGAGCCTTGTCATCCTTGGATTTAAGAAAACTAAGTCAAGATATGAGAAAACTAGAAGAATACTTTAACAATTCCAGGAAAAAACAGCACTAACACCCGCAAATTAATCAGGTGATCTTGGTCTGTTTATCAGTATAAAAATGGAGTCAGTACAGTTGAATGCTGTATATAGGCTGAGGGCCTCTAGAAAAGTAATAACCAACAAAGATTAAACTGCCTTGTTAGGATATATGTATATATATATCTATATATCTATCTATCTATATATATATATATATATATATATATATATATATATATATATATATATATATATATATATATATATATATATGTATATATATATATATATATATATATGTATATATATATATATATATATATATACATATAAATAAATAATGAGAGAGAGAGAGAGAGAGAGAGATACATATATAGATATATAGATATATATGCTTTACATCTGTCCTGTGCGGCATTCTAAATGAATCACAGGGCAGTTATTGTTGGGCATTCACAGGCAGGTGGATCTAGGAGAAGGCAGGGATAGGGAAATATGAGATGACATACTATGGAGGGAAAATCAAGAACATATTTCAGAGAGGTGTACAGGTATCTACACATAGGCCTACATGCTTTATATTTATACTAAATATGTATGACCTCCTATGGATGAGGCGGAGTGAATATCCGCAAAGCATAACACATTCTGTACATTAACCATCACATTGACATTTCTTCATATTTATTTGTTGTGGACAGCACTGTATTGTGAATTTGAATGGACCCTTTATTTTTCTCTTGGTTAAAGAATGAATCCAGCGTGGGGACCACATTTGTTAATGATGTAACTTTAGTTTGAATTATTGATGTGACCTTGTGGCCAATGTCTTCATAATAACTGTCCTGTAATAACTGAACCTCATCACCAACATACAAGACTTGAGAATAAGCCTGTATCTGCAGGCTGGAATAGAACAAAAACAAGTATCATTTGCTGCTGTTATGCAGAGAAATTCATGTGTAGAGGGTGTAGGAATGAAAAAATCTAAGAGGAAATTATTTTTGGTAAGAAGTCCTTCATGTGCTGTGCATACAAAAACTTTTCTTGTAAAGTCAGATGAAAATAAATATTTGTATGGCTTCAATAAAACCTCGGGAACCTGTGGTTTTGTATGCTGGATTTTGAAAAACAGGATGCTGCGGTGGTATGTAAAAAAAAAAAAAATCAAAGGTCTTACCTTTCAAATTACATTCTTTTCTCTCCTCTTTAGTTTAGGTGCCCTTAAATAGTTGACTTTGCACGCAGTATGCATCCAAATAGGCCAAACTACTTCATCACAGCAATGCACCTTGAACTTTGATCCTCTTGCTCATACATTTTTAACAGACTGTAGCACAAAGTTAATATATTGTTAGAGTGAAAATGGAATACACTTATAAACACTTTCCCAGTTTTCTGACCTTTGGAGTGCTCCACGCTGCTTGTCAGCATTTACCATGACGCACACACAGACACACACACAGACACACACGTCTTTACATGGCAATAGCAGAGGCTGTGTCAAGTGCCAAGCTGCCCACTGCTCCATCATGTACATATAATCTATTCACATGCCGATGGAAATGCTTCAGAGGCAATTTGGCGTAGCTGTGTCTGAATATAAGGGTATCATCTCACAATGACCCAGCTTTTGTGGCCTGTATAGGCTGCTAAGAGAGTCACTACAACATCACCATGAGGTAAAAGGCTAGACTCAAGCATTGGCAATCACATGATTATTTGTCCTTGGGCAAGATACTTACCCCCAAATTTCCCCCAGTGTTCAGTCTGTCGTGAGTAAATGTGTATGAAAAGACATGTGAGGCGAAAATGATGGATAACTTTAACTATCAGTCAGTGAATGGGTGTAAATGGGTAGGTGTGACCTGTGGTGTCGAAGTACTTTAAAAAGTCAAAGACCAGCAAAAGCGCTTTACAAGACAAAGTCCATTTTCAATCTATCAAAAAAAAAAAAGTAACGATTTGCTCTTAGCTTTTGACTCAGGTTGTCCTGCTGTCCTGATGCTAGACCTGCCCGCCGCCTTTGACACTGTAAACCATTAAATTCTCCTACAGCATGTTAAGCACTATCGAGGCATCACAGGCTCTGCCCTCTGTTGGTTCAGGTCCTACCTGATGGACGTTCTCTGTACGGTTAGGCCACATTTCCTCCAATGTGGCCCCACTGATCTGTGGAGTCCCTGAAGTCTCCATCCTGGATCCTGTTCTGATTCTCTGGTATCTGTTGCCACTTGGGGATGTTTTTCAGAAACATAACATTTATTTTCATTGTTTAAGGATGACGTCCAAATTAACATGCTGCTAACACACTAAAAACAGCTGGGTTGTTTCATTTACTCAACTGCAAGGTTATGAATGTTTTACCCATTTGGGGTTAAAATATTTAACTCATCTGTTAGGTTAAAATGGGCAAACCCATCTTGCTGGGTCAAATAAACTACTGTTGGGCTGGTGCTATAATGAACCAGCAGGTGGGTTATAAACAACCAAAATTGGGTTATTTTTAACCCACCAGTTTTTAGTGTATGGGGGGTAAGGCAAGGACACTATTCAGACTTTTCGTGATTGCCATAGTGAAGTTAAATCATGGATGAGTGCAAACCTTCATAGACTAAACAAATCTAAGATGGAAATCGTCCTGTTTGGAGGAAGCACCTCCACAGCATGCTCTGCAGATATCTTTGGCCCTCTGAGTTCCAACATTCAGTCTGTTGTTAGTAGGAACCTTGGTTTTATTGTCGACAGCCATTTTAAATTTGATAAGCAGATCAGTCCCATTGTAAAAACAAGCTTCATTCCAACTCTGTCTTCTAGCAAAGACAAAGCGCTATTTTTGGAAGGTCGATCTCGAAAAAAAAATCTATGCCTTTATTACTTCTTTTTTTTTTAACACTTTATTTATATACGATTTTAATTTCTACATTACAACACAGAACTTTAGAAACATACATCAAAATAAATAGAAATAATGAAAATAAAATAAAAGGAAAGAAAAAAAAAGAAATTATATATATATACATATATATATACATACATACACACAGACGTATATATACATACTTTCGTACGTATACACATACACATACACACCCATGTACATCTATATACACACATAAAAATGCTTAACATACATATTCATATGTATGCCTGTATATAAACAAACACATATGGTAATTGAACTTTTAAAAAGTAAAGACAAAATAATAATAATAATAATAATAATAATAATAATAATAATAATAATAATGATAACCATAATATTAATACATAATAAAAAAAGAGAAACAACGTGCATTCAGATTTACCATAAGGGAAAGACCTCTTAAAGCTGTGGTCTACGATTTGAAACCGCAGCCTGCCCCCCCTTCCCTCACCTCTCCCCCTCCCGTGTTCCAAGATCCCGCCCCCAGCTCGTGTCGCCTCATAAAGCCCCCTCGGACTGAGCTACGAGCGACTAGCACAATATATCAGCAGCAAACTCAATCAAAAACAGCTCAGCTCAACTGAAAGTATCAAACACGACAGACATCCCCCTTGTAACACACAGCAGTAGCCATTTCAATTGGACCGGCGGCAATGCGGGTCTGGCGCCGCCAGAGCGGAGCCGAGTGTGGGGGATTTATCTTTCTCAGCCTGTCCTCCCCAGCTCAGCTTACAGTGCAAACGATTAGCGGCTAACAGGCTAACCCGCTCCCCTACAAGTTATTAGCCCGTGCAGCCACAAACTAACCAGAGTTATTCAGCAGACATCTCCCACTGTAGTAAACAAAGCCATTATCTGATCAACCAGGGGCGAAACGGCCGATGCTGAAGGTCTGACGGCCAGCTGAGGCTATTCGTTAGCCGTTAGCCGTTAGCCCGCGGACAGAGCTCCGTTGGGCCCCGCGGGAGAGGGAGGCGGCTTCGGTCTCGGCGCTAGGCTTTTCCGGCTCCATGATAGTTCAGTAGCTAACGCTGCTAGCTGCTCACCGGAGGTAGAGGGGAGGAGACGGGACCATGACGCACTACGCATGACGCTGCGTAGTGAGAGAGACAGGGGATTGGATGGACTCATGGACTAACTCACGGACCAATTAATAGTCGCAGGTTCTTAGGTTTGATTGGTCAGCTAGTATGCAGCTTTTCAGCGGATATACTGAATGGATTTTTTTCGTTCTTTTTGGTCTTTATACTGTGTAGATAGGACCATAGGACCATAACAGCCTTATAAACGGTGTTAATATGTACAAAGCTTCCAAATCGTAGACCATAGCTTTAAAGGTTGTTAACTTAAAGCTCCAGACCGGGTAAACTTTTCCTTTATTACTTCTAGAGTAGATTACTTCAACTCCTTGTAAGTTGGCTTGGACCAGTCATGTATTAACTGCCTTCAGCTCATCCAGAATGCTGCTACTCGACTCCTCTCCCGCAAGAAAAGTGTGGCCACATCACACCAGTTGTAACGTCCCTTCACCCGGTACATCATCAAATTTATTTTTAACTTTTAGTAGTTTTTAAAGCTCTCGTCGGTCTTGCCTCTCTTTATCCGTTTGAGCTCCTGCATTGCCACTCCTCAAAGAGAGCGTTAAGGTCCTTTGATCAGCTGCTGTTTGAGGTCCCCAAGACCAGACTGAGGTCTTAAGGTAAACAAGGCCTTTGCAGTGGTTGCTCATAGACTCTGGAAAAGTCTTCTTGTCTATAGAAGAACCTCTCAGACTGTCGAGATTTCTTATATCTTCCCCAAAGACCCATTTCTTCTCCCTGATGGTTCATAAATGAGAACACACAACTCACTGCCACTACAGTTTTTTCCTACTGTAACTGTTTTTATTTTACAGTTTTAATTGTATTGTTTTTTTTTTATCATTATCTATGTACTTATTTGATGTATCCTATGTACAGCCCTTTGATTGACTGCTGTCTCCTTAAAGGTGCTGTATAAATAAACTTGACTTGACTAAAATGACACGTCTACAGAGGATTTGCTGTGGCATCACTATCCCCACAGTTACTGCTCCTTTCTGCTTTCTTTCTGCAACCCCTGTTGCTTGGTCCTCTCAACAGCTGCAACACAACTGTCTGATGTACTGTAACTATATCACAGGAGAACATCTTAATTTAAAAATATTTTCAAGTTTCTCTTTTTATTGCCATTCTATTCTTTGTCTGTTTTCAAGTACTGGTAACCATTTGATTGACCATAGGACAGTAAGGCAGTGCATCAGGTAGTGCATATGCCTCATAGCATAAGGGTTGCTGGTTTGAGCTCACTGTTGGTCTGGGCCTTTTTGTGTAAAGTTTGCATGTTTCCAAGTGCATACATGGGTTCTGGGCACTTAGTTTTTTCCCTTAGTCAAATATGCTTGGTAAATTAATTGGTGAGTGTGTGACTGGCTGTCTGCCTCTTGAGGTGACCCAGTAATCCAACATTGGTTGACTGGTCCTGGGTGTACCCTGCCTCTTACCCAATGGTACCTGGGATAGGCTCCAGTCCCTGTAATCCTGAAAGGGACAAGGAGTGTACATAATGAGAGATAAAACAATAATTTTCAGGCACATTTTAATTTCAGGACATGTTGGATGTCAAAGAATGTGCTGAATAGATCCTTTGTCGGCCTGACAAAGAAGGATGTATTTTAAGACTAAAGTTAAAGGAGCTTTTGAAATATTACAGCATCCAATAAACCTCGTCTTTGAAAGTGTGCCCAGGAATGCAGGAAATGACTTGGGGCTTGCATGTGTCCAGAATCGCCATGCAGATTTCAGGTAGCTTGGGTCAGAACTGGCAACCAACTGACAACACAAGGACTACCTCTAGTTCTCTCCATTTCTGTATTGACAAAAAGATTACCTTCAAGAGTGAACTCATTGTAATTTATATTACCACTTGAAAGGGTAAACTGTTGTGATCTTAGAGAAAAACATGTATAGACGTATTTCTTGTTAGCAAATAGTGGGACATTTTCTAGTGAGCAGGACTTTGTTTGAGGCAAATGACTCCTCCAGACATATTGGAAAGTTGATCTTGGCTTGTTCTCCAACTCTGTGGAAGATAATACTTATAAAATTAAGTTAATGACTATTCTCTATGAATATGTGAGGTCACCAACTTGGCATACCTAGTAAAAATCTGTTCCCACATAGTTGAAGCATTAAGGGTTCCTCGCACTGGAACTACAGAGCCGAGCCCAATTCCTGAAAAATAACCCCACACAATAATCCCCCCACTGAACTTCACACTTGACACAATCTGACAAGTACCGTTCCCCTGGCAACGACCAAACACAGACTTGTCCATCAAGAGTCCAGTAGCGGCGTGTTTTACACCACTGCATCTGACGCTTTGCATTGTACTTGATGATGCGAGGCTTGGATGCAGATACTCAGCCAGCGAAACCCATCCATGAAGCTCTCTGTGCACTGTTCTTGAGCTAATCTGAAGGCCACATGAAGTTCTGAGGTCTCTAGCTACTGATTCTGCAGAATGTTGGTGATCTCTGTGCACCTCAACATCCACTGACCCTGTCCTGTTCTTTTATGTGGCCACTACTTTGTGGCTGAGCTGCTGTTGTTCCCAATCCTTTTCACTTCTCTGGGCAACAGTGTACAAATTTGAAGCCTGTGAAGTTTTTACAAAAATACAGACCAATCACTCTGTTTTCATACCTCTACAAGCAACAACAAGAGTACTTACTACTTGTTACAATTACTTATTAAACATTACTTCCCAAAACTAAAATGGCTAGTTAGCTGAATGAATAATTACTTAATTCTTAAGCTACTTATACATTATCCAGCTCTAAAAGCTGATCTATTTTAGGTTTAAAACAACTTTTTTCAAAGATAAAATGTTAACATCTTTAATGGACAAAAAGTCAAAACAAAAATAGTACTTTGAGTTGTCTAGAATACAGCTCATTCCTTACTTTTCCTCCACAAAGCTACATTGAACTTTTCATGTAGTGACTGGGCGTGCACATCATTATAAAAGCCAACCTAGCATGAAGTTTCAGCTTAACTGACTTTATGATAACACTTGGTGATGGATGAAAAAATATAGTCTAAAATGAGCGATTTTGCCCTATAAGGAGCTTCAGCGCCGAACATAATCTCTGCAAAATCGCCTTTCATTTCGCCATAGTTTTTCATCCATCGCCAGTGTTATCATAAAGTCAGCTCATCTACCGTCTTCAGGTGGGTCAGCTGACCTGGTAAACAAACTTTTGATGACGTCATAGCCGCGCGACACAAAAGTACAGCTGACCTACTTTTAGCCGGCATTGCTCAGCAACATGGCAGAATATTTATCTGATGCCGGAGAGTCAGACTACGACGACCGGTTTGAGTCTGAGTACACGGACGAGGAGCTCCATGAAAGAAGAATGCAGAGGGAGAGAGACGAACAGCTGGCTCGAGAACAACAAACAGGAGCACGTCCACGACTCAATGCTAACTGGCGGTGCGCTTGTGGACAGTGTTCGCTTATAGCAACAGAAGAGGAGTGTGTTTGCTGCTCAGAGTGGACTTGAAACCGCTGACACGCTGTATGGATCTATCCAGGAATATATGTCTGACTACACTGGAGGATTTCTGCAATGACAAACCGGCTGTGGTAGAGACGAGCGATTTTGCAGAGATTACGTCCCGCGCTGAAGCTCCGTTGCCGTGGCCCCCGCTAAGTGCGGCTACATCGGTTGGATCTAAATAACTTCTGAAGGACTCCGAGCTGCACGATGTTTGTCTGAGTGAGTATATGAGCATGCACAAACCTAAAAATAAGGTCCAGGTGTCAAAAAACCGTAGTTTCCCTTTAACCAAGTATTAGATTGTTTTGAAACTTTAACATAATGTAACTATTTAAGGAAATTTAATCCCTTACAACTAATCATTCAAAGAAATTATATTTCAGTGTGTATATTTTAGTGTTATTTATTGATGATTGTTACGCATAGTAACATCCTTTCTGGGCCACTCATCTGATTAGCCCGTAAAGTAGGCGACTGCTACTGCCACAGTATGTGATTTAAAACAGAACCACTTCATACTGTAGAACAAACTCAACAAAACACGTCCTAAGTGAAGCAGAAATGTTCTTTCTATTTCAGGAATTCCGAGCACAATCGTACTGGACCCAAGAAAGATGGATCCGTGGATCAGCAGACATTGAATCAGGCAGAATTCAGCTGCACTGCAACGTTAGTAAATGTATTTAAGTCTTCTAAAATACTTTGCAGTTTAATATGGCGCCTGATGGGGCTTTTCTTTGTTTTGGATCAGCCTTAGGTGGCCATTAGAGGAAGAGCAGTTTCCCACACTTCCATACTGGCTGTATTTCATGGCCCTGAGGGTTTGGGCTGAGCTACAAGACCTAACAAATGAAGAAAATCAGACATGCACTTCCTGACACTGAACTTACCCCTTTTTATTCACTTTTATATCTGTATTTCCATTTAATTACCAACAGTTTTTCTTTAACCCTTGACAGATCGAGTTTGAACTACGCTGTCTGTGAGGTGACCTGTGAGCTCTGCCAAATACAATTAATGTAATATTGCTCAGATAAAAGGTGTTAGGGGTCAGACACCTGCAGACACCCCTCTGCCCTTCACTCCCGTCTTCCATTCACCAGCTTTTGTTGAGTAATTATAATAAGCTGACATACAGCAGACCCCGGCCAGCCCCCTTACTTTACTGAGGTGCTATGAATAAAAAACGTCCACGCAGGCAGCCGTCAGAGGGGGTCAGCATGAATCAGATGGAGGGGCTTTCTTGTGTCTGGCAGCCGACACTTTCAAATGTTAATGGATGGGGGCGAACAAAGTTGAAGTGGGTCTGAAAATGCTAATTGTCCCTAATTCATGTAAATAGGTTCCTTAATGGAGGAATTAAGCATTTTAAATATGCAATTGGAGGCAATCAGTCCTTTCATTTGGTGGGGTGGCACAGGTGTAGTGGATTGAAATTCATCTTTCACACAGGGTGGCTCATTTGTCATTTGGCTGTGTTCAGGCATGGATGACGGCGAATGGAGGAGAAGTCCTTCTGCTGCGTTATGTTCTGATATCAGTGAGTGAAACAACACATTGCAAAACCTTTAATTGTATTCTGTTGCTGACCGAATCAAGAGACTGGGTAAAGCAATTAAAGTGGACTCAAATCAATGCAAGTGCACAAATGTATTTTCAGCACATGTAGAGGCAGCATACCCTGTATTTGTGGAGTATATCATCAATATTTTTTAACTATTTCACACACGAAATATATGAACAATCGCCATACTGTAGACAACAACAAAACAAGCCATGTTAAAAAAAAAAATGAGTGTGGCTCCACAACAAAGGAGGAAGGCCCACCTCCACAGCCATCAGAGACAGAGGAGCGGCCGAGTGGACAGCTCTGACTTATTATTCTGATCATCTCAAACAGACATTAAAGCAGGAGGTCATGTTCAGCATGTAATAACATGGTGTAGCAGCAGGACCAGAGACACAGAGAAACACAGAGTAAGGGCCATGAATCAAATGGGTGATGCATTGTCTCAGAAAATGACTTATTAGTCAATATAAAAGGGGATACTGTGTCTTTGAGGTGTAAATAGGCGAGTCTCTGCAGAGAAGAGGAGACAGCCCTGGTTAATGAACGAGACAAGAAAAACCTTGTTTAAAAGGACAAATCAGATCACAAGATTTCAACCCCATTAGCTGCTACTCACAGGGAATGATAATAATGATAAAGGATGGTGGAGGCCTTTTGATTTTCCCGAGTAGCAAACTGTGTTGTCTTGAGAAAAAATCTTTTCCTGGAGGAGAATCAAAGAGCAGTTCATTTTCACACTGACCTTCAGGGCTCAAGGCGGCCAGACAAGGGCACAAACAGATTGAGAATTAATTGGTGCAATTAACATTTTGTGATTATAAGGACTTCAGATCAATACCTTATGCAAATAGCTGTATTGATGTGCAGCAGAAACCTTGTTAATTGTGTTTGGCGAACAAACAGGCCCTGTGTTACTATTCCATAATGGAACAGGAGGCACGGACAGGTTCAAACTGCTGACCGCTTTAAAAGCACGAGGACGTGCGCCACTTTCCCCCTCCTCCATCTTAGCCATCCACCCCTTCACCCCTCCACTCAGCCCTGGACTTTTAAGAAAAGTTGCAGAGTTTGATGATCTGGGTTGCTTTTAAGTGTTTCTCTGAAGAGGCTCTTAAGAGCCGGATGAAGACTCCTCAGTGTTTCTGTGATCACCACGCTCACGTCAGACTGCCGCAGATTACACAAATGGCCCTCTGCCTCAGTCCTCGTGCAGTTTTTAACAGCAGGAACCGGCATGTGAGGAAGAATTGAAACACTCTGCGCCGACAGCCATTGAAATGAATTAGTTTCAGCTTTATTGCTATGGACTGGATTTTCCACTCTCGTTATTAAACTGCGTTAAAAATGCACTTTCATTTCAGATAAGTACCAGTAATCCTGTTTGCCGACCACGGCAGATGAAGTTAAATATAATTTAAGCAGAAACGGAAACGGGTGGAACAATGTAATCACTGAAAGTGAGATTGAAGTGATGCTATTCTTATCATTATTATTGTTTTCATTACTGTTGATGCTGGGAAACACCAGTGATGGCAGAGGCAACAGCATGCAGAAGGTGAGAAGAGATGGAAAAAGAAATGCTCCATCCAATAACCATCAGAGCCAATAAATCTCAGCTCACTACTGCCTGTCTCTCGTTTGCTCTCTGTGACAATTGGCTTGCAGATGGTTGCTGTATGGGCTTTACATCCTGTGGCCTTGAAGAATTGCACAGAGCTGGCAACATACACAAAACATGAAGCTCCTGTTAATTAGCTGAGTTTACAGGCCTTAAGAACAGTAAGTGAGCTCTTTTATGTGCTGTGCTGCATGCTGCAGCAGAGCTGTCTGTGTAATGATGCTGTGCTTGATGTTGGCCTACCTGTCTTTAGCAGTATGTGCCATTTCTGTAAGGATGTAACACCAAAGACCCTGGTGAGAACAACAGACCAGCAGCAGAAAAAAACCTGCTTTCTTGTCTTATATGGATTTTACCTAATTGAAATGAGTGATAATGAAAGAACTATATACTCAATTTTCCCATAATTTAAAATGAGGCACTCATGAGTGAGATTACAGGTTATTTAATGAAAAAGTAACAATTGCCTCCGTATTAGCCATTTGTTAGCATACTAATTACAGTTAATTCTTTTCAATTTTGGGCTGTGCTCCTTTAGGCATTAGCCTTAATCTCCCTGGTGATGAAGTTGGTGTATTAAACAGGAAGCAGCGGAGGGAGGGGAGAGTGGACACAGAATTAAACCATCAGACTTGTTACCATGTTTAACAAACACCACAGCTTACTGGGCTGTTGATAATGATTCAGATCTAAATCTGTTCAGTGAAATGTGTTTGTGTTGTTAGGTCTCACTATGGCTGATTAAATAAGTACAAATATAGTTAAAGACTAAGACAGTTACTTGCTTAAACACCACTGCATTGGAACACATTCACAATATCCTAATTGTATACTGTGTGATCCATGAATATAGTCTCAGTTATGTCACCTAGGGGTCTCTAGAGGACACTTTTAAAGTCTTATGTTGGAGGTCATGTTGGGGAACCAAATGAGGTCAAGACATGACATTTTCTTCACATCCTCCACAACATTTCATTGAGGCAGGATCAGAATTAAGTACAGGCACAGAGGGATACCAACAAGCCTAAATCATCTTAATACAGCCAGTATTTGAACTCTCAGACAACTACTTCAGATGCAGTATCACCTTCAACATACAGTATGTATCCTCCTCCTATCACCCAGATCCATGGATGCTGTCTTAAAGGGGACATATTGTGCAAAATTCACACTTTGAAGGCTTTTGAGCACATTTTTGGGTATCTGACCTTCCTTCCAGCCCACATAGAATAGACATGTGAGAGTAGACAACAAAATCTGTATCTAGCGGGCTGCATTATTGTAAACTCATGGTATTTGGTGAACTGTTGAGTCTGTGGATATATTGTTATGTAACAAGCATTTTATTTGCGTAAGTCTATGTCTACCTGAGTATCCCCACCCCCGCCTTGAGGAATTTCTGAGTTAAGTGTCACTATACTGTTTACACTCTTAGCAAGAGACAGGCGCAAAACCTATTACTACTATACATCTTCACATATAGGCTATCAGCTTTAGAGGACCACAGGGCCCAGAGGATTAATTTTATTTTTTGAAAGGAATCTGCCAGCAACAGTCGGCTAAAACCTGTTTGTGTGTGCCAATCACTTCATGACTGACTTCTTCTTCAACTTCAGTCTGTTCAACACAGGACTGGTAACTGGACTCTTCCTGAGTCCGGGCTAAGTACCAAACCTGAGAAAATGTGGGTATTTTTTATTGTAATTTTGCGTATTGCTACAAGCCAATTCCAACAGCAGGGGGAAGCGAACCAGAGCTAACAGCACAACATGTTCGTCAACTTGTTGAAAGTCTGAAGGGTAAACTTCAGATGTATGAATATTCTTACATTAGTCAGAGAAGTTTTACAGTTGGCTGAATATAATCAGTCATTTACACAGCCCATTACCCCTCCGTTTCTGCTAACATGCCCAGAAGGTAGGCTAAATTGAGGCTTTCCCACTGTGGTGACAAGGCCAAGGTTAGTATGTTGTGCGTTAGTATGTGGTGTTTCAGGGAAATGAGCTTTGCTGTTATCTGGTAACTGGCATGAATTAGCGTTAATGTGCTCAGGATTGTATGGACTTTAACTGGCTAACTAATAATATCAACATGATTTTAATGTAATCATATCTTATTATGATGGTAACATTATCATTAAACTATTGCTTATAGATGTGACAGCAATATGTGAGCTACCTTGGCACGGTTTTTCACTCTCTAAGTTGTTACTAGTCAGTTCTGTAGCATCCATTCAATGTCCTTTGATTGCATCCAGGCCTGTGAATGCATTTTGGCCGCGAGGCAGACAGAGGACTTGACTGGGATTTCAGGCCTGTATTAAAAGGAAATATAAAGAATATGGTGTGTGCACTACTTTATTTCATGTTTTTTATTTCATGGATAAGTATAGTTGAAATATACAAATTTTAAGGTAAAAAAGGCTTTATTTTTTTATTTCACTCATAAAAAGTGAATAATGTGTAATGAATAGATTTTTGAAATGATTATCAAGACAAATAATAATGGCTTTCACAAGTACTTGACTATATAAGTCAGGCTTGTTTTGAAACTATTGTTTTTTGGATTAACTCACCGTGCACTCCCAAAACTTATATGATCTCCTCATACTTTGCATGTCTTCGTGTTGCACCTGTGGATAAAATGGGTTTGAAGAAGCTCCTCCTGAAAAAAGATTGCGTGCATATTTTTACTAAAACAGTGATGATCTGTACTTCTGGCCTCATTCTTGAGACAGATCACAGCATGAGATGTGAAAACCAAATGAATTAAAGCAATTGCAAATGTGTACAATAGTCAGTTAAAATTGTGGGTAAAGAGGAAACCCCAAGAACTAGGGGTGGGCGATATGGCAAAAATATCATATCACGATTGTTTTAAAAATAAAATCACGATCACGATTTTATCACAATTCTTTTTTACTTTGATTTTTCTAGACTAATTTGCATGTTTGACCATTTTTTTCCTATGTTTAACACATAAAACATGTAAAACCCTAAAAGCAAAAAAAGACAATTAAAGCCAAAGAAACTTTCTGAACAGGTTTTAATTTAAATAGTGCAGTTTTTATAAAAATGTGCAATAAATGTAAACATAAAAGGTAATGAACAACAAAATCAACATTATCTCTTAAAGTGCAACAATTTAAAACGAATGTTATCTAACTGCAATGTCTATAATCTGAGTGAATAATACAGCTGCTTTAGAAAAGATTTTTGTTCAGACATCTTCAAGCTTTTATCTCCTTTTCTCTTTCCGCCATGGCTTCACGCTAAATAACTAAACAGGAGATACAACCATGCACTGCGCGTAATGTGCTACGATTGACTAGTCGGGTGCACGTCAAAGTCTCTGCACCCACACAGACGATCTTACGATCTTTCTGCTTTATGAGATCATCCCCACGCTATAATCCTTAACGATTTAATATCATCATATCGCACACCCCTACCAAGAACTATTTTTTGCACCTCTGCATTTGCTCCATTTTTTAAACTGGAGGATGCTGCTTAATTGAAACATAACTGCATTTCTTCTTAATTACATTTCGTTAACATGGCTGCCAGGATAATTGCTTTGTGATGCACCAACCTTCTGGCCTTGTGGTTTTTTAGGATCCATTTATAGGTTGGTGCAGTTGGTGCATGATGAACTTCCTGTTTCTTCGGATCAATTCATTTGGCAGTCAAGATTGCCCAGATTCAATAGAACTGTAGATACGATAGGACGAAGATCAATTCACATGTAAACACAATAGCATCTTGGTGACTCTGGAGGCTGTAGCCGTGTTCATGATAAACATACGTGTTAGGGTCAAGGATGATTGTGGTGATCATTACATTGATTCTATCTATAATTGCAGCTGTTTTAAAAATGATGGTAAAAGAAAAGAGAAAAGGTTATTCCATCCAAGCAATCAACATATAAAAGACATAATGCTGACAGGTAAACCATTCTCTAAACACTATCACAGAGACAAAAATAATGCAGATAGTAAATCATAGGAGCAGCAGTCTGAATAGGTGTGGAGGGCAGGTGAAAAATACACAATACAATTGCATTTTTAGAAGTGGTTCAAAAAGACCTTGTCAAGATTGATGTCTCCGCTGTAGCTATAGCTAATAGTGAGGCAACACTCCTGAAATTAGAATCCACTTCTTTCCTAACACAGGGCCTGTGAATTGAGGACATCTGAAAGGAAAAAAATGGAAGAGTTCATGTCATTTCTATAGGTTTCTGAGACACAGCGAAAAGGAGAACAGCCAATCTGTGGGGTGTAATGGATATGTCAAGAATTGCTAAATCATAGGTGTCCGAGGCAGAGAGACAACTAACCCAAACATAATGCCATTCTGGGTAAGAGACAAGAGGCAAAAAAGGAGAGGAGGAAACAACAAAAGAGAGGAAAGATAAAGTGCTGCATTTAAATCTAAAGCTGCTAAAATTAGAAAATATTAACTGTTTATTTCATGCATACTGTTCATTATTATTACCTATTTGGCGTCTCCGTCCGAGTGCATTATGGAAATGAAGTAATGCTACTTTGCTTAACAATAACACACTGACTTTGAATCCTCTTACTTAAGGTTTGATTGCTTCTTGACGGTGGTTTTAAATGAATTGTGTTGAGGAGTGATAAAGAGCTTATTGCCAGGAATAAAAGCCCAGAGCAATGAAGAAAAGCTACACATGGAGTGGCTAGGCGATACAGGCTATTACGGTGAGGGAATGGTGTCCTTGACTGCCAGGACAGCTTAGAATTTTATTTCATCTTGTTTTGCTGGCTGCTGACAATGATGCGTGACTCTGGCACCAGAGGAAGAGGGCAAGCATGAGAGCCATTTTAGATCTCATTTACATATAGTGTGTCTGTACCAGAACAGAGAAAACGCGATTGCATGTGCATTTGAAGAGCTGAGTGCATTTTTCAGGCAGTAGAATGCATTTTGTGTACATCCAGGTGTATTTTCTGCTTTGAAGCATTTTTAAAGTTTGTGAGTGAATTTTCTGCAGAGTGTTTTTCGTTTAGGGAAAGTCATACTCATCACTGTCCTTGTGCTGCATGAATACACACTTGATATGACCTCCATAACTCACATCCCTGAATCCCTCAAACCTCATGTAAATTTGGACAATGGAGGACTAGGGGACTCTGGGAATTGTTGTTTATCAGTGCAGTGAAAAGAGCGGTTGAGCTGTAATGGCCCTCCAGTGGATTCAGTACACAAACTTTCCCGTACAGCAGCAGTTTGAGATCTCCCCTCTGAGCCAAGGGTCCTTTTGGTTATTTTGGTTGGCTGCCTGATTTTGGGGGAGCACAGTTCTTTTAAGGTCATCATTGCTTTTTTCAAGGTGAGTCACTGTGTATGCTGCTTGCATTGGTTTTAATGCTGCAAGAAAATCCTTATAGAAAAGTCAAAAGTTCAGTGCTTTCTTTCTATTCATCAATAAGTCCGTTGTGCATCTATGCTTTTAATTTCAAATATGCCAAAAATTACTCTTACCTACGACTGTCAGGTACATTCATAGGATAAAATGTTTTGCCATTTGGGCCAACTGAAGCGGTAGTACCAAATATGTTGCAGGGGTCAGAGGGGTCTGTGCACTCAGGGAGTTTGCATACTTGAATGTTTGACTTTAGTGTGGTAAAAGTTCCCACAATAAAACAGCTCAAACTTCAGTTCACAAGGATTAAAATAAACCTTCCTGGCTTGTAAATTTTTATTATAAACAACATTTATACTCCAGAAATTTGTGTTTTTTTTCTGCACTGAGCTACTACTGAGTTTATTAAGAATCTATTATGGTCAGTAAAAGGTGAAGGATTGTGTGCTTTAGTAAATTATTCTCAATAAACATTAATAAACAAGATATATGATCACATTTCAGTCATAAAAGGAAAGTCAGACAGGGAGGTAAAGAACTGGAGGAACAACAATTATAAACTAATGCTGTTCATTACGTGACCTGAAATTAATAAATTAAGGGCCCACAGAAAACTGTGCAATACCTCTGTAAATATTCTGTATCTCTGTATATTTCTTTTACCATTAAAGTCATTTTTTTTCTATTTTTATGCATGTTTTTGTAAATCATTTTCTATTTTGACATTCACATTTTTACACATTCATATTTTGAGATTTTATAGTGTTGTATTTTAATCCTGCTGTGTAGGATACTGCATGTGATGTGAGCTACTGGATACTGAATTTCCCCAAAGGTATCAATATGTATGTATCCATCCATATATTTATCATAAAATGCAAGTTCTGCATGAAATCCTGTTCTTTTTTTAAAAGATTAGCAGAGATACTGACAGATGCCTAACAGCTCTGCACATATCACACAGTAAATAACTGTCTCTTCCAAAGTAAAAAAAAATCATGAAAAAATTAAGGAAATATCACAGCAGAGTAAAACGATCAAACTTTTTCTTCAAAAGAATGAGTTGGCCTTCTATATGTACATTTTAGGCTTTGAATGTCTTGATAGATGAAGCAGGGCGCTCCTCACACAGTCTGTGTGTAAATCTGACTTGGTGCATGCCCAAGACTTCCAGAGCATCTGTAAATGTGAACGGTCACTGAGTGAACCATGCTCATGTTTGTTCCATGACATAAAAAGCCTTTTAGTTTACAATTAACCAAGGCCATAAGCACAGTCAGCACAGTATATGGAGAATGCCCTAACGCGCTGCTGGTTACCATACAGGGACACAAATTTACACAACTGCAGAATCAATAAGATTTCCTAAAGATGCAATGATGATGAAGCTGACAGCAGTGCTCCATGAAAAGTGTTCATGAATTTAAGTTACAAGTCATCCAGAAATTTAGACTGAAATTCCTTAAATGCACATCTAACTTATCAATGAATAAATAGTCACTCTTTTTACTGGTGGTGCCACTTGGATTTGATAGAAATTTCACATACAGATGTTGATTTCAGGCAGACAAAAAATATAAACACCTTAAATTCCTATTCTTTAAGTTTATCTTTTTGTTCAAAGGTGTAAAAATAACAGACTATGAGGAGAGCTGTTTGCAGTCAATGGTTGTGTAGAGCACAGGAGATTTAAACAGGGGACAAGGCTTTGACTCTTGAGAAACCATCCCAAAGGTTGACTTGTTGTATCCCATACAATATTTTCTTCAACTCAATCAGTTTCCCCTAATTGAAAAAAAAACCTTAGCTATGCGTGATCAAAACAAAGCCAATGCCCAAGTTTATAAAGCTGCACTCCTGTGTGTCCACTTGAGATTACCTGCTAAAGCCCCAGAGGTCAAATAGGCTACATATCCACCTGTTCATTATCTATACTACTTATTCCTTTTGAGGATGGTTTTCTGCGATTCACAAAAAGAATAAGAAGTAGTAGTGGTAGTATTAGGTGAGTGGAGGGGTACTGCATCAACTGGTCACCTATGCATCACGAGGCCAACACACAAAGACAGACAACCATTTACTGCACACACTCACACCTACCGGCAATTTAAAATCAACAGCTTACAATTAATCTAACAAGTTTTATTTTTGATCTGTGGGAGATAACCGTACTGTCTTCAGAAAGCCCATGCATGAACTAGGAGAACATGTTAAGTACACTCAGGATGGCGCTGCTTGACTCAGAATCGAACCAGCTAGGGAATAAACTAGGAATAAACAAGTATAACTACTCAACTTTAAAGTTAGTCTGAGCAGGTGATTTATTGATCAGCACACACTGCAAAGTGGTTGAATTAAAAAAAAGATCTGTTTTGATTTCTTAAAGCATCATGCTAGGCCACACCGGATGCGAATAGGCGAATTTGAACGTGCGTAACGCCTGTGACGCGCTGCGCGTAACGCCCGAGGCTGGACCATTTTGTCAATCTGGGGGGCGACGCGCGTCACTGCGCAGTAGAGAGCCGGAGCTTGTTGGACTCAGTGATGACCCGTGCAGGCAAATCCAGCTGGAAACGAATGTTTACAGAACTTACCTTCAAAACCTGTGTCCTCAGCGACTTTCACCCTGCTCCTTTTTGTTCCGGTCTCTGTAGAGTACACACGTCGAATCGTTCAGCTCCGGATGACTCCGGAACAGTGCAGATCAACCTCTCCTCCATCTTTCAGAGGGGTTTGAGCAGGAGCAGGAGGCCAGAGCATCACACATCATCAAATCAATGACGTCGGGGGGAATGTCATTGCTGATTGGCTGCCGCGGCAAAGCGTCACGCAAATTTGCGTTGAAAGTTTAATATTTTCAACTCGAGCGTTGAGGCGTTTGACGCCCCAAATGCACCGGACGCTCCAAACGCGCCGCGCCAAACGTGTCCGACGCGCCGCCCTAGGCGAATCTGCGTCCAAACACATCTTTGCATTGACTTTGTATGTAATCTAGACGCGAGTCTTTGCAAATTCGCGTCCGGTGTGGCCACACCATCAAAGTTATTCATATCTGGGAGTATGGTATGACTGACAGTAATGATACTGCTGCATAAGCTGACACGAAGGTTAGTTTGAGATAACATTTAACCACTGATGGGCCTCAGAAGTTCACTAAAGAAACCAATAGATGACATCTCTTAGATTGGGTCCATCTTTTGTTCAGTCTTTGGTGTAAATATGCTTATATGTTGACCTTTGGACTATCATACCATAACATGACAAAGTAAAATAATTAGCAGAGAATGCTAACATTAGCTCCAAATACTGTCAGAAAACATCATGTTATATTTATATTCAATGCTTTTAGGGTAATATTATTAACTATATGATATCCTACATATGCTCCCAACAGCTGATATTGAGTAAAAATAACCAGGGTTTAACTGCATGTCCAAGGGGGAAAAAAAGCTGTTGGCCAAGAATAGCTAGTTAGTTGTGTTATGTCATACATACAAAAAAATTGTGAAATAACATTTTTAAGGACTAAAATATTTAAGTTCCCTGTAGACTGTCAGCATTCTTATTTTTCCAGGCTAATAAAGAACAAACACTTTGATGTTCAGTGATAAAGAAATTCATACAAAAAACAGTTTGTTCTTCAAAACAAACTCCAAAACCGTGTTGCCGTCTTTGTGAGTCAGGCATGCCAGAAGCTGTTACTCTTTAAGTAAGGTTTATGTCCTGTAATTATCCCATGATGCTGCGTGTTCTCAGGCATACAGAAAATAATGATCCCAAGCCACAAAGTGCTTGAAAGTTTTCAGGGGTGAGACCTCTCCCTCTGATAGGTTTAGGCATTTCAGACATCCTTTTCCAAAGAGATTCTGTGTGAGCTTCTCCTCCACTTAAACACAGAAACACTGAGGATCAATTTGTGGGATTAGTGAACACTGCTGAGATAAAGTTGGTACTGAAGAGGCCCACATGACTACCGTCCCCCCAGTGTCCTGCTAAAGTCCTCTTAACTCCAATCCTGGCCGCAGTCTAAGCCCATCCAAACCCCAAATGCAATCACAACCTCAGCTCAGTCCGGCCCCCCTTTACGAATCATCGTCTCTGACAGCGCTGTCCTAAATTGCAGCTCCTCCAGCCCTCCCTGCCTCGTCTCCTCCCAGAACTTTATTTAATGAGTGAAGTTTTGTGGTGGGTGTTGTGGGGGGGGGGGTCTCACGCCAGGCCTGCAGAAACAGAGGAGGAGCTTTCATAAAGCATGGGCGAACAAATGGGATTTAACACACAAGAGGCTCTGATGGCCTATTAATTCTGCTTTGGCTGGCGTCCAGAATGAGCCCAGCCTCTCTCCTAATTGGAGAACGGCTAATTTCTATCAGAGGTATCAGGAGACTTTTTTTTCTCTGCGCAGGATGCATCCACATAACTTTAATGGATTCATTCAAGGGCTACGGCATGCAGACATTGATTAGATTGCCTCTGAGGCCCCGCTGCTGGTCGCTTGACATAGGCAGCAAATGAAATGTGACCTCTGGTAAAAAGGCCTGAACCAGCCAGCTCCAGTCTAATCCATTAGCTCAAAACCTTCCCCAATCCCATTTAATTAATGAAGTGATTTGAAAAAGGGCGAACATTTACCAATCCCTGGAACTGGAAAATAGTGGACATGTAAAGAAACAGCTGTAGACAGAGTGAAACCATTAGAGCTGGGTTGCAGAGAAATCATTCGCTATGAGATTAAATATTATGTTAGCCCTGATACAAGATGATGCAAAACACACTCAGATGTGCAGGAGTAGGATGATACAAATTCAAATGGGTAAAATTACAGGTAACTCAGATAAAATTTTACCATAGTACAAGTAGGTTGATCTCAACATTTTGAATGTACTCAAAGCGTTAGTAATTTCAGTTCTCTTCTGTGCTGCACAAAAAGAATAACCACAAGAGTGTTATCAGAATATACTGCTTTTTTTGTAAGTACACACATGATGATACAGAGACATGCTGAACAAAGGTCCCAACCATCAGGCCGGAGATCATAACAGAAAGGTTCCAGGACTGGTGTCACAAAGATCACACTGAATGCAACTTTCCAACCATAATCAGGTTGCCCTCTGAAGTCACATTGTGTGTCCATAAAAACCTAATTTTTCTCAGTGACATCACTTCCTTTCAAGTTTCATAGCAGTCACATCATATATCAACATATAATAGGATGTAGAGACTGACATTATTCTAGCTATGTCCTTTTTACTTATCTACCAACCACAAAACACTGCAGCTGATGGCCCTGCAGCAGCATCGACTGTGAGTTCTCTGCTGTCTGGTCTAGGTGGAACTAATGTACTCACTAACTAATGTTTTCAACACGGACATGGATTGTCTCTTGTGAACTGGAATAAAAACCGTCTTTCACGGGTACCTTCACATACCCACACAACGCTGATTGGCTGTTTCTGCACAGTCACAAGCGACATTACCAGAAAAGATGAGCTTTTTCAACTTTGGCGACAGAGCGACAAGGTTGCCTTGGTTGCGGCATTCACTTTACACTGAATTTACATAGAGAGTGGTCGCCGGGGTCACAAAGTTGCGCTTGCTGTGTAGGCAGCTTAACAGTTTTCCCCTTTAAAGTAAACCCAGCATGTCTACAAAGAGATACTGTGGCATTTGCTTCGTTCAGTGCACGAGAAGAGGCAAGAGCTGCGGCAGGACAAGTTGTGGTTCTAAATAAATCATTTGTGACACCAGTCCTGGAACTTTTCTGACACACCTTGCAGTACTGGGCTGCAGTGAAACACAAATGTAAACACCAAAAGCTGTTTTATTTTTAAAGGATGACAATATCCTTGCTTATCTGTCAGGGTAGCTTGACTATGCAGACTTCACACTCAGGCTCTCTGTCTCTGCCACTGCAGTGATAAACAAGAGATTAAGTTGCTGTTTAAAGCTGGGGTAGGCGATTTTGGAAAACTAGCATGAATTTGAAAGTAGCATCTCCTCAGGGCTCTGCCTAGCCCCACCCCCCGCTCACATGCACGCGCGCGGCCGCTATATCCAGAAGCAGTCTTCTGGACTCCAAACCCTAGGCACAACGTGTTTGTTTCACACTACACCAAGTCATGTCTCAGTCAGCACGAAGAAAACACCAAGCCAACATGTAAAGTCAGTTAGTACTCACAGCCGATGTTGATCGGGGTATAGGTAGTTCCTCTGACATTCTCCACATAGCTGTGAAATCTAGCTCAAAACCTTCCCCAATCCCATTTAATTAATGAAGACTCCAAACCCTAGGCACAACGTGTTTGTTTCACACTACACCAAGTCATGTCTCAGTCAGCACGAAGAAAAGACCAAGCCAACATGTAAAGTCAGTTAGTACTCACAGCTGATGTTGATCGGGGTATAGGTAGTTCCTCTGACATTCTCCACATAGCTGTCAAATTAAATGGGATTGGGGAAGGTTTTGAGCTAGATTTGACAGCTATGTTTTGACCATAAAACTACCGTATTTTCCGTATTTTCTCCTCTTTTCTCCCGTCCTCCTGTATCAGTATTCTCCTGTAAATCTCCCGTGTGATGATATAATAATAAAAGCATTCCTCTGCCTCTCCAAACTGAGCTCCGTCTCTAGCCTGAATGGGGCGGTAATGCTCCAAAATGATGGATGCGGACCACCGAAGAAGAAGAAGTCTCGCGAGAACTGCCACCTGCAGTAGCATGGATGGCAGTTCTCGCGAGATTAGAGCCAACAGCGGAACAAACTTAGAAAAATAAAGAGTTTGTTTTAGATTTCTTGTACATCTGTCTTAAATGTGAGGGATACTGGAGCTTGGTTGGGGTTGGGGTTGTGGGACAGCTCACAGCGGACTTCCCTTATTTTCAAAGACAAAACTTGAAAGGTAAGCATTCTCCAGCGGAGTCTGTTCCCTACATGCTACATGCTACATGCTACACGCACTGTCTGTGCATGCCGGTAAAATACACGCGCAGCAGGCACGCAGAATGGCGACGGGATTTGATTGGTGTAAAAAAAGGTATCCCGGCAAGATTATTGGTTGGTGTTTTCCCTGTTTTACTCCAGCTGTAGATAGCGGATATTTTTCGCTCTGTTTTAAGAACACATTATGAGTTGATTACCATCGGGTCATAAAGACCATTTTAACCAGTATTTCAAAAAGTGTATCTAAATCAGATCGCCAACCCCAGCTTTAACTTGTGCCTGTGCTTTGGCTGTAGTTTTATCTGACAATGTACACAATGTGTTTAACAGGAGGAGACTCAAGAGCACTCAACTCCCATATGTGTAAATCAGATTGGCCTTGACCTATGACCAACAACAAAACACATACTGTTAGCACCATATGAATGCTGTTTCTACAGAACTACTGGTGACCAGTAGACTACTGGTCTAGCCGACTGCCTTCCTAATTGTCATTGTTAAGCAGCTGATAAAAACAGAATGGGTCCACATGACTCTTTATTAGGGTAAGAAACAAGTCCATGGCTTCCCTGAATCCTGTGTTATAATTAGTTTTACCATGCAAAACCTGTATGTTTTCTTGTCGTTTCCAACGGTCCCTGCTTGCCCAACTCCCCTGTGAAGGCTGGTAAGTGACTATATTTGGGTACATACAACTGGGCCATGGTGCAAAAAAGGAGACTAACAGATAGGAAAAGAAGCCAGATAGGTTTCCCAGCGGTGTTTGCAGTGTAATCAAACAGGTCATGCTGAGTAATTCAGCAATGTGCACATGTTTGACTGACATAGCTCCATCAATTACAAGTGGTGCAAAATGAGGCTCTGCATTGTCACTGGTCAAAATGTTAGTAAAAGGATAGTGCAGGGTCACCACAAGGACAAAAGTGTTTAAAAATGGGAATATATTTTACTTTCCTAATCACTGATGATCTTTTGAATTAGAAAATGTTATCATTTGTTTTGCATTTGTAGCACAGTTGAATAACTGAAGGCTAATTTATCATTCAGTCAGTATTTCTAAAATTGGTCCATGATTATTAAAAAATGAGTGGTACAAATGGAAGCAATTGGGAACGTATACCATCAGTGGGTAACAATTCCTTTGAAATACAGCCTGCAAATGAAAAATAAATGACACACAATTAACAAAATATCAGAATACATTTTCTTTGCATTTAAAAAAGCAATGAATACATTTTCCTTATCCTATTAACATGTATGCCTTTTTAAGGTATAAGTCCGCAATGAAAAACTAGCCGGCTGTGTCTCAGTGAGTTGTTGTCTGTTTAGCTAGCAGCTTGCGCTTGTGGAAAGCCCTGATATGTAACATTTGGCCCCACTATACAATATAACTACATGCTGCATTTTTTTTTTATAAAACATACATCATTTTTTCATCTACTTATCACTCTTATGGTTGATTAGGGGACTTGTAGCCTATTCCTCCTGGAATCAGGTGACGTGGGGTACATCTTGGACAGGTTGCCAGCTTGTTGTGAATGTTTTTAATTTGAAGTGTCAACACACGGGGTGCTTGATGCTTGATTGAGATCTGTGCACTTTCCTCTCTATTTTAATGTCCTCTCCATTTTGACGCAGCCGACTGTCTGACTTTCTTTCTGCTTCTTTCTGATATCTCTTGTCCAGAAATTTGAAGATACATCCTGAGGAATATCACTCCGTCCTTAAAAAACTCCATATTTCTCATTCCAGGAGGGAAAGATTGACAGGTGTAGCAAAAGTAACCAAAGGGGGCGGGGCTTAGAGCACAGTCAATAGCAGATGGAAGTTTTTGATCAGTTTAGCCTTGTATTGCATTGCTATTACTTCCTACTTAGATGCAAATACAAATGTAGATAATTAAATTCCTCCCACTGAAATTTTTTTTAAGTAAAGTTAAAAAGACTGATCAAGCAAACTACTTCTCAATGACAGTACCTTGCGCAAATGCAATCAGTCACTTCCACCACTGCAGATGTGGCATGATGAGTGGGATGTGGAAAATTGCCTGTCTTTGGCTGCATTGCTTAAATATTTGTCAGCAAGAGAAAAAGTCAATTTATTCAAATTCATCAAAGCCAAACAGTGACAGCAGGGGAAAGGAGCGACTTAATCAGTGAAATATAAAACAGAAGACAGGGAAATATTTCCACTTTTTTGTCTGTTGAAGGAATTTAGCAGCATGTTCATCTCGGCCTTGCAGCTGTGATCTGCACTCATTGGAGCCACTTCAAATTTGCTCTCTGGAATTCACATTTTGTGCACTCATTTAAGGAGGATGCCTTTCTGTGTGCGAGGTCTTAATGCCGATGGTTGCAGCATTTTTTTTTTCAAGCACGAAACCTCAATGTCAAAAGAAAGACAAGTACCACATCTCTGTTGCTGCATATGTTACCTTACTTATAATTCTAATTGAATTCATTTATTTATCTTCAATTAATAATTTATGATGCAACACACAGTGGTATGCAAATGAACAATTTAAATTTAATGAGTTTTTAATGACCAAACAAATAATTAGTGGAGCTCGGTGTGGTGTGCATGTAATTTGAGCAGGAATGAATCTGACAGCTTTGTTCAATGTTTGATCACAGACCGGCTAATTTACTTATAGAGCAGCTTATGCAGCAAAAGACCAGTTTGCACATTTACAAGCATCAGAAAAGGCATTACCTCAAGGTCATTAGGAAGTCTCCAAAAGGCCAATTTTGGACATGTAATGCCAAAGAAATAGTGTGAGCCATAACATTCAACACAATCATAGCAAATGGAGGCACATGCTCTGAATATAATTCACATGCGTACACGGAAAAATCCACTATGGTTATCTGAAATATTCCAACTACTCCCATCGGTGTGGAAGAAAAAGGCAGAAGGCTACATGCCACTGCAGCCAAATGGTATTTGATAACGGCTTTTTTCCTGCAAACCCAAAAGACATTGTTAAGATTTACATTTTCATATATATGCTGACCTTTTTTCCCTCCTCTCTTCTGTTCGCTTGTCATCAGCGCTGTAATTGAATCAATATATTTCCTGATCAGCCCCTAGATTGAATAAGGTCACAGGAAGCCATGTGTGGACATTAAAAATCATTATTCTACTCAAATCGAGCAGAGATGGCATAGACCATTCAGGGTTCAAAATGAAATTATATTAGAGTCTATTACACTTTTACAATTATAGAGACGTTCAAATATTACAACGGGAAATGAAGTCATAATAAAAAGCCCAGGGGTGTATTACAAAGAAATGACCCAACTATTTTTTTTCCTCTCTTCCCCACTGTTAGTGAATTGATGAAGAGAACTTGGTGACATTACATTCACAGATAAGTGACCTTATTCATGAAAAATAGAGGAGACTGTTTCACTCACTCCTATTTCATAGCTCAAGTTTGCAGTGGAGCATTTCTCTTTCTCGTGCACCTTCAGTCAGTAACAGAGCGTAAATTTCCTCACACATTCAGGAAAGAGTGTGGCAGCAGAAGCAGTTTCTCCTTTAATTGCCTTTGAGCATATATTCATTTAAATTATTCATTTATTTTCTGGGATATGAGAGGTTTTTTTTTTTGCTTTGTGCAAATGTCTGAGCTAAAAGGGGGCTAATTAAATAGCCCAATACAGTTGTGTAATTGTAAGACAAAGTTTCAATCCTGTTAATCCAATAGTGCAGAAAGAAAGTAGAAAATTAAATTAAAACACGCTATTAATGCAGAGTTTTTGGTCTTAACTCTTTTAAATTATGTCTAACTATCAAAATAGATAAAACATTCATATATAATTGACTTACTAATTGAAACGAATAACACTTATCAGTGATTGACTTATCAACCCTGCTTGAAAGAAGAGTGAAACTTGTTCCTTCAGGCTTTGGAGCCATTCTGCTGGTTTGCTCTTATATCGTTTGCACAATTAAAGCTACGAAAACTTTTCTGTGTTGGCACTGACGGACTTTTGTAGACGAAGCTGTTTAATATATTTCACGTGTAAGTGGTGTTTTTCCTGAGAATTATCCCTAGGCTTTGGTTAGAATTGATTAGACACTGAAGAGAGATAGAAACAGGAGAGTGAGAGTGACACATGACCCACAGGGTCTCCTGCTTAAAGGAAGAGGCCTCTATAGGCCTATATAGATATATAGATATAGATATATGTAGCATTTATACATTTATTTAAATAGGAGGGGCCACAGGCATGGTTGAAAACTGGGAAGAGAGAGCAAACTGGGAATGACAGGCAGTAAAGGAGCAACAGGACCTCAATAGCCTCTTTTCAACCTATCAAATGTATTAAATTAATTTAATACATTGAATGAAAAACAGTACTTTAAGGGCCTTAGATGTATGTAACATGTAATAGAAAAAAAAGACAAGAAAAAAACAACTCTATGAATAAGTGCTTTAAAGACATTTTGTCTCTTTTCTTAAATCTCATTCACACATTTTCAACAAACTGTACGGCTCTACACACCTAAGGGCAATTTGGAGTCGCCAATCAACCTAATGAGCATGTTTTTGGTCTGTGAGAGTGAGCCTGAGCACCTGGAGAGAACATGAGCATGCACAGGGAGAATATGCAAACACTACACATTAAGGTCCAGACTGAGAATGAGACCACACAAGAAGCCTTCTTGATATGAGGCATGCACATTATCTGCGATGCCACCATGCTGCTCTCAATCTATAATACTACATTGATTTTGCCTACCTTCTGATGCAGACGCAGACTTTTATCTTGTAATGATGCTAAGATCAGTTATGGTTACCACATGATGCTAGTGATCTTACTCACTGACCTTGGCTAATTTACAATAAAGCCACTGATATTAACCATTTTAATCTGATCTAAACCATCGGTTGTACTGTAATGGATGTTTTGTCATACAGTTTGAATTTAAGGTCTGCCTTTAACCTACCACATTAGGCCTCTGATTCTGTAACTTATGTATCTAAAATGTATTATACTGTACATTTGATCCCTATCAAGCCTATTTCAATACTTTCTTCTTCAACTCTTAACAAGTTTACTATGTCTTTAAAGACTTTTTGCATTTGATGTCACAAGTCTGCCTCGCTCCTAGCCAGAAGGTAAATGAGACATGTTACCCATCTGATGTCTGGGATAGACAAATACAAAAATGTCCCTGCAGCGGACTTAAATCTATTAGGTCAGTCATGATTTTCTCCTGCTATAGAGTTGAGTGTCTTATCAAAGCACTGAATGCCAATAATAGATACCTGCAAATTATTTATAGTGAATTCCACTGCAAACTCTCATTTGCAGTAAAAGCACAAGATATGACATTGCTAATGCTAGCAATTGCTTGTATTGCAAGTTGCAGCAAAACCGATCACATTTAAGGACAACTTTCAACCAAATAAGCTGTTAAACAGAAAGAGAATCTGTGAATGCAATGTCATATTAGTTCTGTGTCTGTAAAGAGTGCTACATTTGTAACTCTTCAATGTGCACTTAAGGCTTGGTGTTTTGTGAGGAACAAGCGTTGAAAAAATAGGCCTACAATAATTTCTGTGGTCAACCTATAATGCAGCTTTTAATTTTGCTTACTATACATCAAAGGACCTAGTTCTGGTCTCTAAATTACCAGTGTGCTGTTTTAATTCTGCTGACCATGTAATACAGCTATAAATATTGATCGCCTAATAATGCTTTTACTAAACATGGCTATTTTACCATAAAGCCATTGTACTCTGGGTATTTTTGGAATGTTCCTTATATTGCTTATGGTGCTGCTTTCTATCTTGATTATGATGATCTTCAATGAAGTCTTGCAACTGTCATGTAGCAGTTGACCCCTGATCATTTATGATGTTTGCATTGTGTATATTATGGTGTTTTTATATAATGTGTACCTGGCTTTAATTTGAATCAACTTAATTATTTAAGTAAGGCTAATTAGCTGTACATGATATTTGCTAAATTGTACTTTGCACGCACGTTTTGTCATCACTGGTACAGTTTTCAGGGAATTTGCAGACTAGTCCTGAGCTTGGACTAGTCTGCAAACAATCACAAGGCTGACAGAGAGAGACAGATGACTGTTAACATACACCTTCACATCTATGGCCAATGTAGAGTCACCAGGTAACTGAACATGGATACTCCTGTTGTACCTGAAGAATATGTCGGCATGCAAGGAAACAGCCTGGATACTCCACAAAGAATGCACAAATAGAGATTCAAACCAACAACCTCCTTATGACAAGGCAAGAGCAGTACTCATTGCAACACTGTGTGGTCAATCATAAAATATTTTGGTAGCATCTTACTATTTGCCTAGCAAAAACCTACCTACAGCATGAGAGGCAGGCACATAGCATTATCAAGTAGAATAGTCCAGTGTCTTTCAAATGTTTCTTTTGTTTTTGTGGGTTAAATAAAGGTATCAGTGTTATTTTGGGTCTTTTTCATTACCAGGTTAAAGTTCTTTACAGGATCTTTAAAGATCAGCCTCAGTGTATCCCGGATTAGACAATTATACTGTATGGCTTCACATGTTCAAAGTGGTGACCTGTGATTTGCCAGCTCAGTCTCGTCCATGCAGAGAAAGAGGTTCATTTTCTGCAGTTGTTATACTTGTGTTTCACTTAAGACACAGCCCCTCTGGTCAATTAGGCGTGATGGTCACAATGTCTGCAGAGTGCTAACAGTGTGCTCTTTAAAGCCTGTCAAATGACGGTAAGAGAGGGGGGAAACCCGGTCGCCTGGAAACGGAGGCAGCTCCCACAGCCATCATCATCATCATCATCATCGGAGGATGTAAATAGCCTTTCATCTCAGGTGGAACAGAGCCGCTGAGCGAGCACACCTACGTGGGCCTGTTTAAACTGTGAATGCAGAGGGATGAACGGTAATGAAAGGCCCATTTACACCATCTATTCCACCTCCACCTCTAACATTTTTTGAATATAAAACCTCCAAGTGGAACGTTTATGAAACACATAATGACAATCTAAATCAGTGGGTGGCTTCAATCTACAAGGATTAGTGGGCTTGATATAGTTCAACACATGAAGGCACACTTGTCGCCTTATTACTGTAAGAGCTTCAAAAATCCTCCCTGAAGGAGGGAAGGGGAGAGAGAGGGAAGGAGGGAAAACACTAGACTATGCCACACATCTCTGGCAGCAAATTAGGGCCTGTGCTATCTATTCAGTATGGAGGGGGAAAAGAGGCAGAGATACTTGGCTTGTCACATTTCTCAGGTAGAAGAAAATAACTCTGTGGTGTTTCTTTACTTTAATGATATGCCCAGAACATTACTGCCTCAACAGAGCCCAGCAACTGTGCAGACAGAGAGTGATGTGACTGTGTACACTGTTATGTTTGAAACAGACACCACTGTTCATTACAGGTCTGCTCTTTCTCGGGTTTCATAAACATCTCAATCGTTTGGCTAACACAACACACACAAAACTAAAGAAAACATGCTCATAGTAACAGTGTGTGGAATGGGACACTACATGTTAAACTGAGTTAAACTAGAGATTCTTGCTGTTAGCTGGCTAAGCTGTTGTGAGTGAATAACTAATAAGGCAGCACCAGAATTAGAAGTTGGTTAAACTATTTAATGATATATTTTAATGATACAGGCCCAAAATCCCAGTCAAATACTGTGTCTCCAGTGTACTGCTGACAGTTATCCCAGTTCATGGCTGCTGCCTTACAGCTGAAATGCCCATGTTGAATGAACCCTAGAACTCACGGGATTTGTAGTACCTCAACAGAAAACTTGGGAGGTTTGAAAAATATTAATTAAATTGTATGAAGGCTGTCAGTTTGTACTTAACTACAAAACAGCAAGTGACCATATTAAGCAAAAAAATATGCCCATTAAACAAAGAGAAGAACCAAAGGCTGGTGTCACTAGACCTGCTAACATTAGCATTAGCAACGTTCCACTCCAACTTCACATTGTTCAGCTGCCATGGGCTGACCTACTTTAGATAAGAGTGCTCATCTTGACAGTTTTTTCGATTTAGCTTTATTTATTTATTTATTTTCAGAATGAGAACGTATGCATTAAGAAAGATTGACATGTAAATGAATGGGATTATAGCTGAGTGGCTAATTTCCATCCCCAGTCCCATTAGCAGGTTGGTGTCAACACATTCACAAAACAGACATCTGTAACAGGAATAAAAACATACAAAATAAAAAGACATACAGTCATACAGACAAAAAACAAAACAAAACAAAAAAAACCTCATACAGTCCAAAAGAAAACAGGCCAGGAGTTGGGAGACCATGGGAATTATGCACACTGGTGTCATAGTGCTAAATTGCCAAATGCTGAAGTGCAGACTGCTAGCTACCTAGGAGCTCTGGTCCTTGTTTTATTGCTCGTTGCCCAATACTGCACAGAGATATAAAGTGCATGTTGTATTGCACATAACCCTACTGCCTAAGATAATAAAGTGGAACCAATAATGTTAAATACAATATTGCACAAAGCACATGGTTGGGTTCACAGATGTGTTAGTAGACACTGCATTAACAAAAGCATAAGTAGATGTTTTATGTAAGCATTAATTCACAAAAATGGCACACACAGATGTACTTACAGTGGACAGTTTTGGATTATGAGCCCATTCAACATACAAAATTAGACACAATTGACTTCAGACTTAACGTGTTTATCCTAATTTGAAGTTGTTAGTATAGGAATATTTAAAAACCTTTTTCAGACAAACTTTCACTTAAACAGTTAACAAAGAGGTAGAGTAGAGGTGGCCCTTGAACTCCCAGATATGAAGCTACGTTGTGCTGGCTTGATGTCATGCCAGTCATGCCCAAAAGCATGAATATTTCTAAGCAGCTATGTAAACTTCTTTAAGTCAAAACAGACAAGACATAAAAATAGTTATCCATTTATGCGCGGTATGTGCCTATTAACTATAAATTCATCTAAACTTTTTTTTTTTTTTAAATGTATTTTTTGGGCATTTTGTGCCTTTATTGACAGGAGATAGACAGTGGATAGGCCTGTGAAAGGGGGCAGGAGAGAAGGGGAGGACACTCTGCAAACTGGTCACAGGCGGGACCCGAACCCAGACTGGCAGAAGCAAGCACATGGGGTGCCTGGTTGCCAACCACTCCGCCAAACCAGCACCCCACATCCAAACTTTTTTAACCAGGTTTCTGTGTTTTCCTTTCATTTTAACGTGAGGTGTTTTAGTTCCTACTTGTGCTTCTGTACTCATTCTTAAGATGGATCTTAGAGAACTGCAGCCTTTTGCACTTCTCAAACTGCTTCATTTTTTTCAGGGAATTTGCTTGGTCAAAACAAATATTGAAAAGATGTCAAAGTGCATGGCATTGGGCTGACACACTAATTTTCTAATACTTCTATTGACACAGATAACTATGCAGTTGCAACCAACAGTCGTAACCAACTACTGACTGAAGATGTTGGAAAGAGTGTCACAAGATGAAAACAAAACAAAAAAATACAGTGCAATACTATACATATGTTTATGATGAATGGTATGTTAGCTTGATGCTGATGGCATTTTCTCACTGAGGTCTCACATTTCTCATATTTAAGTCTTAAGTGGTAGTCCTACAAAGACATATAATGATAGTGACGTTGTTTTCAAAACCTGTTAATTGTGTTTCCTCCATCTTGAGGACACACTTTGGTTTGTTAACATCTGTGATTGTAGCACATGCAGGGTACTCTGTGCTCTTATTGGTCAGTGTCTCTGACTTGGTTGAACAAATTGTAGGAAGCCAGACAAAAATCAAACATGAGGGTCTTTCTGTTGGGAAATAGTGAGATGGGACAGATGGACTTTGTTGTTACTGTGATAAAATAAATGAGACAAAACAGATTTTGGGAACCAAGGGGTCTCTGAAACCTAACTAACGCAAGGTCAGGTAAAAAGTGTACTTTGACCATGTGGCATAAGTCTGGTGGATAGAAATGTCAAATTAATGACTTTGCTTTTCTTTAAAGGATATCTATACATATTTAGCCTAACGTTTGTGAGAGACTTATTACTGATTATTGGCTGTTTAGGATGAGTGACACCGACTTTTGATTAAAACAGTAGGGATCACACGGCTACACCTCTTTGTTTTAAATATACACAAACACTCAGTGTATCTGGAGTTCACACGAGGTGCTGAGGCTGTCGTGATCTGCAGTCTGATCATCTCCCTCCTCAGCCAAACTGGCTCGCTCCATCACCCCGGTCTGTTGGAGGCCCGATGGTGATGAATGCCTTTTCCTTTTTGTGAAGTCCCCTGTACTGCTCCAGCATGCCAGGCAGAATGAAAAACAGATTAAAGAGGCAGGAAACCGACACAGAGAGGATGTTTGGCTGTTGGCTATTGAGTTATCAGCCCTTTTCACACCTAATGAAACAACTTTCAGCAGTGCAGCTTATTAAATATCCCCCAGTCACTGGGCTGAGCTGCAGAGTCGCCAGGCCCTGAGAAAGCTCCGTTAGATTTTAATTAAAAACAAACAAATTACCCAGAGCTCCATGCATACAGGAACTTTCACTCAATTCAAATAGGGCTCAACTTTAACTGTAGATTGATGATGGAGGTTTAAAGGTACACTATTTAAAAGCACCTGGATTTCTATTCAAGCTAGTGAGAAAGTTAATAACTGAAAAGGCTTTTAGAAACTTAAATTAAATTAATTATATATGGTAAGGAGCGAGGACACCAAGTCAAAGGATCAAATAATTGCACCCTTTGAGGTCAACAAATAGAAAATAACCATCTAATTTAGAATTTGATCATCAATCCAGTCTTGTTGGCCTTCACATTAAATTTACCTTCAGAACATTATGATTTGGAAAGGTAAGTCATAAATTAATTTAGTTTCCTTTCGTCATGTTGAAATGGGAAGTATTTAATCACAAGCTAACATGCCCCTAGGTGAAAATTCTTCAGATGAAAATGTCAGATCATACCTGCCTTTTTCTCTGGCAAATGCTTTAAAGATATTACCGGTTCTTTGTGCCCTTTTATAAGTTTAAAATGATGTATTTAGACGTCTATCCATTACCTCATCATTTGGTTAATCAGTGTACAAGTCCAGTTGTGTAATGTCTCTGACATGTTCTCTTTCTTAATCCTGATAAAAGCCTAATCTGTTCTTTTTTTTTGTTTGTTTATGATTTATTTATACAGTACGATTCAACAGGTGTGTAAATATGGTCAACTTAAGTAGGCAGGGTTGCTCAGTCAACAGGGTCATCATCGAGCTGGAGTGAGGTGACATGCTCTATAAAAGGTAACCAGATTCTGCTAAATCTTGTGTTAAGTTTTTGAAGGGAGTATCTGATTCTTTCTAATTTCATAAATGATAACACATCCCATATCCATCTGGTATGAGAGGGCGGGTGGGGGCTTTTCCAATGTATTAAGATAGCACGCCTTGCTATTAAAGTGAGGAAGGCTATAACATCAGCAAAGTGAGAGGGTAATCAGAGGAAAGGGATGAATGGTGACAGATGTAAAGGTGAAAAGGGAAACAAATAATTTCCAGAACTGAAAAAGTGCTGGGCAGGCCCAAAACATGGCCTAATTGGTTCTAATGTGTCAAGTCTTTTTTGCCCACTGTAGTAACTCAGAGTCATAAACATACTTGTACTTTGGGTGTCTGCATAGCTCTAAAATAGTAAAAAAAAATAAATAAATAAATCATGATCCTTGTCATTATTGCAAACAAAACATGACAAGGATTTAAAACTCAAATGACCGTTAAGGTGAAAAGTACGCTGGGCCACTTTTAAGAGCAGACTATTTATGTGAATGCTGTAGGCTAGCTTCATTTTGACATAAAGTTTCCCAACAAAGTCTAACAAAACAACCTACTAATCTTATTGAGGTGTGGTTTCAGTGTTATCATCTCTTTCAGGCGGCTTCTGGTGTTGTTAACTTGAGGGAAAATCTGCAGTGGACTTTGTTGTATTGTACATCAAAGAAAGAGATATTAAAAGCACACAAGGGGGTTTAAAAATCGTGTGAAATCCTTATTTGAACTGTTAAAATAAATTTACATTGGGATGCAGTGAAATCTAAATTTAATTTGCATATATCAAATCTAAGGTAGACCATCCAAAGAGAATACAAAAAATAACACAATTTGAGGGTACAGTGTATAGTCAACTGATGCTGTTTTTTTAAGCTTGTTGTATTTTCACTAATAAGTTAATAACATTAAGTAGTTGCTGTTGTCCCTGTATTTGGCGAGGTATAGCTTAGCTTTTGTGTCATTATTGTCTTTACAGGACAGCACTGATATTTACTATTGACATGTACCTCATACAGCCCCACTTCAAATGACCCCTTTAAGGTGTTGGCTACAGCACTGATTTGGCACAGACATATAAATCAGGTTTTAGACATCAGCCTTTAAGGGTGTCTACTCCTCTGGTAGAAGGTTTGTTTAAGCAAAGCACACTGAGCACCTCTTGTGAAAAAGGCTCAGCTCATTACTGAAATATCGATATGAGCTATTGTAGGAACATGTGCATTAACATTTTTCTCACACAAATGAAGACAGAGTGGAAGCAAGGCATCTTCGGCAAGGCTGAAGGGCATCCGTCCCGACAACTTAAAACAATGTGGACTACCCTTCCCCCAAAAGTACCCCCTTGTTCTCCCTCTGGATTTGTGCTGTCCTCCAAAAGTACACGTAGCAGGCTTGTTCCTTTCATTTGGATTCGACCCCTGCTTACCTTACTTCCGAGTGGGCTTCATTAAACATCTTTCAGGCAGTTTCAGGGCCTCCTCTTTCTCTCTCTTGGAGACGCTCGCTAAGTGGGAGAATAGTAACAAAAGGGAAGCTTCCAATGTTCAATTCTCAGAGGAGAGGGTGACCCCAACTTTCGGGGGAAAAGAACCTGAGAATAATAGCAAATGAAGCCAAGGGATGCGTTAATGGGCTGCTATAGCACACAGAGCTCCTACTTTAACTGACAGACATGTATATTAATACTCAGCACTTTTTTTATCAGTGTGAAAAATTATGAATATTCATCCTCATTTATATTTCAAGGCATTTCTATCCCTGTGGAGGCCTTGGTGGGTTTTGACCAATTTCCATCCCCATTACAGAAATGACAGCTCTCACTCTCGGGCCCTGACAGAGGTCTGCCCAATGCACAGGAGGTCCACCGAGGAGGGAGCCCGCGCCTGTTCCCAGCTGTCCACAAACACTCATTAACAGAGGAAAATATCCAACGGAATCTCTGTGAGAATTTTTAATCACACAAAGGTCCTGCTAATTAGGCAGCTGATGGGGCATGGAGAGCACAAGGACGAATTCTTTAAACAAAGGACTAGAAACTTTAGGAGCCTTAATTACTCGGGCAAAGAGTTCATTTCAGAATGGCAGAGCACATCATTCCACTAATGAGACCAAGTGGCAGCACATATTAGCGAGAAATAATGTGGAAAGTTCAATTACATTGTGCTTTTGGAGCCTTTTCCCTCTTTCCCTCCCTGCTACTTATGCACACACATAAGACAAAGCCCGGGCCAGCGCAGGACGCAGGCAGGGGCGGAGGACACGTAATCACTGGCACCAGCTCTCCGTTCTTCACGTGGATCTTGGCAGGCTTGATCATCTTAATTGCCCATTAGAATGTTCTCCTGTTTGAAAATGAATATCATTATAGCGCCCAGTTCTGGCCTTTGCTGAGGAAAGACTTGCAGCAAATTTTCTCCATTCAATAGAGCATGTGTCTTGAATTCCAAACACACCATTGATGACCAATTTGCAGTAACCAAATCCTTAGAAATGCTCTGAATTAAAGGGACAGAGGTGGTGTTAATTATCAGGAAGTAAAATGAGACCTTCTTTACTTGCTACATTGGCAAATAATCATAAAGAACATACTGTGTGGTCTTGTTGTGGCTGTTGTGAATTGTTTTGTTAGGATTCATGTAGACTGTGTTTTAAACAGGGTTATGTAAAGTTTTCCATTACTCGGGTGGCCCAACCCAGACACTTCCTTACATAGATTTAACAGAGCTGCGCGATGCAGCACACTGATTTGTTGCATTCATTTATCATGTCCTCTCTAAATATGGCACACAGCCAACAGTGGCCTACCTTTGAATGTGAGGACTCTATTGTCATCCTACAGCTAAGTCTATGGCCTATAATCGACACTTTGCAGCCGAATGACTTAATAACAGACATGATGACCCCTGTGGCTCCAATTATGCTCACAGTTACGATGAACAGGACCAAGACGCACAGTTTGACTGTGCGCAGATTATGTGTTTCACTGATATTAAAGTACACCACAGCTATTTTTTTTTTACAGAAACATAAGGTTTTGAACTTACATATCAAGTTGATGTAGTTCTTGCCCCTTCGTCTTAAAATCCAATATTACAGCATCATTTCTAGTGCACTAGAGTCCTTTGTTCTCATCACATTAGGTTAATCTGATAGCTCCAGGCAGGTACTCTCATTCTGTTTACTTCTGCCTATATGCAGGGCTCTGTTGACGTGACAACAGTTAGGAGAGAAACAGCAACAGTGCTGTTTGCTTCTACAGTGACAAAAGGGGGAGTAATATAGGGCTGGCCTTTATTCAGTAACCGCAGGTACTTTAAAAAAAAAAGTAACAAACATGGAGTATTTGACTTGTAAACTAACTACGTTACTTTACCCATTATACCAGAAAAGTGATCTGAAGGGGTGCTGGTTTGGTGGGATATAGAAAGCAACCAAGCTCGTCCCATATAGCTTCAGCTGGTTTAAGTTGTTTCCCAACCTTTTACATGCCTATCCACTCTCTCTCTATCAAATAAAGGTGGGAAATACATTATGCATGAAAATGCATAAAACACACATGAAGAAAGTAGTCTGAGTATAGCAACAGATTGCTTTGTAATGCATGAACCCCAATACTGGCACAGAGTAGCTAACAGCTTGCAGTATCTTAAATTCTTCCTGTTGGTTGTCTGCCACACAAAGATGCATTTGACCATGCAAGATAACGAGCTGTGAAAGTGAAGACCCTGGTTGGTGGTCTCCACTCCACAAGAGGTGTGGAATCATTCTTCACTGTTTAACCTGACTTAATGTACTGTCTTTGTTATGAGGCTGCTTATGCTGCTATTAAAACAAGAATCCCATCTGCTCTGAAGTATAACAAAGCTATCAATGGGAGAACTTACTCATAACTTTGAAAGTCTTCAGATGATTATATAACTGTGCTGTGAGGGTGAGGAGACAAAGTTATATTCATTTGTATTTTGATAATAATATTAGGTACAATCTTTTACTTTGTGTCACACAGTGAATTGGTAAATAATTTTGAATGAGAATCAAATAATATGCCACTGAAAGGGTAATATATGCGCATTCTCACCTGCGTAAAAGATTGTATTAAAAATCCTAATGCCCACATCAGGAGGTGCCTGGATACCAATTACAGCAAGCAGGAAGCAAATTTCCCGTGAAATAAAACAGCTAATGGGAAATGGAGGGCGGCAGGCGGCATCTCTTATTGCCCGCTATGCTGGAACAAGAAAAAGGGGGCAGGCAGAGCCCAGTGTCCACCATTGGCCTGTTTTTTTCACCACACTGGAGCCAAATACATCATGACCATCAGATACTGAGCACTTAAATGTATTGTGCTCAAGGTAAAGTCACATCCCACATTTTTTACCAGTCTCTGTCCACGGTGGTTATTTAGAGATTTTTTGTACCACCAAGCCAAACACTGAGGGGAAATAAAAAAAGATAATTTATACCACTTTAAGATTTTAAAAAAATCCCAGCAAATGTGCAATAATTTTCACTAAATAAAACATGTCTTAATATCAGTTTTACGCAAAAAGAAAGAAATTGGCCCCAAACAACTGCTTTCCTGCTTAGGAACAGGATTCCTTAACTTTACAATTCCATGAAGGTGTATTATAAAAATAAAGCTGTTTATAACTCCTTCACTGGCAGATAAATCTCGGGCTCGCTACTAGATACTTTAAGATTTGTAGGTGCAAATTAATAAGAAAAAAATACCTTTGTGTTGTAAAAATAAGCTCTGTTCAAAGCATGAATAAAAGATGGATGTAACATGTAAGATAAAGAATATGTCTACTCTTTGATATGTGTATTCGTCAAACTTTACATGGCTACAGCAATATTTATTAACATCTTTTAAAATAGCACATTTCAACTCTAACCTGTAGGTTGACCCATTTTCAGAAATGTTTCAATGTCCAAAAGTTCAATCTTAAAGATCCCTCAGTTTAAAGATGGCATGTCCAATAAAGGACAGGCACTACAAAATATCAAGATAAAACAATCACAGCTATATTTAATCGCCCACAGTCACACAGGGGTTACATCTCACTCTCACCTCATCATCCTATCTCATATACATACATCTATTTTTCAGTTAACGACATGATATATTTATACAGTTTGATGAAGTGTTCATTTATTAATTGCATTCATGCTATATCTGTTTATACATATATGTATATATATTTATATATGTACATATGTACTGTATATATATGTATGTGTATATATATATATATATATATGTATATATATATATATATATATATATGTATGTGTATATATATATGTATATATATATATATATATATATATATATATATAGATATATATATATATATATATATACACAGAGAGAGAGAGAGAGACAGAGAGAGAGAGAGAGAGAGACAGAGAGAGAGAGAGAGAGAGAGAGAGAAAATACAATTAATAAATTAACTATTAAATAATTAGGATATCAAATTATAGTTATTTACTTGCATTCCTGAACAGGAAAAATAGTTTTTGTGGTTGACTGTTATGCTTGTTTAATTTCTGACTTCTCTAAAAAGACAGTGAGTTGGCGTAAATTTGGGTATACAAATTAATTCAGTTTTGAAATCACTTATTCCTGTTCAAAATGGTAACAAAAATCCCATTATTAATCAGCGTCCATCAGAGCAGGAAGATGTAGGAGCTAAGAGCAAGACGACAGCAGGGAGTGACTGCACATACAGATATTAGCATAGATGCTAACAGCCTCAGATGCTGTATTATCAGATCCTGACCAAATTTCTTTGACAAATAAAAAATAAATAATGGAAGCTCTTCTTTGATAGAAAAGAATTTTAACACTTCAGTTGACCCACCTACTAAATCATGTCATAGGCTGAAGGATTTTGATTGACGGGTCGCTTGTCCAATCACCTGCTGGATTTGTTTGGGATTTTTTTTTGGACTGTTGCTCAGATGGCAAAGTGCAATATTCTCTATATAGTTCATATTGTCCAGCCCTTCTGGTGTGGCAGGTTATGATCATGCTATTCCCATCATGCTTAGTCCTGACCATTGTGCAACAATTTACTTTTACAATTTTCTCAATTTAGACAAAACTCCTAAGCTTCAGAAGATAAAACTCCTCTTTAGAGGGTTGGCCTCCTCAGAAAATGACTTTGACATGTAAAATTGTTGAAGTGCCACTTTAAAATATAAATACCCTGAATTGAGCATTATAACTCACACTCATCTCCTCCTGAAAGCTATTATGTGTTTGTGCCTCCTTTTCTCAGGGAGCTGAGTGGGTCAAATGCACATGAGCTGCCTTCTCTGCAGAGCCCCATTAGGACAGAAATTTGGAAATCAAGAGCATGTTGACTGTGTGCTCCCCTGCTTACCGCCTGCACACAGCCTAACCCAGAGAGAATAGTCTGACCAAAGAAGACCCACCGGTGAGGAAACCTATTGATTTTTTTTTCTCCCGTGTTCTCTCTGCCAGAGTTGTTTGTTTCTTTTTGCTCATTGGCCCTGTTTTATTTACAGGCAGGGGGATCAATAGAGACACTTCCTCACTCGCTTGTTTCCAGCAATATGAAAACACATCTCTCAGCCTCTTAAGCACTCTGGCAGATCTACATCATTTCTCCAGTGGTTCAAATAATTTCTGTTCAAATGATTGACAAGTGAAATTGTGCAAAAAGCCGTATCTGTAAAGAACGCACTGAAGTGAAATCTTTATAGATATGTATTCGGGGAGAACTCTTCTGAGCTGTCACAAACTTGGAGAAATATCTTCCAGATATTGACCTTTGCAGCACAGAAACTGGTAAAATATACTTTGAAGACTTTTTAAATCAAACTGAAGCAGGTTTTGTTGGACTGTCTGCACCTATTATGGTCAGAAATCAATGTGTGGGCTGTTTTAAAAAGCCCCTGCAAATTAAAATTGTCGCTTAACAGCAGGGGAGAAAACTGGCAGGAGAAGTAAGAGAGGGGCATTTGGCAGTGATACTGTTTAGACTGTGTGTTCATGTGTGAGAGATTTTACTCCAATCTTTTCTTAATTGTGTTTGATTTTCTAACTTCTTGCTGTGGTAGTAATTCTGAATTGCCTTTATCCCTTTTGTTTAGTAACTGGTGAGTACTCAAGCATCAAATAAGACTGTTTTCACACAAAAAGTCTGTTCCTTTGATCTAGAATAAGTTTGTCACATTTTTGCATAGTTATCTCAGGTTTAGGTTGGTGTTCACATTGGAGCATTTACAAAAGGACTAAACTGTTCTGACTGAACATGTTGCTTGATGTCTGGGTCACGACTCAAAAGCTCTCACTGGACAAATTGTGGCTGCTCTAAGATGGTGCAATGCAGTGTCATTATACAATAATATTCATTCCTTAGCTCCACTGATGAACAGCTATGTGTGTGAGAGAAGCACATTCAAATAGAAATAAGCGATATTTAATTTATCATTTTAGTTGTTTACCCAGCTTTTGTTCCTAATTTATTCTATTCTTTATTTTCTCCTCCCCCAATCAAAGCCGAACACCTGTTCAGTTTTTATTCATTTTTTTAAAACCTGGGATCTGATTTCACAGCAGCTAAGTCTTGTGAGGATGAAGCTTTATGTTTACTATATCATGTTGAAAATTATTTAAGTCTGCATCATAGGATTGCCAAATTCGACAGTGCACGTATAACTGTACTTTTTATACAACAGCAGAAGATTGTATTTAACAGCGGAGATCAAAAACAAGTTTATTTACAAAAAAGGCATGATGAGTGTCTTCCACTGAACGACGTATTTTATCAAAGCAGTGAGACAGTTTGAGCTTTCAACAGGTGTGGTTTTACACACTGACCACAGGTCACAATCAGACTTTTAGGATCCATCAATAACCACCACAAGTAAAGCCATTATGTATGACATTAAACTTCAGCATAATTAGCCTAATATGTTATGGCTTTGAAAGTAATTCATTTTAACGTTTAGGAATACTTTATGTCAGAGTATTGACAGCAGTCATCACAATCTTCACTCACATGTCACATAAGTGGCCTTTATTTTAGGCTATGATGAACAATATAGACGTTTTCCTTGGGTATAGTATGAGCTGACACTTTTGTCTGTTAAACAAATGACAAATGTTTCTATGAGATGGAATCACTCTGTTTAGCAGACACCACGTAAGTATATGAACATATTCAGCTTTTGCTTTCACTCGACTGCTGTGCATAAAAGTGCTCCTGTGCAGCACTGTTCTCCATAAGGGAGCTCTTTGTAGATTTGTCTTGTGTGTGTGTTGCATTGTGTGTGTGTGTGTCTTACAGTGCAAAGAGAGAGAATCAAAGCAAAATGAAAGTGTGTTTATTAGTACATCCAGTTGTGTAATGTACTGTATGTATGTATATATACGCAGGAGTAATGCCCTGGTAATCTATGGGTGAAAGGATGATTGTTCATTACCTTTGTAATATTTCTAACAAGGACAGAATTCTGCTTATGTTCTTTCGAAAAGGTACATTACTGACATCAGTTTCTCACTGCAAATGATTTGTACTTGAATGCATGTAAAGTGAACTGAGACCCATGTTTTCTTGAATAAATGAATGAGTATTTATTTTGAAAATGTAAAAGAAAATAATAATTGAGTATTTTTCGGAAAATACAAAAAAGAATCATTACAATGAAATTCTGCAGTCTAGTAAACAATCCAAAAACAAATACAACCAAACCGTGAAATTCCCAGTTTAACTTCTTTTACATTTCAAAAAGGAGTGGAATGAAGTAAAACTTTTTAATTTCCACCCCCTTCTCCATTGCTGAATAACAAAAAGAATCCAGTCAGTTTACCTCCAACAATAATAATAAATTCTTAAATTGCTTGGCTTTGTTCAGAATTGAAATGCTTTTTGATATTTTGGTCTGCACATATTTAATGTGAGATTTCCAAATTAATGTATCATCTATTGTTATTCCCAGAAATTTATTTTGAGTAACTCTCTCAATTTCTACCCCATCTATCTCTAACTGCACTGTCATGTTTCCTCTACAGTTACCAAATAACATAATTTTAGTTTTTTTAAGTTTAATGATAATTTTTTCTTATCAAACCACACTTTCATTCTGTTCAATTCCAAGGCAATCTCTTTCAGTAGGACATTCAGGTTCTCTCCTGAGTGGAAAATGCTTGTATCATCTGCAAATGAAATCAATTTCAGTGCATGGGATACCTTGCCTATGTCATTAATGTACAAGATAAAGAATTCTGGGCCCAACACTGACCCCTGGGGAACGCCACAGAAAATGTTTAAATACGAGGAACAAAATGTAACCAATTTCACAAACTGTTTTCTGCCCCTTAAATAGCTCCTTACCCAGTCCAATACCACACCCCTAATCCCATACTGTTCCAGTTTATTGATTAATATGTTGTGATTGTGATCTTAAAGGTGCAGTCAGCGGTGTGGGAGAAAACGAGTGGAGGGTTTGTTTATATTCGGATTTAGACCCGCCTCCCGAAAGCTGATTGACGTGCATCGTCATGGAAACGGCCGTAGAAACTGCGTAGCTGACGTAGCTAAGGAAACCCCGACTGGTCAGACAACTCGACTGCCGTTATTGAAAACATCACAACAACAGTACATTTTGGCAGATTAGACAATAAGATGAATGCCTGACGGCTGCTACTGTTATGTGAAGCACCACGAAGCTAATGCTGCTTAGCTTACCTGTCCAGCAGACGGACGGCGACATCCGCGTCCGTTTTCAGGTCTTTCAATTCGCGGAGTTCCCTCCACCGTCGGAAAGCAACACCAATGTTGACCCGGGTCTTTGCTCTTTTGGTCATAGCCCTTCTTTTTCACTTTTCACTCCTCTGACCTTTTTCTTTTGGGCTGTTGTCAGCCATTGCTACCGCAACTATTGTATCTCTCTCTTACGCTAACTGCGCATGCTACGCAAACTACGACTCCCCCTCCCCCTTCTGTCTGATCTGCGCATGAGTATGATCGCCCTCTGGATGTGGGGGGGTTTACTTTGTTTTGGTAACTCGGACCGAGCCACAGTATTTACCTGCTGAAATCCTGAGTCAAGGCTGGGTATTGAAACTGGACTTTTTTTTCCAACATGCTGTCAGTGGTGACATCTTGTGGATGGAGAGGAGAATTACGGTGAATTTGACAAATACTGCATCAGATTAGAAGATTAGAAGATCGCTGAATGCACCTTTAAATGCACACTAGGGTTCAATTGGCAGTTTTTGCAACAGGGCAAACAAATTGCACCAACTTGCAAAGTAAACTCGGGATGGTTTGTTGCAGAATAAACACATCAGTTATGAAAGCAATGTTAAGACTGTAAATTGCCCAAAATATTTTTTTTTCCATTTCGAAGACAAAGCCCCCCTGGTGGTCAAAGAAGTGGTTCCTTGCAGCAATGGTAAAATGTAGGGGTCAGTCCTCAGTTTTTATCTTGGCTTTTTCAGACAGGTTTCCTATAAGTGTTTTTCCCCTTTAATGATTAATATTATTCAAGCAGTTATTGTTTAGAGACAGTTTTTCCACCATTGCTCTTTCTATTTATTGTTTATTTTTGTGACATGTTTTGTCTGAATGCATAAATGCAACATGCCTTTATTATTCATGTTGACTTGTTGATCCAAGCCTGCAGAAGGAGGAGGCTATGTTGGATAGATAGGTCCACCTACAAAAGATGCTGTTTGCTTTCTTATTTAAAAAGATTTAAACACTCTAACTTGTCGTTTACACATCCCCTCCAAATGATAGAGCACTTCAATGCACTAGACAAAATAAAAAGGGGACAAAAGGGGGGCATACGCCACAAGATAATTGACCTTATTTTTGGTCTGAATCCCCCTCAATGTAAAATTTAACATCAAATTGAAATTAACACGTCCGGTATTTATGATCACAATTCCTGATTTGTGAGGTGAGCACTGCGGACCACTGAGCATTTCCTCTGTGCTTCGTCACTTGAAACAATCAGAAGCTAGTAAAGCAGAAAGCACAATAAACAGCCATGGCAAAGATTAAAAACCAGCAGTACAAAGTTATACACATGACAGTAAAAGAGAGAGAGTTTGACCACTTCACTGCTATGGATGTCCTAGGAAGTTAACCCCAAGCTTTACTTAGCTTCAGCTCCTGCTCACCTCTGGCCATGTCTGTTTACACTAAAGTTGCATTGGAAGATTACATGCTGCAAGGGTTCAGACCATGGTTGTTCATGAGTGAGTTCAGTAGTGCGTGGTGTGCTATGTCTATCATTACGTTGCACATGACATACTATGCTACAATCATTTGTCTTCACGTGTGGGGTCTCTTACAGTTTTCAGATCATTTAAGACATCAAAAGTTTTGTGTGTGCCAGGCTAAACACAGAGGGCTGAGGTTTAAGAAGAGAGAGGTCAGAGTGGATAAAAACAAAGGAATAATGATTCCTTGGGTGATGGGTTGCATTAGCATGTTTGCTCATAAAGTTATAGTATGTACTCAAAGAAAAATAGGTTTAAAATATAGAAGATAATACTACAACCCTAACAATCTTTTTTGATCTGTATGAGGATGAAGGATAAAATTGCTAATTTTAACACAGCGTTGTATGTTCTTTCGTCTATGCAAACAAAAGAGTGTGCTACTACAAGTTCTACAACCTTTGTGCATTGTAAGTCTGGGAGGTTCTGGAAGTAATGGCATTTCTACTTTAGAGAGGGGCCCTCCTCCCTCCCTTCTTGTTGACAGCCAGGCTGTTCCTGCCCTGATGCACAACGCACTCACACTCATTCTGGTGCAGTGGGTGCTACACATTGAATTAAAAGAGTTCTGATTGATAAGGTAGTTGAAGGCAAATCTGCTCCCGCTAATTGTCTTTCAAATGCCCTCATTAATCAAAGCGGCGCTGGTCCTGCTGACGGGCGGTCCTGTCAGCCGCTCTGCTACAGGCTCTCCTCCGGCCACTCACCTCCCAGCGTGACGCCTGCTTCCCCTCTGTCAGCCCGCCGCTGTCCGAGGACAACGGGAGCACAGGCCATCCGTCCGTCCGCCGCACACCTGCCTTCTGCCAGACAGGATCTGGCCGCCCCCTGCCACTAGGACGGCCCCAGAGACCAATTTAGCAGCCACTTAATGATTCATGACTTCAAGTGGTGGAAATGAGGGCAGCATATGATAACAGGAATAAACACATTTAATTAGCTTCTCATATACATTATTTATTTATTTACCTGCACTCTGATTAATTTATATATTTTGTGTCGGAGGACTTTTTGGTATTCACAGCATCTGGCAGGGAGCCTTTGTTGTCTTCCTCACCTTTCGTTTTGAGGGGTGGAGGGGGGGTAGGGGGTAGCGGTGCACCTCCTCGTTTATCTAGGGACCTTTTCCAAAGGGTGCACCGGGGTGGGGTACCAACAGGGATTTGGCGAGCCCCCCACAATGAAATGAAAGGAAATGGCGGTAGAATATTAGACTTTAAAATATACAGTTCCCTGAGCTCTAAGTAGCCTTGTTTGTGAATTTCCTGACAGGTAGTTACTCCCCCAGTTTTCTTTGAGCACGGGGCATACATTTTCATGGAGGTGCTAATCAAAGCTGTGCTGCGGCAAACAGCAGAGCCACAGAAGGCCCAATCAAAGCCGTGTACCTGGCTCTCTTCCATAAGGCTCCGGGAACGCTGATGACAACTCTTACCCGAGCATCTGCCATCGCATCCATCACAGGTTGACTTCCTTCACACTCACTCTCCTCATCTATCTCTCTCAGTGACACATGAACACAGAGTGCACCATGAGCACAACTCTGCAGCATCAACTTCATGTTTACAGGAGTTCAGTAGATTTTAGATAAGTCGCATCTTTTGGTCAAGGAAAATATAATTTGTGGAAAAAGATAAGTGAGTAAAAAACTGAGTTTGGTGTCAAACTTCTACACAGACAGGTCTATAGCTGTCAGTTTAATTTGTTCCACTTTTCCCTTTGTACAGTGGTTAATTGTTATGATGCATGCAAGTTGCAATGAAATCATCATAATACTGGGCTTAAGATATAATTGTATCATAATTTTTATTTCACCATTAAGGCATGAGCTCAAAGCCAGCTGAGGAGTAAAAGGTCAATTCAAAACAAAACAAAACTTCAATTGTTGGATGATAAAGATGCAAGATGTCACATTTCTGGTTTACTTGTCTTTATAAAAAAAATTAACTCTTATGTTTGGGATGGTTCTCCCTCATTATGAATCAAACTAATTTTATTGAAAGGATGTAGATGTCCATAATTTCTTTAGAGAAAGAGACAAATAATAACCATAGAGTGTAGAGGACAAGCCAGGGGGATGTCAGCTGATGGTTGCTGAGGATTTTTAAGCTAATTTGCATTCACCAACATCCTAAATCTTAAACTAAACTAGCCAGAAATAAACTGGAACAACCTATTAATTGGCAGAAAGGTCAAGTTGAGGCAGGACTCTGATAAATGGTTATATTGTGCAGGTTTGTAGTCAAGAAGTTTTTAAAGAACTTTTCAAGGAACGCTGGTCATGGCACAAGGAAAGGGTGATGCCAAATAAAATAAACAGAAAATTAACTTGACAAATGAATGCTCTCACCTTTACTTAAACACACACATTGTGCTGAAAGTTAGTTTTCATTCAGCAGTTTGGTCAACGACTCTTTTCTTGTCGCTTCATTTTCAGTCAGAGCATTCATGATGCTGCCAAAAACCCCACAGCAGGCTCACTGAGGGCATTGGTAACCACCAACACCTGTGTATTTGCCTGTTTTCATTTTATTTTGTGGCTATTTTGGCTGAAAGTGACATGAAAACACTTTGCACCTTCCGCTGAAAAGATGAAAATGTTTCGCCTGCCATGCATGCTCAAAAAAACACCGGAAATCTGTGGCGGCAAGCAGATTTTCTAGTGGCAGGCCTCCCCATGTGATCTGCCCTCAAGCCCGTAACCATCTTCAAGCAAAAAATGTTGCTCCACCAAAAGCTTTAATCCCTTTATTGAAACAAAAAGTATGAATTGATTCAGTCAAAATGCCTTCAGATATCATCATACCTAACTGATGCCTGTCCTCTCTGTCAGCCATCCAGACAGAATTCATGGCACTAGAAGCTAGATGCTTGAACATGATAAATGCTGAAGTACCTTGATATATTGAGGAGGAAATAATAATGCTCTCAGGCAATGTCTTATGTAAGATTTAGCTAGCACAGCATTTTGTATTCAAATGTGCCATGCAAATCTAGAAAATGTGTTCCTGTTTTTAGATGTGAGATATTGAATGAGCTATTGTAAGAGCAACATGTATCCATTCTTAGGGGTATTTGTGTGCGAGATAGAAAGAAAACTGCTGTTTCTGTGACTGTTTCTCTTTGTGAACACAGAGAACATGCATGTTTGAATGTCAGTGAACGTGAAATGCTGCTTTACAGGGACAGTTCAGTATTTTTGAAGTGGGATTGCATGAGCTCCATATGGCCACAAAGTACAGTAGAAGCAGTAGAAAGTCCTCTCCCTCAGTAACCCACAGTCTGTAAGGGTCTGTTACGCAGAACTAGCCGCAAACAGTGATGTATTTTACCAAAAACAATGGGTATTTTTGCCACCTACAAGAACTCCTATAAAAAAAATACTGTAGTTTAAGAGTAAGTTGCCTAGAAATTTTTTTGGAGTGCATTTTTTCAGAAAAATAAAGTTTATCTGGAGGGAACTGACTCACGTCACGTATTCCTAAGCACAGTGCTGCCGGGAGTTGCTGAATCACTACATCTTTCTCTCAGCTGCTCTAGTCAACAAGCTCGCAACTTCAGATGCTGATTGTAGCCTCTTGTAACTTTTATCAAGTATTGTAATTCTTTTGTTTGAAGTCTTAGTGGTGTGAAAGGAGGACAATGTAAGGAATTAAAAATGAGTGATTATGACAGCAATGATGGTTTCCTTCGCTTTGGAGCCAAGAGGATATCTGTATAAACTTAAGTTCACAGAAGAGGAGCAGATGGAAACTCACACCATCTGTATCACTCATCATACAGATTTCCCTGCTATTCTGACTCCTAGAGTTTTGGGGACGTTCTTCAATTTCCCAAAGATGAACTGGTAAAAAAGTCCAAAACCTGAAGGACTTAATTACAGTTAATCCTTAAAGTAATAATAATGATCTGTCAAACTACTTGTGTGTGTGTGTGTGTGTGTGTGTGTGTGTGTGTGTGTGTCTCTCTCCCTCTCACGCACACACAACCATTAATGTTGTATATTAGCAATGCGCAGCTCAGGACAGCACACAGAAGAAATACGTGACGTGTGCCAGTTAGTTTCAGATAAACTTCACTTTTCTGAAAATTTACAGGTCCTATGAGGAGAATCTATTTTCGAAGACATAAAGACTCTGCTACCCATGAGCACGCGCGGCGACTGTCACAATGCTGCGTTCCAGTAACCTCGGAAATGGGAGTCAGATCATCTCCGACTTATCAGTGTTCCAGCTGAAGTCGGAAAAAAACATGCCGATCTACCAGGCTATTGTTAGCTGTTGTTAGCACGCCTGCGTTGTAGTTAACAAATACCACATGAAGAATGTGATTATCACTATGGCAGCATTTTTGTAAATATAAGTCTAACAATACTATGTATACAGCTGATCTAGAGCAACACACCCCAGTCAGAAGTGCAAATAAAGTGATTATTACAGGAGCTAAATAACTGTTCACACTGGGGGCATCCATTTTTGATTATCAACTCGGGGGTGGCGAGGTTTCACCGAGTTCTCAGTAGGAAATTCAGACTTCGGGGGACGTCCCAGTTGCAGTTTCTTACTCGGAACCCAGAAATTCCTGACTACAACCGGAATGCACCAAAGACGTGACCCATCCAAAGCGTCTGTTTGTTGTGATGCCAATAAATGCGGCTCTGACCTTCCTCAGAACTCTGCATTGCTTTACAACTTCTTTTTTTAACAACTTACAGGATGCAAAGCGACGAGGTAATGTATCTCTTTCTAGTTACATAGTGGTAGTTTTTGATGTGTGACAACAAGAAATTTTTGGAAAACTTATTATCGTGGTTTTGTGGCCGGCTGTCCGACCCGACCACTTAGCTAAGGAATAGCATTTATAGATAACCTATTTTGATGCTATAAAACTCATCCTAGAGTGTGTATTTCGATCAGGCATATATCTAAAAGTGAGACTTTTTTGTAATTACTTAGAAACTCCTCATAGCCTCTTTAATGCACTCAAAAAATGTTTAGGTAGCTTAATCTTAACCTGTGTTATTATTTTTTGATGGGAGTTCTTGTAGGCAGAGAAAATACCCTGTGTTCTTGGTAAAAATACGTCCCTGTTTGCAGCTGGTTCTGCTTAACAGACTCTTACAGACTGTGGCTTACTGAGGAAGAGGAGAGAACTTTTACTGCATCTAATGTACTTAGTGGCCATATAGAGCTCATACAACCTCACTTCAAAAATACTCAACTGTCCCTTTAATTATTCTACAAACAGATTGATCATGCATTATCTAAACAATAATGCAAGTAAAAGTAGGAGACTGTGTTACCGTTGTGTTGTGTCAGGGGTCATGGGTCAGCTCAGTCTGTGGGTTCGCGCAGGTTCACATGTCACACTGGGAAAGTTGTGGGTGGTGGTGGGTCATCTTGCTGCTTGTAGCTTTGCAGTTGCAAGATGGAGCAGGTTTGTAAAACTGGACTCCTGAAGGACTCTTTTCATCACTTACAATATTTGCACAAAGTTTCTGTCCTGTCAGTTTCCTGCTCATGTCACCTTCACAAGTAAGCAAGATGCATCTTGAAGCTCAAAATCTCCTTTTCATCAGCTAATTTTTATCCCTTCATCAGCTGTTAAGACCAGACAAGAGGAACCAAAAAGAAAGTGCTTCCTGCTGGTTAAAAAAGTACTAAAATACATGCCTGCTTGATTGTATTGTATGGTATTAAACATTTATAAATTCAATACGAGTCATTTTTACGACCTTACTGATAATAATGACGGGAAGGAGAGGAAATGCACGACAGCCAAAGAGAGAAAAAATCTTCAGACACTTTCAGTGATATTGTTTCGTCTTAGTTAGCTACTACTGAAAAACTAAACTATAATTGTCAGCATGAAACAAACCAGATTATTTGATATAAAGCATGTGCAGAAACCCATCGCTGCAATGACCTCTACAATCGTCCTTTCAAGAATCGCTCTTTTGTCACTTTTGTGAAGGGAAATCAGCAAGAGCGGTAGACGCAGGATGATGATGATGATGACAGAGAGGGCCAAGGAGGTGACAGAGGCCTTCGTCCGAAGAGACGAACTCATAGAGTCCCACCCCTGCATGCTCTCCTCTTCACTTTTTCCATCCCTGCGTTGCCCCTCTTCTCCTCTAATCCCTGGCCACTGAAGACCTCCAGACGCCCTCCTCTCATAATGACACGGCTATCAAACCCAATTGCTGTGGCTCAGACCCAAGGCAGTGCATTAAACCCCTTAGTGTCTGATTGCTTCTCCAGAGTCAAGTGGTTGTGTCCTCCCTGTCATTCCCACTGACCACCACTGTCGTCACCGCCCCGGCTGCTCACGCTGCTGAGATGAGAGCCCTCACACAGGCCTGGTTAACCCGCTCAGCTCATTCACAGCGACCTCATACATACAAAGAGACAAGAGGCAGCACAAAAACACACACAAGTTTTCAACTAGAGACTGGCTTTAAGGTTGTTTTCAAGCAAAATAAATTTGAAATGAAGGACTTCTGCAAAGTCAAAATGACCTGTGATGTGGAAGATTTCCCTCTAGAGTTACTCCAAGAGCTGTGATGGAGGGCAAAGTCTGACTAAGTAAAAAAAAAAAAAAAAAGTATGATCCCAAAAAATTTCAACTAAAACTATTAGACAGTTTGACATCAATGTAAGGTATACAAGCACCCAACAGTAAAAGTGCAGTGGTTGATAGAAGGGCTGGAGGGATTTTTGTGGTCCTGTGATTCATAAGTCTTATAAGCAAAGACAAACATGAGGCCAATGACACAGGCCTTAGACTGGGTACCTTTAAAATGCAATTCACTGAGTCAGAGTAGACATTTCTGCTAAACTTGAGAAAACCCCTGAAAAAATATTAAGAAATAACATTCCCAATCAAATGGGAATCTGACGCCAGATGTCCGTGACCCCTAAGATCTAACCAGTTCATCTTTCAATCATAGAAGACAAGTGTCTAAAATATGGCAGAAATCCCTCAAAACACTCTCTGAGATATTAAATTGTTATTAAACAAGCAAAGGCTGACAAAGATAGTCCACAATGTTGACTTTTAAGACCAGTTCATCCTTCAGCCAAGTAAGACAAGCATGCTTTATGTATGGCTAAATGTTTCCAAAAGCTTTCTTTAAGATCACATTGATATGCAAAGATGGCATAATATCATAGCAGTTCATCTGAGTGTCATAGCCAATATTAATGCAAAGTTTGAAGAAAGTTTTGTTACATTTCCGTGCTATATCAGGTTTCACAAGATCAATAGCTAAGAATGACATCACATTGACATTAATATTCTTATCAGTTCATCCTTGACCCAAAGTGGGCATCCAGGCAAAGTCTGAAAAAAAACCTTACATTTTTCCCAAGCAAAGGCTACAATTTTACATGATAACTTCTAAAATGGGATGAAGTCCACTCTGACCCAATCACTGGGTCAGAGTGGACTAAAACTTTTAAAGTAAACCTAATGAAGGACCACTGAGACATTGATTTCACAAGGTCTTCTCTTTATGAGGGATCAGTGGCTTAGTCTTGAACTACAGTGCAACCATCAGTTTGGAGGATTAGGGTTGAAGCCTTGCCCTAGCCATTTTTTTCGCAGAGAAAGGGGTCCAAAGTGGCAAAGACCAATAAGTATCCTTTGAAGCATAAAGAGGTGGGAGCTACAAGCGAGACAACAGGAAGTGGCTGCTTTCACAGAGATTAACATAGATGCTAACAGCTTCAGTAGCAGTTGTGAGAGATCTATATCACATTTTTGATGATATAAAAAACACTGAAAGCATCTCTTGACAGAAAGGTTATTATCGTTCCACTCTGCATATTTTGATGAGTTTGTTTGACAAAGTGGCACATGTTTTGTATTTTAGTGCCTGCCAACAACCTCAACATCAATCTGTGGAGTGGCAGAAGCACAAGAGACTCCTACCTTACTCATAACACATCTAGATCTGCAAGAAAATCTGGTAAGATAATCTATAAAATCAGAAAACTGAGCACTTGCTGACCTGAGGCAGCAATGGGGCCAAAAAGCAGACCAATTATCTTGTAGTTTGTACACTGCTTAGAGAGTAAAACAAAAAAAATAGAAGAGAAGTCTGTCAGAAACTCTTAAAAACAGCCTCACAGTCTGATATTTGCAAGACTTTTGTTCGGTGAATCTTCACACATATTGTGTTACTGCTGACTGCTGTTAATATAAATAAAAAACGGGGTGTTAATTATAAAAAATGTGATCTAATGATACACAGAATTAATTGCTGTATGTTGGGTATACATTACAGAACTGATTTACAGTGTAAGCCGTCAGTACACATTGCTGCAGGGATGTTCCTCAGTTACAAATAGCAAACTGTGGTCCATGTTGGCTGCACTCACAGAGCTGCACTGAAGGGAAAAATAATGGGAATGAAAGAGCAAATATCTGTAAGTATTTGTTTGTCACTGCGTGTGTGTTCCTGTATGTTTGTGTGTACATGTGCATGAGCAGTGTATGTGTGTGTGCTGTGGTGTAAGATGGAGTGCAGTGTCGGAGTTTGGGCAGAAGGTGAATAACTACAGTGCTTACAGTGTAATCATGGTTCCTGTCAGCCCTGCTGCAGGAGAGGAGGGGGCGCCCGGCACACTGAGCTCCTCGGTGATGAAGTACAGGCACCGAGGAGCGCTCTACACCTGGATATTTATTAACACAGGCCTGACAGTAATGAGGCCTGAACAGGTGGGCTGGGACACACATATCAGAGTGAGGAGCATCCGCCAGGAGGCAGTGGGGGAGACGGTGGAGACGAGTGGGAGAAGTTCACCCTGCAGGAACGCAGCCCTACAGAGAGCTGAGGCTGTACACCCACTCATACCTACATACACAGCTGACCTGAAACAACAACAAAAAACAAGTACCAAGTGTTTATTTCTATTCTGCTGCTCTCAAATGTGGGTGCTTCACTTCTGGAGACCACCAAAACTTCTCCTGCACGAAATATATCATCCAAAATTTGGCTGTGGAATCTTTGCACATACTTCTACTCAAATCAAAGATTTGTGTATCACAAGATATGCAGAAATCCAAAACAGGCAAAAAATGTTGCAAATACATTGTGAGAGACAATTAAAATAGTCCATGTATATCAGATTCAGTCTGGTGCCTGATGAGCCCTTTAATTTGACAGGGAAACATTTGATCAAATCCATCTTATTCAAAGGTTGTTACATACTTCAACACAATTTAATACCATGTTTTATATCAATAATTTGTTTTCTTCTTCTATGATTAATAGCATCAAAATAAATCAAAGCTATTTTTTCTAGATGGGGACAAAGAAGAAAATTCAGCAATTAAAGATGTGAAAAAACACATTGTCTAAACAGCACAGAGGCCTGCTCTTTATGTATTTCTGCATTTTAGACCAGTCTAAAAAGTTAGTATAAATTTGTCTGCAACTGAAAACAAGAATTATGTGTCAGATATTGTCCTGATTATTTTCCACTGAGCCTACAGGATAGAAGAATATATGCAATGTGCAACAACTTCGTTTAACATTGCAATAACTATTTAGACAGGGATAATTTAACAAAAGAAAAGGAATGCCCTTTGTGGTCTTGCTATTCTCTTCTTTGAGGTTGCCCATAAGGGTTGATAAAGATGAAAGCTTTCTGAGGCCCTCTTAAGTGGGCCCTGAAAAAGGTTAAAAATTAGTTGATCCAAAATGTAGGCACTTGAAACAAAACTTAATATTCAACTATGATACTCCATTTCCTATCGAAGAAACAGAAATACACCTTTTTTTTTTTTTTTTTTTTTTAAATGTATATATTTTTTGGCCATTTTGTGCCTTTATTGATAGGAGAGAGACAGTGGATAGGCTTATGAAAGGGGGAGAGAGAGCAGGGGAAGACACTCTGCAAACTGGTCACAGGCAGGATACGAACCTGGACCGGCAGAAGCAAGTACATGGGGTGCTAACCACTACGCCAAACTAGCACCCCGAGAAATACACCTTTATGTATGGGCACTTCATTAAACTGCCTATGTCAAAATGTAAAACACTTGTTCGTTAAGTGTTGTCAACCTTTTATCCATAATGGTAGCATTTTGCAAGGTCAATTGGACTCAGCGACTGGGACCCTATTGTAGGACTTTCTATTGACATTTGAAGACCAGAACAAAAGTTGTGATGGTAGCAATTACAGGAGAATGAAAAGGGGAAACCAAGTGGAGATAAGATGCTAAACAGGTAAATGTTAGTCAGAGGTTGGCGCCACTGCTTCTGATCCAGTGCAATCAGCACAGTCATCTAAAAAGGCACCTACTGGGACTTTCAGGGGGCCAGCCATGTGTGCAAACTTGGGGTGTCAACATCCAAACGTGTAAACGGATACACGGATAACAAATCATAACTTTTTAGAAAAATCAATAACCATTTACAGGTCATTTTTTCCTCCTCCTCCTCTTTCATTTCTCACTAATTTATATATTATTTTTAGTGGTGACAATGTTGCCTGAAAGCTTTAGATAATAATATTAACCAACTATACACTTAAATGTTCCCACTAATGCAGTAATCAGCATATATAACAGATGAATGGAGTGCAATGTTACATTAATATAAAAGAACTGTAGCCACAGCCAGTGTTGCGTCACTTCCGGTTGCCTCAGAGATGCGGAGGCAGTCATCATCAAGCGGAGCACTGCGTGGCAGTTTTTCAAACAAACTACCAGTGGAAATACTGTTTAGTGTGGGCGATGTCAAGCAAAACTGGCTCATAACAGCAGCACGGGATGCATGTGAAACAACCTGAAACACCCGAACAAGTCGGAGGGAGAGATTGCTGCTGCTGCTATTGTGTTTGAGCGCAGCGTTCATAATTTTCTCCATACGCAAATGTTGTGCAGCTGAAAACAAAAACTGTTAATGGCTTGTTATTTTTGCCTGTTCGTTGTTGCTCTGTCGGCTTTTCTCGACCTGATCACAAAAAATATGGTATAATAGTGAGCAAAAGTTAAAACAATTAATTGAAAAGAAGGTTAAACCTTGTTTCAGCTTTCACTTGTACATTTTGTTGTCTGTCATAATTATAAATGGTTTTATTTTCAGCTCGTTTTACTTTCTGTCATAAGTAGACCTAAACCTTAAAATGGTGAGATGAATTGCGTACTTATTAAGCTCTGCTTGCTGAATAAAGGTTTTTGTCTGATAACTACTGTAATGTCTTTGATTTAATGGAATAAGGAGGTATTCTGGAGGAGAACGGACCCTCTAGTGATTATATAGCGCAACTGCGTTTGAAAAAGACCTTTAATCTCTGACGTGTAACTGTGTACACGCCAGTTAGTAGCCTTGTGTACGTGGTTAGTAAAAGTTCTACACGTTCACATCCCTAGTGCAAACCTGTGTCTCTTTTGCTCAGGCAGTGACACAGTGCCAAACGGGCAATCTACTTGTAAGTCACATAGCAATTTACACTTGTCCCAAGATGATGCAGCTCTCTGCCAAACTTACATAGTACTATATGAAGGCATTCAGGGCATTCTGAAGGACTGAGATAAATGTCACTGTCTCTATTAAAAGGCACCCTGTAATTAGATCGTATCTATACACTGATGCTTTAAATGATTACAACATGATGGACAATAATCAGTCACAAAAGGGCAGCATCAAGCTAATCAATTTACTCCCCTAGCCCTGCCCATGATCCTCTTGATGCAATTTTTTACATTTCAGATAATAGATGCGCTTGATCCAAAACTCTGTAATTTTGTTTTCTTTTAAATTCAGTATCCATAACAACCCTACCTGTGCAAAACAAATGTCAGCTAAACTTGATCACCATTTCCAAACCTGATAATTTCAAATTATTTGTCATTCAAAGACATACTCCTCAAATAATTTGCAAAAAAAATATTGAGACCTAAGAAAGAGGGCGACTGCAAGTGCGGAATTTTCCCTTAAGTAAACTTGTAATCCTGACGCTGATATTCAGAGAAGCTTACAGTCATTAAATGAAAATAAGTAGCTCTCACTCTGTGCAGGGTGGACTTCAGCTGAGAGGGTAAGTCTGGAAAAGTGAACAAATTACCAATAGGAAGGGAGATTTTCAGGCCTCATTAAGGTTAAGGACAGAGTCATGTTTACTGTATGTTAAGGAGAGTATACTCTGGCATGTAGTCAAATATAGTGAATGCTTCTCCTGCATTTGTCTCTGTGCTCACCTCCATGTACTCTGGCAGACTTATTAGGACTCTGAGTGAGGCTAATCACTGCTGTCATCTCAAGCTGAACAGATGCAGTGAACAAAGAAGAGGAGGAGGAGACCACTGCAGGCCCAAGGTGCATCTGCGGGGGAGGAGAGGAGAGGAGTGGTGCTACTGCTGCCTGAGCTGATGCTAGTTGAAGGCGCTCCCCTCGCTGAGTACCTCACTCAGAGACTAATGGGTGGAGAAAAGGTAGAGGGTGACTACGTCCAACATTCATGTCAAATCCACCTTAATAATTTGTCAGTGCCAGCAGTGAGTGACACAAAGTGCAGGTGAGACGGCGTCTGGTGAACACACCCCCGAAAATGGCACATGGGGAAATTCACTTAACTAATGTGGCAGAGTCTGGATCCAATCTGGAGCTGGATTCTGTGAAACCTCACAGAAGATGTATGGTTTTGAAATGATTTAAAGTGAGTGGTGAATGGACTTGAACCTGTATAGCACCTCTTTAGTGGCTTAACAACTTTAAGTGTTTTCTGCACCTCGGGTCAAATTCATTCATACCACATTCACACTGATGGAAGAGTTTTCCAAGTTATCTTATTCACCAGTTAACATGCTGCTGACCCCGCAGTGGAAGCCTTTTGGGCCAAGTGTCATGACCGAGGTTGTGTTTGCTTGTAACAGCAGGACTGAATTTTTAGTCAGGGAGGAGGTTCCCAAACTTCTTCCAACAAGCCCTCCCTTGGTAGATAGAAATATTTCAGCCCTCCTATTGCCACTCCCAGCTCTCATCATACTTTATTGGTAACCAATAAATGTATCTGACAACTCTCATGTACTTGGACAGTACTTGGACAACTCTAATGTAAAGGGAAGTGATACAGTAGATCAGTGATGTCATAGAGAAAAGTAATTGATCCACAGCGAGACTTTTTTATGCCAAAAAAATTAAAATGTTCAGATTGAAGGGATATTTCTAATAACATATGTGGTACCTAAAACACTGTACAAATGGCTAAAACGCACATAAACATTATGTTTAGAAAGTGCTTTATAAGTACGGACAATGCTTTGACTTCCAGGTGACAAAAGAATTCTTTACATTCTTTTAGTCTCTTTCAAAAATGTCTCAGTCTCTTTAAAATGAAGGACTGCAGACAGACTTTTATAAAACACAGCAGAGACTTTTAACTCGTCTCTCCAACCTTCCTGCTGAGTCTGCTGGGAGCTGGCACTCATTTCCTATGCAGACACTCCTTCCTAACAGATGACCTTGGTCTTATCAGGACAGGTCTAGATCTCAATAAAAGGCAGCAAGACTTAATATTGTTAAATCTCTCTGCAGTAGAGAGACAAATATCATTGTTCATATGTCATTGTGTTTAAATGTAGCTTCCATGAACCGTGCTGCATTGTAGCAGTAATGAGAAGTCCGTGATCTCTGCCATCTAAACTGCTCCAACAATAGTTACAGATAAGTCCAATCTGAAAATGTGTGATACAGTCACGTTTAGTTAACCTACATAGATGCATATCTCCAACGATGGACGGTAAGCTTCTTCTCTGAGAGTATGCTCTGGAAGAAAAGTCCACTTTAAGTGTAATTGGAATGGCATATATGGATTTAAATGAATAGTACACATGTCCTGCTTTACACATCAGTAAAAATGGGGTCTTTCTCTTCTTCCATTTTTAGCCCTCCAGTCAAACCAGTCACATAAGCATACAAAGGGGCTTTATTAGCCGATCCCCCATACTGCTACAGCAAGGAGGAGCAGATCTCCAATCTGAAAAGAACAAGCAGCTCCCTTTAAAGATCCAGTGTCTACAGCTAATCTGGTAAACTCCCATAAATGCTCCTCAGCACCACCAGATGGGAGGAATTAGCAGCAGCAGACAGTGCAGAGAGGCCTTAAGCCTGCACTATACCTCTGAGATTAATTAGCTTCCAACTTTAGATATTATTATAGAACCCTGGGTTGCTATTGAAATTATGTCTTCAACTCCATTAGACAGTTTTGTGCCGTGGAAGCAGGCAGAGAGGCGAGGCGCTGAGCCAGTGCTCCGTCCTCCATAATGCATGTTGGCCTCATCCGTACTCTGACAGCACTTAAGAAACCTACAGCCATTTGAGTGACAAAGATCTCATCTATATTTCAGTTTTGACTCGCACTGTACGAGGGAGGATCTTATGTGTCATACAGTGTGTTTCTGTGTGTGCACACAGGACATTGTGCGTGTGCAGAGGCAATTAGTAATATGTTGTTGGACAACAGGCTGGATTTACTCACAGAATCATCTTAACTCAGTGCAAGCCCGAGCGTCTCTCCATGTGTGAGTCACAGTTTTTAATGAGTTCTTTTCATGCAGTCCTCGGCTGCCTCCCTCGCCGGCGCTGCAGATTCACTGTTTTGCTCGTGCAAATCTGTGCATTCAAGTTTACGTGTGAAAGGATAAAGGGAGGATGAGGGATACTTTCAAAGAGAGGAAATACACCTCAAAATTGAAGAAATCAGACATTCTACTGCTTGAGAGAAATCTGTGCCAAATCATTACAGACAGTTCAAACTTTCCTCTTTGTCTGTATAAGGCTGACTACACATGAGGTGATGAGTTTTTCAAGACTTTTGTGTAAGTATTGCAATAAGACAGTGGATTTATTGGAGAGAGGGAGCATGGTAAAGGATAAGTGAAAGGAGCCACAGGCCTTTACATTCATTTGAACATGGCCACTAGTCTCTCTGCATCCTTCACTATCAGGAATGGGTACAGAGATCTGGACTGATGTGGCCCTGCTTACCAACACATTTTGTACCTTGTGAACTGTCTGTTCAGTGAACTGTTCATTATTGCCCCAACTAAGAAGACTGACATTACAGGTAAAAGAAGAATTATCAAAGGGGCAGTATTAATGTTGATATTTTGTTAGAATTATTAATTAATGAACAGTTTAATCACTGGCATCATTTCAAACATATCCATCTCACTCTGATATTGGAAAAAAGCCAATGAAACCCAACTCTTCTCATTTGACACTCATTAGACCGAGTCATGACCAACCACTGGAGGGTGTGTGACACAATTTGAAGCTTGTCACAACCAAAAATTTGTCCACACAATCCTCAAATATGTGGTGCCAGTGGGACTGTTTTACAGCTACCACTGGGTTTTGTTGTCCCCCTGATATAATAACATGTTTGATTTTATGACTCAAGGTCAGGCTGCCTCTGTCTGTATACCCATAAGAGCCAATAAGAGTGAACACACTGTCCAGACATTTGCAATTTTTTAATGCTCCAAACACAGAGGCAGATATAACACAATTGCATTGGCTTCTCATCAAGAATTTCACCGTTTATCTGGCTGTATGTTTTTTGCTACAAAATAATACACATCAGTACAAACAGCTGTCCAAATCAACGTGGTGCAGGGAGGGTATACAGACCTGATCAATATCTTAAGACCAGTTGAAAAATTGCTAGAATATGCATTTTGCACATTTGGACCTTAATGAGGTTTTAAATAGAGACACAATATGCAAAAGCAAGAAGGGGGAGTGTGAAAAAAAGCACTTTGAAAACGTAATATATTGAAAACAAGTAAACTGAAATAGGCTGAACAAAAGTTTAAGACCACAGGCTATTAAAGCCAAAATCTGCTCAAAATTTTCATTTTCTGTCAGGCATTCACCCGGTCATGCCCTCTTGATGGCTACAGCTAAGAAGCTTTCTCTCCTTGAGCGTGGTCGGATTGTCGAGCTGCATAAGCAAGGCCTCTTGCAGCGGGCCATTGCTGCTGAGGTTGGACACAGTAAGACAGTCATTCTACAATTTTTGAAAGATCCTGAGCATTATGGAACAAAAAAGTCATGTGGTACACCCAAAAAAATTACACCTGTGCTGAGCCCGAGGATCCGATTGGCTGTCTGTCAAGACACAGGGCGGTCCTCGACCCAAATTAAGGCCCTTACTGGTGCCGACTGCAGCACAATAACCATCAGACGGAATGTGCAGGAAAAGGGTTTCAAAAACAAAAAACAAATTCAAAGACCTCGTCTCCTTCAACGCCACATAACTGCCCGTTTAGACTTTGCCAGGGAGCTTCAAACATGGGACATTGAAAGGTGGAAAAAAGTTCTATTCTCTGATGAGAAAAAATGTAACGTTGACTGTCCAGATGGCTTCCAACTTTACTGGCATGACAAGGAGATCCCACCTGAGATGTTTTATACCTGGCACAGTGGGGGAATAAGAAAGGTCTAAAGTCTTGTTAGTGTTTTTACAGGAGAGCGTATTTGTCAACATTTTGATTTCAATCAATCAATCAATCATGATTTGACATTCGGCAAAAGCTAACACTTTAATCTTTTAGCATGAGCACGAGGGCTTTTGATCACAGAGGTCACCTGTCAACATGGCAACTCTATGGCAGTGTTGGTGAAGAGACTCTGGCAATCAGGTGTAGTAAAGTGCTCTGATGATCTGCTGACAGTGCAGTAACATTCAACCATTACTTTATTTTGACTTATACCAGGGAAGTTCAAAATCCCTGTTAGATGACAAATTATTGTTATCATCCTCATTATTTTGACTTTTATTCCTGGTCCAGCTGGTCATAGCCTTTTAATAAAGTGTGATAGACTAACTCTTTAGGCTGTTTGGTCCAACTACTGGGTCAATTGTGCTGCAAACACAACACCTTGGGGTTCGATTGAAAGTGAGTTGAGACCACTTCTCACATGCAATCTCAACTCATTAGTATTTTTCTGAAGCACAGTTTAATTTCTGTGTTTATATATGTTCAACAAACAAGCAACATGGAACAGCCTCTCCAAACAATCAACGTCTGATAACACCTCTTTTTCATCCAAGCAATGCTCATTTTGAGCATTTGACCGCCCTATATATTATTGAGGGCAAGATTTCCTCTTCAAAGTGTCATACTGACACATTACCCTTCTTCTCAGTGCCTTTTTGCAAAACCACAACAAGGTCATATTTACATCTCAAGACATTCATAGTAACTCTGTTGGGCCATAACATCTGTGCCAATTTACACTGCAATACAGTTTGGATGTGCATGACACCTGACACCAAGTGCTGGCTGGGCCCCTGGAAGGAGCAGTGAATGGGTCCTCCTCAAACGTCTTTCAGTAATATCAATGAGTAGGTAGTCCCGGTGACCTCACAGTTGATTTTCACACCTGATATTTAGACTGTAGTTCTTGAAGTGGCAGGCCCAGTTTAAATGTGGCCCCTGATTCCTTAACCCCCTGTCATCCTGCATGGTCTCCCACTCTGACCTTCAGTTCACTCACACATGGCATAAACAGTTCAAAAACGAGATATGCAAAAAAATTACAATCATGATATCAACACAGATGTTGGAAAAGCTGTATTTGTGCTGTGAATCATTATCCTCTGGTGGTTAAAAAAACATATTGCAGGTCGTACTATGGCTGAACACACCAAACATTACTGTGAAAACCACTAAATTCAGTAGTATCATTCATTAAATCAGTATCACAAAAGTATGGATTCTACCATTTTCAGAGAACTTTACTTTTTAAAATTGGCAATAATTTACTAAACTTCAAATGGACCATACCTTTACTAACCTTCATGGGCCACTCCATAGCTCTGGGCCCCAGAAAGCTTTCCTGTTTGTCCCGCCTCACAGGTGGCCTTGCATACAGACAAAGGCCGAGACTCTCACTTACAGTACTTCTGTCTTCTGCTTAGTCTGCGTGCCCATCACACCTCTGATAGCACCTCTATCGATAGGGAAGAGAGGGGGTCAACTGGTTCCCAACCTCTCTTCTCTGTGACACCCACAGTGGAGGTGAAGGGCGGTTATGTTATAGCTTGAAAGTACAGTGAGAATAGGGCTATTAATTATGCTTTATGGTATTTTATTTACAAACAACAATGGGAATTTTGGCTGAGCCTCATACTTGAAGAACATACAAGGCTTTTCTTCTCTAAGAATATATACCACTGGTCTTTATTTCTTTGAAGCATTTACAACCAAGATATATTTTGTTCCCCTAACACATTTTAACATTTTAATGGTATCTTTAAGAAAAACATGCCTCTCTTACAATTCACAAAGACAACCCATGGACCAGCACCCTTAACCCTCACCAGACACACAAGATGGACAGTTCAATATATTTCACTTGTCAACCTGGGCTACAGTACATAGAAAGTCATTGAGAATGGAACGAACCTTTAAGAAGCATATTCACTGTGATCTGACAAGCGTCCATCAATCTCATTCATTATGAGTCAGTCAGACAAAGTTTTAGGCGAGAGCTACTGCCATGGTGTAAAGTACAAAATGTAAGCTACTTCGTAGAACTCCACTATTGCCAAAACATGTCAGAAGTGGAGCAAAAATATCCTTTCAATAGATAAGTGCTTTCAATGTTATTTGTATTTCAAGAAATGTAGTCCATATCCGAATACACTGCTAATGAAGCTTTTAGCATTTATGCTAATACCTGTATGAGGAATCACTTTCTACTGTTTTCTTGTTTGTAGCTTCCATCTCTTCCTGCTCTAAGGGACATTAATCTTGGCAAGAGCTTGGCAAAAGGATCTGCCAACATTGTCTACAGACATTAAATCAGGCGGATCCAGCTGATATGCAAGGTTATCCTACCCATATTCCCATTTGAGCGACCACCGGTTACAAACCTTAAGACTGAGAAAACTACTATACTTCCTCACTCTTGCTAAACATGTGGTTAAAAATGTATCTTTTAAACTCCAACAAAACTCTTTAAATACATACCCAACATACAGAATACTAAAAACAGAATAATTTAATCTAAATTACTGTAACCTTGACTGTTATTTATTGTATCAAACTAAGCTTCCTCTTGGATTTGAATTTGTTGCACCCTATCTTCCATTAACAATCTTCTGACAGCACAGCTCAGCATGATAAGTTTCATTCCTCCAGAGGGGTGGGGCCAGATAAGCCATTAATGTAGCATTAGAGCAAACTTTTAAAGCTCCCTCAGACAGGCAATCCCTGGTATTTGGCATCATCTGAGGTGGGCGGCTTCTCATTGCGCATTAAGTGCTTTTAGACACAAGAGCAGAGCATGTGTTGAGTGATGCATTAGGAGACAGACTGCTGAAGATATGTGCTTTCTCATGGATGCCACTTGTATTGATTTCTATGGCCTTTTAATTTGAGGCACTTGCACTTAAGGCAGAGGCGAATGTGAGAAAAGGCCCGCTGCATATTCTGCTGTTAATGCTACAATCATGTTCAATTAAAAATGCATGAGGCCGCAGATTTGAAAATAGGTTCTTTGAATCGGCTTGTGTTTGCTCCTTGCTTAATAACAGGATTGGCTAAAAAGTGAAAGACTATGCCTCAGATGATTAGCAAGCACCTTGTAGAAGCAGGAAAGTCGTGGATGGGTTTGTCAAAGAGCTTGAATGAGACAGAGCGGGGACAATTAATCCCTCAGAGGCTCCAACTGACAAAGCAAGTAGATGCAGCTCTTTGCCGAGGATTTGACCTTGCTGAGCAGCCTTGAAAAGCACAGGTGACCACTGCTGCTCGATAATTTTCCCCCCGTTTGCATGTGCTAAGTGAAATTGCTGTTTTCAGCCACAGAGATGTTAGGCTTCAGGTTGATGGCACACAGGGAGGAAAGAGGGAGGAGAGCAAGGTAACCGTGTCTGTCGAGCAGGGGCACGGGCACCAAGAGTCAAGCTCATTAACCTCGGCGAGGGAAATGTTACAATGAGACAGAAGATATGCATGGCACCAGGTCACATCCTGAAGTGCTGCTTCTTGTAAAACCTGAACTCTCTTCAACTGACACAGCAGCAGCAGTATTTCATATATTAAAGCCCCTTTTCTCTGAAGTGAAAGAGAGGAGGAAACTGTTAGTAGATGTAAATATTCAAATGCAGGAAGACAGCCTATAAATCATTATTCTGCTGCCATGGCCTTCCACTGTATATCTTCATTTTTAAAGCTTTCCATACAGCCATCTAGAATCTGGACTTGTTCAAACAAAGCCTTCGTCCCAGACAGACACAATCAGAGTGATGAGTAAACACATACACTACGTCTATCTTGCCTATTAATCTGAGCACCCAGCTGTGAGGAGGGTTTTGCTTCCCTATCTGTCCGCCGGTCCACACAGTAGCCCGTTAGAACAGCTGCCCCGTGTTTGGATTTCATCGAGAGCTCAGGATCATTTCAACGCAACACAGATCAGCGCACACTGTTAGATGGACTGTGGCTGTCTCTGGGAATATTTTCATCCCATACTTTTGTGGACCTGGAATATGGAGGGCTAAACTTTAACTTTGGCAAACAAATGTATCCTTTGCTTTGTGATGGGTAGCTGCACTCATGCAATCCTGTCCACATTTGTGAAACCATTACAAGATAGAGTAAATGTACTGTAGATTTTCAAAAGGACTACGGCTCATACACAAATTATAAAGATCTTTGTGCATGCACTCATTGACTTTCCTGCTAGCCTTATTCACACTGCAATTTCAAGGCCCTGCGACGTTTCATTGTCGTTTCAAGTGCTGCACTGGAAAAATGGGGGGATAAGTTGAACCCCCATTTTAATTGTCTCCAGGGGTAGTATTTAGGGTTCCAAAATTTCAGTAAATTTCAGTGAAATTTACGGGAATTAGCAAAAAAAAAATGGAATTGACTAAACTAAAGGTCGGCCTTTACCAGTGATTTTGAATATAGCATAGGAGAACATATTTCAGCATCATCTTGACTAAAATAATCAGATTTCATTACTTGAAATTATATATGCTATTGCTACATGCACTTAGCTCACTACTTACTGCAGGGGCATAGAGGCCACGTCCCCTAAATGCACTGTGCATTTGTCCATCACTGTTGAGGCCAAATGTCTGAGCACAGAGCTCAAGACTATCGAAGGCACACATTTGAGTCAGAGGACTACATAAAATCAAAATGAAATTGATTGTTTGATAAAATAACTACTACTTGCAAATAAATTAGCTGAAATGTAATGTTTCTTAAAGTTGGGATTGGCGATTTTGGAAAAATAGCATGAATTTGAAAGTAGCATCTCCTTCGGGCTCCGCCTGTCATGATTATTGGTTGGGGTTTTCCCTGTTCTACTCCTGCTGTAGAAAGCCGATATTTTTCGCTCTGTTTTAAGAACACATTATGAGTTGATTACCATCGGATCATAAAGACCATTTTAACCAGTATTACAAAAAGTGTATCTAAGTCAAATCGCCAACCCCAGCTTTAACTGTATTGTTTTGCGTGGATCTTTGCCTATGACAGAACAAAATGTTTATATTTCTGACTAGATATGATAGTATTTAAATAACCCCAATATTAAGTTAATGCCCATAAACCCTAATAATACCCATTGAAATTTTCTAATTTGATAAACTTTCCAAATTCCCCACCTTAGCATCCCATAGCAAGTTTGTGTAAAAGTTTTCCAGCAATTTTACCAAAAAACATCCAACCCCTTTGCAACTTATGACAGACTAATATTGGAGACATTGGAGCATACAGATTCAGGGGATAGAATAGCACTGTTTGCGTGTGTTTGTGTGTATGTGAAACTTTTGCTGTGTCACACACTCTTGCACACCACAAAGCTATAACACATTGTGAATATACACAGATACCACCCTGTGGCCGAATAAATATGAATGGATTGTAATGGTGACAGAGCTTTGTTGTGGCACATTTGTGTAAATGTGCTGTAAAAGGGTTATTGATAAATATACTTGGGTTATTTTTGGGTTACACTTTCTATATTTTCTGGCTGTTAATGATAGGGATAGTCTCAGAGAGGTGTAGTGAGAAGGGGAAGACACATGGCAAATGGGCTTGAGGTCAATTTGAACCTGAGCCACAAGGCAAGAGCATCAAGATATGATAAGTGCACGGTTGCATTCCACTCTGCCAAACCAGTACCCAAGTAACAGCTTTTCTGAAAGTATTCATCAGCAGTGCATCCAATAAATTCAAATAATTTCACTTGTTTATTAAATGCTCCACTTGATATTCTGTATTCATTGCAGCAGCCGAGGAGCCTTCTAATTTCTGAGGTAGTGTTTCTCAATGGATATCCCACAGTGCCCGGAGGGAGAATTATATCCACATCAGCTCCAACTTACCATTTTCATATTTAAGGACAATGATAACACATTTTGTGGGCAGAGTCAAACTGGTGGCAGACAGTTTGCAAATGATTTCTTGATGGCTCTCCAATGCCAGACTAAGAGCATCATGCACTGCTGAAAAGTTCCAACTAAGGGCTTTTTCACACAGGATGCATTTGTGTGTGCATGTTTTTTATTACAGAAATCATGTTATCATAGTTTTTTAGACTGCCGGCATTAGGCATGTATCTCCCGCACTACAAATCTCAAGAATAGGAGACCTAGCATTTGTTCCCATGAGCCACACATATGTCTCGAAAAAACAGACAGGTAAATAAAGAATAGACAGCCATGATTACCAAACCAGATAGAAACTGTTCAATTACTCTTCCTGCCTTTGCCTGTTAGAGTGAAAGCTTGGTTTGACACCTCTGAGAAATCTTCCTCTTTTTTGTTCAAAATGCTTTCATTCTTCAGGTCTTTCAGGTCAGTTATTAAATTAACTCCCTTGTTGGGAAATTTATTGTGGTTACCCAAAATATCCATGGAAGCTTATTATTAAATTTTATGGGGAAATAGAGTTGTGACAGCAGGGAAATGTAGATGTGACGTAGCTGAAGATGAAGCATTCTTGAGCTATAGCTGGCACATGTAAAACCACCATAAGAGGTTTAAGTTAGATAGTAGACCTCGCAGGAAAAAAGTATTTACTAACATACAACGTTATGTTATTGTACTTCTATGTACTTCTCTGTTTTTCTGAAATCAGTGACCATGATGTCAAAGTTGCTGACAAATCAACGTCGACTTAAAGTGGATCAAAGATTTTAAACACAATGACCTAAAGGTATTTGTTTCTGTAAGTGAACATGTATGTTAAGGTAGTTTTCCCTGTCCCAGACAATAAACCATACTGGATGGGATGGGTCAAGTCACTCAGGTAACAAAGACAATAGATGCTTGTCAAATGATCGCAGAGAAGGTTAATTTGTAGGAGCTGATCTCCTAGACGAGGGGTCACCAACTGTTTGACCCTGAGAGCTACCAAACAGACCAGAAGTACTCTGGAGGGCTACTTGACTGCTATTATGTTAAAAATTTTATATAAATTTGGTTAGTTTACCATAGAAGACTGATATTTGTAAGTAAGTAAATGTAAGTATGGATGTAAGTAAACTTGTTTAGAAAACAACTCTGTGGTAGCTAATGCTATCTTTAAAGTAGCACTACGAAAGATTCTCGCTTGACCGGAACGAGAACTCAACTACTCATGAGCCCTAGCGCGTGCGTATACTGCCGTAAGGATACAGATCTGCCGGTCGCATGCATTTGTTTTGTAGGCGAATCACAGAAGCCAGGACTTCACTCAAAAGTATTCTTCTGTCTTCAGCGGCTGTTTGCAGGATGGATAGCGACGAGGTAATGTATTTATTTTTGACTAAATGACGATGTTAAAAATCGCTAAGTTCAACTTGGTTTTATTACCGTGAAGTCGCCCCCGCCCCCGTCCTGTTGAAGCGATAAAGTGAATAAAAGTAAAGACAACCACGAGCTGGCGATATCACACACTTGAAATAGGTCTAAACAAAACTACATACTGGTACGTTCTCACGAATACTGTAAACGGATGGTAAACAATCAACAAGTACTTACAAGTCCAGCAATAACAGGGCCAAGTTGGCATCGGTCGGACATCCCTCCTCGTCTCTTATTTCACGCCAGCGAGTGAACACCTAACCGATGTTTATTCTGGGCTGAGCATTCAGCTTGTTTTTCTCTCACTTTCTTTGTTTTGTATCCTCAAAATAAACTTTTCTTTTTCTTGCGTTCTTTGCTGCCTCATCCATGACTACAGCTCTGTGTTTGGCTTTTGCCGACACTTCCGTGTTTTAAACAAATCGGGAATCGGGGGAAGTGACGTAGCCTATACCGTAAAGCAGTCCAAACTTGTAGTTTTTAGTGTGGCAGGGTTCCCACCATCCACCTCGAAGTTACATAGCGCTAGTGAAAGCGATACAGACCACTTCAGAACACGACAGAGGTGTCATTCAACACATTGTAAAGTGGTGGACCATGACGATGAATATCTAAGGACTATATACTACATAGTGTTGGTTTAAGATGTGCCGAAGGGCACCTCACTAGCTTGATGAGGGTAACCAGCTGCTTGTGGGTACTTTGTTGGCTACCTCTGTCCCATGGATGTTGCACCTAGAGTTAGAATGGAAGTAAGCAAAACAAATGGAAAATGAATCGGTGAAGACTGTCTAATATACTTCTAATTAATTTTGTTCGATTTGACACAAATCTGACTGACCAATTTTTATTTTTGTTAAGTGATCTAAATAGTTAGAGACACATTATCTTTAAGGTTTTAATTCAAGTGTACAAATTTTGTTCTCATAAAAGATTTTGACAAAATATAATAGCAATTTAATTTTACTTTACTTTCCTACAGATTGCTTAAAGAGTTGGATGTCCACATTTTGAACAACTCCTCCTGTCACCAATGGGTATGTTTAAATGGCACTTCTTGCATCCAACATAGAGTCATTTTATCTGTCCAACCTAACCAAACAGTTTAAAGTGGTCACTTACAGGAACAGCAGACATGTTATATTTAAATGACAGACACAAGACATCTGGAAAAGCTGTAAGATACTGAGATTCTGAATGAGACTGTAAATACTAAAACATACAAAAAACCTTTATCAATGGTCGAGTAATCACCTTGATAAATTCTGATTCAGATTCAGAACCTTGCAGTGCAGCTGGATTTGCCTGATTGTCAACAACCAGTCATATTCTGTACAGTATATAAAGAACGGTGTATCAGGTGAGTCTGGTAAAAAAAACAAACAAAAAAAAAAACAAGCATGTTTTAATGGCGATGCAGAAGAGCGGAATATTCCCTGACATTTCATCTGAAGCAGTATTAAGGTGCGGGGTGATGCTGACCATGCGGGCAGGAGGCTGGTTGAAGCATGAAATTCATTGTCAAATACTTTTTCTATCCAGCTTAGGAGAAAAAAATGAAGATGAGAGGAAAATAAAAGAGAAAAAAATAGCCTTTAGGCATGAATAATGTGAGAATACTTATTTAAAACACACAATATTAAATGTCTCTGAATGTGACAAAAGGCAGTTCTATCTGTAACGTGACCACTTTGTCACAATGGGAATCCATCATGTCATTTAAGATGGCTCAATTCATAGAAAATATAGGCGTATTAATAGAATATTGCAGAAATCCTATTACTCTTTTCAATCTGATGTGAAATGCATAAATTGCCAACAGGGCGGTGTTCGTGGAAATGTGCGACAGAGCTGTTAATGAAGGGCTCTGATTAGCATTTGTTAAAACTCAGTGAAGTTCTTACATGCAAAAGGTCAGACGGCTGATCTGACATGCAGAGATGAAAACGTTCTACTTTTTGGGGGAATGTCATGATTTGAATTAAGATTGTCAGATTGGCTGTAAGCTCGTATCACAGTGCAGGCGTCTTGTATGACCTTTTCAAGGAATTGTCATTTTCCGCCCCTGTGATGCCACCACGGCTCAGCAGGGGAGAGAGGGCCCCTCTTCTCCCGCCATGTAATTTGTCCGGGGTGTTACCATTCACACTGCTCTACTTCCAGCCCCTCGCCCAAATGCCTGTGTATCTACAGACCAGCAGGCTGGGACTGCAGAATAACCAGAATGCAGCTACTCATGTTCTACTCTACGCTTCATGTGCGGCAGGAAAGGCCTCTGCTGTGTGCTGCTGTCGGCCCAAGCTTCACACACGCACAGCACGGCTACAACAACCACTGGTCTGCAGCAAATACGATCACAGTCAACGATACTAAGTACACTCTGTGCAACAGCTACATTCATGAGCAATCAAGCACTGTTGCCAGCTGTTGAAGTTGCTGTGAATTTTGCTTTTAACTATTCTTTACTTACAATTATATTTGTTCACACACCACGAGTGGTGATATAAAACTGTTGTTTCTCTCTCACCTCTGATGGGGTTAGTATAAATTTGACACTGTGCACAAAATGCCTTTGGAATGAGTGCTTGAACTGCACACTGACCTGCTGGTGGCTCATTACATTTTCTGTGTCAGCCCACCAGTACTTCAGTGATCATTCATCAATGAAAACACATGCAGTGGTAATGTAAACTAATACTTGCTTGTTAGTAAAAAAAAAAAAAAACATGGACAGCTTCATAATAAAGAGAAACAGTACCAACTGTCTTTTGTAACTGACCCAACAACAGAAAACAAATACGTATCAACATGTTTTTTACTGATGCCATATGAGAAAGCATTAGAAATCTGAACCCCCTCCTTTCTCAGTATAGGGTCTTCATGGAATCTAGCGTTGCGCTGGTTCACTCAACTGCAAGCCCACTTATAGTCTATGAGATTTAAATGTTTTCGTGTTCTTTTGTTAAGACAAAAAGGAAACAGCTGATAAAAAGACACGTCACAGCTGTCAGGATGACAGCTTCTGAAGAAGACGGCAGAGTTACGTCGAAACATGTCAAGGTAAACCATACCTTTTTGTCTTAACAAAAGAACACGAAAACATTTATGTTCTAAGAAGACAAGATGAATCTAATTAGTTGTCTATGAGATTTTTCACTGATTTGGATCATTGCTGATGATAAGCTCTTTAGCAACAAACTATGAAACTAACATGTTCTGCTCTTTGTGATGATCTTAACAAACATACTTTTCACAATGTTTTAAAGCTGGGGTTGGCGATTTGATTTAGATACACTTTTTGTAATACTGGTTAAAATGGTCTTAATGAGCCGATGGTAATCAACTCATAATGAGTCCTTAAAACAGAGCGAAAAATATCTGCTATCTACAGCAGGAGTAAAACAGGGAAAACCCCAACCAATAATCATGCCGGGACACCTGATTTTAAACCAATCAAATCCCGTTGCCATTCTTCCCGCCTCCTGCGCGTGCATTTTCCCAGCTTGCACAGACTCAGTGCATGTAGTCGAGCAAGGGATCAGACTCCGCTGGAGAATGCTTACCTGTCAAGTTTTGTCTTTGAAAATAAGGGAAGTCCACTACGAGCTGTCCCATAACCCCAACTAAGCTACAGTATCCCTCACATTTTAAGACCGATGTACAAGAAATCTAAAATAAACTCTTAGTTTATCTTAGTTTGTTCTGCTGTTGGCTCTAATCTCACGACAGCTGCCAACCAGGCTACTGCAGGTGAATGTTCTCGCGAGGCTTTTTCTTCTTCTTCGGTTTTACGGCGGTTGGCATCCATCATTTTGGAGCATTACCGCCCCATTCAGGCTAGATACAGAGTTCAGTTTGGAGAGGCAGAGAAATGTTTTTATTATTATATCGTCACACGGGAGATTTACGGCAGAATACTGATACAGGAGAACAGCAGAAAAGAGGAGAAAATACGGAAAATACGGTAGTTTCATGGCCAAAACGGGAGATTTGACAGCTATGTGGAGAATGTCAGAGGAACTACCTATACCCCGATCAACATCGGCTGTGAGTACTAACTAACTTTACATGTTTGTTTGGTGTTTTCTTACCGCTGACTCAGACATGACTTGGTGTAGTGTAAAACAAAAACGTTGTGCTGAGGGTTTGGAGCTGAATCAGTCTTCTGGATATATCATCAGCTGCGCGCGTGCATGTGAGCGGGGGGGGGGGGGGCGTAGGTGGAGTCCTGAGGAGATGCTACTTTCAAATTCATGCTATTTTTCCAAAATCGCCAACCCCAGCTTTAATAGGCGAGAGTGAAATGCTATTAGTAAGCTGCTATGAAGTGAAAACATGGTGATTCAGCTTTGAAGTAACTACATTTCCAATCTAACATCTTATTGTTACCTCTGCTATGAGAGGTACCTCGTTATCAAGTGACCTGATCAAAGTTGGTCCTCATGGCTGTGACAGTGGTTTGTCAATAACTGATTATCAAAAAACAATCAGAAAGGCTTGCCATCAGGCCCCTGATCATTTTTGTAGTCTTCAGTAGCAGTTACTAAACAGTGCACTGGTTGCCCATAAGAAAATTGGCATGAAGCACAACCATGGAAGGGGCGCAAGAGCAACTCCGGTCTCATCCAAGTTACAACCCCAGCTTTAAGATATTTTGTCCTCAATTTCTCATGACTACAAAAGCACAACACGTCTGTTTTCATCTTTCAAAATAAAAGTTAATAGTATAAACTCTTAACCATGAAATAAAGTTAAATTGTGTGTCCTTCTGTCAGCAGCACAGTTTGCTTTACAAGAGGAAACAGATGCTACCAAACAGTATAAACTGATGATATTTTCAGCAAATATGACGCCATTTACTTTGAATATTTTGGAATACTTGTGTGAACTGAAGTACAGACTAGAACAATTTCTGTAGATGGAGAGTCAACAGGTCTGAATTGAAAATGGTGGAATCTGATTTAAGAACTGGACCAGAGAGACACACAGTACTTTCTTAATTCAGATAAATAAATTGTGAGCCTATATCATCAAATTGTATAAAATAAGAGGGGGATTAAGACAAATTTCCTTAGAATGTTTCATGATGTCCAAGGTCAGAGGATGCTATTGGCTATTATACATTTGTCTGCACTAAAAATAAAAATAAGTGGCGATTTTAAACAAAATCTGGTAGAACTGGGGAAAGTCAAGCATAATGTGAATATGCAACAAACTGTATGTGATTGATAGCTTCCAAAGCTATGGAGCACAAAAATTATAACATATAACTCACTTAAAAAGGGGTACATTATTTACATTTGATATCCAACTTCAACATTAGAATAAGAATCACTTTATTGTCCTGTGAAGGGAAATTAGTTTTGACATCAGCTGCATGTCGACACAAGAGCAAGTCTCAACTTCCAGTCTCTTATCTACTAATGAGGGGATTATAAATTAGGCAGCTCTGTTCAAGAGTTATGTGCTATTTTAAATGACTGACAAATCAAGACAATGAAAAACAGGCTTACCTGAGTTGTTTTCACCAAACATGTTTTGACATGTTTTGTCTTTCAGTCAGTCTTTCATACACCGTTGTCAACCCACAGAAGTAGGCTAAGATGAAAATAAGTCTTTTGAGCTTTCAATTACATGGAAATGAAGAAATGAGAGACTTGTGTTTGTTAAATGAGTCCAATTTGCAATTTTTGGTTTGCTGGGGTTTTGTTGCTTGTTTTAGGTATACTCCAGGTGACTTGTAAGATGGTTTCTAAAACTGATGGACCATATGTAGTCAGTGGTTGACCTGGGCATGACCGGATAACCTGAGTATTACATGATACCAATGAATTAAATGTGTGCTCAGTCAGAACTCATTTCTACCCCATGCATGGCCACTTAAAAAAGGTCATCTGAGCACGTGCAAAATCCTTACTACTGACTGGGAAGGGGGAAACAACAACAAAATAAACAAAACCAGCCTTGGTGCAGGAGTATCTGACCCCCAAGCCATTGTGATCCTGTGGTTAAGCCCTACACTTACCTATGAAAAGTCAACAAATCACTCATTCACTCCTTTGCTGCTCTGTTGTTCTCTTAATTAAGCTTTTATCTACCATGCCAAACTTTGTTTCAAGTTCTTTTAGTAACAAAATATTTACCCGGTGTTGAAGTCTATGATGAAATTTGTACTGGAACTGGAGCTAGCAGAATAAAAGCTAATTAGCTAACCTAATAAATACACAGCATGCATACTGTTTATAGTCATATTTTTATGTCTATAAACTAGGGATGTAATGGTTACAGGTAAAATGGTAAACCGCGGTAAAATTTCCCACGGTAATCATTACCGTGTCCTATTAAAATTACTGTAATACCGTGTTTGATCACCACACTGCCTCAGTAACGCACAGTGATGCTGCGTGACATGGACACTAATGCTGTAGGCAAACTAAAATGTGTTTGTGTGTATGTAAAATAGGTTACATCTATTTTTGGCTGTCTCAAAACTTTTAACATGTTCATTTACAATTGTTTATGAAGAGAATTCTGTTTAAAGTTCATATCTGTTTTTTCTTTTCTTGTAATTACACACAGTTTAAGCATTTATTACACAATAATGACAAATACTTGTTAGACTTGTTTACTTTTATTTCTCATGAAAGAAGGGTAAAAAATGTACTCAAAGGGCATTTCTTGACACATTTGTTGACAAAAAATACAAAAAGAAGTGTTATGATTATAATAATAAAGGGGTTAAATGATTTCAATTCTGTGTAAAAGTACTTTTTGAACATTTTGAGTAAACCGCAACAATACTACGATAATTCTGATAACCATGATAGCTTTGGTCACAATAACCGTGATACAAAATTTTCATATCATTACATCCCCACTATAAACAATATTTGTAATCTATGTGATCAACACAAGAGAAAGAGATTCAGATTTTAACTTAAGCTAAACCCTGAATTAAAAATGTTGATAAGGGATTACTTATGGCCTTTGATCGATTAGACTTTTTTACAGCGGTAAGCCTGATAGACATAAATATATATTGTGTACAGATACAGTGTTGGGAGTAATGCATTACCAAAGTAATGTGATTACTGTAATTAATTCCTTTTTACGGTGATGTTGTAATGTCAGGCATTAAAAAAATGTAATATTTTACACAGTACAAATATAAACAGAGTGGATGTCTTTGGCCTGCTCTGTTGTAAAGTGCCCTGGCATAACACTTGCTAAGAATTGATACTATAAAAATAAAGATTGGTCACTTTATTAACTGACCGTAGGACACTTATACCCCTTTCAGACTGACCAAAAAATCTGTTTTAACCCAGTACAATTGGCTCTTAACAGAGACTTCAAAACACTTTCCCTGCTCACAGACTTTGAGGATCACACTTTGGCCCTGGTGATTCAAGTTGTGAAGTTTAAAGTTTAGCACCTACAATGAAGATCATGCAGCATAGCAGCTCTGTGGCTGCTGCGC